>OX388352.1:21842599-22483674 GCA_947579665.1 Sympetrum striolatum | reverse complement strand
TACGAGTAAAATGTAGCTTGCATACTGCAAGCAGATCGACAACACTAATTTCATATCGGCATCATATCGGGACGGACATCAAAAGAAAAAAAAATTCAAAATATTCGCAGAATTCCCTGCAATTTAATCACCTGGCAGCGAACCCCGGTCTTCCTGGTGTACTTACTATGCAGCAAAATAGAAAATTACCATATCAAACTATGTGTGAAAATTCAAGCAAAACTATTAGGTGCAACTACCTCAAACGACGTCCTACTATTCACATACACTCCTTATTTGAGAAATTATAATGTGCTCTGGCATCGAACCCAGGAACAGCATGGTCTTATCTATTTTTTTTCTTAAACAAAGTGTTAATATACATCTTCCATCTAAGCAAGAGCTCCCTTACATATCGATAAATGCATAAAAAAATTATGAAAAGATACCCCAAAGTATTATATATGGGTGATATTTTTACCGCCTGGCATCGAACCCGGGTCTTTCAGGCAATACTTTCTATGCAGCACAAAAGAAAAACACCATCTCTAACCGCGTAAGCAAATTCAAGCAGAAATATTGGTTACAACTGCCTCAAATGACGTCCTACTTTTCCTTTATATTCCTTATGAGAGAAACGTTATTGTGCTCTGGCTTCGAACCCAGGAACAGTACGGTCTTATGAAAATTTTTTTCTAAAACTTATTCGTACCATACATCTTCCAGCCAAGCACGAACATCCTATCATTTCGATAAGTGCATCTAAAAAAATAATGAAAAACGGCTCCCATGTATTTTAAAGGGCAGATCTTTGCATCGTCCTAGCATCGAACCCAGGATAACTTTTGTAAAAGTCATTGGTGTTTTCGGAAGTCCAAGACCATAAATATAGGCACCTTGAGTTTTACCTCTGTACCTATCCGGAAAGTATTTTTTTTTAATTCCCGAAAATCACGGCAATGCATTCAAACGGGAAAAATCGGGACTTTGGGGCCCTCTGGAATCGAACCTATGACACTGAGGATCAAAGTCTCTTTTTTCCTGGGGGTTTCACGTTATGGCCAATATGTCATAAAAATTTCAGATCAATGACGCTTGTAGTTTAGGCTGTGAATTTGTATCCTATCTATCTATCTATCTATATAGGTATACGAGTAAAGTGTTGCTTGCATACTGCAAGCAGATCGGCAACACTAATTTCATATCCGCATCATATCGGGACGGACATCAAAAGAAAAAAAAAATTCAAAATATTCGTAGAATTCGCTGCAATTTAATCGCCTGGCAGCGAACCCCGGTCTTTCTGGTGTACTTACTATGCAGCAAAATAGAAGATTACCATATCAAGTGAAATTCAAGCAAACCTATTAGGTGCAACTACCTCAAACGACGTCCTACTATTCACATACACTCCTTATTTGAGAAATTATAATGTGCTCTGGCATCGAACCCAGGAACAGCATGGTCTTATCTATTTTTTTTCTTAAACAAAGTGTTAATATACATCTTCCATCTAAGCTAGAGCTCCCTTACATATCGATAAATGCATAAAAAAATTATGAAAAGATACCCCATAGTATTATATATGGGGGATATTTTTACCGCCCGGCATCGAACCCGGGTCTTTCAGGCAATACTTTCTATGCAGCACAACAGAAAAACACCATCTCTAACCGCGTATGCAAATTCAAGCAGAAATATTGGTTACTACTGCCTCAAATGACGTCCCACTTTTCCTTTATATTCCTTATGAGAGAAACGTTATTGTGCTCTGGCTTCGAACCCAGGAACAGTACGGTCTTATGAAAATTTTTTTCTAAAACTTATTCGTACCATACATCTTCCAGCCAAGCACGAACATCCTATCATTTCGATAAGTTCATCTAAAAAAATAATGAAAAACGGCTCCCATGTATTTTAAAGGGCAGATCTTTGCATCGTCCTAGCATCGAACCCAGGATAACTTTTGTAAAAGTCATTGATGTTTTCGAAAGTCCAAGACCATAAATATAGGCACCTTGAGTTTTACTTCTCTACCTGTCCGGAAAGTATTTTTTTTAAATTCCCGAAAATCACGGCAATGCATTCAAACGGGAAAAATCGGGACTTTGGGGCCCTCTGGAATCGAACCTATGACACTGAGGATCAAAGTCTCTTTTTTCCTGGGGGTTTCACGTTATGGCCAATATGTCATAAAAATTTCAGATCAATGACGCTTGTAGTTTAGGCTGTGAATTTGTATCCTATCTATCTATCTATCTATATAGGTATATATATGAATGAATCCGGAGAAGCATCTATCTATTATACGAGTAAAATGTAGCTTGCATACTGCAAGCAGATCGACAACACTAATTTCATATCGGCATTATATCGGGACGGTCCTCAAAAGAAAAAAAAAAAAAGATTTAATTTTTTCTTAAAATTCGCTGAAATGTCATCGTCTGGCATCGAACCCGGGTCCTTACTGAAAACCTACTATGAAAAACAATAGAAGATCACCATCTCTAACTATGTGTGAAAATTCAAGCAGAAATATTGGCTACAACTACCTCAAAAGACGCTCTAATGTTCACGATTGTAAATGGCTCTCGGGACTCGAACCCAAGGACGATCTTGGAAATTTAAAAAATGTTTCTGAAAGTTATAATTGATCTCAATCTATATGCCAAATTTCAATTTTCTATATTATTGGGAAAGGTTTCAAAATAATTCCTAAAATTCGGATCAACTTCTGATTGCAGAGACACCTGGTGTCGAACCCAGGACACATTGATTAGCAATGAATGCATAGTTTGATTTGTTTAGACTGGTTCTTCCATCATGCTAAGTTTTAAGTCGATAGCATGCTGGGAAGTACCTTAAACTTGTTTCCGTTATCTCCATAAGAAATGCATTGAGGAATGTAAATGGCCCTCTGGGATCGAACCAAGGAACATCAGGGAAAACATAAAAATCGATTATTAAAATATATTTATGATATCTAACCCCATACTGTATTTCAAATTTCCATGCCATCGGGAAAGGGTCCAAAAAAAATCTTAAAAATCGCCGCAATACATTTTAAACGGCAGATTTTTGCATCGACCTAGCATCGAACCCAGGTTATTTTCCGTAAAACTCATTTATGTTTTCGATAGATCATGACCATATATAAAGGCTCCTAGAGTTTCGATTCTCTAACTATCCGGAAGTATTTT
Source organism: Sympetrum striolatum (assembly GCA_947579665.1). Taxonomy (NCBI): domain Eukaryota; kingdom Metazoa; phylum Arthropoda; class Insecta; order Odonata; family Libellulidae; genus Sympetrum; species Sympetrum striolatum. The sequence goes on along the minus strand of OX388352.1, from coordinate 22,480,495 downwards.
TTTTTAATTCCCGAAAATCAAAGCAATGCATTTAAACGGGAAAAATCGGAACTTTGGAGCCCCCTGGAATCGAACCCATGACACTGAGGATCAAAATCGCAATTTTTCTGGAGGTTATACGTTATGGCCAATATGTCGTAAAAATTTCAGCTCAATCACTCTTGTGGTTTAGGCTGTGAGTTTGTATCCTCTCTATATATATATATATATATATATATGGATACATGAATGAATCCGGAGAAGCATCTATATATAATAGATAGATATAGATGCTTCTCCGGATTCATTCATATATCATACGAGTAAAATGTAGCTTGCATACTGCAAGCAGATCGACAACACTAATTTCATATCGGCATTATATCGGGACGGTCCTCAAAAGAAAAAAAAAGGATTTAATTTTTTCTTAAAATTCGCTGAAATGTCATCGTCTGGCATCGAACCCGGGTCTTACTGAAAACCTACTATGAAAAACAATAGAAGATCACCATCTCTAACTATGTGTGAAAATTCAAGCAGAAATATTGGCTACAACTGCCTCAAAAGACGCCTCTAATGTTCACGATTGTAAAGGGCTCTCGGGACTCGAACCAAGGACGATCTTGGAAATTTGAAAAATTTTTCCTGAAAGTTATTATTAATCTCAATCTATATGCCAAATTTCAAGTTTCTATATTATTGGGAAAGGTTTCAAAATAATTCCTAAAATTCGGATCAACTTCTGATTGCAGAGACACCTGGTGTCGAACCCAGGACACATTGATAGCTATAAATGCATTGTTTGATTTGTTTAGACTGGTTCTTGCATCATGCTAAGTTTTAAGTCGATAGCATGCAGGGAAGTACCTTAAACTTGTTTCCGTTATCTCCATAAGAAATGCATTGAGGAATGTAAATGGCCCTCTGGGATCGAACCAAGGAACATCAGGGAAATCATAATTTAAAAATTTTTCCTGAAAGTTATTATTAATCTCAATCTATATGCCAAATTTCAAGTTTCTATATTATTGGGAAAGGTTTCAAAATAATTCCTAAAATTCGGATCAACTTCTGATTGCAGAGACACCTGGTGTCGAACCCAGGACACATTGATAGCTATAAATGCATTGTTTGATTTGTTTAGACTGGTTCTTGCATCATGCTAAGTTTTAAGTCGATAGCATGCAGGGAAGTACCTTAAACTTGTTTCCGTTATCTCCATAAGAAATGCATTGAGGAATGTAAATGGCCCTCTGGGATCGAACCAAGGAACATCAGGGAAATCATAAAAATCGATTATGAAATATATTTATGATATCTAACCCCATACCGAATTTCAAGTTTCCATGCCATAGGGAAAGGGTCCAAAAAAAAATCTTAAAAATCGCCGCAATACATTTTAAACGGCAGATTTTTGCATCGACCTAGCATCGAACACAGGTTATTTTCCGTAAAACTCATTTATGTTTTCGATAGATCATGACCATATATAAAGGCTCCTAGAGTTTCGATTCTCTACCTATCCGGGAAGTATTTTTTTTTAATTCCCGAAAATCAAAGCAATGCATTTAAACGGGAAAAATCGGGACTTTGGAGCCCCCTGGAATCGAACCCATGACACTGAGGATCAAAATCGCAATTTTTCTGGAGGTTGTACGTTATGGCCAATATGTCGTAAAAAATTTCAGCTCAATCACTCTTGTGGTTTAGGCTGTGAGTTTGTATCCTCTCTATATTATATATATATATATATATATATATATCTATTATATATAGATGCTTCTCCGGATTCATTCATGTATCCATATATATATATATATATATAGAGAGGATACAAACTCACAGCCTAAACCACAAGAGTGATTGAGCTGAAATTTTTACGGCGTATTGGCCATAACGTGTAACCACCAGAAAAATTGCGATTTTGATCCTCAGTGTCATGGGTTCGATTCCAGAGGGCCCCAAAGTCCCGATTTTTCCCGTTTAAATGCATTGCTTTGATTTTCGGGAATTAAAAAAAAATACTTCCCGTATAGGTAGAGAATTAAAACTCAAGGAGCCTATATATAAGAACATGATCTATTGAAAACATAAATTGGTTTAACGGAAAATATCCTGGGTTCGATGCTAGGTTGGGGCAAAAATCGGCCGTTTAAAATGCGTTGTGGCGATTTTTAAGATTTTTTTTGGACCCCTTTCCGAATGCGTGGAAACTTGAAATTTGGCATGGTCGTAGAAATCATAAATATATTTCATAATAAAATTTTATATATTCGTTGAGGGTCCCTGGTTCGATCCCAGAGGGCCATTTGCACTCCACAATGCATTTCTTATGGGGATAACGGAAACACATTTTAGGTACTTCCCGGTATGATATCGACTTCAAACTTTGTATGAAATTAGATCAAGTCCTAGCAAGTCATTTTGTGCATTTACAGCTTCCAATACGTCCAGGGTTCGACACCAGGCGTCTCTACAATCAGTCAATGATCTGATTTTTAAGAATTATTTTGAACCCCTTCCCAATAATGTTAAAACCTTAAATTCGGCATATATATAGAACTTATAGATACATTTCGAAAACACATTTTTTATTTCCTAGATCGTCCTTGGTTCGAATCCAGAGAGCTATTAACATTCGTGAAAAGTAGGTCTTCCTTTGAGGCAGTTGCAGCCAATATTTCTGCTTGAATTTTCAAACGTATTTAGAGAAGATGATCTTCTGATGTGCTGCCTAGAAATTTCACCAAAAAGACCCGGGCTCGATGCCAGACGATTAAATTGAAACGAATTTTAAGAATATTTTAATCCTTTTTTTCCTTTCCGGGACCGTCCCGATATAATGCCGTTATGAAATTAGTGTTGTCGATCTGCTTGCAGTATGCAAGCTACATTTTACTCGTATATATATATGGATACATGAATGAATCCGGAGAAGCATCTATATATAATAGATATATATATATATATATATAGAGAGGATACAAAGTCACAGGCCAAACCACTAGCGTCAATGGCTTGAAATTTTTACGACATACTGGCCATAACGTATAACCTCCAGAAAAATTGCGATTTTGAACCTCAGTGTCATGGGTTCGATTCCAGAGGGCCCCAAAGTCCCGATTTTTTCCGTTTAAATGCATTGCTTAGATTTTCGGGAATTTTTAAAAAATACTTCCCGGATAGGTAGAGAATCGAAACTCTAGGAGCCTTTATATATGGTCATGATCTATCGAAAACATAAATGAGTTTTACGGAAAATATTCTGGGTTCGATGCTAGGTCGAGGCAAAAATCGGCCGTTTAAAATGTATTGTGGCGATTTTTAAGATTTTTTTTGGACCCCTTCCCGATGGCATAGAAACTTGAAATTCGGCATGGAGTTGGAGATTATAAATATATTTCATAATCAAATTTTACATATTCGGTGATGGTCCTTGGTTCGATCCCAGGGCGCCATTTACATTTCTCAATGCATTTCTTATGGAGATAACGGAAACAAATTTTAGGTTCTTCCCGGCATGCTATCGACTTAAAACTTAGCGTGATAGAAGAACCAGTCTTAACAAATCAAACTATGCATTCATAGCTATCAATGTGTCCTGGGTTCGACACCAGGTGTCTCTGCAATCAGAAGTTGATCCGATTTTTAGGAATTATTTTGAAACCTTTCCCAATAATATAGAAACCTGAAATTTGGCATATGGATTGAGATCATTAATAACTTTCAGAAACATTTTTTAAATTTCCACGTTCGTCCTTGGTTCGAGTCCCGAGAGCCATTTACATTCGTGAACATTAGAGCGTATTTTGAGGCAGCTGCGCCCAATATTTTTGCTTTAATTTTCGCACATAATTAGAGATGGAGAAATTCTATTGTGCTGCATAGTGTGTATCACCAAAAAGACCCAGGTTCGATGCCGGACGAATAACTTGCAGCGAATTTAAAGAATATTTTCAATCCCCTTTTTTTTTCTTTTGAGGACCGTCCCGATATGATGCCGAGATGATAGTAGTGTTGTCGATCTGCTTGCAGTATGCAAGCTACATTTTACTCGTATATAATAGATATATGAATGAATCCGGAGAAGCATCTATATATATTAGATACCCAGATAGGATACAAATTCACAGGCTAAACCAAAAGCGTCATTGACTTGAAATTTTTACGACATATTGGCCATAACGTGCAACCTCCAGGAAAAAGCCGACTTTGAACCTCGGTGTCATGGGTTCGATTCCAGAAGGCCCCAAAGTCGCGATTTTCCCCATAAGAATACATGGCGGGGATTTTCGAAAATTTTTTTGGGGCACTTCCCGGAAAAGGAGAGAATTGAAACTCGAGGGATCGCTAGAAGCCGGGCATATCCAACGTTAATCATAAAGACATCGTTGAATATGGTCCATGGTTCGATGCTAGGACGGGGCAAATATCGGCCGTTTAAAATGCATTGTGACGATTTTTAAGATTTTTTTTTGACTTCTTCCCGATAACATGGAAACTCGAAATTCGGCATGGGGTAGGATATTATAAATATATTTCATAATAAAATTTTACATATTCGCTGATGGTCCTTGGTTCGATTCCAGAGGGCCATTTAAATTCCTCAATGCATTTCTTACGGAGATAACGGAAACAAATGTTAGGTACTTTTCGGCATGCTATCGACTTGAAACTTTGCATGATACAAGAAAAGGTCTTCACAAATCAAACTGTGCATTTACAGCTTACAATATGTCCTGGGTTCGACACCAGGTGTCTCTGAAATCAGAAGTTGATCCGATTTTTTGGAATTATTTTGAAACCTTTAACATTAATGTAGAAACTTGAAATTCGGCATATAGATAGAAATCATAAATAATTCTCAGAAACACCTTTTAGATTTCCAAGATCGTCCTTGGTTCGAGTCCCGAGAGCCATTTACATTCGTGAAAATTAGAACGTCTTTTGAGGCAGTTGTAGCCAATATTTCTGCTTGAATTTTCACACACAGTTTGAGATGGTGATCTTCTGTTGTGCTGCATAGTAAGTTCACAGAAAAGACCCGGGTTCGATGCCAGACGATGAAAAATCAGCGAATTTTAAGAAAAATTTCAATGCTTTTTTTTTCTATTGAGGACCGTCCCGATATGATGCCGATATGAAATAGTATTGCCGATCTGCTTGCAGTATGCAAGCTACATTTTACTCGTATGATATATGAATGAATCCGGAGAAGCATCTATATATAATAGATAGATATAGAGAGGATACAAACTCACAGCCTAAACCACAAGAGTGATTGAGCTGAAATTTTTACGGCGTATTGGCCATAACCTGTAACCATCAGAAAAATTGCGATTTTGATCCTCAGTGTCATGGGTTCGATGCCAGGGGGCTCCAAAGTCCCGATTTTTCCCGTTTGAATGCATTGCTTTGATTTTCGGGAATTAAAAAAAAATACTTCCCGGATAGGTAGAGAATCAAAACTCAAGGAGCCTTTATATATGGTCATGATCTATCAAAAACATAAATGAGTTTTACTGAAAATATCCTGGGTTCGATGCTAGGTCGATGCAAAAATCTGCCATTTAAAATGCATTGTGGCGATTTTTTAGATTTTTTTTGGACCCCTTTCCAATGGCATGGAAACTTGAAATTCGGTATGAGGTTAGATACCATAAAAATATATCATAATCGAATTTTACATATTCACTGATGGTCCTTGGTTCGATCCCAGAGGGACATTTATATTCCTACATGCATTTCTTACGGAGAAAACGGAAACAAATTTTAGGTACTTCCCGTCATGCTATCGACTTAAAACTTAGCATGATAGAAGAACCAGTCTTAACAAATCAAACTATGCATTCATAGCTATCAATGTGTCCTGGGTTCGACACCAGGTGTCTCTGCAATCGGAAGTTGATCCGATTTTTATGAATTATTTTGAAACCTTTCCCAATAATATAGAAACTTTAAATTTGGCATACAGATTGAGATCATTAATAACTTTCAGAAACATTTTTTAAATTTCCAAGATCGTCCTTGGTTCGAGTCCCGAGAGCCATTTACATTCGTAAACATTATAGCGTCTTTTGAGGCAGTTGTAGCCAATATTTCTGCTTGAATTTTCACACATAGTTAGAGATCGTAATCTTCTATTGTGTTTCATAGTAGGTTTTCCAGTAAGACCCGGGTTCGATGCCAGACGATGAAATTTCAGCGAATTAAAAAAAAAAATTAAATCCTTTTTTTTTCTTATGAGGACCGTCCCGATGTGATGCCGATATGAAATTAGTATTGCCGATCTGCTTGCAGTATGCAAGCTACATTTTACTCGTATATATGTATATATATATATATATATATATATATATATATATATATATATATATATATATATATATATATATATAAGATATATGCAAGAGATACACATGTATATATTGTATATATACTTGTGTTTATCAGCCTTGGTGGCAGAATGGATAGAATTCCCCTTAGGCTATCACTGCATAACCCAAGGTCCAAAGTTCGAGATCAGGGAATTCATGCGTTCATTGTTGCTGTTGACACGGTGAAGCACCCCCTGACGAGTTTATGAGAGCTTAGGGGGACTTCACCGATAAATGGCAACAGCGGCTAAGCATGGAAAAAAAATGACACAAAAAAGTAAAAATAAAGAGTATATAAAAATACAGAGCTGACACTGTGATCTGTGGGCTGAGACTGTAAACTGAGTTTTCTCAGGGAATACAGTTCTTTTAGAGTTCTTGAGTAAATCTTTTACATTAACTTCTACATTATACATGCATATCCATTTAACACAAGACTTTGTCACTTGCCATACATGAAACAGAAATGATATTGTCTTCATGAATTTAAATCAAAATGTACTCATTAAGTTGATGAATGTTTTGTTCTACATATTTTAAGGGTTGTGATATATCCCATGTATAACTCTCTATGATTCTTTTGCATCTTACCGATCTTCACATTCACTTCTGTTTGCCACAATAACCTCCTTGAAGTCTGCGGGTTGAAGGGAAAGCTTCTTCCGTGGGTGTCGTTCGAAAACGTATCGGCGGTTTGGACATTCCCTCTCCACACGACTAGCTGTAAGGTAAGACATAATCCAGAATTTTAAAAGTGGCTCCCATCAACATTTTTAATTTGCCTTATAGTTTGAATATTTAAGCTTTATGTATATAATAGACATAGGCGCCGTCATTATTTTGGTCAGCGGCGGCGTAGGGGGGGGGAAAATGAAGCCGGCGGCGGCGGCGTAACAGAATGGACGCCGAGTGTTTAATCGGCGGCGGCGGCGCGGCGTAACCGGCGTGGAGTGTAAAATTTAATTCGTATATGACATAAAAAAGGTGAATAACTCGAATATTTCAGAGTATTTAATTATAACTTTATCTTAACCATGAAGACAACGTAGGGCTATCTTGAATACTACGCCGTACAGAATCGAAAAAAGCTGGCCAAAAATTAAAAATAAATCCTTTTTTTATTTCAGACGTTATGACCTCTATTCACATACCGGGTTTTACGATTCCGTGCTATCGGGAAGTGATTAATGAAAATTATTACAAATCGCCGCAATGTATTTCAAAAGGGAGGTTTGCACCCACCTAGTGCCGAACTCACGCACAGTTAGTGAATTTGTATGATTATTAATATAGAAGAGTTGGCGCCGTATTGTATTCCAAATGGGTGAATTTTATACCCACCTGGAGTCGAACACACGCACATATCGATATACTAGTATAAAAGCGCGTTGTCTGAGACCTCCATGATTCTGAATTCTCTATCCTACCGGGAAATTCCTTATTTTTTTCGAAGAACTCCGAATTGGCCGTAATATTATCTTTGCTATTTATGTATCATAGTTTGCATATGTTGAAATCTCAGTAAATTGCCACGTTTACATAGATTCTAACATAAATCCCTACCATTCTTACGGTATAGACTTGTGTAGATAAAATCCCCGTGCATTCAAATGAGAAAACACTTGAGCTCGGATTCAACAATCGCCTAGGTCGCCAGCGGTCATGTATGTTTACTAAGAAGAAATTTCATGAAAGTTTCGTTCATTTTTCCCTAGTTCTAGTTATTTCGATTCGTAAACGATATAACACGACCAAAGTAGGAATTTTCATTTAATTTCCTTTCTTTGCTATTGGTCTCGACTTCGTAGGACCATAATACTCTATTTATTCTAAACATGAAATGAAGCCTGCAAAAAATAAAGCAAACTTTACGTAGAATATTTGTCCTAACATAGCGTCAAACCAAGGTTAATCTTTGAAGATATCTTTGCAGAACTCTCGGATTTGCTGGGGAGTGCCTAAAATATCATTCTGAAAATCCCCAGAATGCATTCTTATGAAATATCAGGATTTTGGGGCCTTCTGGGATCGAACCCATTATATTGAGGGTCAAAGTCACAATCTTTACCCGCAAGGGCCAGAACGCCGTAAAAATTCCAAGTCAATAGCACTTGGTTAAAGACTGTATCCCCTATAAATATATAGGTATATACGGAGAAGCGTCTATATATAATAATATAATAAAATATAATATATAATATAATATAATATAATATAATATAATATAATATAAATATAATATAATATAATATAATATAATATAATATAATATAATATAATATAATATAATATAATATAATATAATATAATATAATATATACTACACAGCAATAGTAGAATTTCTTCACGATACATACATGTTAAGCAAATTTCTTGGAAATGAACGCTGTTTGGACTTAATACAAGATTTCCAATGCCTTCTGGCTGAGATTGCTCTCTACTCAAGAAGCACAAGGACTCCTCATATTGCGGCACTGGGCTTGAAGGCAATGCTGTTGACGAAGATTGAGAAGCTAAGAGTCTTTCTCCTGGCTGGAAATCAAATGATGAACAAGCACGCACTAAGTTATTTGCTGCTGTTCTGTCACGAAGGCAAAGGTCAGCACATCTCTCTAGTATTGCTATTGGAGAACCAGCCTCACGAACCTGAAATATTAAAAAATGAGTTACACAGATTTTTCTGACTAAATTCCATCAAAAATTTCTATAAACTTTAATGTTAATTCTAGACAGTTTGAAACCCGGTTGGGAACCCGAGAACTATTTCTACATAATATTCACCGGGAAATAACTTCTTCTTTGTATAACTGTATTTGTTCAAGTATAAACATGTGTATAATAATGCATATTTTAATTATGGATATTATTGTTTTGGGGACGGTAAGTTATTCTCCGTCCTTCGCCTCATTTTATTTATTTGTTTATATTAATATCTTTGCATCATTACCTTGTTTCTTCATTTGTTGGATTCATATGATCATTATTATTTACTGATTTTAAGGAGCTACACATATGTAGAGTTTAGTTTCATAGATGTTTGGTTATTCTCTCTTTCTACATTACTAATTATTCACTACAGGTTCTCATAAATCTCTTTACCGTTCAGTTTCTATAAAATTCCAACTCCCAGAAATTCCACCAACCAGTTCTCTCCTTTGTATCATTACCTGGATAAAAGGATTTTAGTCTGCTTCACCTCTTAGTCTCTTGGAAGCAATGTATTCAAACGTGATAAACCAACATGTTCCCACTGTATTAGGACAGTATGGACAAAACCTTGATGTTAGCACCCTGTTTCTGCATAGAAATAGCAATCGCTTATCTGTTAATAAGGGCCAAATCGCCTATCGCTTATGGCACTAATCAATAATTGACATAAAAGCAAATTAATAGTTTAAACACAAATCAGCAGTAAAAAGATGTTCCAAATGTTCTTATGTGATTCAACTCTTCGCAAAATATTTTCGTAGTTTTTCTTTCTCGAAAAATTTTCCAAAGTACAGCGCGAGCCTCCGAGGTCTGCTCTTAAGCGCCCTACTTCTTAATACATCGTCCAGTGACAGATTGACCGTGTATTTTCTTTTTATCTTCGGCAGGTCGTAATTAACCTTCGCTAAAGATTCTAGAAGTCTTCCACTGTCAAGTGGGAAGTTGCTGGATGTGTATTTCTCAATGGCGATCGTCTTCGGTTGGGATCCATTTCTCCGAATTATTACGATAATGTACGATATACGAATTACGAAATTATACGATAATGTCCGTAAGCGGACAAAATCTTCTATTCTTTAGTCTTTATCTATTTTATTATATCTTAGGGATAAAATGCTTTCTTTATTTGTTTCATTTTCAAAGAGGAAGAATTCTCCGCGAATTCTTCGGGGTTATTTCTGAGATCAATTTGACTCGAAGGCGACGATTCTACTGGCCGGTTCATCGTCTATCGTCCAACCGTGATTATTTAGATAGATATTCTACGGTCTTCGGGCATTTTTTCACTAGGTGAACGACTTGTTAACATTTGAAGCACTATAATTCGTAAAATTCTCGGAATATGGAACGCTGCATCTTGTCAAGATCAATTATTAAGGAGTCAGGAAGGGCAATTCGTTCTCTTCTCATAACGTAGATTTGCCGTATGAAACATTTTATTCGTTCATAACCTCGCTTTTTGGCTAGTTATAATTGAGATATAGGGCTTACAACCGTCACTATTTGCTGTAAGAGGTCGATTAAGTCTTCGTTATTTATTTCCGGGGGTGCATTTGAGATAAGAAACTTTTCATTCTTCATTTATATTGATTCCTACGTGCTGCGCCTTGAAGTTTTCCATTGCTTCAACTGATTTCAAGTAAATACTTATCCTTTCATTTGCTAAGCGCAACGCGTGAATTATATTTTCACCTCCAGCCATTAGGTCACCCAATGCGTAGATATATTCTTTTTACTGCGTATCTTCCTTACTTGGTATACCTGATTTCCAATGTCTTGGAAGGGCCATTTTGATTCGAGGCGAACTTCTTGAGCGACCACTGCCCTTACCGGTGGTATTGTCTCTTGTCAAGCGGTTGGATTCGTCCTTTCCAAATTATATGAAATTATTTTATTTTTACGGCTGGAGCTACCTATCACTCCAGCGTAGGTTAGCGCATTAGGTTTAATGAGTTTCGATGTCGTATTAACGGTGCTCATGGCTGAGGTATCTTGATCATTCATTTTCTTCCATAAGTTGCTGTCACTTTCATGTTCTCGACGAATCGTTGGACCCGCCTCTGCAATCGCTGTTCGAAGAATGCATAACCCTAATTCGACCTTCCGGACAACCCTCTCTTTGCTGAGTAGACTCGGTGTGGATCTCCATCTCCGGATTTCGTTCCGGAGCATTTAGGTTAGCAAAGGACGGGGGGGCGAATAATCTTGCATCCCACTTTTAAGTTTAGAGCCGAAGGATTGCTCTATGCTTCGGTGGAATACCGCCTCGCTCCAAACAAGCGAAACTAGTAGGGGAAAAAACAAGAACGGAACGATCGTTTTACTGATATCTACGAAAGACACAGTAAAAGCAAAAAAATACGCTCAAAATCTATCTTAACCAAAAAACAAAGTCGTAAATTCGTGAAGAGTATACAAATCGTCAGTCCGAAACTCATATCCCAAACTCACACGTTAACCACAGCAAAGTCGAGAAAATCGGGAGCTCCACAGGCAAACAACAGTATTCTTCGACAGGCACTGCCAGTGCATAAATATTTATTTATTTAAAAATTGAAAAGTTGAAAAAAATTACCACATCGTCATCGAAGCCTTGAAGTTGCTGGTCAGGTAGACGTTCGTAGACAATTCGCCCAATTCCTTGGTTGCATGTCATTTGAGCTGTAAAATATAGATTAATTAAGAAATGATCGTTTTCATGAGTGTTATCAACATAGAGAGTTAATTCTGGTTAACCTTATTTAGATTGTCTCACCTTAAAAATACCAGTGATAATTATCGTTCAGCAACTCTTTCGGGGGATAATTTATTTAATTCCCAAGGAAAACAAACGACCAACCTCGGGTTTAATTAACTGAACTCTAACGTTACATACAGGGTTTACTTTTGAGAGGAATTGTGAAAATTGTGTTGGTTTTTCCTTGGGAAATTATTCTAGCTCTAGAGATTTTTTAGCAGGCATTTATGAGCTAAGTTACCTTTCGCCCATTACCCATTTATATGATCTTTGTAGAGTTAATTCTGACCTCTATATCAATCTAATTTTAATTGGATTCATATAGAATCTAATTATATTCAAGATTAAAGGAAGAGGAGTAAATACGGGCACCCTCTTTTGACTTATTGGTACATACTATATTTTAGGAAAATTCTATATTTATAACATAAACATATTTATAACATTCATTAAGAACAAGTTTACAAAAGGATAGGAAGCAAAACGATGAGTAATATCTTTTTTAGTCGAAAACAAATATTTATAAAAAGCTTGTAAGATCGAACCAAAAAATTTGGCTCCAAATATGGACAACACCTTAAAAGTCACAAAGAATCGTTTTAAATGGTTTAAAACAATACAAGAGTACCCGTACTTACACCTTTTCCTCTATTGTAATGAGGCCGGATCTTATGGAATTCAAATAAACGGAGTATTCTTGGATTACTAGTCAGAAGAATAACGATTTTAGATCTTTTCCTAATCAATACTACCGAACGAATATCAAACAACTTTTTGATGCACTATCCGATCACAGTTATAGATTTTGACATTAACATTGAAGCGCAAAGTATATCTTTATCCTTGAGCCGATTTCGAGGGATATCTTAATAAACTCACATACCCCAGACCAGGGGTTCAGGGCTGCAATAAACTTATTCTCTACTAAAGCCACATATTCTGAAAATTCTTTTGATTTTTAAGAAAATCTGGTTTCTAGATTCTCTAGTCAAGTATTCAGAATGAATGTTGTTAATTCACATTCTATGGCATGCATTATTTCTAACAAGCACGTTTTTTGGCATTTGTGTCAAAATTGGATACAGATAGACAAGATTATATTAAATATATAGCCATAATAATATATGTACTAAACACAGATTTATACTTTTCCACAAAGGTGGAAATGTAGCTATGTCTTTCCTCAACATCTCGGCCGAATCGATAGATTATACATAATAATATATTCTAAATCTAAGAAGTTATATTAAATAATAAAACATAAATTAAAAGCATTGGCATTGAGTCCTGAGACGGTGCGAAGCGGCACTTTCTTAAATAATGCTTGGTTATATCTTACATATAGGAAAATTAAAAAAAATATTTTTACCCATAATATATTACCCATTTTGTCCTAGCTCTATTAGTAAATCCCTACGGTGTGTGCATGGCATCATATCTCTCAAAGTGTTTATGGAGACGAATATAAATTCTTACGTGCGTTTGAGCAAATTATGCTTTAATAGTTACTATATAGTTACTCTATGGCCATGCTTTTATATAGAAAATGTCTTTGACTCATGAATCATCAACCAAACAATCAATGATGATGCATATCAAGTTTACATTTTAGATTAATATAATATTAATAACTATAGGTAATCAGTATGAGAGGTCAGTATTTCTAATGAACTAGACTGGACGCTCTGGACTGTCTCCCTGACTACATATGTCTTTGCTTTCAGGAGTAGAATAAATTATACATTAACCATAGAAAGATCCAGTGGCGCAGCGAGGGGGGGGGTTTTAGGGGTTCAACCCCCCCCCCCAAGAGTCAAGTCCAATGACTAGCTCTGACCTTTTTTTCTGCTGAAGAGTACAAAACCCCAATCAACACGCAAGTCTTCCAAATACACATCTAGTGTTTGCTTGATAAATTCAGCAAAAGCTTCGCATACCCGTAAATATGGCTCCGATGTCAGCTAAGGCAAGGGTGTCGCAAGCTAGGGGGGGGGCAAGCTGCCCGATAAAATGGAAAATGCCTAACTTACAGGGGCTAGTTTATTCATGCCCGATTCTTACTACAAATATGTAAAATTTTTCAAAAACTAACTGTATTGAAAACTAGAGGAGTTTAACGCTTACATGGCCAACTCATTAAACTTTCCAAGATAATAGTTAACATAAGCAAACTATTGGAAAATCATCATCAGTTTTGTTTGGATTTCTAGTTTGGTTACGTCCAATTTCTATTAAAAATTAATTTTTTTCGATGTTTAAGTATTTTGATGCTGTAGATATATACTTCCCGAGTATTTGAGAGTTCTTTCTTCCAAGAGGTTGCAAAGCGTAAAAAGGAAAACAATAGTTACGGTTATTTGACAAGCGATATAAAACGTCTCAATAAATCACCACATTGGTGCACCCATCCTTATTTGAACATCTTTCGTTATTAGACTATATCATCAGCAGCTTTCTTAGGAATGACTTCATCCGTTGCTTTTAAAATTACCTCCTCTTCAAAGAAACAAAAAATCATTTATATCGGGTGAAACATTCTGGTAGGCTTACAATTAAGCCTGATTTCGTTATTTATGTATTAGCCAAGTTTTCAATTGAATGCGTCACATACCGGAGAGTAAAAATTCGGCTGCATTAAAATATTCTGTAGACTCTTGATTATAGTTGATATTATAATTGAATTTGCAGAAATCAAGTTATATACCGAGGTGGAAAAAATGAAGATGTCAACTTACAATTATTTAGACTAAGTAATAGGTGGTTTAACCAGCAGAGAGATGATACAAAACCCAGTCTTACGCACTGAGTGTTCAAAGGAAACAAAAGTTTCCACGAATTGAAATTTTGAATGGGCATTGCATAACCAGATATGAGATTCGTGGGATTCTATCACAAGAGAAAAAATTGGCTGCATCGAAAAGGAAGCTGAAGAATTTAAGTCACAGTTTTAACCGTTTCTCAAATTTATTTCAAGTCATCAAGTCACAGTTCCGATAAATATGTGCGTAACTTACGCGCACAATACCTTTCAGCTGACAGATTTGCTTCCAAAATGGTGTATTATTAATAATATCATCGAAAATTAATTTTTACTGATATCTTGTATTGCTCCAATACTTTTTCAAATTTCTACGGAAACCCGGTTATTGAATTATTTTCGTGTAACTATACAGCAAATTAACGGGTAATTATGAAATAAGGATCAGTATATTTTATATCATCCCGAGTAATGAAGAGTCTTCTGTACAGACTTTTAATCGTCCAGAATGCTTAATAAAGGAACAAGTAGCTTTGCAATTGTCGCTAAACTCATCTTGAGATGTGCCCTCCGATAACAGCCCTAGAATAATACAATCCGAATTTATGCAACTAATAATGGTCATTTTATAAAAAACTACATAGACATTAACTTACGTTTTCCCGATAGAGGCCTCGAGCTATTAGCGGACTGTGAAAAAAAATTTCGGATGTCCATCTGTACGTTATGAAATCCAAACTAAACTCTCCTTCGAACTGTTCCCTGTGAATTTCTCAAATGCACTATTCACGAGTCTAGCTTTGCATTCACACCCTCAAAACAGTCACATGCAACAGATCTAACTGAGCGTTTTATCAACCTGTTTGTCTCTCAAACGTAATCTTAATCTCTGTTTTCAGGGAGTAAGTTTCGAATTACTTCTGTAATGTTCCCTTGTGTTTTTGCGAGGAGTAAACGAATCAGCACTTTCGAATTCTTCTCATGGGAATCTTATGTTATGGTGTGAGTCATCTAACAAAAGGATATGGTTAAGAAGTGCATGCGTTAAACATTGTGTGCGAAATACGCGTAGCGTCCCATTGTATCGATGTCGGCTCTAGGCCTACTTTTGGGGGGGGGGGGGGTTGAACCCCTAAACCTCCCCCCCTCGCTGCGCCACTGCTTGGGCCTACTTGCAAAATACTCACCGCAAAAATTTCTTATGTCCATTTTGAAGGGAAAACGAAAAAAAAACTGAATCTTTTGTCTTCTGCCGGCGATTTTCGGACGATACTCAAGGGAGTTTGAGAGAGAGGACATAATCGCATAACCTCGCGCTCTGATCGCATCGAGAGGCAGTTCTAACTACATTGTTCACCCTGAAACCGAACTTTTCTTCTCTTGGGAGGGAAGGGGCGAAAGAAAGGAGGGATGGCTGTTGACTCTGCGGCAAAGTATTGTTGAAAGATTTGTGCTGCGCTGGAGGTATAAATGAATTTTCTACGAGGAAGAACTTTTCCCATCACTGGTGTTTACACGTGCCAACACTTGATTCTGTTTTGGGTCTAAATTCTTTAAAATACGCTCGTGCCTAAAAATTGTTTCTACAAAACATCCCGAACCAAAATACGAATGGGTCTCCAGGTGGGGGGGAGGGCTGCTGCCCCCCCCTGCCCCCCTGGCAACGCCCTTGAGCTAAGGAGATGTTTTCGGTAGCAGAGCAGAGGCCTAGTGCCGACATCGATATCAATGGGACGCTACTATTCGAGTGTTTCGCACACATCGTTCAACGCGTGCACTTCTTAAGCCTATCCTTTAGTTAGATGATTCACACCATAAGATATGATTCCTATGGGAAAAATTCAAAAGCGCTGATTCGTTTACTCCTCGCAAAAATACAAGGGAACATTCGAGAAGTAATTCGAAACTTACACCCTGAAAACAGATTTTAAGATTACGTTTGAGGGACAAACAGATTTATAGAAGCTCAGTTAGACCTTTGCATGTAACTGCTTTAATGGTGTGAATGCACAGCTTGGCTCGTGAGTAGTGCTTTTGAGAAATTCACAGTGAACAATTCGAAGTAGTGTTTAGATTGGATTTCATAAGTTACAAATGGACATCCAAAAATCGTTTTAACAGTCCGCTAATAGCTCGAGACCTTTATTGAAAAACGTTAGTTAATGGCTATGTTGGTTTTTGTGAAATGACCATTATTAGATGTATAAATTAGAATTGTCTTATGTTAGGGCAGTTATCGGAGGGCACATCTGAAGATGAGTTTAGCAACTATTCCAAAGATACTGGTTCCTTTATGAAACATTCTGGACGATTAAAAGTCTGTAAAGTAGACTCTTCATTACTCGTGATGATAAAAAAATACTGATCCTTATTTTATGACTACCTGTTAATTTGATGTATATTTATGAAAATAATTCAACACCCAAATGTCCGTAGAAAATTGAAAAAGTATTGGAGCAATACAAGATATCAGTAAAATTAATTTTCGATGATATTATCAATAATATACCATTTTGGAAGCAAATCGGTCAGCTGAAAGGTATTGTACGCGTATGGTACGCACAGATTTATCGGAACTGTAACTTGGTGACTCGAAATAAATTTCATATACTGTTAAAACTATGACTTAAATTCCTCAGCTTCCTTATCGTTGTAGCCAATTTTTCTCTGGCGATAGAATCCAACGAATCTCATGACTTATCCTGTCAACCACGTGGTCATGCAATGCCCCTTTAAAATTTCAATTCATGGAAAAATTTTGATTTCTTTGAACACTCAGTGCGTAATACTGGGTTTGCGTCAGCTATCTGCTGGTTAAAACACCTAACTATTACTTAGTCTAAATAAAATTTAAGTTGACTTCTTCATATTTTTCACCTTTGTATGTAAATCTAATTCTGTAAATTCAATTATAATATCAACTATAATCAAGAGTCCACTGTATTTTTTTAATGCAGCCGAATTTTTAATGTTTGGTATGAGACACATTCAATTGACCACTTCGCTAATACATAAATGACGAAATCAGGCTTAATTGTAAGCCTATCAGATAATTTCATCTGATATAAAGATATTTGTTTCCTAGGGAGAGTAATTTTATAAACGAAGGATGAGGTCACTCCTAAGAAAGCTCGAGTAGATGTTTCGTGCAATGCAGCTGACAAGTCTCACTCGAGTCAGTCATCGCGCTTGGATATTGGTTATTCATTTGATAATAGATAAAAATCCGAATTCTCAAACTATTCTTAGAAGTATATCGAAGGACACGTGCAAATTCTACTATTCCTGCAATAATTGAAAAAGAACGAAGAACGGGATGTAGTGGTTCTGTTGTCTGCTCCAGATGCCAAGAACCCAGAAAACAGTCAAAAACCAATTCGATTTGTTACCATTTTTCTTATCATTTTGATGGTTTATTCTATGATTTCTGATAGTTTCAGGATCGATTCGCGACCCACCTGTAACCGTTCCGCGACCCACCGGTTGGGAACCGCTGTTCTAGATTGACGACACAACTAAAATGGAGATTCTGTGCAATTCATGGAATTATTTTTCGAATTTCTTACTTAAAACTTTTAATTCTTGGTTTTTAAACAAAAATTATGGTTTTTGAGAACTATTTTTTATTATTTTTCAGTTTAGGTATTTACTAAATTGAAATATCCTCTTTTTAATGAAATGTTTTAGTTATGAAATCTAATTAACTTTAGATTAAAAGAAGCAAATTGACAAGGAATAGATTTATTTATACTAGTACCACAGAAGAAATTGTTACAGACGACCCAGGGTTTCGATGCAGAGCATCATCTTCAGGTGCATACATATTAGAACTCACACTAGTTCTTATATGTATGCACCTGAAGATGATGCTATGCATCGAAACCCTGGGTCGTCTGTAACAATTTCTTCTGTGGTAGTAGTATAAATAAATCTATTCCTTGTCAATTTACTTCTTTTGTCATGGAATACCTCCAAGTAAAGCCTCATTTAGTCGAATTTAACTTAAGATTCTTTCACATTCACGGATAATCTATCATAGAGTGCCCACATCCGAAATATATGTGGAAAAGCACTTAAGGAACTCGGCTTCGTTAAAATGATAGTCGGTAGGAGCGAAGAAAAAGCTCGCGAGCGATGTTACTTAGCGTTAGTTAGGCCTCACCTTGAGTATGCATGTAGAGAAATGGACCCCGCAAAAGGTCATATTCGGGATTTTAAAAAAGTACAACGAAAGGCGATATGATTTGTAAAGAATAGCTACGATAAAACAGCGAGTGTCACTCAGATGTTACAGGACGCGGGATGGGAATTATTAGAAGATAAAAGACAAATTCAAAGGATAAATTTATTAAATAAGTTCAGAGAAATTACGTTCTGAGATGATGTAACCGATATTATGCTACCTCCCTTTTATATGGGCCGTTCTGATACTGCCAGAAAGATTAGGGAAATAGATGCTAGAATGAATTGTTTCAAAAATTCATTTTTTCCGCGAACTATACGCGAAAGCAACTGTTTAGGAAAATAGAGTCAAGGTGCCTGCACCCCCTGCCACACGCCAAAGGCGGCTTGGATGGTTCTTACATAGACAAAGATTCCTGTAGCGAAATTCTGGCACGGCGCATATAAACCTTGTGCAATAAGCTGTATGTATACTTCATATCATTATTTTTACTTTCTCCATATATGTAGTATAGAGAAAGTATTGTTTTCACGATAAAAATCGTCTTTGAGATTTCAACGGAAATACATGTTTTGGGGTCCCTAGAACACGTTTTCACCATTTTCGGAATGATGTCTGTGTGTATGTGTGTGCGTGCTTGTTATACATTGATGGTGTTTTCTTGGCAGTCGAAATTTAAATTAAATTCCAAAATCTTATGATGAAATAGTATAATAACGAAAGACATTCAAATAAGCATGGGCGTGCCAATGTGGTGGATCTAATGAGTGGATGTTACGTTTTATATCGTGTGCCAAATAACCGTAAGTAATTTTTTCCTCCTCACGCTTGGCAACCTCTTGGAAGAAAGAACTCTCAAAGACTCGGGAAATTTATATCTACAACACTAAAAACTTCAGCATAGAAAAAAAAGAATGACTTTTAAATAGATATTGGACGTTTTCAAACTAGAAATCCAAACAACACTTATGATAAGTCTCCAATAGTTTACTAATATAAACTACTATCTTGGAAAGTTTAATAAGTTGACCACATAAGCGTTAAACTCCTCTTGTTTTCAACGCACTTTAAGTTTTGAAAGAATTTACATATATATTATAGTAGCGGGCATAAATATACTAGCCCCTGTAAGGTTGGCGTTTTTTTCGTTTACTCGGACCCCCTCCATTGGTAAATCCTGGCTTCACCACTGGAAAGATCACTAACGTAGAAATTTAAGATTTGGAAAATTATAATTCCAATATCACGTTCTCAATGCTTACATTCATCTTTTCAGGCCTTTTCACTATTTCTTCTAAACAGATGAATTCCATAAAACCTCGAGAAATCCTTAGAAATGAGGATCTTCGCGGAAAACAATAACTACTACTAATAACTAACGTTTTTAATCTACATTTAAATTTCAATTCAAATTTAAATCCACGGTCGAATGCATTTTACGCACGATCAAAAGATACTGTAGCGTTTATTAAGCACTAGGGTGGTGCGTTTTGCCACTTTTTTCTGATCGAAACGTAATGCCCCGAAAAAGGTGGCCCACCCACATTGAAATTACATATATATTTTTTTTTCGAAATCAAAAAACATCTGTGAGAATATTTGCCTCGAAATTAAAAAAAAACATCAAAATTGTCATATTTTTATGTTGAATCGACAATATTTTTGTGTGAGAAGATGTCAGTTGCAAATAAAACTGATGACCAAGCCTCAATATGCTATTTATATGCCTCTAGAGGGGGCTGAGATGCCTCCAAAAATGTTTGTAAATGAAACTTTTAAATAGGTTTTAAAGTTAACTTAAATGTTTTCTTAGGTCCAGACTTTAAGTTATATTTAACAATATTGTATATGACAAGCACTTACCAAATTAAATCCAGTTTAAGCTAATGGGGTACCTCTCCCACAGAGGGGCGTCTCACCCGGACACTCGGAAGAGATGGCCAAATGCATGGGTGCAGAAAAACTTAAATATTTTGTGTGAAAATGTTTTGAACAGAATTTGTTTACATCCTGTTAATAATCAATAAATGCTGTATTATATCACGCAGTTTCACATTCTTGTTATCACTGAAGTCAGTGGCGCAGCCAGGATTTGCCAATGGGAGGGGTCCAAGGAAACGAAGAATGCCTAACTTACAGGGGCTAGTATATTCATGCTTGTTACTAACTACAATATATGTCAATTCTTTCAAAAACTAAATACATTGAAAAATAGAGGAGTTTAACGCTTATATGGCCAACTTATTCATCTTTCCAAGATAGTAGTTTACATTAACGAAGTATTGGAAACTTATCAAAAGTGTTGTTTGGATACGTCCAATATCTATTAAAAAGTCGTTTTTTTTTCTATTCTGAAGTTTTTAGTGTTGTAGATATAAACTTCTCGAGTCTTTGAGCGTTCTTTCTTCCAAGAGGTTGCCAAGCGTGAGAAGGAAAAAAATTAGTTACGATTATTTGGCAAGCGACATAAAACGTAATATCCACTCATTAGATCCCCGCATTGGCGCGCTCATACTTATTTGAATATCTTTCGTTATTAAACTATATCATCAGGTTTCTTAGGAGTGACTTCATCCCTTGTTTTTAAAATTAACTTCTCTTCTAAGAACCAAAAATCTTTATATCAGATGAAATTCTCTGATAGGCTTACAATTAAGCCTGATTTCGTCATTTATGTATTAGCGAAGTATTCAGTTGAATGCGTCACAAACCGAACATTAAAAATTCGGTTGCGTAAAAAATACCGTATACTCTTGATTATAGTTGATATTATAATTGAATCTGCAGAATTAAAGTTACACACCAATGTGAAAAAAATGAAATCGTCAACTTACAATTATTTAGACCAAGTAGTAGTTAGGTTGTTTAACAAGCAGAGCTGACGCAAACCCAGTCTTACGCATTGTGTTAAAATAACAAATCTTTTCCATGAATTGAAATTTTGAAGGGGCATTGCATGACCATGTGGTTGACAGGATAAGTCAAGAGGTTCATTAGATTCTATTCCCAGAGAAAACATTGGTGGCAGGAGGAAAAAGGAACTGGAGAATTTAAGCCACAGTTTTAACAGTTCATCAAATTTATTTCAAGCCATCAAGTAACTGTTCCGATAAATCTGTGCGTACCTTACGCACACAATACCTTTCAGCTGACTGATTCGCTTCCAAAATGGTATATTATTAATAAAATAATCGAAAATTATTTTTAGTGATATCATGTATTGCTCCAATACTTCGATAATAAAATGTCTACGGAAATTCGGTTATCGAATCATTTTCGTAAATATACAGCAAAATAACAGGTAATCATAAAATAAGGATCAGTACATTTTCAATCAGTCCGAGTAATGATGAGTCTACTGTACAGACCTTTTATTGTCCAGAATGCTTAATAAAGGAACCAGTGCCTTTGGAATTGTCGCTAAACTCATCTTGAGATTTGCCCTCCGATAACAGCCCTAAAAAAGGCAATCCTAATTTATGCATCAAATAATGGTCATTTCACAAAAAACCACACAGCCATTAACTTTTTCCGATAGAGGCCTTTAGCTATTAGCGGATTGTGAAAAAAAAATTTCGGATGTTCATCTGTACCTTATGAAATCCAAACTAAACTCTCCTTCGAACTGTTCACTGTGAATTTCTCAAAAGCACCACTGACGAGCCTAACCTTGCATTCACACTCTAAAAACAGTCACATGCAGAAGATCTAACTGAGCATTTTATCAATCTGTTTGTCCCTCAAACGTAATCTTGATCTCTGTTTTCAGTGTGAAATTTTCGAATTACTTCTCGAATGCTCAAGTGTATTTTTGCGAGGAGCAAACGAATCAGCATTTTCGAATTTTTTCATGGGAATCTTATCTTATGGTGTGAGTCATCGAACTGTAGGATAGGCTTAAGAAGTGTACGCGTTGAACATTGAGTGCAAAACACTCGTATCTTAGTGTTCCATTGATATCGATGTCGGCTCTAGGCCTGCTCTGCTACCGAAAACATAACCTTAGGAGAACATAACCTTAATCGGAGCCATATTTACGGATATGCGAAGCTTTCGCTGAATTTATCAAGCAGTGTATCTCTTAGACTTGCGTGATGATTGGGGTTTTGTACTCTTTAGCAGAAAAAAAAAGCTCAGAGACAGTTATAGGACTTGACTCTTGGGGGGGTTTGAACCCCTAACCCCCCCCCCCCTCTCTCTGCGCCACTGACTAAAGTCATTGTTATGAAGTCATTTCCTTAGGTGGGGCATCTCTCCCGGAATTACCTTACATCTTTATTATAGTTAAAACGGATGAGAAAATACAAGGTAACTTTACTCACACCAACGAATTACCAGGTGGTACCGTATATTTTTGGAATCGCACTGAATCTTTCTAGTGAGTAAGTAATCTTACTAAAAGTTTCATAAAGAAGGGTCATATTGCACATATGGATAATTTTTACTCCAGTGCACCACTATATGATTCTTAATTCAAGATACAGGAACCTGTATGACAGTAAGTATCAATAGAAGAGAGGCACCAGCAAAAATAAAGACCAAAACGAAACTAGGTAAAATGGTGGTGAATCAATGGTGATAAAAACAATTGAAGGTCCAATTTTCTTAGAAACGCAGCTGTAACGGAGGTAGAGTGTAGTTGCTCTGAGAAGTTTTTCAGTCTAAATTGACCGCGTAATGACTCATTTCGCTTCATCAGTACTTCAAACTCCCTAAAATTCGTCTTATTAGAAAATGGCTAAAGGGTTGCGTATACTCAAGGGGTCACAGCAAAGTTTCGAAAAAACAACAGAATCCGATGACACATGATTCCCCGATGTCGTAGAGGGGAATCCGTTGAAGAAGTACGAAATGATTTTAAGTCTATCCTAAGTTCCGCACTTAATACTTGTGTGCCAATGAAACGTATAATAGAAAATAGCGACCCTGAATATTACTATATGATAATTAAACTACTTAAGATTAAGGCGCGTAAGCTACATAAAACGAGGGTACTTGGCAAAAGATACCATTCAAAATATAAAAAGATACGTAAAATTCTAAATAATGAGAAAAGGAAAGCTCAGAATTACTTCTTGGAAAACTCCTAAATATGAAATTCAAATACTAGTAGGTACTAATGGGTAAGAATATTATAACAATCGTGATAAGGCTCAGCAATTAGTGAAACAATTTCTAAACATTTTGCGCCTAAGAAAACGGCGAGTATAGTGGATCCAAATCAACCACTGGGAGAAGGAAGGCAATACCCGAATTAGTTCACTTAAGAGCAATAAATCATTTGGGCCGGACAACGTACAGGGAGAAGCTTTAAAAATCGGGGAGCGTGCTATAGTTTATCATCTACATAGAATATTTACATTTACGTTGAATAATGGCGAAATTCCGCGTGACTGAAAATCCGCTACCAATTTATAATGGAGGAAAAAAATTGCAGATAACTACAGACCAATAAGTCTTACGAGCGTTGTATGTAAACTTTCCGAAAAAATTGTAGCTGAGTACATACGGAAGATTTGGGACAATGAAAACTGGATATCCGATTATCAGCAAGATTTTAGGAAGAAAAATCCTGCGAATCCAAACTCTTATGATTTAATCCTGACGTGGAAGCTCACGATTCATCAGAAAAAGCAGATGCAGTATTACTTGACTTATCAAAAGCATTTGATGTAATAGATCATAATACTCTTCTTGAAAATATCTCGCGCATAAATATAGATCTAAGGATAGTTAAATGGAGAAATTCATTCCTTAGCGATATGACTCTAAATGTGAAGATCTGTGAACAATAGGATGGAGCGTTTTGCCGCTTTTTTTCTTGTCGAAATGTAATACCTGGACAAAGTGGCCCACCCACATAGACATTACAAATATAAAATATTTTCGAAATCAAAAAATATCTTCTGCGAGAATTTTTGCTTAGAAATTTCGACTAAAAGCAAAATTGTGATAATTATTTTTTCTGTTAAAATGACCATATTTTTGCGTAAAAAAGATGTCACTTGCAAAGAAAACTGATAATCAAGCCTCAATATGCCAGTAATACGCGTCTGGTGGTCGCTGAGATGCCTCCTATGGAACCAGAAAAGGAAGCAAATTCAGTGAAATTGAGCTGTTTTATAGCATCTCCCGTCCTTGTTAATTCCTTCGCACGGTTGCTCGTAGCGGTAGCTGAGCATTGCTATTTCGCACCTATTTATAACATTTAATATCTCAATTGTTGTATACATATTGTTACTATATTTCTGAGTACATAATGATAGGAAGGAAGGAAGCGACACAAATACTGGTTGGAAGGATGGTATCCTTCGAATATTAGAAGAATTAACTAGAAACTCTATGAACTTGGCTGTTTGTCTTTTAAATTAAATTTTATTTTGCACTATATTATTCATTGATTCGATATTTTTATAAAAACATTCAAATGACAAATAAATCGTAATATTTGGTGCGAAATTAATACCGGAATAACCTCTTACCCGGTAACCTTCGTGTTCTTGATTCATCGTATACTGATTCCATGTACCTAGTACTTTATCTTTTGTCGCATTTAATAGAAACTGAGCACGTGAAGGTATGGCGTGCAAGGCTATCTAAGGACTATTTTAGACTCTGTAATTTGACTGCTATAAAACTCCATAGATGTCACATCGTATGCATGGTCGCCGAGGAATGAGATAAACTAAAATGCAAGCTAAAGTCTTCACTTTCGAAGGGTGAGAAGGAGGCAAAAACCATCCAGGGATGTTTGTAGAAAGCAAGGATGAAAGAAGGCTTATGCTGAAATAGTTGCGAAGGGCATTTAGATCTCTCTAAAGGCCGGCGATGGTTTTAATCTTCGAGGAAGAATACAGTGCCCAAGGAAAGAAAATAATGAAAGTCAAAGGATGCGAGCTTCATAGGAAGTTCGACGAAATCCAAGGAAACGGTTGTCTTTAGCCTTGTCTTGGGCGTCGCTGTTTCCGACCCTAGAGGATCTTCGCTTTCATCGCGGCAGATGTGTTCGGGCAATTTTTCGACGATTCTGTCAACCGCCCTTAAAATAACAATAGTCCGATTAAAATATTATTCTTAACGTGATTATATGATAAAATTTTCATAAGTAACCCAGAAAATGAGAGCTGTAATTTGTCGGAGGGGCAAGTTATGTATGACAAATTGAAAAGTAAGAATCAAAATTCACATTTCTAATGGGGAAGCATTTCAAGTCATACTGAGATGAAAAAACTACAGAGCAATTCCTTCAACTATAGAATTTCTGTCCGGTTCGAAACAATATTTACCGCCATCTCTCGATGAGTTAAATATATTTTCCCTTTCATCCAAATTTCTTCGCTGTTCTTCATGAATGTGCCAAATACAATACAATATATAATATTTTTTTAGAAAAAATCAACTATGTTAGGAATGATGCTAATTAATGACATACATCCTCAACACTTGATTCTGAATTTTACGAAAATTCCTATTCGTAGGAAATAGTATTAAAGTAGCAGTAGTTACTGCGATTGTTGAGCGTTAACATTGTGGAAATATGAGGGCACTATTGGGAGAGCGAGGGCCGACAGTCGAGCGGCCGTTTTATTGTACGATAGTTGAGGAGGTAAAACAGTTCATGCAGTATTGTCGAGAATTCGGGATTACTTTTCTGGGGAGAAGTATGGGGAAGATTTTATTTCAGATTCCTCTTTATAAAGCTACAAAGAATAACGTAGTCAGAATAAAGAATAACGTAGGTTAGTCAGTCCGTCAGTCTAGGCCGATTTTTACAATTTTCCTCGCTTAAGGTAAAATTGTTGCTTAAAACAAGAGGCCGCCATTTTGTTGCACAAAATGGGAATAAGGTTTATAGAAAAAAAATATTGACTTAGAAAAAACATTTTATACAGCTGATTCGGAACTGCTCCTTGGAACAATGAAAATAAAAAGAGTCATGGATTGGAAGGAGAGATTAACAAAACTTAACCTCTACCGAATCCAAACTACAAAAATAAATAGTTATGGGATTGTGAGAGAAGTTCATCTTCTGAGAGGAGTGTGGCAATATTGTTCCCTCCCTCTATTATTATTTAATATGTACATTAAAGAATTAATTTAAATTATTAAAGGAAAATATAAAGAATAAAGGTAATGGGCGAAAAATACTCGAACATGCAGATGCAGATGATGTAATGATAACCGCAGATTCGGAAAATGAATGGGATCTAATGATAAGAGTGCTGTTTGGATCACTAAAGAGATATGAAGTAAGAGTAAATTATAAAAAAGACAAGTTATTCATCGCAAGGAAGAGGGACGAAGTCGTCTACGTAATTGGAGAGATACATAACATCAGAATTCAAATGATTAAATAGCTCTGCTATCTAGGAAGTACGAAAAAAGAGGACAACAGATGCACCGTTAGATGAAAAGAAGAGTATCGAAAAAGGCATTTATTCAGGACAAAATTCAAATAGCAAGTAAATAGGGGAGATCGGGGTAAAGTGGTAATTGGCCTGTACTTACTGCTGCAAATTGGTGGAAAGATTTTTGAACAAACTTGTAGGAAAGCTATTAGTGCTGTGTAAAAGTGTCAGTGATTAGTTTGCTGAATTGTTTGAGTTACAACAGATTTTCTAATTTTTCTTGTTTTCATTTAAGGTAAGTGTTTAGTTTTATTCCCATTATTTTGTCATTGATTCCTGAAACAATATTTTAATTAACATGGATGAAAACACCGTTTAATAATCTTCAAAATAATATTGCTTATGATGAATTAAAAAGTTCTTCCTTGAAGGTCGTTGTGATAAACTGAAATGGTGTGTAACGGGGGTAAGTGCCTCAGATCCCTGCCGAGTTGAATTCTTAGATCATTTTAATATATTGTATTAACTACTGAGCTTTTATTTAGTTCTTTATATTTAAGAAAACTAATATAGCAACTTTTGCTTAAAATCGGTTATATATATTTTTTTTATTTGACAATTATAATAAGAAATTATTAAAATATCAACAAGAAAAGAAAGCAAACAATTTGTCTTGTATTTTTAAACTGTATTTCCTTCTAAAACAGTAACTAAACACACATTTTGTTTTAATGTGGCCACTTTATCCTAGTCTCCCCTACATGTTAAGAAAATAAATCTTTGAAAAATCGTTTTGATTGAGAATTAAAGTATACGGATGTGAGGGTGTGACACTAACGAATATGGAAAAAACGTGGATCAAGACAGGGAAATAAACGGAAGACGAAGCAAATGGACGGACTCGATTTCAAGATACAGAAAGCGGTGGAAGAGGAAAGAAAGTCAACAAGAGGAGACATTCATATTTGGCATTGTGCCGTTCTAAACAACATTTTTGGAGGAAAGATCGTTGGAAAGAAAGGAAGGTGTAAACCCAGGATTAACTACTTTGAAGATATAGGAACAGGAATGGGATATGGAACAGCAGGATTAAAAAACTGCTAGAACGAAGGGGGGATGGTGCCACAGATAAAGGCATCTTCTTTAGATTGTGAATGAATGAAGGAGTATTTATTTCCATAACTTTCATTTTTTTATATTTTAGCACCAAAAACAAAAAATAGTATGAAAAAATTTATTTATTATTACCGGTAAAATAAATTTATTTGTTTATTTTACTGGTAAAAATAAATTAATTCATTTATTTTACGGATAAAAATAAATTAATTTTCCCAAGGAAGAATATACTTGAAAAAAGACTGACGGGACCCGTAATCTATAATGTTTCTGGTTGGCATCAGTTTAAATGTTTGAATATTTAGAATTAAAGGGCGAAAACTTGTAATTATAGGTCCATCTAATATCCACGTGCAGTGACTGTCCAATGTGTAGCCCCACTGGCTGTAAGGGTAAGGAGCGTACTGAAAGGATAGGCCAAATATGCCCCACCTCTTCTCGGGATAGATGCCCCAGTGCTATCTTTAGGTATATGTGCCCTATTAGTATCAATTTAACTTTAAGGTGATGCTGATTAAGACATTATGCAAGAAAACGTTTCTAATATACATTTAAATTTCCATTCAAATTTAAATTCACTGTCGAATGCATTTCATGTACGATCAAAAGATGACGTATTGTTTAGTAAGATATTGGGTGGAGCGTTTTGCCACTTTTTTCTGATCGAAATGTAATACCCGGAAAAAGTGGCCCACTCACATGGACATTACAAACATTAATTATTTTCGAAATCAAGAAATATCTTCCTTGAGAATTTTTCCCCCGCAGTTTCGAAATTTCGACAAAACATCAAAATTGGCATAGTTTTTTTCGGTTAAAACGACAATTTTTTTGCGTAAAAAGATATCACTCGCAAAAAATTGATGACCAAGCCTCAGTATGTATATGCCTCTATGCCTAATTTTTTTGGAAATGATACATCTAAATATCTTTTAAAGTTAAATTAAACGTTTACTTATATTATAATTTCAAGTGAAATTTTGTCATATAACAAACACTTTCCAGATTAAATGCAGTTTAAGCTAATGGGGCATGTCTTTCACAGAGGTGGAGCGTCTCACTCGGAGAGATGGCCAAATATATGGATCCAGAAAAATTTTAATATTTTGGGTGAAAATTTTTTAAAACATAATTTGTTTATTTACTATTCATAATGAATAAATGCTATATTACATCACTCAGTTTCACGTTCTTATTAACATTTAAGTCTTTTCTTTAGGTAGGGAAACTCCCGGAATTACCTTACAAACATTTTTTTTCGAGACCTCTCTGAATACCTCACTTGAGCACTCGTTTAAAACGTTGATATTTGCTACTAGTTGTCATCAATATACGATTCAGTTTGAATTTCACTAAATAAAGGGGTATAAAGTACGCTAAAGAAGTGACCGCTAGCGAAGAAAATCAGAAAACATAAAGTCATAAGGGAGAAAGTTAGGTGTTACGAGGGGTGCTACCGGAAGTATGGGCTCACTTCCGCTGTGGAGAGGCGTTGCTCTAATAGTCGCCGTCGATTGGCGCTCCACGCATCGTCGCCCACGAATGGGACCACTGCTAAAGGACTGCGCTCTGTGGTTAAGCCATGCGACATAAGCGTCATGGACCGCGTCACCTAATGTAAGGAATGAGTCACTACCAGGAAGTGCTTTAATTGCGCAAAATCCTTGAATGTCCCTTGCTTCGATACGCAGTTCATTGCGTAGAATTCCATTGTACGGGCCGTTGGCCATCCGAGGACAGCATTTCTGACGGATTCGTGTTGCCGCCTGAAACCCGTTCCCTGAACTTGTTCAAAGGCAATTTCTTTCTTAGGGTACGTTTCAAAATGCCTGTTCCTTAAAATGAAATGATTTCACCATCGCGCGCAATGCAGAAAATTCACGTAATGTGGTTTGCATTTATACAATTGGGATTTAAATGGAAAGAAGATTTTTTTAATCAGTTACACCCGGATTGGTACGTAAATGTTTCGCAGTTGTGAGAATGAAGGATGCATTTAAATAATATTTTTTCATATAAATAATATATTAGAACGTGTTCTAAGATGGTAAAATTAAACAAAATTTAAAAATGTATGATGCACTCCTATTCGTGGATAGAAATGCATCCATAGAATATTTTCCGTTATAAACCAATAAAACCAATCAATACAGTGAGTGCACATTTCCGCAGGTTATTAGTATATATTTGCGAGGAATAGGATATCCAAACATATATTATCTAAACCTAAGATGATATAATATTTCATCTCGAAACATTTATATGCTGAGGCGTCCTAATCTCAATACTCCTAGTAGAGGAAAGGTATCACATCAGCAGGCGAGGTCCACTTTTTAACAGCGCGTTCTCTAACCGGAGTTATTCTCTTCGACATCCCAGCGTCCAATAGCTGTTGAGCAGTCATCAGCATCTCCTCCGTACATATATTCCGATCAGTCTTCCTTTTATAGGTTCTTATAAAAGAACGTTTAATCAGTAGATACCGTAAGCAAATGAGTACAAATAACATGGTATTGTTTAAGGCATATATCACGCCTATTATCCTAATCCAGACGCAAGAACTATAACTTACACACCTGTATTCTGAATTGAGCCCGTAGTATGAATAATAAATATTAAATAAGCGTGTGAACACTTAAAAAATATTTGAGGCCAGAGTACGCCTGCGTACACTTGCCTCGATGGCGATGCGAACTCTTGTCCCATAGGCAGTATTTTTACTTGTAAGGAGCTGATGCTCTCTGTGAGCATCAATGGAACTAAACGATTCAGTTTTTAAGAAGAGCATTGAATGGCCTTTGAAACAATATGGGATTGAAACGGCTGAATCCTTAGACGGTATAGATTACACTAATTCTTAAATGCTCAATTATTATATCAAATTTGCTGAAATAAGCTCTTACCTCATTGAGTAATCACAGCAAAAACACCAAACTATGTAGCAATGGTGTGGACACTTCCCTGCATCGGCTGACACTCAGTGGAGCAAGGTAGCTCAAGTGTAGAGTAAATATTCCTGCCCTGCGTACTCTTACCCCATGCGCACTCTTACCCCGACCTACTCTACTCTTTCTCTTTCTTTTAGAGATCTTATGTTTCGATATCGATTCATCGAATTCATTGATTTAACGCGTTAAACATTATATTTTTGTCTCTACTTTATTTCCCCTTTTCAAGCGCTTTCTATAGTCTTTTAGCATTTCAGCCGTGAATTCAATTGAACTGGATGTGAAGTTCGATTTGTGCTGCGGTTCGACAGATTATTTCATCATATTTCTCTACCTTTAAATCAAAGGATACAATGCAAACTGGTCAACGTATGTAAGGCTAAAAGACAAAGAAAAATAGAAATCTTCTATTGTTACTTAAATTAATAATATTATGGTAATAAACATACTTTGTGGTGATTGGCACATGATTACGTTCACTGACCTTGTTTACTTCAAGATATACCTTGTCGTAAAAACCTCAATGGTCAAATTCTTAGTTTTACTGTGAACGTTACCCTGTTAAAGTATAGGAGTGATAAAACTCATACACATAGCTCGTATTTTGTTAAGGAATTTCGATACTAGACAAGTTTAGCAGTGAGAATATCGTTATTTCACGATTGATTAATGAAATTAGCGATAAAAAGATTCGATTTATTAGATAAACGGTATTTTTACGACCCAAGGGAATTGAATATGCTCAATAGGGGTGCTTAATTGTATAAAATCTTTTGCCAATCACCATAAATTCGCCAAGGCTGATAAGTGTTTTCAGGACGCCAGATCAATAAATTTCATAGTGTGAGGAGATATACACCACTTTTAAAATCTCATTCTATTCCGGTGTAACTACCTGTTAATGGCAGAGTCTCGTAAGTATCCGATCAAATTATAAATCAATCAATCTTCGTTCAATATTTACTTTGTATATTTCCAAAGAATACTGTGTCTACTTTATTCGTCGATGAAACAAATCCGTACTTGATTATTTATCAGTTTTTAAATTAAGAATAAATCCTAAGGGTAGACTTTAAGCGAACACGAATTACTACCAGCTAAAGCACCAAAAATTCCCATTTCGAAACAGCTGGTCACTGATATTATTGGAATATAAAGATGAGTCATCTTATGTATGTCTTTTTCTGAGGGAATTTTCCTTAAAAAGTTCATCTTCTTCCCTTCAACTTCAATACTGAATTATTAGTTTAGAAATATGAAATTGCATCTTGCGCTTCTTTATTTCAGTCACCGGAAGTTTAATCGGATATAGTTTAAAATATAATATGAAATTATAAGTACAATTCGAAAATAAGAAATGACAAAAAAACGACACATTCTTCCATTTTTTTTAAAATAACGAAGAGTAATGAAGCATTTCGCGATTTTCAACTTAATTTCCTCATTTAAATTGTTGCACTTATTGACCCGTTTTTATACTCATTCATTAAATTACCTTTCGCCTTTATTTTGGTGTCTTTCATATGCCTTAAATTACCATAATTTTTAATTCAATTGATTATTTTTACAGCAATGCCACTAATCTTATATATACAAATGAAATGATGTTCGTGACTTCGTCTAAAACTCGAAAACGGCTCGACCGATTTGAATAATTTTTTTGTTTTATTCGCCTCGGTACGGAGGTGGTTAAAAAAAAGAAAATTAGGAAAAACCAAAAAGGAACAGCCGAAAAATCAAAAAAGCATTTCCATAAGAAATGCACGCAAAGTTCATTTTTCTCGTAGCAGGCTTTATTTCATTTGAAAAATTGAAATAGAAATAATAATCTTACAAAGTCAAATGAAGCACCAAAAGAAGGGGAATAGAATAAAGATTCTTATTTTGGTCGTGAAATATCGTTTACGAATCGAAATTTCGAGAATTTTGATAAAATGCGTGAATATTTTATCAAAATTTCGAGGTTGTAAACAACCCATCCCCCTTGACAATGAAGGCGATTGTTGATTCCAAGCTCATGTATTTATCCATCAAAATGCATTAAGAATATAAGTCAAGTTAAAATTAATACTGCTAATAAGTGATACACTTTATGAAGAAGAAAAATTGCATGAGATTTTAACATATGCTGTTACGAAAAATATTCTGTGAAGAATCGCACGGAAAAAAGTACGAACAATAAAATTCTAATTTTTTACAATTTTTTTTAAACGTTAGTAGCAACCAAGTTTTATTTACAGCAACGAAATTGTTTGCTGAATTTTTAGTTAGAGTTTTAAAACGGTTTTACTCTCTCTCTACTCGAGGACTTAGTATACTATAGAAATTCCCTGTAAAGAAGTATTGCTGGTATATGATTTGCCTTTAGTCCAATATTAAACTCTGTAATTTTTTTCAGATATGTTACTCTATGCAGGAATATATTAT
This sequence comes from Sympetrum striolatum, assembly GCA_947579665.1. Lineage (NCBI taxonomy): Eukaryota > Metazoa > Arthropoda > Insecta > Odonata > Libellulidae > Sympetrum > Sympetrum striolatum. The sequence continues at coordinate 22,446,913 of OX388352.1, read as the reverse complement.
CTTCAAATATTTTAACTATAGGAATCATGTCCCTGAATTTCAATTATTTGTCGATACCACCGAAAACAATTGCAAATGATTAACAGAATTGACAAAAATTGAATCATTCCTATATTTATATTGACAATTGGTTTTGCTCTTCTTGGTACATCTTCTTTCTTTTGGTGTTCGTTGCAGAGACAATCTATGACATTGTTCCGTTGAGAATCAACGGGAACTCCGCTAGTATAATATAAAACTATCCCGTAACCGGGGCGAGTTTACACAGAGTACCGGAGAACGTTTACATTCTAGTAAATAATTATGAAATTTATGCTAACTTTAATAAGGTCATTTCAAATTTTTATATTAATTAGCAAGAGTCATGAAATTGAAATTCGAAAAATCAATTTTAATTGAATAATTGAATATTTGCCCTGACCTAGCGTCGAACCAAGGATAATCATCGAAGATGTCTATGCAGTTTTCGCTGGATAAGCACGACTTTCAGCGATTCCTTGAATCTTAACTTTCCAATTAAAGTGCCAAGTGCCTTAAAAAATACCGAGAAACCCCGCAATTCATTTTTTAGAGGAAAATCGGGATCTTGGGCCCTTTTGGCATCAAACCCATAATAGTGAGGGTCAAAGTCGCAGTTATTCTGGCGGTTACTCTGCGGTAAAAGTAGTAAAATTTCAAGTCATTGACACTTCTGGAACATGGTTAGAATTTGCACCCTAAATAGGTCTTAACGGAGATGTAACTATATAAGAGAACAACCTCTATTTTCATACATTTATAAAATTTATTACATAAGTGCAGACATACATGAGTGTTCTACGTTTCGGTAGATTCATGTGCACTCAAAAACCCCTGCTAAGCACCAACACCTTCATTTCCTTATAGTTAACCCCACCCCTTATGTCATCCAACTTCCTTCTTTGTCTTCCTCTCTGTGTTTTCCCCTGAATTCAACCCTCTATTACAGTCTATTACTGGTCTTCTTTTCCTAATCCCTCTCCCCTCAATATTTGACCCACCCATTTCTTCAGTCGATACTCAATCATTTCAATTAAAACCCTCTCCTCCCCAACTATCTCTAACACCTCCGTGTTTGTTTTCCTCTCAACTTACTTTTTCCATTCTACGCCATACCCACATCTCAAAGGCATCCGAATATTTCAGTTTCTTCTTTCTTATAGTCCACGTTTCGCACCCATAAAGAATACCAAGGACTCTACCAACCTTTGCATGATTCCTTTATCCAGACACAAAGGGAATTGATGACTTTGGTCATATATTCCCTTCGCTTCATAAAGGCTTCCTTTCGAATCTCATGTTTGCATCTTTCATCCAACGAAAGAGTTCTTCCCAAGTGAGAAAATGTATCCATCTACTCCAGTTTTACTCCATCCACCCCTATCGTAAACAAAGCTTTCTTTCCATTTATGAATCTCACTACTTTAGTTTTACTTACGTTAATTTTCATTCCAAACTCGCCTATTTCATCGTTAAGAGTATTTACTAAAATTCGTGCCAGTAAAATTGAATTAAATTTTCATTATTAAATGAATTTATACCCCACAATGACCCTTCTATTTCCCTACAAAGTATCCCAGGTGCAACATTTTCTTCTCCAACATCTTTCTCACTTATTATTCACTTGTCACTGCTTTTCCTTTTTACCTTGACACCAACATTCATTATGGCCGCTCCACTGAGCTACAGACAGACATGGACTACCATTCGTCTGGCCCCAACTTATTGATCTTTCTGGCATGGGTAGTCCTACCAGGAGCTATGTTCCAGGCATTCTAGCTCTTTAGGTAATAGGAACAAGCCCTTCCACCTCGACAAAATTGTAGTTCAGAGGAGGGTATATGTATATCAGTGGCGTTGCCAGAGGAGGGTCCGGACCCCTTCTTCTTAGGTGCGCCTTCCAGAGGAACGAGGATTGAGATGCGTGAAATTTGCAAATGAAGAGGGAAAGACTTATCTTTTCCCTAAATCGTAGGTTCCCAAACTTTTTTGCCGAGAACCCCTTTCAATTTTACATGGACTCCATAGTCTGCCTAATATTCTATTTTCTTGTCAAAAGCTGGTGATTATTTGAATGTATTATCATTTAAAATGGGATATTTTCTTCCAAAAACTCTAAAACAATCTCAAAAATTTTAAAAAATCTTGGACTCTCATTTTTTTCTTCCTGACATGGACCCCCTGTCGATCTTTAAGGGCCTATATGGAGGTCTATACCACTATGGAAACCTATGTCCAAAGGTGTTTTACTCGATTGGCTGCCATCAAAAATATTCTCCATTATAGAAATTTTTAAGCTCTCTAGATTCTTCGAGGAGAGGTGGTTTAGATGGTATATATGTGTGACGAAATTCGCAGCGGCATCGGTTCGCCGTTGCAGTACTTTTCTTTACTCTCACCACGTTTCTTACATCTCCGTACCACTATTTTCGTTTATCTCCTTGCGTATTGGATGCAATATGTGAATCGCACCATTTTTGTCAGTTTTTATCCCATATCTCTACGTTAGTTATTTACCGACATTAATATTAACACTAACATTGAGTCAAGAATACCCCTGAAGATAACTTCTCTCTTTAGTTCCCACGGGATAATTTGTTCTCGATACTATCGTATTTAGCCCTTAGCTACGGAGTCATTGACGGAATGATGATATTAGGTATAGACGACAGAAATTCACATAGGTATATAAATAAAGGGATGACCAACTGATAAGTTCTCTCTTCTGTGTAGATATCAAATTTTATAATTTTCTAAGGGAAATAGTCGGATATTCATAATAAATGCGCGAAAGAAAAATTCTTTTCTACTATGGTCTTCTTACACATTGAAAGAAGCTTGAAAATGACAGCTGACCTCTTGAATAAAGAGTTTCAAAACAATACACACCTAAAGACACATATTTCCGGATTTCCTTAAGGTAAGGATCTCCGAGGAATCAATTAAAAAAGCATATGCTGTTGCATTCTAAGGTTTCTCAAGTAAACCATATTAAAATAACTACGGGAGGTAGACCTCACAGCGAAATGGGTATATTACTGAGAAAAACACCTCTTGACTTATTAAAAGCTTTAAGCATCCTTTCCCACCTTCATCTACATGGAATACAAATCGCAGATATTGGTACCATTGCTCACAATATAAAGAGAAACTTTGTCCCTCATTCTTACTCTGTATTTGAAATCTAATTTGGTTTGACGAGGTCACTTATTTATTCGACTGCAAGTTCCGCTGCTTTTCCCCTCTCCGTAGACATAAAATTTCAGGAGTTGATGAGTTTTATTTTTTACTAATTGTCCCACAAGTGATTCATATATGTTCATCTGATATGAAAAGGGTTGTAAGGAACTCATTGAAATTGCCTATGTTAGTGGCCTTAGAAATGTCTCGAAAATATTATTGTACTTAAATTCAACAATCATAGGACCATTGTGTATAACTATTCTTAAGAGTTATTGTTTGTTCATTACCATCTTATTTAGCACAGAGGTGGTTGCTTTGGCACTAAAACGTATTTTCCTTGTTTTTCGAAGTCATTTACATAATCTTATCTATGTTAGCGATTTCATTCTATTTATAAATTTCAGTATTAACCTCATTTGTTTTGAAGCAACCCTCTTCTAGTAATTCCATCAAGACGTTCTTAAATTACGAAATCATTATTTTGCGTACGAAATTTATAAAAATGACTGATAAGATTATTATCAAATAAACGATTAGTATGTAACTGAAACGTCTAAAAATCATTACAACTTCATAGCGATAATACTTCTAAATGTTTAATAAATTTAATAAAAATCTCTTGGATAGCTGAGAAACATATTGCGTACTGAAGTTGATCAAAATAATAGATGTTATCTGATGCCATGCCAAGTCGATTAGCTTAGTACCAAAAGAGGATATAGTGCCTATGAATCCAAATGAAAGAACAAGATAGTCTGCTGTATATAGTGGTACAACATCCCGAATACCGTTGATTAATTTATCCGTCCCAAGTTAAGTGAAAGGGTGCTTTCTTTTGAAACAATTAAATTTGTTCATCACAAATTGCCATGTTTAATTCATTTTCATTACGGTAGGCTTGTAAAAGATTTCAGGATTTCTTTAAAATATTAACTACTTTCCGTCGAAATATGTCCATTACTAAACTGAATGTTTTCTGTTCCTTAGAGGACATCTTGAGGAAATAAAAGCTTTGAAGATTTTACACGATATGGAGCGGTTTTAATTCGTTCGTTAATTGTTTTGTTCAATTCTGTTTGTTAACTCAAGTAGCATATTCTCGCAAGGACTACACGCCCGTCAAATCTTTATTCAAATTTCTCAACTCAAGGTTTCTTCTGTAATTATTTTGTAAAAGAGTGCTTTATATATGAATCATATTCCTGGCCAGCGTGTTATTACCACGGCGGGGGGTAATTAATATGTGTTACGAGGTGTTAATTGTAGAGAAAATAGCTATACTTTGTTGCGGGATGAATGAAGTCCTTGAGACTGTGATCTTGGAAATTCCATAAAATGATTCCATAATTTTTTTCAAATGCCAATACAGTTTTCTTCTCTCTTCGTAATCGTAAAAAATGGCTCAATCTGATAAAAAATAACTGCAGCTTTTACAAAATACTCATTCATCAAGGGTATACAAAAACGAAAATAATGATGTAAATTTTTACATTAACACAGTAAGCAATTAGCTGAATATATTAAAATACTGGCAAAAGAGCAATCTAGTTGAAGTAAGTATAATAATTTCTGATGATTTAACGGTAATGGTTGTATTAACACCATTATGTGGGTGTACTCGTAAAAAAAAATAAGAAAGAGATGTCTACTTCACCAGTAACAAGTGGATCTTTCTCGGCGTGAATGCAAATAGTGGCCACGGTGATATGACAATTGGCGCGTTTCGAATGTGAGCAATGAGAAATGATACTGTTGATGAAGTCCTCCACCTGACCTGGTGTTCACCTGGCCTGGTTGAGAGGACTTCATCCAGCAAAGTGTACGCCAACAAATTTAGTAATAAATAATAATTCGAGAAGAAATTTAGGGAAAATAGTCAGCCGGGACTGGGACCCGGATCTCCCATTTGCCGGGCGGATGCTTTAGCCAATTTAAGTACCGCGACAGCAAATTCTCCCCTTCAATTTCTGATGCTATCATGGGATACGGTGTGCTCTGGAGGACCCATCATAGATGGCACCACTCCTGCGGACATCTAAGATGCCACCTCACCATCATAACGGACTTCGCCAGGAAAGGCGAAGTAAATAAGTGGTGAAAAAAGCATGATTCACATGCTTTAATTTAGAGAAGAAATGAAAGAGAAAAAGTCAGCCGCAGCCCGGCTAAAGCATCCGCTCGGCAAATGGGAGATCCCGGTTCAGGTACAGGCTGCGGCAGACTTTTCTCTTTCATTTCTTCTCTAAATTAAAGCATACGAATCATGTGTTTTTCACCACGTATTGAATAACTAGTGAATTCTCCCGTCGAAAATGACGGGATTTAACTTAAATATACTTACAAAAAATATAAATAATCCTGATGCTTCGTGGGGGAGGTGGTATGGCTTGGCCAGTTTCAATGAACCGCAGAAGACATTTTAGTGTAGTTTGTGTAGGGGCAGTAGTGTAGTTGTAGGTGAAGGGAAAGGGTATAATAAAACTAATAAATCGCCTTTATTTGAGCGAGATTGAGTTATACTGGGCGAGTTGAGTGTATATTGAGGTATACCACCTTATGAAGCATTGTACGGTCATTGCTTTGGGCACAAATTAAAGCTAAATAAGTATATTGCTTATTTAAAAGATATTTGTCGAAAAACACGACCAAATGTTTCACTTTTTGGAAAAAATGCCAATTTTCGAGCTGATTCTCAGAGAGTTCTGGACGAACGGAACTAATTTTGCACTTACATTGTAGGAAATTATATCTTCTTTAAAACATGAAAACACAACATCTTCTGTACGCGGCTCTAGTACAGTGCAGCTACAATTCATACACATAGTTATCTTTAGTAAGAGGTTGCGAACTGTAGCATGGAAATGAGCACCTTCAAGCGAAGGTCTTTTCAAACGACTGAGTTTTCTGATTTTCTAAGATTTTTGGCAGCACCGAATACCACGTAAGACACGAAAAAATAGCAAAAGGTACTAGATATGGTATTCATTACACTTTTGACGGAGAGCAAAATTAAATCCGATTATTAATTATATCCGATACAAAGTTATATATAAATCCAATTTTTTAACTCTCTATCGTGAAAAGCCTAAACAGTACGTATAAAAGTACGAAATGGATTCAAAATGGTTTCGTGTCTTGCATCAGGAAAAGATTACCAAGAAGCTATGTATGTAACGCAGATTTCAATGGTTTTTTGGGCATTGCTCAGCCCGCGCAGGTCTTCGGTCACATATTACTGGTCAAAAAACTGGTCGGGCCCTTTTATCTGTCTAATTTGACTGGATTATAATGGTTTTATTGCCATAAAATGGCAATCCGCTCTTCTTCCCTATACATTTTTTTTTCTGTGTATTCGTAAGGGAGTTGAGCTCAACAATTACCTTTGTGGTTAGGGAATTGTATATGTACACAAAATGAGAAACTTTTTCGTCATTTTTGTCTTAATTCTCTCAATTTTGACTCTAATATAATATTCTACGACCACAATAAGAATCTTTATTGAATTTCCTATCTTTTGGTGCTCGTTGATTTCGTACGACCATTATTTCTAATTCAATTCCGCGAAAGAAAAAATGTCTGCAATGCAATGTATTCGATCAAAATAAACTTCATGTACATTTCTTAGGAGAGACTAGGGATTAACGTTTCCCTCGATATCGGGATTCAAATGATCCAATCCCGGGATCCCCGGAATTTCTAGGGATTCATTCATTGTAAAGGAAAAAGCAAGATAGTAAGTAATAAATAATATAATCCTGAACATTAATAGTCATTACTGATTAACCGGATGCAGTATCAAAACAAACAGAGTAGGTTATTTCAAAATGTTTGTTAATAATATAAATTTATTACCAAAATTATGATTAAACAGCAAAATTCTTACAATTGGAGAAATATCAATATTTTAGAGCAGCATTGTACACCCATGTTATTTTTCTTTGTTAAAGTAATTTTCAAAGAACACAAATTATTATTATTATTATTATTATTACTATGGTCACTTAAACTTGTGTGTAGTTGTGTAACAAAGAGGCCTGCCGTAGAAAATGCACGTTCTGCTTCAACAGACGTTGGTGGAGTAGTTAACAGAGCTTCAAATAAATAATTTATCCTAGATGTATGTACGCTCTCCAGTTATTACAAAGATATCCGTTTCCTAAAAAATGCTTCCAGGGTTCCAGGATTCGCTGTTTCCTTTTGCCAGCGTTTTCAATTGCGGCATCCAATTTATTTATCAGGGACGATCAATGAAGAGCTTACTTCTGAGGACCTAACAAGTAGTTCAGATTCCATAACCTCCTCTAAATTTTTTCCATTGTCCTCAGGCTTACTTATAAAAAGTCTCTCAATCATCTGAATAGCTTTGGCTTTTATTTCACATTCTTTAGGTGGCGCAAAGTTCGCATTTTGTTGATAATGCTGATGACTGTTTAAGAATATCAACAAGCCGACTAGATTCTTATTTCTACATTCTTCTATCCTTTTTTGTAAGGCTATTTTCACTTGAGCGGAAAAATAGAGAAAAATAGTAAATCATCCAGTATAAACTTAAATATACCTTCCGCTGTTAGCAGTGTTGAATCTCTTTGACCAAGTCGGTCCACTGCTATCTTGACAGGACGCAGCGATGACACAATGGCATTAATTACATTAAATTCGTCTTCTGTAATGTTTATAGTTATCTTTATATCAATCATAGCTTTTAAAATATATTCCTTGAATGATAAAAATCCCTCCAACATATCTAATAAGCTATCCCATCTCGTTTTCGAATCACATTTCGAAAGACACATTGTGTGACATGGAAGCAGATTTCATATGTTTTACAACTATGAGTAGAAGATTCACAGCTCAATTCATAGAATTTACACGAGCAGGGACTATTATGAACCTCTCTTCTAGCAGACAAACTTGAGTTAAGTTTATCATAAGTTTAAATTAATTGCAAGATAATTAAAAGAGGCCATCTATTTATAACGGTACAGCTTAAACATTGTAGGAATAATTGAAAAGAAACTCAAGTTAATATGCTTTTATATTCCGTTCGTAGAATGTCTTTGTGTTGTGCATACTAAGTAAGTAATTTTTAAATTCGCAAAAAATACCCCCCTGCCACAAGCCGTAAAGTGGCTAGCAGAGTATTTGCATCCCTGTAGATGAAATGATGTTATATATATCTTATATAGAGAATTTCCTCAACTAACCGCGGCAATAATGTAATCTGTTATTTTCCTGTGTATATTTGTTTCTAACGGAGAACATATTCATCGTTAAGACTAGTAAGTTAATAAAAAATCAGTTTGTTTAGTTCTGAGATTTTCCCGGGAAATGCAGTGGATTCCGGAGAAATTCCCGGATGAATTTTAAGGACGGGATCCCGCTTCAGAAGAGACGATTCGAGTCGTCCGATCCAAGGACACTTTGGACAAACAAATGTCAATATGTAAAAATCCTATGGACCTTTAACGACTAAATTTATAATCCTATCACATCGGAAAGTGCATCAAATTAATGTCCGAAAATTTTTCCCATGCATTTCTCATGGGAGCTACTAACATCGGATGAATAAATATATACACATAGGTGATTATTATGAAACATATTTCGGATTGAATTTACAAAAACTCAAAATTACTTCAACATGAAAAATCGATATAAGATCGGGACCATCCTTGAATGACGTAAACTATTAAGAAATCGTCATTTGGTTCACGTCTTTCCCTTTTTACTTTCTCCATATACGAAGTATAGAGAAAGTATTGTTTTCATGAAAAAATTAGACTTCGAGATTTCAACGGAAATACATGTTTTGGGATCCCTAGAACACGTTTTGACCATTTTCGGAATGATGTCTGTGTGTATGTGTGTGTGTGTGTGTGTGTGTGTGTGTGTGTGTGTGTGTGTGTGTGTGTATGTGTGTGTGTGATAGTGGACGCTCTAACGTGAAAACCATTGGTCGTATCAACACCAAACTTCATATATAGTACTGTGGTGTGTGCTGTCAGAGTTGATTAGTTTTTGGAGTAAATCGGCCAACCGGAAGTCGAGCTTTATTCATTAAAGCTCATTTCTGGTTTTCAAAATATCTCCATAAATATGATATATACGTATATTGTATTACTTATAAAAGTTTTAGATAATGTAATTTACTATAACTTTTATATTTAACATATTTTTGTATCACCGGTTGATTAGGAGTTATTCGTGAAACACTGATAAACCGGAAGAAGATGATTATGTACTTTGTGGGCGCTCTAACATGAAAACTATTTGGCGGATCAACACCAAATTTCATATGTAGTACTTCTATTACAGTCTTTAGAGTTGATTAGTTTTTGGAGTAAATCGGTTAACCGGAAGTTGAGCTTCATTCTTCAAAGCTCATTTCCGGTTTTCAAAATATCTCCATAAATATGATATTTAGGTATATACTATTAATTATGAATGTTTTAGAAAATGTAATTTACTATAACTTTTGTATGAAACATATTTTCGTATCACTGATTGTTTAGGAGTTATTCCTGAAATACTGATAAACCGGAAGTTTCTGATTATGTACTTTGTGGGCGCTCTGAGCTCTATGGGCGAAAGGCCAGTTTCATCGTTTTTCATCCAGCATGTCCCGAACAACATTATTTATAATGTTTAGAGTTCGAAATTAATGTCATAGATAAGTATTTACATCTTATATATGGAGAAAGTAATGTGCTGGCCACATCAGATTTTTTTCTAAGAGAAGGGGATAACAATGAAATGGGAATCACCGTTAAAACAAATCACTTGCAGTAATTCTTGAATTATTTAGCACTATAGTTACGTGGCTGCTATGAGAAATATATTTAGATCCTTATTTATATCGAGTATTAAGCTTCTGATAAATGTATGAATAGAATTGATGAATTAATAATTAAAAGATAACACCGTAATTAATACAGGGTTCTCCCATTATAAAGCGGCCATGTTTATGTGTACTATCCGTGCACACATAAGCACATAAATTCGGCAGCCATAGAAGTGAAAGAGGGAGGGCATTTTGTTACTGATCCCTTGGATCTAAATAAGAACTGCATGAGGATTGAGCTCTGCTGAAAGTAGGAAAGCTTGAAGAAGTGAGTAATGAGTTGTAAAGTTAATTAAAATGCGCTCCGTGGAACGCTATTTAATGAATGAACAAACATTATTGCGTTTTTCCAAAATATTTTCTCATTCATCGATTAAGATTCTCAACCTTCGTCTGAGAACATTTTTGTAACGTGTACTTTCTTATCGCTGCATTGTTAACAAAGCGTATAGCGCTGCTCTTACTTGAGTTCGTGGGTACACGTTTTGTCTGCCGTATCCCATAAATACTTATTGCCTATCTTTATTTCCGGTTATTACTGAGTATGCTATCGTATATTTTGCATGACATTATTACCATTATGTCCTCAATTACTATTACTAAAATAACAAAAATGGAGATGGAGAGAATATTGTCTCACGATTAATATGCCTGATTGTTTATCAAGGATAACATTTATGTTACTCTTGTTGAGCATGATTGTTAATCTTGATGAAATATAATCTTAATCTTGATAGTGAGGACTTTAATTCCAGCATTAGAAATTACGATTAATATGCTATATAAATAATCAGTCATGACGGAAATTAATGTAAATGAAATATGTACTTAATATCGCTAATTTTATCTTAATCTTAAGTAACACGTATGGGTATGAGCACTATTTACATGAGATTAAACACGAGAACGACTTCTAAGACAACGAGATTCATTTTTGTTCAAAATCTTCAAAAATTTACTAACGTTCTCCTTATTTCCTTCCAACGCTGATAAATATCACGTCTGGCTTCTTAATTGTCATCATTTTGTCCTTGTAGTATGTTACCGTAAATTTTAATGCTAGAATTACAGTCTTCCCTCCTCTTTATAAAGAGTAATATTATAACCATATAAGGTGCCAATATATCTGGGTTTTATACAAGAATGCATTACCTCGGATTCAATAAGTAAGTCAAGGAGATGAATTCTTCACAAGCACAAAATTTTACAAAATGTCGTTTATCAAAATTCTCGCTATTTGCATTAAAAAACCATATTACAGACCAAAATTAGGAACATTATTCGATACCGCTCTTTTCGTTGCCTCGATTCACTGGGGCCATTTAATTGTCTTAAGCCTACAGGATATCAATACGAATTTCACGAGGATATACTACAGAAACAATTCCAAAAGATTTGAAGTCGAACCAGGTACTACAGACACAAACTATTTTAACTATTTAAAAACCGAATATGGATATCTAGTGAATGAATGAATAATTGACCTCGATGGAATTCGTATCTCTCCCCAAAAATCCGCAGTCGTGCGCTCAAACTGCTGCAATCCAATCCTCGTACTTAATCAAATTCTTGGAAATTTTTCTTCTTTAACTCCTTTAAGAAACTCAAAAATGTGTAATTATAGTCTAGTAATTATTTTTGTAGGTGATTTCTTAATAAAAAAATCGTTCTTTACCTCAACGCTCATGCCGAAAATAGGATAATTTCCAAGTTTTTCATATCTCTTTACAAGCAGCTCGCCTTTAGTTTATTTTTTATATTCCTTTATTTTATCTGCTTAAACTTCAATCACAGCCGAAATAATAGTTATAGATTCTATTGAATCATATTAATTTAAAACTAAATAAAAGTCATCAAGAGTAGACGAAAAAATAAAAATACTTGGTTTAGCAACAATAACCATGTGAGCATTCGCGCGGATCAATATTAAAGTGCGATGTATGTACTTCGCCATAACAGAGATGGTTACTAAACCAAACGTTGTAAGTTCCACAAGAGACTTAATTTCGACCCTTGTTGGTTATCATCAGGTGATGACGACGATGATCAGGACCAGGATGACCAACAAGGGCCATTCAATTATTCCAAATATTCCATTCGGCAGTACATTGTTGCCAAAACAAATGTTTGACTGTAGGAATTAAACGCCTTACCTTAAGCTATATATTGCTTATGAAGAGTTTAGGATACAAAATTCTTAGTTATCCATAACAGGAAGGTTACAAAATTTTATTTATCATAACCTCCTATACAAATATAATGAAATTCAATAACGAAATGCAATGTTAAACGGAAGAAAAATTGTTTGGCTCTCTTCACATAAATGCGAAACCAATCGATAATTGATTTCTTGTTCATTGGTAAGATTCGGGAATTTTAACTCGGAAATACGAGATAATGTTATCGGGCGATTCTAAAAATACCCTCGAAGATTTCCTTATCATCTTAATTTCAAGAAATTATTAGCACTTCATTTATTTAAATATTTCCACATAGTTAACTATTAGGAAAGATTCTTCACTTTTTAGAGGATACGCCTTTGAAAAATGATCAATGTTGAAGATTATTATTCAGGTCTTGTAGGCACGTGTGTTTCCACGTCTATATTTATGAACGGAAAATTTTTCATTTCCCTTCATTAGAGATCGTAAAGGATTTTTACTTTTGTTTCAATCTTATTTTTGGCTAGAATATTGGAAACCTGATGAATTAATGAAATTCATCTTTGGTTGAAAGAAAACACTTCGTAATTTCCACAATACGTTTTAATTTATCCGACCGGTTTCGGCATTGACAGCTATCCCCTACGATGTCGTTCAACGAATTACAGTCCGGACATATCGATTAAACTCATCTTTGTTGTTTCTTATTACGAAAATTCTCATTCACTGCAGACTTGTAGAGCGCTTAATTAAAAGCTCTTCCACTTGTAGCATTCTGGCGAGGAAAGTAAGGGCATCGTATCTGATCTTACCTCATCAAAGCTTTATGAAGCAAATAGTTAAGTGGATGAGGCTCCAAATAAGCTTCGGAAAAGAGAAGTTTCCTACAAACAATAATTCATACAAAAGTGCAAACATCATTCTTATGAAAACGCAAGAGTTTGTTATAGTTATCTTCGGTCCAAGAACACAAAATGACTTTCAATTTAACATTATTAATAAAGATTACTTCTTACTGCTCTTTGATATTTTTTAAATTTAATTTTAGTTTACTATTAACCTTAAAGACAAATTCTGAAATGGTCGCAATACCCTACCCGAAGCTTACTTACTAGGATAGTTCAAGTTAGGTGTTCAATTTTAAACATCTCTTATTATTATTCTGCATCTCTCAAATGAGCCTCTTTGTCCGATATCGCGGCCCTAAGAGGGGTCGCGGCTCCTTTTATCAAATGTCTTCAACGAATTGAGTACAGCTTGAAAATCAAGGCGACACAGTCATTTTTCTCGCTAGAAGTCCAAGCTGCAGTTCATACATCAATGGTCACATCGCACATTTAATTAGTTGCGCTGATATGATAAATTAACGAGAGAAATGCGATCCTAAGCGCTTCATGAAAATTACAAATTCCGTATTGAATGGAATGATCGAGAGTTTGACAAATCAATGAATGTCCGCGCCTGAAGATAACCGATGTTGGAAGATCATTAAATCGCTATAGTCAACTTCATAACAATATTCAATAGGATTTTTAACTCTTCTTTCGCCCTTAGACGACTTTCGATATCTGGCCAGATCCCAAAGGCATTGGACTTCCACGGATTTATATTTCCAAGATAAATACATTTTTAGAAACATTACTGAACGAAATATCCATTCCTATTCGTGGAGAATTCATTTTTAAACAGATCGCTCTATAGAAAATTCTAAATTTCCGATGAAATCCTCCAAGATTAAATTTTAAACTGAATAAACCATAAGATATCGTGATATATCAACATCCATTATTCGCCATTTATTATTTAGCTGAGGACATTCTGTGAAACAATGTAGCTGGAGTCATTCTTGGCTGTCAACTTTAAATTATCTTAAATCATCCGTTGACTTGCCTGGAAATTATTTAGCCGGAAGACTGCTTTGGACTTGAGCACCTCTGTCATAAGCAGCATAAGGTCCTGGAGATGTAATAGGAGGCAAGATATAGGGTGAAGTTTGTAGGCTTTAGTAAGCCCTTTCTTTCCTAACTGGTCCAGAATGGTATGAAGGAAAATTTTCTACAAAAAGCACTTGAATCTATATCTCTTTTCAATAAGAAAGTGTTTTCCACATTAATCCAAGGTAATATCGAATATTTTAGTAATGCAGAAAATTAGGTAGAAGACACATGCATAAACAATTATGATAGTAATAATGGAAAAATCTTGCGTGAAAGGATTTTATTCGTACAAGAATGAATTTCGTACCTGCTCTACAATTACGAGTATATTTCATGTTGGTCGTCCTATTATCCAATTCTTTCGCGTGATTTGAAACATCGTTTAATGCAAGTTACTTGATAGCACTCACCTTATTAAAAATGACGTGAGCAATATATGTTTTTTCAAATGCTCGTATAAACCAGAACATGAATTCATACTATAGTTACAACCATTATTTCGTTCATTTTAACGCCTACATTATAAACTACAACGAATACAGATCTAGGCGTAAGAGTATATATCATGAAGTAATGTGAGTTTTATCTGCTATTCAATTGCAGGTTCGATGAAATTAGTACTTCGGCAGATAAATCGTTCTAGAATAAAACATTCTGGTGTAAGAATTCGATGAATTTTCATTCTGAGCTTCCACTCATAGCAACGTTTTCTTTTCTCGACAAATCTTAATAGGAAGGAAGAATCGAGAAATATAATAAATAATAAATCTTAATATGTAGAAAAAAGGAGAGGGTTTAGAAATACAAGAGTTCATGACCCACCAAAGGTAAATGACGTTGCAAACTGATTTCGAAAAATAAATTTAAACTCGCCGATGATGACTCTCGAAGAGTAGCAGAATTTGAACATCGGCTATAAAACTCATAATTATGCACTAAATTGCTTCTTAAAATACTCCACTCCAATTTCATAGCGTGACGAGATTATAAAACAAAATCACAGCCCTTATTACACCGCTCAAAATTCTTGCATTATTATCTTAATGACAATAATAATTATTTCTCTAATAGTAACATGAAGAAAGATAAAAATTACAACAATTTCAGAAATTTACCTTTACAAACTCACATCATCATTCCTTAATCAGAAAATTCCAATGGTCCATAATGACTAGAACCTTAGGATTGATGCGCTAGCACGCTAACCACTCGGCCACCGCAGTCGACCTTCTTCGATGGTATTATAATCAATCAGTCGCGTCTCATTCAACCTTCCCTGTTTATAGAACACAAATTTCTAGCGAATTCGACTATGATCGGAGTCCTACGCAATCATAGCAAGAGTACTATCGAAACTCACCATCTGTCAACATTTTCAGCACAGTCAGGACTGTAATTGCTTGCACCATGGTGGGAAGGAAGCACGAGCTCATTTTGTCCATCTGCCGCAGATCACCCTAACCCCTCCACATGATATCTCCACACAAAACTGTGACTCTCTCGGTCTTTGCAACAACTTACACTGCGAACACTCTTTGGCGCTGGGGGTATTCCGTTCCAACTGCATCAGCGAAATGGACCCGATGGGCTAAAAAAGAGGAAAAAGAACTCCCTCGATCCCCACCCCACTGTTGTTCTCCTTCCTGCCGGAAGTAATGGCCTCAACTGTTGGACCTCCACGCCATCCAAAATCATACGCTCGGTCTACCACCCCGAACGCTCACCCATGCAGCTAGCCGCAAGTGAAGCATTATTTCTGAGCAGCGGCCGGGAAGGCGACATCAATTACCGGAAATAAAGGTGGCAGGAGCGTGGGAGAGGTGAAAGTGGCGACAAGACTGCATGTCGCTCCAGAGAACGTTCAGTTTTATTAGTAGATGGTAATCTTACACGAAAGACCACGTTTCTGTCATTGATTTGCGTCATCTGACTCTCGTTGTTCAACTCCTCATTATTCTATCTTTAATACCGCATTACACCTTCACACTGACGCGAGAACGATTAAAACATAATTTATTTTCTCTCTTAGCTACAAAAATATACTGTAGAATGCGAAGGAAACTGATATTCTGCAGGTGCAAATAATAAAAAATATATCTGCTGGATTAACAAAAAAATGCTAAAATTTTCATCTTCAGTTTTTCTTTTTCAATGATAACGAGATAGTTTTTTGTCACTAAGTAAATAAACGTAAAAAAAAATAGATTGATGGTTGTACACTTCGTTGAAAAAAAAATGATCATTTTTGTGTGAACGTCCTTGTGATTCGGCAACCAGTCCGGCAACAACAAATGTGGACACGAGAGGTGGGAACAATAGAATGAAAACAATCGAATAATTCAATTGCTTGCTTCAATCGAATTATTTGCATAAAGCGTTTCGATTTTTCAGTCTATCCTAACCGAGTGAATTTATTCGTTTGTTTTTAGCGAGTGAAAAATGGAATAGATGATCTATTCGATTTTATAAATCTAACAATTCATTTCCGATCTTCATACGATCTTTTTTTCATTACCACAATCGGATTATTATGGTCTTTGCAATGATACCTGGACAATATCAGAAGAGTATAGGGTACCTTAGAAATCATTGAAAACGATTCAAAAACCAAGCTTACCCAAAACAGCAAATCTATCCGCCATAGATTTACTTAAAAAGATTTCTTGTAATATCCACATGGAGGCCCTTCGATGACCTTAAAACCAATCAAAGAGCAAACAAAAGATATCTATATCCCCATAGCTTCCAAGCGAACATTCAACATGGAGGATTAAGCAACACAACCTTATTCATTTCCATTTTTTAATAGGCTTTTATTTGACGTTCATTGAAACATGGGATCGTCTTTTGTTAAATGTATTTTTCCGAAATTACTCAATTGGTGCTTCATCAAGAAATTATCAAAGTGAAGGAAACCAAATCAATCTTGGATTGAAAGAATCATCTGCTGAATTTTTTGATTCACAACTTGCACTTGGAAGATTACTCTGATGTGAATGATTCTCTTAGGTACTACCTTGGTTATTTTTTCTTTAAGCCATACTTCAAGAAATAGAGGGATAGCAAAAAAATAACGAATACTTTATTAGAAGTAATCGTGATTGGTTAAATGCTCGTACGAAGTTTCCGGATAATAGTTTCCTTCGATACTTACCTACTACATCTACGCCATCTAGTAAGCATATGCAGATCTAAATTTTTTATCTTAAAATTATTTAAATTTAATTCATGAAGTTTCCTGATAATAGTTTCCTTCGATACTTACCTACTACATCTACGCCATCTAGTAAGCATATGCAGATCTAAATTTTTTATCTTAAAATTATTTAAATTTAATTTATGAAGTTTCCTGATAATAGTTTCCTTCGATACTTACCTACTACATCTACGCCATCTAGTAAGCATATGCAGATCTAAATTTTTTATCATAAAATTATTTAAATTTCTTGTGTCATTTATATTTTCATTCTCATGATAGCTTCGGAAGGTCTAGGAAAGCATTTTTATTGCGTTGGCGAGCAAACAAAGCGGAGATTGACAGAAAGCATTCGAACATCCAATTCTTCCGCTGAGCTTTATTTTGCTGCCTCAATGAATCAGAGGAGCGAAGGAGATCAAGCAGCCTCTAAACTGATCAAAGAAATAAGAACAACGATCCCGCAAGAGCTAGGTGAGTACTTGAAAAATGAAAAAGAAATGAGACCGTTCAAAGTGAGCTTACAGAGGACGAGGCTCTATGACTGATAATAAACAGGGAACTATCGAAAAGTCGGTAAAAAATAATCCGAATGACGGCTGAGAAAAAGGGCCATGAGCTTTATCCTAGTTATGAAAGAATACGAAGGACTGTGCTGCATTTCCAGAAGGGATTACCCTTTCGGAAGAAACTTGCGAAGTATATTTGCAGTCTCTGCTAGCACATACTGCGTCAAGAATTGTAGCTTCTTTATCAACAGTACAAGCCTCAAAGCGTAAAATCAAATGCTCTCTAACCTGCAAATATGGTTTCGATGGAAGCTCTGGCCATTCACTGTAAAGCAAGGATGGCAACGGGAGGGAAAATCGGACTTCTTTCGAGAAGTCGGTTCTTATTCGTGAGCTCTCTCGTTCCTCTCCGTTTAGTCAACGATAATACAGGTGAATAGTACTAATTAAGCGTTTTATTCAAACTTGAACTTAAAAGAAAGACAACTTTCATCTAGTAATTTAAATAATTTTGGTTATTATAAAACATTACGGTAAAATTATATGGTCAAATCCGCGGCTATTCTCAATAAGCTTTGGCAGCCAATTCGCCTTCAATATGGAAGGAGACGAAGAGCATTGCGAAGATGGAACAAATTTACCTTTTCTTCAAGCTACTGATGGGGTAATAGCTGTCTAGCGTAATAGCCTGTCCCTGCGTAAATTTGTATTCTTGGCACTCTATGCCTCCAACAGTACATAAAGTGCTTATTCACGAAGCAGAAATATCAAAAGATGCGATTCTTTCGTAGAGAGAGCTATAAGAAGAAGCCATGGAAGCTAGAAAAAAGGATATTAGGAGGTTTCGGGAAAGATTCACGAGGAAACACTCGAGAATAGCCACTAATGAGGATTTAATAAAAAGGCTGCTGTTAATATCAGATCCCAGGTTTTCAATGTTGGCACATTGGCACATTGAAATCCAAGAAGCAAAGGATCCTAATCTAAGAGATAAGAAATCTCCACATCATCGACGACCGAGAGAGTGAGTTATTTGAATCCGAGGATTCAGATGAATAAGATTCTGACGACAGAGAGGGAGGCACTTTATAAGGTAATGAAATACGTTAATTACAATTAATAATTGAGATGTAAGCAGCCATTCCGACAATTAAGGCAATATGTGTAAAATTCAAAGCGATATTCAAAATTTTAAGAGTTTTTATACATAAACTAATTAATCAAAAATTTCCCTTATGTGCCAAAATTTCTCAATTCCGCATTTATTATCTAAATTGAGGGCTCAAATTCATAACTTAAAGAGTATTCAAATAAGTTTTTAATATGATTTGCAAGAATTTAACATGAAAGAAGCCAAAGTTTCGACTCAACATAACCAAAAAGACAACAAACCCGGATTTGGGGATTCTACGGCGCCCAGCCGGACCGCGCAGCGCTTACGAAAAATCCCCCGCAATCACAGGGTAGCAGGTGAAATGAAACAGTTTTTTTCAGATTCCATATCTAGAAGCCTTGCAGATTGACGTGGTTTAAGAGACTTGATAGTTCATTGCTGTTTACCTAGTTGATATCCTTACTTTATCTCGAAATTTGTCCGAAAAAGGTGTCCGTCATTTTGTTGATTTAAGTTAGCAAAGAATCATCTTAGAGCATGAAATACTCATCAAATTGAAAGGCAAAGAGTTATGCTAGATTACTTTATTGTTGTTTTTTCCAACAGTTTCTCTCAAAAGCAACTATATATCAACGAGCTTGAACGTTTTTCCGAAAAATCCGAAACTTCCCGTTTTTGTGAAAATATCTCAAGTTTGACGCCCTGTATCTTCTTGACGCCTGAAATTTTTAAAAAACGACAAGCGAGAACATAAAACTCAATCATTTTGCAATAACTATGCCAAGTTTCGAATTTCGCACTTAAAAAACCCATTTTTCGCCCCTTGTCCAGGTGTTTTCGATTCTAGCCCACTGTGCATCGTCCGGAAACTTCAGGTCTGCAGCCTTTTGTAGTGAACTGATATCAGTAATAAATTAAAGTCACTGAAATTTATGAAATTCTCTATGGCTTATACCTAATTAGAATGAATTTGGACAACAAATAAAGCAATTTATTAACATAAAAAAATTAAAGTAATTACCCTCTTTTTTAACTTGGACCTCGCTTAAAAATTATGAATTAACAATTTTTTATGCTTATTTTAGGTGTAAGCAATACAAAAAAGTATATCCTTTTGGGCAGATTTTGAATGAAGTGAATTTGATCAATAGATCAAGGCCTGTGCTTGAAGATATGATGAGAAATATGGTTTCGAGAAAAACGCGTTTGAAGTTTTTGCCATGTTTAACTTTTTGTTCAGTTATCACGACCAGTATCAATTCTTATAGGGTTTCGGGGTCGCTGATTACGAATCTGAAGTCAAATTGACAAAATTCAAGATGACAAATCCAATATGGTGGACCAAAAAAGTTTTTTTTTGCATATCTAAAACAAAATTTCAACTTATAGGTTTCCGCAATCGCAGAATGTGAATTTCTTTTCAAATATGTAACATTATACTCACATCAAGATCTTAGTCGGCTATTCCATGACCGAATAGGAATCCTTCCTCGATTTCGAACCGCTCCTGGGGCCATATTCTGTAACTTGTCGGTTTGGAAGCAGTTGGTTCGATTTCAAATCCAACCGACTGGAGAGAAAACCGTGATCTCTCACCGACTCGGCCTCTAAATCCTATTCTGTAGCATCGTCGGGCAGAAAACTACCAAACCGACTGACCCCACCCACTTTAAGGGGAAACATCCGAGCATTTCCGAAGGTCACATGCTTCATCTCAACCAATGAGAGGGCAAACGAGTAGACAAATTAAGAATGAAACAAGGCGTGTAAAAGCAGATGTAAATATTGATGTTATGTATGAAATGTTAGGTAACTAAGATTTGTTGTTGTCTTTTGTTGATTTCTTACTAAAGTTTTGAAAGAAATCTTATAAGGAAGATATTTATAATTTCATTAGTTAGTTTGTATGGTCTTAAGTGGTTGATGTTTGAATGTAACATACAATGCTTGCAGAAGATTTTCCAGCGCCCAAATTCGAGCACAAGGATACTTACGGTAATAAAATATCGATATCTAATGTACTATTAGCCCTACAGTGAATCCCTAAATTTCGTACATTTATTAACTGAAAGTCGTTGCGTGATTTTCAGAACTTAGTATCAGTGAAAGTAGTAGAAAATTAGTAGGTACATAGTACCTTTGATACACTCACTGACTGATTTCTTGGAGGTTAGATTTCCACGAATTCCTTAGGTGCTTTATAAAGTTAGTGTTAGAACTGTTGCTGTCTTCAAATCAGTTTACTATTGGTCAGCTAATAAGACCTCGATTCGTATAAACGGATAGGTATCTTTTCTTTTTTATATTTGCTATAAAAGCAAAATCTTCTCGTCTCCTTGTGAACCGAAGTACAGAAAGTTTCGACTGTAGCACTTCCTTATATGTAATTAATACATGTAATTTGTTTCCCCTGGATTAACTACACACCACAAATATTATTCAATTGTCTTGGCCTTTCATATAATGCTGAAATATATGATTTTAATGAAATCTAATGGTAAAATTGTGTTTTATAATGAACAAAAATTATATCAACCACTTCAGTTAAAAGTTAATCATTATACGTTTAAAAATTAGAAAATTAGAAATACTATGGCTATGTTTACTCTATTTCTCTTTTATTTATAGTTTTTTTCAAGCGGAGTCATTGTTTATCCATAGTCGAGTCTCGCACGGGGAAACAGTAAAGTATGTAACGGATGTCAAGCGTTCCCCAACACTTTACCTAATGAATTATTGATGGTTATTTACATTTATTATTAAAAGATTAAAACGTTTATTTTATTCCACGTCCTTGGACAGATGCACGCTCCAAGAAACGTAGTACATACGTGCATCCATATTTTCTATGGCATACATCAGTTTGCATCTAAAAGCGAGAATGTCATTCATTTCATGCGATCGCATGTCTTATTGCGGCTTTATTTTACATTCTGCTAATTACGGGTATTCAATTAACGCATTTGCCTTGATGATATTGTGAAATATGCACACACTTGCCACAGTTCGTCTGCTAACCGACTGACCCCTATCGCTACCGACTCCTTTTCATTATCGGTAGAATCCGGAGAATTCTACCGACGATGGCTAGCCGTCGTACCGACGCTGTTGCGGATTTTCATCCGTTGAGCACTTATGTAAATAAGTAGCCCATATGGCATCTTTCATAGGTGAAGAGGAATCCGGGTTGCGTCTAATCGCCAATCCATAGTAAAGCGTCAAGTCCGTGATGAGTTTGTTTGTCACTTTCCCAGCTCCCTTCCCACCAAGCCCCTTCGTGTCCTTTTTCAACTTCCGAAGTCGGCTCTTTTGAGCATGTCCCACGCACTCTTTCTTCGATACCTTGCAGGTTTTTGTGTCCCTGTCGCCGACCTAATTTTTATTTTTCACACCCAGAAGATTTTTCGCGTCACGCAAAAACATCTCGCGCACGCCGTCCACCTCCATTTTGCCCGCACTCCCGGTGTGATTCGCAGGGCAGTCGTTGACAAGGGCGTCGCCAGCCACTGGGCTAGGGGGGGCAAGCTCCCTGTTAAAATGAGAAATGCCTAACTTACAGGGGCTAGTTTATTCATGCCCGCTTCTTACTACAAATATGTCAAATTTTTTAAAAACTAAATGTATTGAAAACTAGAGGAGTTGAACGCTTCTATGGCAAACTCATTAACACTAGGAGGACGGCAGTTTCGGCCTACCTAGAAGGACGGGAAGTGGTCATTTGACCACCTCCCGTCAGTGCTATGTCAATAAAATACTTACGGAATACTAAGCAGCTGTCAATTTTCTAGAGGAACCTCAAGTGGAGTATGGATGAAATTTGAAGGATCCTAGAAATGAAAATATGGCAAAACTCACAATAAAAAAAATACTCGAGGTAACACACAACAGAATGGCCACATAGCCACGACTTAACCCAAGTCTCTACTAAAGATTCTTTACCCATGTTTCAACAGAAACTTCGTTATAATTTGTTACTTAAGTAAATTAACTAACTTTGAAGTTAATTAACTTTACTAATAATTCTCCCATTCTGTCCATTGTTAACCTGCTTCCCCTTCCTCCTCCCCCTAACACCGCTCCCCCTATAAACAGTAGTTAATCTGATTTGTTCCTTGGTACGTTATTCTTTGTATATGTATATATGCACTCCTGAATAGCTCTTGTGCTTGATAATGGACTAGAGTCTGAAACCGGTCGCAGATATTAAAAACTTTAAAAGTGGTAGTTTGTTAAGTTATTCCCACCCATTTACTAGGATGGGGTTCCACTAATTTAAAGCTTACCAGATTGATTTAATTTGTTACTTTGTTGTCCATGATGTCTCGCCGGCACAATATTTTGTCTTCATACCACCAGATAGATACCCACACAAGGATTTACAACCTCATCGTAGAAAACAAATTGCAAGCTTGGGATCCTCAACCAAGAAACCCACCCATGGCTGGTATTGCATGGCTATCGGGCGTGACCCCTACGGCGATGGGGTTACTGGTTCAAATGCCTGAACTGGTAGTGACGATGTCACTACCAGTACCAGTCATGGACCAACGCAATATACTAAAAATGTCTACGTAAAATAACCAGGACGATAAACAACAGAAGGCATGTGGCGCCACAATAGCAACGTTTTCTACTTTGTTAATTTTTTAGGGCTGTAAGTGCTCGCGATGAAAAACCAAGTGTACTTTTTTAAGAGGTTTAAAACATGCTCCTTCAAATGAAAATAATTTACAAGAGTATCGAAAAGGTCTTCTAAGAGCGGGCAGAAAATAAACCTATTTTTGTCGTTATTACAAATGTCATCCTAATAGTTGTCCCTATTTCTAGGGCCTCATATGCTCGAGATGGAAAACTAGATATACTTTTTTACTTTCTCCATATACGAAGTATAGAGAAAGTATTGTTTTCATGAAAAAATTCGACTTCGAGATTTCAATGGAAATACATGTTTTGGGGTCCATAGAACACGTTTTAACCATTTTCGGAATGATGTCTGTGTGTATGTGTGTGTGTGATAGTGGGTGCTTTAACGTGAAAACTTTTTTCGTATCTATACCAAACTTCATATATAGTACTGTGGTGTGTGCTGTCAGAGTTGATTAGTTTTTGGAGTAAATCGGTTTACCGGAAGTCGAGCTACATTCATCAAAGCTCATTTCCGGTTTTCAAAATATCTCCATAAATATTATATATTGGTATATCGAATTACTTATAAAAGTTTTAGATTATGTCTATTACTATAACTTTTGTATGAAACATATTTTTATATCACCGGTTGATTAGGAGTTATTCGTGAAATACCGATAAACCGGAAGTAGCTGTTATGTAATTTGTGGACGCTCTAACATAAGAACCATTCGTTGTATCAACACCAAATTTCATATATAGTACTTTGGTTGGTGTCGTTAGAGTTAATTAGTTTTTGGAGTAAATCGGTTTACCGAAAGTCGAGCTTCATTCTTCAAAGGTCATTTCCGGTTTTCAAAATATCTCCATAAATATGATATTTACGTATATACTATTACTTATAAACGTTTCAGAAAATGTAATTAACTATAACTTTTCTATGAAACATATTTTTGTATAACTGATTGTTTAGGAGTTATTCATGAAATAGTGATAAACCGGAAGTTGCTGATTATGTACTTCGTGGGCGCTCTGGGCTCTATGGGCGAAAGGCCAAATTCATCGTTTTCCATCAATCATGTCCCGAAAAACATTATTTATAACGTTTGTGACGTCAAAGATAACAATATATAAATTAATCACTCATCATCCAAGTTTAGATGGAATATAGTGTTCGAAATTACTGTCGTAGATAAATATTTACATCATATGTATGGAGAAAGTCATTTGCTGGCCACATCAGATTTTTAGAGAGTTGAAATCATTCTCTATTTAATAAAAATGTTTCAAAAGAACTTCCAGAGGGTCTTTTTTGTAAAAGCGGGGTAAAAATAGCCTATTTTTGGCTTTTTTACAGAAACTGTCAAATGTTGACTTAATTTACAAAATAATGGAAAGTACTAGGATAATAAAATTTTATATTTATAAACTGTGTAATTATGTGTTATCATGCGCAAAGTTTCACGTTGATTATATCTTTTCTTCTTGAAATATAAAAAGCCAAAGTTTTAATTTTTTTTCGATCTGCAATTTTTTGGGCCAGATTTGCACAGAATTTTCTGCAAGGAGGTCGCTCTTACAGTTATTTTTTATTTTGTTTAATAGAGCGCAAAAAGTTATTCAAGATAGCCAAAGTTTATTTACTTCATGAAACAATTCTCTGAGATACGATGCCTCAAAGTTCCTGAAAACTCTTAGGGCCGTATTTATAGTCGACTCCTAGGAGTTTCCCAGCGCCTAGCAGTCCCCCAAGGCCAAAAACGGTATTTATAGTCCTCTTTCTACCCCTTACAACCTCCTTAGAGACTCGCAAGCTGTGAAAAGTTTGGTAACCGAGGTAGGTGATTCAGGGAACCCCTAAGGCGTGATACCGGTGGTGGCAAAACTGCGTACTAATTTAGTAAATAACAAACATGGCGGATAATCTGTTCGATTCGCTCGATTAGATTCAACAATTTATGTATAAAATAAAATAGTGGGCTGTGAAATCCTCAAAGTTTCTTTGAATTAGGGTAAAAATCAGCAGAATATTTTCGGTATACATTTATTTTATCCTAATGCATTTAAAACTATCTAACGGATGTTTTAAAACCTTAGCTTGGGCAGTCGTTAAGAAATGTGAAGTTATTAGTTTTATTACGTAAAATTTTGATTTCATTGAGGTTGAATTTATTGGCAATTACTATACGTATTAGTAGAGATATATTTATGTTGTGCACGGGTGATTCCTACTCTTGATTGCTGATTCTCTGTGGCCTTTCGTTGTCGTGATACATAACCTTTGACGCAGGAGAAAGAGTAAATATTTACAGTGGAATGCCACAATGGTCATTATTAGGCCTATTACTATTTTTAATATATATCAATGATATATTTTCTGTTATAAAGTGCTGTAAATTATACTTGTATGCTGATGACGCTGTATTAATATCTGTTCACAAGGCTGAAAGAGCTCAACAGGCTGACTTAAATAAAATTAAGAAATGGTGCCATGATAACAAATTAAAAATAAATTTACACAGGACAAAAGTTATGAAAATTAGAGTTAGAGAAGAAATTAATCAGAAAGTGGAACCTTTACAATACCTTCACACTTACATCCTGCTTACAGAAAATTACTTTTCCAATAAGCACAAGGAAAAGTTTGCTAAAAAACAAGGCTGAATAGGGAGAGATAGAATAACGTACAATATACCAAGTTATTATAATATGTATGGCAGGAAGCGACTTGATGTCACAATACCTATGTTATTTAATGACTTACCTTATAACATATGCTTAAATTTAGTTCTGAATTTTGAAAAACATATAACAGATCCCTTGGTACATACTATGATATATGTCAAAATTGTATTGAGTTGATTTTGTACATTTATTGCTCTGACTATGGGATGCTAATGATTGTAACTAAGTTTATATCTGCTGCTGTACTTTGTGATTTTATAATAATGCTTTCTATAGTCTTGTGTATTACGTACTTAATATATATGCTATGTTTATTGTGAATCATTATATAATTGCTGAATTTGATATTGATTTTCATATTATAATTAGTGCAATAGATAAGTAGAAGCAGTATTTACAATTTTTGGAATCATAATTAGTATTTTGTGAATGTTTTTGTAAACTTAATGCTTTATTTTGCTAAAAACGTTTGAAATTATTCTTAATTTTCTTTATTAATTTATGAAATACTCCAAATTTTAAATAATTCGTAAACTTAGGCTTGCTGTTATTTAACTTCTGGCACCTCCTGATGAGCCTGCATCTGGCTCAGGAGGACCAAAAAGATGAATATTTACAATCCTGTTTCTTAAACTTAAATAACATGTAAATTAATTTGTAAGCCATTCACAGGCAGGCTATATTATTTACATTGCATTATTGTATTGTTTGAACAATACAATACAACAAAATAATAATAACAAACAATTTTTCTGAATAAAATATTCTATTATAATCATAAATCTCATGGTTAGAATCAGTTGAAATTAATGGGGCGTGAGAAAATGTATTCATTCAGGATTTATCACTAATTTATCAGTGAATGTGAAGAAAGTTGGTGAAAAGTCTCCTACATATTATCTTATGAAGTCGAAATTTCTATTGTTTGTGTAACTAGATACCGAAACCGACCGAAGCAGCTGCTTCATTCATCTAATACTACTGATGCAATATTTATTCTTGATTTTTTATTTAATCGACTTAAAGTTAACATTACCGGCGTTAATACGCTGCGTTACGCTAACTGATACAGCGGTAACGGGAATTTTTAAATTCAAAGCTATCACACGAGTACTCGGTTCGTGGGAGGTTTAAAATTTCACAAAATGTCCTTCTTCAAAAGCCTCTTTACCTCTTCCCTCACCTTTTAAAAAAATCACCTAAAGGACGCAAATTAAACATTCATGAACAGTTGGAAAAATCACTCCAGATACAAAGTAACTACAACCTCACAAACGTTAACCTGCTATTTCTATCTTGATTATAGTAATGCAGTTTCAACAACGGCTGCCTTAGTAAATTGGGTAAATTTCTAGTTTCACACAGTCTGGGAGAAATTCTATATCTCCCTTATTACTGGAGATAATCATGTAATTCTTAAACCATTTCGTTTACCAATTGGGTAAATTTCTGTTGTAAATGTCTTTAACAGGAACATTGAGCTCAACAGAACCTTGGTTTAAACATGAAAATAAATACAGGTAGAGCTGGAGATGGATGAGGACAGACATGAAACTGATTTTTACTGTCATGCAGAGCTTAAATGTTATTAGAATTTACAATACCTATTCATACTTTGCCATCAATGCAAGATTTCATGTGAACCAAAACAAATTAGCAGAAAGGAATATTTAAAAAACTGAACAGCGAAACAGGTTTTTGGGAACGCTGTTGCCAAATTTATCACGAGTCCGTCTCCGCGTCAGAGGACTGCTGGGAGTTGTTTATAAATACCAATAGGAACCGCTCGCCTGGCAGCTTACTCATAAGGGGTTCGTTAGGTATAGGTGAAGGAGTCGACTATAAATACGGCCCTTAGTCATATTGAAGAAGGCAGCGACACGGGGTCAAATAAACTGCTATATCTCAGCAAGTATACCATTGGCGAAAATAAAACTTCACAAATGTTCATAAGAGATAAGTATAAATGTCCGTACAAAATGTCATTGAAATCCGTGATATTCGAGCGGGGCACCTCTCTGAAATCAGACCACTTAGCATGGAATGACCCTTTTTTAACCCGCCTTCCTAGATAAAGTAGACTTTTGCTAAATATAGTATAAGTATGATACTGAATTATATCTCAACTTATGGTAATGTTACAGTTTACTTAGGGATATTTTAATTTTTCAGTTAAAAAAAGTTCACATTTTTCTGGAGATGCAGCATTTAATGTCAATGTTTAATAAAGAAAGTACCAATTTTCCTCGAGAGATGGCATAAGCGGCGAAAATTGTAAAAACAAAAGTTCCAATTTTCCTCAAGAGATGGCATTAGTGTTGAAGTTTATAAACAAAAGTTCCAATTTTCCTCAAGCGATGGCATTAGTGGCGAAGTTTATAAACCAAAGTTCCAATTTTCCTCAAGAGATGGCATTAGTGGCGAAGTTTATAAACCAAAGTTCCAATCTTCCTCAAGAGATGGCATTAGTGGCGAAGTTTATAAACCAAAGTTCCAATTTCCCTCAAGAGATGGCATTAGTGGCGAAGTTTAGAAACAAAACTCCAATTTTCCTCAAGAGATGCAATTAGTGTCGAAGTTTATAAACAAAAGTTCCAATTTTCCTCAAGAGATGGCATTAGTGTCGAAGTTTATAAACAAAAGTTCCAATTTTCCTCAAGAGATGGCATTAGTGTCGAAGTGTATTATATAGTACATTTAATGCATTGAATGTCAATACAATTATGACTATCGATCTCGATATGGACAATACACGGATATTGTGACAATTTGACTTTATTTGAGATTTGACAATAGAGAAAAAAGATATAAAGATTCCTTCAATAGAAAGAGGAGATATAATAATTCTAATATATTAATAATCGCTTCTTGTCTGGCAATGGCGTATGACTTAGTGGGAGCATCAGAGACGATAACAGGAATGAGGGATGTCGGTGTGTTCTTTTTTACACACCACTTCCGGATTATAAAGCCGATACATAAAATGTAAAAATGATCATCAAAAAAATTGCGCATTGCTGGAAAAAATTACTCATGTATAATGGGTTGATTATGATACGATTTTATGTAAATATCATTGCCACAAGTTGCAATGTATTGGAGAAATTAGATGATTAAATACAATGTGACGTCACCATTCTGCTGGTTGTGTACTCAATTTTCGTTTTGCATCGCTGCAAGTGCAATTGAAGAGACTTGGAAGAAATAAGTAAATAGGAAGTTAGTGCATAAAATTGACTACAAACAGTGTTAAAAACCATGTTTCTACGTAGCAAAGTTACGAAGAAAAAAATTTATATAGTTCTTCTTCGCTGAAGTACGCATTTGATAACATCGACATAATTCATAAGTTTCGTTTTTTTAAATAAAACAGTTATTTTTATTAAATTATTTACTTTTATCAATTAATTGTTATATTGTTAATTGATATTGCATTAATTATTGATATATTTTAGAAGAAAACGTCTCGAAAAAGATTCGATTCCCATGAATACATCAAAAATGGCAAAGGTCTATTTACTGATCGAACTTTTTAAATTAAACTTTTACATTAACGCTATATTTTAAAACTTACGAGGAAAATTGGAACTTTTGTTTATAAATTTCACCACTAATGCCATCTCTTGAGGAAAATTGGAACTTTTGTTTATAAACTTCGACACTAATGCCATCTCTTGAGGGAAATTGGAACTTTTGTTTCTAAACTTCGCCGCTAATGCCATCTCTTGAGGGAAATTGGAACTTTTGTTTATAAACTTCAACACTAATGCCGTCTCTTGAGGAAAATTGGAACTTTTGTTCATAAACTTCGACACTAATGCCATCTCTTGAGGGAAATTGGAACTTTTGTTTCTAAACTTCGCCGCTAATGCCATCTCTTGAGGGAAAATGGAACTTTTGTTTATAAACTTCAACACTAAAGCCGTCTCTTGAGGTAAATTGGAACTTTGGTTTAAAAACTTCGCCACTAATGTCATCTCTTGAGGAATATTGGAACTTTTGTTTAGAAACTTCGCCAATAATTCCATCTCTTGAGGGAAATTGGAACTTTTGTTTTTGAATAAATTACCACATTGATGCACCCATCTTTATTTGAACATCTTAGGAATGACTTCATCCGTTGCTTTTAAAATTACCTCCTCTTCCAAGAAACAAAAAATCATTTATATAGCAGATGAAATTTTCTGATAGGCTTACAATTAAGCCTGATTTCGTTATTTATGTATTAGCCTAGTATTCAATTGAATGCGTCACATACCGGAGAGTAAAAATTCGGCTGCATAAAAATATTCTGTAGACTCTTGATTATAGTTGATATTATATTTGAATTTGCAGAAATCAAGTTATATACCGAGGTGGAAAAAATGAAGATGTCAACTTACAATTATTTAGACTAAGTAATAGGTGGTTTAACCAGCAGAGAGATGATACAAAACCCAGTCTTACGCACTGAGTGTTCAAAGGAAACAAAAAGTTTCCACGAATTGAAATTTTGAATGGGCATTGCATAACCAGATATGAGATTCGTGGGATTCTATCACAAGAGAAAACATTGGCTGCATCGAAAAGGAAGCTGAAGAATTTAAGTCACAGTTTTAAAATTTTCTCAAATTTATTTCAAGTCATCAAGTCACAGTTACGATAAATATGTGCGTAACTTACGCGCACAATACCTTTCAGCTGACTGATTTGCTTCCAAAATGGTATATTATAAATACTATTATCGAAAATTATTTTTTTCTGATATCTTGTATTGCTCCAATACTTTTACAAATTTCTACGGACACCCGGTTATTGAATTATTTTCGTAACTATACAGCAAATTTACGGCTAATAATAAAATTTGGATCGGTATATTTGATATCATCCCGAGCAATGAAGAGCCTACTATACAGACTTTTAATCGTCCAGAATGCTTAATAAAGGAACAAGTAACTTTGTAATTGTCGCTAACTCATCTTGAGATGTGCCCTCCGATAACAGCCCTAAAATAATACAATCTTAATTAATGCAACTAATAATGGTCATTTTACAAAAAACTACGCAGACATTAACTTACGGTTTCCCGTTAGAGGCCTCGAGCTATTAGCGGACTGTGAAAAAAAATTTCGGATGTCCATCTGTACCTTATGAAATCCAAACTAAACTCTCCTCCGAACTGTTCCCTGTGAATTTCTCAAAATCACTATTCAAGAGCCTAGCTTTGTATTCACACCCTCAAAACAGTCACATGCAGAAGATCTAACTGAGCGTTTTATCAACCTGTTTGTCCCTCAAACGTAATCTTAATCTCTGTTTTCAAGGTGTAAGTTTCGAATTACTTCTCGAATGTTCCCTTGTGTTTTTGCGAGGAGTAAACAAATCAGCACTTTCGAATTCTTCTCATGGGAATCTTATCTTATGGTGTAATTCATCTAACAAAATGATATGGTTAAGAAGTGCATGCGTTGAACATTTTGTGCGAAACACTCGTAAGGTCCCATTGAAATCGATGTCGGCTCTAGGCCTGCTCTGCTATCGAAAACATCAACTTAGCTGTAATCGGAGCCATATTTACTGGTATGCAAAGCTAGTCATAGGACTTCTTGGGGGGGGGGGGAGTTTGAACCCCTAAACTTCCCCCCTCGCTGCGCCACTGCTTGGGCCTATTTGCAAAATACTCACCGCAAAACTTTCTTATGTCCATTTTGAAGGGAAAACGAAAAAAAACTGAATCCTTTGTCTTCTGCCGGTGATTGTCGGACGGTACTCAAGGTAGTTTGAGAGAGAGGACATAATCGCATAACCTCGCGCTCTGATCGCATCGAGAGGCAGTTCTAACTACATTGTTCACCCTGAAACCGAACTTTTCTTCTCTTGGGAGGGAAGGGGCGAAGGACTCTACTACAAAGTGTTGTTGAAATATTTTTGCTGCGCTGGAGGTATAAATGAATTTCCTACGAGGAAGTACTTCTCCCATCACTGGTGTTTACACGTGCCAACACTTGACTTTGTTTTGGGTCTAAATTCTTTTCAAATACGCTCGTGCCTAAAAATTGTTTCTACAACACATCCAGAACCAAAATACGAATGGGTCTCCAGGGGGGGGGCAGCTGCCCCCCCCTGCCCCCCCCCCCTGGCGACGCCCTTGGTCGTTGATATGGTTTTCACTCCATTCTTCATACTCCGGCGTCCCTTGTTTCGATGCCCAATTGTGGCTGGCTTGGCAGTAAGAAGATTTTACAATCACATCACATATAACAGTGCATTTGCCGATAAGCGTGATGAGACCAAACAGCGACGAAAAGCCTCGCTTTTTCCAAGTCCCATCACCGGAAACAGACAAGCGCGTCGACTCGTTCCCAGAGTCCTGCAGAGTTAGCTTCAATTTCTTCGCGCACGGCCTTCCCTTGCACAACTTCAAAGACGGTCTTCAATGCGGAGTGCAAATTGTCCAGGAAGTTGTAATAAGTGGTGTTGCTGAATGAGTTTAGGTTATGTAGTTTTCAGTTTAATTTCCAGTGAGAAGGCGTCGGAAAATACAAGTTTGGTGTCGATAAAACACTTTGCTGTTATAAGGTAAGTCCGGGTGAGATGCCCCACCGGGAGAGGCCCCCCAGTTGTAGTAATTTTAAGGTAAACCACAAGATTGCTCCACTGACAGTGTTCGTCAGTTAGTTCGAAGGCACCTACTATCTGCAAGAGTTTTACGGCGATTAATTCTTTTTACGCAGTTTTATAACATTATTTCAAGTAGGTACTGTTTTTTCAGCCGTGTTATAGGGTAGCGTATAATGTTTCTCGTTGGTATCAGTTTAAATGCTGAAATATTTTGAATTAAATTATTGAATAGATGGCCCAGTGCTATCTTTAGGTATATGTGTCTTATTAGTATCAATTTAACTTTAAGGTGATACTGATTAAGGATTTTTTCAAGAAAACGTTTTTAATCTACATTTAAATTTCAATTCAAATTTAATCCACTGTCGAATGCATTTTATGCACGAACAAAAGAAGATGTAGTGTTTGTTAAGCAATAGGGTGGAGCGTTTTGCCACTTTTCTTCTGATCGAAAGTTATACCCGGAAAAAGTGGCCCACTCACATGGACATTATAAATATGAGTTTTTTCGAAATAAAAAATACATTCTTTGAGAATTTTTTCCTCGAAATTTCGACAAAAACATCAAAATTGTCATATATTTTTTCGGTTAGAACTACAATATTTTTGCGTAAAAATGTTACTTGCAAAACAACTGATGACCAAGTCTCAATATGCTATTTATATGTAGGCTCTACAGTAGGCTGAGATGACTGAGAGGCTAATTTAGTAAAATTAAGCTGTTTTGTGGCACCTTCCGTCTTCGTCAATTCCATCACACGGTCGCTCGAGTGTGCATTATGTTATGCATTGCTGTTTCGCACCTATTTATAGCAATTAATATCTTATATGTTGTATAAATAATTTTATTATATTTCTGAGTGCATAATAACCTAACTTACAGGTGATGAGATTAATTTTGGCATTGGTTAATTAGTTTATATTGCAGTAATCGGGTTTCTTTAAAGATTTTCGAATTATATTTCCAGTTAACAATACCTGGTGAGAATAAAGAACAGTTTGCCATCCAGATGACGAAGATAATTGGAGTTCATTGTAGGAACGCAATAACTAAATATTGAGTGAATCATACTTCTAAGGCGATGCCGACCCTTGAAGATCTCCTTTAAAGAGTACTATACAACACTTCTGTGTAAAAAAGTGAGGTATTCCTTTCTTGCTCTCTCCGACTACCGGGAAGTAATAGGAGGAAGGCCGACAAAGACGGCTTTTGGAGATTAAAAACCACTACTTCATTAAAAGCCGTGTTCCAATATTTCTTACTTTACATCGGGTAAGGGTAGAAAATCTACATAAAATGAAGAAAGGAGGACATTGAAAAAGAATCAACACCAAAAATTGGTATGTAATATTCTGAGTACTATACAACGAGAGAAACTTCTTAAGATAAAAGTGGTTGGAGCGATAGAGTAGGGAAATACAGTATCTGGTGAAACAGTCTAGCGTTTAGAAAGGAGAAACTATTGATTTAATTCAAATTAGTATAACAGTAGTAACCAATCCTACTGTTGTAGTAATAGAGACAGAAGAAGAAGTCGTACATGATATTGATCCCGGGATTTTAGACTTTATAATTAATAAGGCACTCGGTGATAAGAAAAAGATGAAACAATGCATTTGACGAGACCTAGAAGAATTCCTTAAGAACACAGATAACGCAGGAATTCAATATTTTAACGATTCATGTCAAACAAATTGACGATGGGAGGTTTCCAAAGGATTTTTTTACCTATACGATCCTGATTCCGTCACAAAAATAGGATTATGATCCAGAATTTCGGGGTAATCGTACAGTAAGGTCAATATATCATGCTGTGGATGTTATTCTAATAGTCCTGAATAGGTTTCACACTTAATATGGATGCGATATTCGGACCATAAAAAAGTGTAAATTCAAGCTTAGAGATATTGGTATTGTGAGGAAAGGGAAATTGAGAGAATCCAACGGAATATACCGAAGAGAACCGATAGGCTAAAGAAGTGCGATTACATAAAGGTTAGGCTTTAGAAGTGATGGTATGAAATTGAATAGGGAATTTACATGTACATGTAATTACCGAAACTGACAACACCGATATTCGTACATCACTAATTATATTACTGAATAGAGATTTGTATCAATTCACTATATCCGTGCATCGATTTTTAAAAAATCATTCGATTGACTGGGAAGATCGAATTCCTGATTGAATAGCTGCTGTTCATCAAAGTGCAACGTAGTTATAATTGTACTCTAATTCTATAGAGTCCACTATAATTTATAGTCTCTTAGCGATGGTATTTCAATTAACCATCCAATAAAACAAAATCGATTTCAAGGGATTTTCTACCAAAATTATTCGAACCATATTGCATTTTTCTTGGTATGTCTTTATATATTTATTATGTAATACCTATTTATAGCGGCCTGCAGTTGTGAGCCGGGGTTATTTGGTATAAATCATTGACCCATTTATAAATAAAGATCCACAATAATCAAATAAAAATACTAATATTCATGATACCGGAATTTGGATTTATTTTTATTATCATCTCGATTATATATATGGGATGAACTGGTATTCACATGTCGTGGAACCCAAAACGGTTTCGAAAAAATTCTGGCCTTTTACTCTATATAATCACCTCTAATATAAACATCTGGTTACCTTATCTTTTCTTTAACCTTTATCGGTTAAGGAAAGTACTCAAAAAATCAATAAAAGGGGAATGTGCAATGTGCATTTTTATATAAAATATTGGGAAAAATAATTTAAAGAGTACTAATTATATAATTAAAAAGCGTCGGCTTTTTCTGCTATCTATTAGTACAAATTTTGATTTTGCTGAAAGACATTGATGTAGAATGAAGATTGATCTCTTTCGTTCTCACAATATTTCTAGCTATATCATTAAATTATATCAGAAAGCAGAAGAATTACTTACTATTACGGATACTCTGACAGTAATTAGGGTATGTACGAACCCCCTATGAAAAATATAGTAGGTAGCCCAATGCAACGTCAAAATATAGATTGCCTAACCGGTTTATTAGAAACAAAGTTAGTTTAGAAATATTTAAAACAGACTGAGCAAAAAAATGTATTCCCAATGCAATATTGATATTTTCCTACGTTCTGTTATTGAATTTGATCTACCTGATCTTCATTATCATTGACTACGCTAACCAGTAATAGCATTAACTCCAGAATGCGATGCATCGGCGATCATGGCATTATCCTTGTATCCAAAGAATGATGAAGCGAGGGGAGGATTTGGAGGGATAACCTAACCTCCTAAGAAGTGGACTCGGCCAGGTCTAGTGACGTGCCATGAGGTTCACCCCATGCCTTGGGTCCCCTCTTTACCACTATTGCTGGTTAACCGCGAGTTCCGACCTTATAGACAAAAGGAACGAACGAAGAAGTTTTGAGAGGACAGAACCCTCAACTCCTGCACAAGAAGGTGAAAGAAAGGGCCCTGGAAGAGATACTTGCTTCAGTAGGCCAAGGCTAGGGTTGAGATGGATAAGGCACTATTCCTTCTTCCTCTACTGAGTAGATAGTTAATATACTTTTGGTCATTTTTTCCGCGTAGTATTAGAGAAGCAAATAGCTCTCCAGATTAGATAGGTATTTTGGTGTCTTACACCCCCTCCCACGCGCCACTGGCGGATTGCAGGGTTTAAATGTAAATGTAAATGTAAATATACATTGTAAATGCTCATTATAACCAACAGCCACCAAATACTATTTGGAAAGTATTCAAACTCAAATAAGTGGCAATTAAGAATAAATATGCTGAGAAAGGCTGAAAATATGGAGTACTGTAATATTTTATGAGTTTCATGATTAAATGCTTCTCATTATAAACAAGGCTAAACTTTATATAAAGGAGAAGCTACAAAAATGCATTGCTATACATTTCTGCAATGAACTATATGCTTATGAAATAACTTAAGTAGATAGAAAGAAAGTTTGTCTTGATATATTTAAAAATTAAATATGTAATCAATATTATATTTAGAGGCATAAAGTATCTTTAAGTCTTACAGTAGAAGGGCATGAGTACTTACAAAATTAGATCTCGATCAGGAGTTTTACATGATGAAATCACCTGTAAAAAGTATATATCATTAAATTTCAATCGATAGCCACACAGCCCATTATTTAAGACCAAGTCAATAGTATCACTGCAATGCAATGTCAATACGTGACAATAGATTATAATCGAGCACATCTATCCATTTGCTATTATGTATATGATAAATTCACATAAAATGGATGTTATCTCGATATCATAATAGCAGATATTATTCTTGTTTATGTTAAAAAACAATTACATTTTTAACATGGATTTATGGAACAGAACAGGTTATTTCATTATGAAATAAATAACTTCGTTTCTACGCTTATATTAAATAAATTGTTTTAAAAATGAAAACATAAATTCTAATAACTTTAAGTTTCTTTGAAATGGCAGATTAGTGTCAAGAATACTGTTTTTGACAGAGCTATTAGTTATAAATGAAATGACAAAAACGAACTGAACGGAATATAATGTCTCAAATATAAATATAACCGAACATTAATTTCCTGCTTCAATAAAGTAAAGGGGAACTGAAACCCATATTAAAAAGAATCCCATAGATGGTCTTGGTAATTATCATGTCGATGAGATCTCGTATTCAATATAAACAGGCAAATAGATATTACATTACAAAAAAAGAACATTGGTTTCGGATGAGATCAGGATTTAATGAAACGTGTATGTTCATATCGAAATAAGGTATTACGAACTAAAAGATTTAATAATAGAGAAGGCATTAAGGCCGCGGAATTTATCGGTGCTTTAGTAACTCTCAAAATTTACCTTATCCATCTTCTTTTGAATAAGGAGACATAATTTAAGATAACCTTGATTTTTTTTATCCTGTACACCGTAAGTATCGTCTTCATACTTCAAAGAGTTAATTAAATCTGTGTTACATATACATGATACAAAAATGTTCCGAAACCATGTATATCATACCTACGTTCCAAGCAATGAATATGGACCCAGTTGTTACCGTGTGTATTCGAGTATAAGCCAACCTGTACATAAGCCGAGACATCTAATTTATCACAAAAACTAGGAAATCTAATTGACTGAAGTATAAGATAAGGGTTGGAATTCCTGCGACGACTTGGTGTAATTTGCATAAAGAATCTGAAGCATGTCTGAGAATATGTTCAATTAATATACGAAGAAATCGTATTAAAGGGGCAGGAGGAATTTATGTAATAATCACCATCTATTCCTTACATACCGCGCAACGTATGTACTGCAATAAATAAATGTGAAAAACTATGAATTTCTGCAACGTCTTAAATAGATTACTAGCATTATAACGAATTCGTTTACTGAGTAAAAGTGATTCAAAGTTACGGATCGGGAGGTTAGAATATTTCTATTATATAAATTATATCGAAGAAGCCAATGGAAACCGGTCGTGCCATTAAAAGGTTTCTGTGAAATTTGCATTTATAATTTAATATGATCCCGCAAATATTATAATTTACATTTAAATATGTGCAAAATTTCATAATTTTTGCCTTCAACAAAACCGTATACTTTCTTTGTGAAAGCGTAAGGAAACGAACATCTTTATCAAGATTAAAATAAAGCTAACAGTAAACGTAAGTGAAAGACCACCTTGAATTTTGAGGACCAACACAAAAGGACTGAAGGTCATGAAGAACGAAACCAAATAACAAGCCTAA
Organism: Sympetrum striolatum; assembly: GCA_947579665.1. Lineage (NCBI taxonomy): Eukaryota > Metazoa > Arthropoda > Insecta > Odonata > Libellulidae > Sympetrum > Sympetrum striolatum. The sequence continues at coordinate 22,408,301 of OX388352.1, read as the reverse complement.
AGAAAACGCAAGGCGCGGATTGTGTTAGAAGAATCGACAATCGACCTTCTAGGGATCTCATTGTATGGATGTAAATACCTTTCGCTTTTGAAAACCGGAAAGAGAAAGTGCATGTTTGTGACACGCGAAAACGAAATAGATGTCCAAAATTGTACAGCCTTACTATCTTGTTTTATAGTAAAAGCAAACGATATTATATTAATTATTTTTGTATTCCACGAACAAGTATTCATAATGTTAGATATATCTAAACGAGGAATTGTCAGTCAAAGAATAAAATGAGTCTTCGTAGTCTATGAAGTGCTATAGAAATTTAATTTAAAGTCAAAAATTAGTATGTTGAAGTAGGCAATGATCGAGATCCAATTTGGTCAAAATATTTCTCCAGTGAAAATAACATTTTTATGCCACGAATTCCCTAATATTCCATGGAAAAATTGATAAATGTATCAGCAATTCTTAAGCAATTATAAGTTACCTAAGAGCATCACGCAATTAAGTCGTTAGCAACGAATAGCTAATTGGCAATAATTCTAAGTGTATAAGATTAATCAGTTAAGAAATTAAAGTAATGCTGTAGTATGCAATAAATTCCTAGCTACACGCAGGTAAGTGAACGGAAGATTGTTTGAAATTGACCGTTTATAACATTCTCGTAAAGGGTCAGACACATTTGGAAGTGTTGAATATATATAATGTACATAAAGACGTTGAAGTTGAAGGCTTGAATGTGCAGTATGTAATTACATAAAGACTAAGATGACTATCAGACGAAATCTACAGGACGCAACGACGATAGTTTAAATATTTGAAGGAATACGCGGCAAAAGAGATTGTACATACATCATGAGATGTAAATCAACTACCACGCAGAAAAATCCTGCATTTAACTCTACGAATAACGATCGCGTTTTTACGACGTTTTGATTTATCTACTGAATCTCCACGAAAAATAAGCAGTAGATTTTTTAATATTAAATTAAAGTTAAGGTAATTAATAAAGCAACGATTAACGTACGAAGCCGGGACTCTAAACCCGTTCTCTCACTTTCAACTTGGGAGTTGGCATTGGTAGGACAAAACAACCATCTGGAAAGTGAAGTACGGGATTCTAGCTCCCGATTAGTGACACATTCTCCTGTCCGTCACTGCCCCACATGAAACATTTAAACCGCAATCATACCAGGTTCAGTTAAACATTCCTGGATTCTTTTATAACAGTCAATCACAAAACATGGATATGAAGTAGGAGATAACTTCATTACGAAAGATATTGACTCTTTAAAGGGAAATATATTCCCAATGTACACTCCTGGCCAAAATGAACGCACCACCGGTCGTTAGGATCGCTAGGGAGGTGCTGCATTAATTTTGGCCAGGAGTGTACGACGAGCCAAAATTTATGAGAGTTCACGATGAAAAAAAGTTTTGAAACAATTTTACGTATGGCCTACCTGAACTTATTGCAGCTGTTTTAAGAAACGCAAAGTTTGTGCAGTAATATTTCCTAAGGTAATATTAAACATATCTGAAAATAATGTGATGATATTGATATCGCAAAATAGAATTAACTTAATTTAAATAACTTACCATCAAGTGGAGATTCTGGATCAATGGATATTTCACCACAGGAAAACGACCTCTGCTTTACCTAATAAATGCTCCCTATAGGAATAATAATTATTCCATAAATTAATCGCAAGAATGAAAAAAATCGTACCAGTAGCTTGGTCCCGGAAGTAACGCAAGTAACCGAGTTCAAATTGTAACGGATTTTTTAAAGTATAATAATATGATGCCCGGTTTAGCAGAAATCTTGTCAGAAACTGTGGAAATTGCATTCTGGATAACATAACAATTGAATTCCGGTCATCTGATTGGTCGAATTCAAACTTGCAGTCGGTGGCCACGCCAACAAATTAAATTAATAACATTTAGTAACGATTATCATAATTAAATAGACATTGGAATTTATTTTCTATCATCATAATATAAATTTCTATTTTTAGGATTATTAACACACTAAATACTACTTAAAATGGAGCCAAATTATTTTTCCTATTTATCGAATCCCTTAACTTATCGCCAGCCACAAACAAAAGAATGAGATAAGCCCTTCTATGTTTTAAACAAGCTTGAATTTTTATGATTTATTTTAAAGGCATTAAAATTTATTATAAAACATTTCATAATAAAAGATTTATTTTTTCGAGATATACAAGCAGTCTGAAATACTTACAAAATTACTTTCTATCTTAAATATACAGGTGTTACCATTCTCCCTTCCATTGTCCACATAATGTTTCCCGAAAGGAAACAATTTATGGTCATTATATATCTTAGGATATAACTCTTATAGCTCTAAATGTGCACATCAATAAGATTTAATGAAAGACAGAGAGAAGGAGCATTCATTTCAATGCTAGAATTCTAAATTTATACCTATATCATTAAACAGATTTTCCACTATTGTGAGTCAAACCGAATAATCACAGTATGTCATAAGCCTGACTTTGAGAACAGTACAAACTTTCTTGATTAAAGAAATAATGTATATCGTTATTTTGGAATAGCCTATGACATTAATCTACAACAAGATATCCGCATTTTTCGTTCCTCCCAATTCAGTTGTTATCTTGACCTCTTTATCACACACAGAATTTGAAGGATTCACTTCTAATTGCCGCTAAGGTTTACATGTCTACTATGGCAATTGTACACATATTACTTACGTTTTATTTTACCGATTGGTATCCTTATCCTTGTGAAGAATGTTAGAAGAATTCTCAGGTTTCCAGCAACAAGATTAATCCTAACGAGTTTCTTCTTTAATCGACGATTACTTTATCACATGTTCAGAATTACATTTTCACACTTGCGATGTGATTATTCAACAATTACCCTCTTATGTCGACATGGATACACACTCACATGAATAGAGAAACACAGAATAAAGCACAATTATATTTGCTTTCAACAGTCATATATTAATTATTTTTCAACGAAAAAGCACTCAACGTTAGATCACCATTTCGAGCACGACCAGAAAGCAACCACGAGGCTATTAAATGTCTATTTACTGCGCTTTTGGAATTTTCGTTCGTCGTAAAAAACTGAATTACGTAAGTTAAGTTTCAAGTCTTCAGAAGAATGTCAGGTATGCCTTGCGTAAGCTCTAAAAATGGTGGCCATTATCTTATTCCTAAAGCACCTATCAATTTTTCCGTGGATAGGCTGTGTGTTGAAGCCATCCGACAGATAGCCGTATTACTTACTCTATCGAAGATGAACTTTACTTTCAAAAAACATCTATCATACGCTTTAATTGCAAAGTAGTGAAAATGTGCATTAGGAAGAATTAAAATATGATTCCTTCTTTCTGAATTACGAGTACGACTAGTTCCACCAGTCATGCTTAAAGAAAAAGGTAGCTGCAGTCAGTAGCAAATCTGCAAAATACTTTGTGTATGATGGGTACGTCAGGGTAAAAATTCAATCGGGAAGAACGAATGACATGAAGATGACCAGGTCTCCAATCCAACCCTCTCCCTTCCCACCCTCTCCCTTCCAACCCTCTCCCTTCCCACCCTCTCCCTACCAACCCTCTCCCTACCAACCCTCTCCATTCCCACCCTATCCCTTCCCATCCTCTCCCATCCCACCATCTCCCTTCCCACCCTCTCCCTTCCCACCCTCTCCCTTACCCCCCTCTCCCACCACACCCTCTCCCTTCCCTCCCTCTCCCTTCCCACCCTCTCCCTACCAACCCTCTCCCTACCAAACCTCTCCCTTCCCTCCCTCTCCCTTCCCACCCTCTCCCTTCCCACCCTCTCCCTTCCCACCCTCTCCCTTACACCCCTCTCCCACCACACCCTCTCCCTTCCCTCCCTCTCCCATCCCACCCTCTCCCTTCCCACCCTCTCCCACCGCACCCTCTCCCTTCCCTCCCTCTCCCTTCCCACCCTCTCCCTTTCCATCCTATCCCTACAACCCTCCCCCAAACCACCCTTTCCCTCCCCACCCACTCACTTCCCACCCACTCCCTTAACACCCACTCCCTTCCCACCCACTCCCTTCCCACCCTCTCCCTTCCCACCCTCTCCCTTCCCACCATCTCCTTTCCCACCCTCTCTCTTCCCACCATCTCCCTTCCCACCCTCTCCCTACCAACCCTCTCCATTCCCACCCTCTCCCTTTCCATCCTATCCCTACAACCATCCCCCAAACCACCCTTTCCCTCCCCACCCAGTCAATTCCCACCCACTCCCTTCCCACCCTCTCCCTTCCCACCCACTCCCTTCCAACCCTCTCCCTTTCCACCCTCTCCCTTCTCACCCTCTCACTACCATCCTTCTCCCAAACCACCCTCTCCCTACCAACCCTCTCCCTTCCCACCCACTCCCTTCCCACCCTCTCCCGTCCCACCCTCTCCTATCCCACCCTCTCCCTTCCCACCCTCTACCTTCCCACCCTCTCCCAAACCACCCATTCTTTTCCCATACTCTCCCATCCCACCATCTCCCTTCGAACCATCTCCCTTCCCACCCTCTCCCTTACCCCCTCTCCCTTCCCACCCTCTCCCTTCCCATCCTATCCCTACAACCCTCTCCCAAACCACCCTTTCCCTCCTCACCGACTCACTTCCCACCCACTCCCTTACCACCCACTCCCTTCCCACCCACTCCCTTCCAACCCTCTCCCTTTCAGCCCTCTCCCTTCTCACCCTCTCACTACCATCCCTCTCCCAAACCACCCACTCCCTTCCCACCCTCCCCCTTCCCTCCATCCTCTCACATACCCCTCACTTCTTTCTATCCCTCTCTTAATCAACCTCCTCCGTCCTCTACCTTCTCTTCCTTTTTCCCATGAGATTTATTCAGAGGAAAAGTAACATCAAGACAATGAAAAGTTACAGAATATATAAATTATACATCATCCTGCCTTACATGTCCTTAGAAATCTATACATTCTTCAATAGTTATTAAGGTTCAGGGTGCTAGGACATTTTTATATTTGTATTCTATATACATTTCAAGTAATAGGAAACTATAAAAGTTCTGGCCACACAATTTTTTAGCAATACAGGATTGAATATATATTTTGGCTCGGAAAAAAATCATAATATTTCACTTTTTATTCTTCTAAGGTGTTACTTATAAAGATGTGCATATATCAATAAACAAATTTGATCTCTAAAGATTGAATACACAGCTAATAGATACACAGGACATAAACTTCAAAAATAATTTTTACCTTGCATCATCTTTAGTCATATTGAAGATTAAAAGTTGAAAAAGCTACAAATGGTATACATAGATAAAGATTCACTGGATTGTCAATTAATAGTTCATTAAATAGCATAGAATGTAATTATATGAATGGAATGTGGACTGTACTGGGACACTTCAGTTCACTTCAAAGGTCACGGATTTTATTTCACAAGGAAGTTTATATTTTATTCTTCCCAATCTTAAATTGGTCCAGATGCCGTCCCTGCCGCAGCGACACAACTCCGTCCACGACGCCGTCCTTCGAGAAAAATAATATCTGTGTAATAATATAATATAAAAAAATAATATCTGTATATAATATATAATATAAAAAATTGTCATCTTTTTATGCACCTTCAATTTCCATTGGCCTTGCATACTTGGTAATAAAGTTTCAAAATATAAAATAAAGCCTTTACAATGACTAGATGCTTATGAATATCTTAGGGAAAAGTGTCGGCTTTCATTGTGATAGAATGGCAAGCCATTATGCAAATAAATAACACACGTTTCTAAATTAATTTTTTTATATTGATTTCATTTTACGTTTAGGAAGCAATTTTAATAACCATCTACGATACGTTAAATTAAGTATTGGTCTCTAAAACAGTTGCTCCGGTTTTTTCTTGAAGAATATATTTACATCGATTGCACCAGCATTTACGGGGAACACTGATATGTACTCGAAACTTTTAGGATGAATAAAAAATTATGTAGTGCTCCATGCGTTAAGGAATGTAACATAGAAGTTCCGTTTAAATTGAGGCATTGTCTCTAAACTGCAGAAGAAAGATAAATTGAAAGTAAATTAATTGTGACGAAATTCGGCTGAGATTAGAGAACTTAACGAATAAAAAATATACACATTATCGATCATACACAAATTACACTTACACTTGATTAAACTTGTACTCATCGTATTCTGTGTTCCTTCCATGAACCGAATCACCCTCCATAGCATCTCTGCATTCCTACTCTCGCCCTTCCATGAAGTAGAAAAGTTCCGTGCGTATTTCAGAAGATTGTTCAGAAGAAAAATGTATTAAAACGTTATTTCATAAACAGAAACTCTATGTTAATTAAAAGAACGCGCTAACTATCATACTTGGATGTGAGTAGTATTAACATTAGATTCAAATTTACTCATTGTATATTGAACTCCATTCCTGGACCGAATATCCATCCTAAGTATCTCTGCGCTCCTAATCTGCTCTTCCATGATGGAGAAATGATGCGACCATATATGAATTGTATATATAAAAAGGAAATGGAATAGGAATTCAAAAAAAACAATTCACACCCGGTTAATCCAAAAATACACACTCTTTAGCATAATTAAATAGGAATCGCAAAAATATTAGATTTATATTATAGAATCGGAGTAGTAATAAAATTAGATTCAATTTGTACTCATCGTATTCTGTGTTCCTTCCATCGACAGAGCACAGCATCTCTGCATTCCTACTCTCGCCCTTCCATGATGCAGAAAAGTTCCGAGCGTATTTCTGAAGGATGAATTTAAAAATAATTAATAAAATATTATCTCCAAAACAAAAACACTACGTTGATTAAAACAGAAGTTACTATCTATCATACTTGAACATGAGTACTAATAATATTTGATTCAAGTTATACTCATTGTATTTTGGATTCCATCCCTGGACCGAATTTCTCTCCTCGGTATCTCTGCGCTCCTCATCGGCTCTTCCATAGTGGAAAAATGCTGTGAGGGTGTTTTCGAGAAATAAAAGAAATATTATTTCGAAAACAGAAAACACTATGTTAATCTAAATATACGCACTACTGATCATACTCAAAAACGAATAGCAAAAATGTTTTATTCCTTTTGTACTTATTGTATTTAGTGTTCCATCCCTGGACCGAATTTCTCTCCTCGGTATCTCTGCGCTCCTCATCGGCTCTTCCATAGTGGAAAAATGCTGTGAGGGTGTTTTCGAGAAATAAAAGAAATATTATTTCGAAAACAGAAAACACTATGTTAATCTAAATATACGCACTACTGATCATACTCAATCACGAATAGCAGAAATGTTTTATTCCTTTTGTACTTATTGTATTTAGTGTTCCATCCCTGGACTGAATATCTCTCCTCCGTATCTCTGTGTTCTTACTCCGCTCATCCAAGATATAGGAAAGTTGCAAGTATGATTCTAAAGAAAAAATAAGGAAACAATTAATGAAATAACAATTCGAAAACAAAAAACCTGTGTTAATCCAAAATACTAATATAATAGTAATAATAACAATCATAATAAAGTACTCTTCACTCAAACATTTGTTAGAGTATAGGGTCTATTTGCTTATATACTATACTTAGTACTTACTAAGTAAGTTAATACTTTAGTAGTGTATTTGAGTATAAAATTTACTGTACATTTTATTCAAATATACTCAATGTTTTCAATTTTCCATCCGTGGATCAATTATCTCTCCGCAGTATCGCTGCACTCCTTTTCGCTTTCCTATGATAGAGTAATGGTTTTTTGACGTGTCAGACCGTTGAGGAATACCGGAAATAATAATATAACTGATCATGCGAGTAATATTACCCCTCCTTTATGTTGTAGTACTAGCAATATTGTTGAAATTACTTCGACAGGTCCTTCCGCGCATTTGATCCCACTGGGAATCGAACCAGGGACCACTTTTACCAAAGAAAAACGCGCAGTCATCATGACTATCCGGGAGTCTCCCCTCCTCTATTGAAGTACATGGTTCCATGGTCATTTAAAACTCAAATATCTCGCTTATTTATTTAATATTCTGCAAATACCATTTAAAAATAATTAAACTATATGGAGCAATCGCAAGATGTCGCTTGATAATTCTTGGTTGAACGCTCTGTCGACATCACTCCACAGAAGGCGAAATAAATCATCCAAAAGTGAGAGAATTCACTTCCTCTGAACTTGAGGAAGAAAGGAACCCAATTTAATTTAATAGTTACAGAGAAAATAGTTCAAAGAGAGGTATATAATCTGAAAAATATCTACAAAAAACACTACTACCTGCTCATTTACTGCTATTTTAAAATCTCTATTTGAATCCGATAAAAATGTCAAAGCAAAATGAAATATTATTAGTAAATGAATAAGCAAGATGCTTAAAATGACAACTAATCATCAATTCAAATTTTTCAGAACTCCCGTCACAAGAATAGTAGAAAGTATTTATTTAAGTCATTGGAATACATTATGAATGATCATATCAGAAATGCAACTCCAGTAGTGCTGTTGAAGACAAAACGCTGTGATAGCAAACATCTTAAACAGAAGTTAATTTAAATATTAAGAATTCTTATTGGTAACTGATAGTAACTCAGGATTCTAGAGTTAAAATAAAAATGTAAATTTTTAGAGAGAATCAGTATGTACCTATTATTTAAGAATAATACGCGTGCTAAATTTTAATCTTATATTGATAGAAAAGTATTCAGAAAGAATCATTTGAACGATAACTTATCGAAAAAAAAACGAGTTAAGATTCAAATCAGCTATTGACATCCGTTACTAACCCCGAATTAATTTCATAAAACAGTACTTAACATTTTCTATCTCTCTATTTTTATTATTTATATATTATTTTGAAAAATCTAATTCTGATTAAGATTTCCCAAAGCGAACTCGCATGAAAAATGCATTAAACGATCACTGCTCGTAAAAAAATTGGAGCATTTATCCAGCTTCTTCCTCTACACGACCGTTGAAAGTATTGGCTAAAATAATCTGGTAATATTACCAGTAATTATATCCGATATTCTTGACGGGTTGAACCAAAAAGAGGAACGTGACAAATCTTAGACTTCCATTGAATTTTAAAAAAGACTTTCAAACTGCCTTTCTGAAAATGAAGACTCGAAAACTAAAATAATATTTCACTGATTCTACACAAGTGAATATATATTCATTATTCAAGAACTACATGTATGGAGAAATCTTCCTCCTAAGGGATGGATGATACAGTAATGATGGACCTTAAAATAAAATTTAGAATTTAAATAAATATCCAGTTGATTTGATTTCAGATGATAGTTTTCATAAATTATAATCACCACCGAATTAAGATTTAGTCAAGAGCAAAACAATTCAATTTAAATTTAAAAGTTATTGGAAAATTTATATTAATTTTTAACTCCTTGATAATAATCCGCGTAGATTTCTCGTCTCCCCCGGGTTACGTTGTGACTCATAGTTAAATAACTTCAGCCATATATCTAATTATGCTAATATGTTTTGAGAAAAGACTCGAATGAAAAAAATTAAATATTATATGCAAATATTGTTTTATATCATGTGAAAGCCTGGCAATAATGAAACGGGACAAAGTGAGCATCGATCTGCGAATTTGAATCGGACGTAATTTTATGAGGATTACTAAAACATTGATGTAATTATAGTAAAAACGTAAAAAAAATCATCGAATTTCCGAGAAATATTTATTTTATACAAATAATAACTCTTATAACATTTACTATTTAACTGTGGAATCTCTCCAAGGTAATGAGATGAGTACACACTAATGTTATGATACGTAGCTAGCAATATTATTTACTCTGACAAGAGAAAATAATGCAATAGTATCATACTTTTTATTATACTACACAATAGAATTCCTGAATGTAGTACTTCATCAATGCTTCCTTTGATGGAGCATCTTGGCACGCAACTTAATCAAAAACAATCTAGTACTCGTATATAAGAAGAATTGCTCAATTAGCACGATAATGATCTGGTTGACGTTCTCATCCAAATGAATTAACCTCAAAGGTATTTGATGTTCAACTGGTACGAATTTGCATTGGGTAATGATGAAACTTTTTGAACTTCGTTTCCCTCAAACTAAACCGAAATATCACAATGTAAGGAGAGGCAAGAGATATTAATTTTCATATTTCATATGACATATTTTTACAGTTCCCATCCGAGTGATATTAAGTTAACTTGAACTACATATTAACTCAGTACATAAGGATGATATTTCTTAACGTTTTTGCGCTAATTCGCGTTTATACTTTCATCTACGTGATATTATGTAAGGTACTTTAATTTTTTCTTGGTTCGTCAGAGGTAGGTAATAGACCACTTGAACAATGAAAACCAAACCGAAAGAATCCAAGGTCGTTGGAGCAAAATATCTAGATAAACGAAACTCTTCACAAAATATTGATCGATAATTTTGAAAAACATTTTCCCGAAAAATGAACGGAAAGGGAAAGCTAAATCATCCTTTTGTATATATGCAAGTAACTCTCACTTCTCTTTACAGAGATTTAGAACGAGGCGGGAAAGCGAAAGTTCTTGCCTATTATGACTCACGAAGCAAAGCAACAAGCCTAATCGAAAAATATCATGGCTCCCGAAATGAAGCGAGGAAAGAGTTATTCATGAAGTACTGATAAACCGGAAGTTGCTGATTATGTACTTTGTGGGCGCTCTGGGCGCTGTAGCCGAAAGACCAATTTCATCAATTTTCATCGAACATGTCCCGAAAAACATTATTTATAATGTTTGTGACGTAAAAGATAATATGATATAAATTAATCACATATCTTCCAAGTTTAGGATGAATATAGTTTGAAATTACTGTCGTAGATAAATATTTACATCTTATATATGAAGAAAGTCATGTGCTGACCACACCAGATTTGTTTTCTTATGTCGGCGGTATCTGTCATTCCACCTCCTTGTCCGCAAAATACGAAAGAGTGAAGAAAGGTAAACGGAGAGGTCAGAATACCGGATTAATCTTTGAAAAGCGTAAGCGAAAGCTTAATAAACGATTGAGTTGCAGAGAATTAACTCAACGACCATAAAAAGCTCTGAAAAGGTGAAGAAATTTCCTAGGCTCTTCTATTATTCTATTGTATTTCAATCGTTGCTTCGACAGCGAATATATATATATTAATACCGAAGAGCATGCTTTACTATCGGTATGCACTTGAGTTGCGAAGAGGTATGTGGAACGAGAGCATCGTCGACTGAATAATATGATAAAGCATGCAATCGCAAAGTAAAGGTTTGAGATTCACATTTTTACATAAATTCTTGCGGTGTAGGTACAAAAAACGAATAATTAGAATAATTCGTAGCTATAACGAGGTGTTCGATATTTGGAAAGAGCGGCTTGAGGACTGAAGTCTGCCTCAGCCCATGAAAATCACTTTTGCGTACAAAATCGTAAAATTATTGCAATCTGTTTCACTTCGGCTAGATTCCTTTCTCAAACGTTGGCTATTCTTTCACAAATATGTCGAAGCGGATGAGAGTTTCGGAACGATATTTGCAAATATCAACAAATTATATGGCTCGTGAATACCTTACATTTATCGTGTCACATGGTCTAGTTCTATCTAAAAAGGCTTGCATAGAGCATGAATAATATTCTTTAAAACGAGTTTAAGTTCACAGTAAACCTGCGATGGACTATTTATTTACGGAAAGTGATTTAATATCTATGCTTACGTAAAACAGCCTTATTCTAAAAAGGGAGGTAAATGCCAACAAGAAACAAGACGACGACAAGAACGTCGAATTTAAGAATATTTACAAGCGCCATTACATGACAAAGAACTCTCAATTAAATATAATTAATGGTAAGAGTATTAAGTGCTCTTACTATATAGATCAAAATTCGTTCCTCACGTTTCTCCCGCGAAGGTCATTCCGTGGACATTCCTTTTCCAAAAGATGTACAGCAGATGCCCATCGATGAGAGTATTGAAAGTTCAGCTTTTAAAACCTGGAAAAATAGAAAGATCAAATTAGTAAACCATCAATTAATTTCATCCAGACAAGTACTGTACTCAACGCCCATGAGTAGGTATATTTCATAACGGATAAGTTTAAAATTAGAATGTCCGTTATATGAAACCACTATTTCAGCGCCATCTATGGTGTTAAATATAAGACAAAGGACAGGTGGAATGCTAACAATCGGATAATTAGAGTAACAAATTTTCAGGGAAAGTGATGAATATCGAAAAAATCACAATTTCGATTTCCTCAAATGAGATAGCGGTGATCTATTTTGTGATTGAAACACGGAACGTATTTATCAATACAATTTTAAAGAAGCATACATTTTAATCAGAAGCTCAAGGAATAGTAAAAAGCTTTATTTAAATGAAAACTAAACCAAATATAGATCGCATGGAGATAAGAACACCGTTAAATCCCAACGATGGCATTGCAAGAATTGGAATATAAGGAATCAAAAATTTGAGCATGAAAATGTTTAGTTTGAATCAGCATGGAGCGCTAACAGCTATTTTCAAATACTGATTTCCGATAATTATGCCGGACGGATAGTGCAAACAGCGAGTGTGTAGGAGATTCCAGTTTTCGAGTCCACATGCGTCAACATTTTCCTCAATCGCAATTTTCCTTAAATTAAGCATTCGGGAAGGGGGGGGGGGTATTGCCATTGATCATTTAAGTTTCAACAGAATTTTCTTGAATTTGCTTACGTCGGCCACTCAAGAACTTTAGACAGAACGTAGTTATCAAATGAAATTCAAATATGATTACTAAATCGAATTATAATCGAAAAATACGTGGAGGCTAAATTTTATGCGAGTGCATTATGTATGTAAGTTAGGATTTAAGCGATGCCCAAACATAATATATTATACAAATACGCAAACTACACACGAAATTCCGCGACTACAACTTCTAAAATACCGGAACTTTTAGCTCACAAAAGCAGTTATATCTTTGATGCAAGATCGCAATCAAAATTTGAATAAGGTTTATTCGTTCAACTTACCATTAAAAGGAAATCCTTGGTGACGACCACGAACATCTTCAGGTCTTCAAACGTCGGTTTTTCTTTATTTCAGAAAAATTCGTTTAAGGAATAGTTATTATTGCAAAAAGAAAACGAAAAGCTTTGAAATGTCACTTACGATTACCAGTTTCCAAATCCAACGGTAGCCACAACATTTAAATTGTAACGGAAATTAGAAAACAATTGACATTACTTCCGCACCAGACTGAGTCAAAGCACCAACTGAGGAAATTTCCATCAAGGCAACGGTTGAACAAGAAAGCTGAAATTTGATTGGTCGAATTAGGATAATCCGTCGCTGTCCCCCCCCCCCCCCCCACTGCTCAAATAAAACATTTTCATTAATAATAATTATAATTAAATTGACATTTAATTGTATGAAGTACCTACTTATTTAAATTTAAATTGTTTGGATTATTAGTTTTCCTTAATAAAAGTAATTATTTATGCTTCGACTTAATTTTTTGTTTCCTCCAATGGGAATGCTCGAAACATCGTATTTTTTTACTGTTCAATTATAAGTTTAGAAATTGTAATATTTCTATTTGTTACCATGATTACTAAAAATTGTTTAATATTTAAAAAATATCAATATAATTAATTACTCTTCGTCGGCCATAGCGAATGAATGGAGTTTTGGGCATCAATTCACTTCGTGGATTTATATATATAAGTCAATATATAAGGGAGGTAAACATAATGATATAAATAACTATAGACCAATATCTATCCTACCCTCAGTCAGCATAGTTATGGAGAGATATATATCAAACTCCCTTGTAGACTATTTAAATAAGTTTAATCTCATCCATAAGGACCAATATGGGTTTCAAAAGAACAAAGGAACCAAAAATGCCCTAGAAACCCTTTTTAATAACTTAAATGAAAACCTGGATAAGCGTAATCATGTTATCCTATCTTTCATTGACTTTATAAAGGCTTTTGATACTATAAATCATGAAATACTCCTCGCAATTCTCAACGAAATTGGTATTAGGGGTTCGATTTTGGATTGGTTTAGAAGCTACCTTAGTAATAGGCAAATAAAAATAAAGATCAATAACAAATGTAGCAACTCTAAGGTCATTAAATATGGAGTACCCCAGGGCTCAATTTTAGGTCCTAATTTATTCCTAATTTATATAAATAAGATAATTCCTTCTATTAAAAACACAAAAATCTTACTTTATGCAGATGACATACTCCTGATAGCTGCTCATCAACAATTCGAGGTCTGTGTAAAACAAATGCAGGAGGACCTAAATAATGTAACAAAATGGTTGCATGATTAAAACATGACAATTAATGAAAATAAAACCAAAGTTATGCATGTAGCTAGTAATGCATTAAGATGGAAACCTCTTACTTTATGCGTACATAACCATGATTGTTTACGCAATGATATTAATGAATCTCTCTGTCGCTGTACGCCCTTGGAACAAGTTGATAACTATAAGTATCTGGGAGTTATTATTGATAAAAACTTGAAATTTGATGTCCATATAAAGAGAATCACCTCAAACTTAAGGAAAGTTTGCTATCAGTTCTATCACATTAAAGAAATAATTTCAGCAAAGGTTTTGATGCTGATGTACCATGCTCTGGTAGAATCTATTTTAAGATACGGTATTACCTTATGGGGTTTCACCAGCAATGTTCATAAAAAAGAACTTTTTGCCTTGCAAAATAAAATAATTAAAATTATACATAGCTCCAGCACTTCAAATAAGAGCATAAAAATTGAAGAAATGTACAAATCCTTAGGCATACTACCTCTGGACAAACTCCTTACCTACATAATCATACAAGATAATTATTTTAAGGACACTTACAAAATACTGAGGACAAGAAAACATGTTATGGAAGGTAGAAAACAAGATATGTATCATGTGCCATCTCTTATAAATCATTTTGGCAGAAACAAACTTGAAGTTGTGGTACCAAAAATCTTTAATAAATTACCAAAAAATCTTAGGACTTTGACAAGTATGTCCCAAGTGAAAATAAAAATAAAAGAGTATCTTGAGAATATTATGGTATAAAGATATGTACAATTAGTTTATTTTGTTAATACCAATGTGCCTATTTCTGTAAATAACCATGTAAAAACCAAATCTTTCATAAAACTCAGGAACCACCTGAAGAGCCAATTATTGGCTCAGGTGGACCTTAAAGTATATCCAGAAAATGAATCTCCTGTATATTACTGTATTATTATTATATGTTCTTTATTCTTGTATTTTCATGTATACTACTGAATAAATATTATTATTATTATTAAAAATATCTGAAAATATTTATAAGATTTCTACTCGAAGACATTTAAATTCATCGAAAACACTGTATTTATTCGAAAAATCTACTCATCGAGAAATAACGAGTGCATTACATTATTCTGGATAATAAAAATCGCATCGGCTTGAGAATATCTGTATTACCTTATGTTCCTCCTAAAATTAAACGGGGACGGATCGCCTGAGGAAAAGAGCAGAATTCTAAAATAATTTCAGCCACATTCCATTTCGATCACAAGGTCGAAGGTCTCAATTCTTTAGGAACCTCTCTCTTTGATCCCTTAAATATGCTTCGTAAATCCACAACAATACTTAGCAATCACTTTATATTTCTACACTTTTCACACTAATTAAATGACACCATGTTAATAAAACAAATTTTCGGCGCAGAAACACAATAAAATCTCACAGTTTCGAAATTCTGAAACATATTCTTTTAATGCTAAAAACTCACATCTGATATGGAGTACTCAAGTGATAAGTTATTTTCAACACCGAGAGAATAGAGACAGATGGACGGAATGGAAAATAATGATGATACTGCCATTATTTTACATAACTTACCATCACGCCGTTGGCGATTTATCACTGAATCACGGAGTAGTGGATAATATAACTGAGAAAAAGTACTAGTTTGTCTCTCATCTATCGTTGGTAACACAAACTTTTCACTTGCATATTCCATGAGTGAACTCCCACTTTGAATGGGTTGCACACGAACTGTGAACATTAATCCAAAGGGTAACACCGTCTTCAACATTTTGCACTAATTCATTTCACATCGACTGATATTAAAACGTAAAAGTAACTCAAAAAAGATCTTCATTCCAGTCACGAACTCCATGTTTTCCACCACGAGGTTATTACGAGGCCTTTTACCGCGATTTTACGCTATTCCGATCGTCACGAAAAAAACTGAAGTACGCAACTTGCGTCCGAGGACCTATGAGTAACATGAGGTAACTTGTGATGCTCATTATGTTTTTCGCATTGGCAGTCTTTCTGCCCGACTACATTTACCTTGAATTTATTCCTGTGGATATGCTACGTTTGTTAAAGTATTACACGAATAGACTTTCCTGTGAATGTTCGAAGTGTAAGTAATAATGGTGTGAAAAACGTGAGAATGCTTTACCCTCGGTATGCACTTGAGTTACGAATAGTTCAAAAATATAATCCAGGTAAATTTAGAAGGGCTGAAAGACCGCCATTGTGAGAAACAGAATGAACATGGCCAGTAACTCCACATGACTCATAGTTTCTCGCACGCAAATTTAGTACTTCAGTCTTTTTGTGACGATCGGAAAAGCGTAAAAGCGCGGTTAAAGGCAACGTAAGAACCTCTTGGTTACACGGAGTTCGTGACTGGAATGGTGATCTTCTTTGAGTTAGTTTCAAGTTTTAATAATAGTTGATGTGAAATGAATTAGTGCAAAATCTTCAAGACGGTGTCACCCCTTGGATTAATTTCCACAATTCTTGTTAAACTCGTTCATAGTGGGAGTGACCTCATGGAATACTAACGTGAAACGTTATTGTAAACAACGAGAGAAGAGAGAGTCTTTTTCTGCAGTTTTATTACCCGCCACTGGATTCAGCGAATAATTGCCACCGATATAGTGATGTGTTATGGATAATAATGATGATGCTACGATTAATAAAACCGAAAAAGCAATAATCTCTCTCTCTTCTCGCGTTGCGGTGGATTTCCACAATATGTCACCTTCCTCCGAGGAGTTTATGCTTGTCAATTTTGTAATAAGGTATTTATAATATGTTTTTCTTTGATGAGTGTAAAAAGAGTATAAATAGAAAGTGCTTGCTGTGGATTTACGAAGCATATTTAAGGCATCAAACAAACAGATTCGTAAAGGATGTGGCCTTCGACCTTGTGGTCGAAATGGAATGTGGTTGAAATGCTTTCAGAATTCTTCTTTTCTTCCCAGACGGATACAAGGTCTTTTTGGACTCGAGGTGCTTTATAAATCGTGTGAGTAAAGGATATAAGAATGTATTCTTCTAACATTCTGTTGTCTTAACAAATTTCTCTAACATAACTATTCGAGATTGTATTCTTTAGCAATCCGTCTCCGTTTAATTTTAGGAGGTGATGTTGATACTCTCAAGCCGAAGCGATTTAAATTCTCCAGCATCATGCAATGCACTTGTTTTTTCTCGATGAGTAGATCTTTCTGAAAAATACAGTGTTTTCGATGAATTTAAATGTCTTCGAGTAGAAATCTTAAAAAAACTTTCTGATATATATACACAAAGTGAATTGATGCACGGACTCCATTCATTCGCTATGGCCGACGAAGAGTGATTAATTATATTTATTGATATTTTTTTAAATATTAAACAATTTTAGTAATCATACTAACAAATAGAAATATTACAATTTCTAAACTTATAATTGAACAGTAAAAAAATACGATGTTTCGAGCATTCCCATTGGAGGAAACGAAAAATTAAGTCGAAGCATAAATAATTACTTTTATTAAGGAAAACTAATAATCCAAACAATTTAAATTTAAATAAGTAGGTACTTCATACAATTAAATGTCAATTTAATTATAATTATTATTAATGAAAATGTTTTATTTGAGCAGTGGGGGGGGGCAGCGACGGATTATCCTAATTCGACCAATCAAATTTCAGCTTTCTTGTTCAACCGTTGCCTTGATGGAAATTTCCTCAGTTGGTGCTTTGACTCAGTCTGGTGCGGAAGTAATGTCAATTGTTTTCTAATTTCCGTTACAATTTAAATGTTGTGGCTACCGTTGGATTTGGAAACTGGTAATCGTAAGTGACATTTCAAAGCTTTTCGTTTTCTTTTTGCAATAATAACTATTCCTTAAACGAATTTTTCTGAAATAAAGAAAAACCGACGTTTGAAGACCTGAAGATGTTCGTGGTCGTCACCAAGGATTTCCTTTTAATGGTAAGTTGAACGAATAAACCTTATTCAAATTTTGATTGCGATCTTGCATCAAAGATATAACTGCTTTTGTGAGCTAAAAGTTCCGGTATTTTAGAAGTTGTAGTCGCGGAATTTCGTGTGTAGTTTGCGTATTTGTATAATATATTATATTTGGGCATCGCTTAAATCCTAACTTACATACATAATGCACTCGCATAAAATTTAGCCTCCACGTATTTTTCGATTATAATTCGATTTAGTAATCATATTTGAATTTCATTTGATAACTACGTTCTGTCTAAAGTTCTTGAGTGGCTGACGTAAGCAAATTCAAGAAAATTCTGTTGAAACTTAAATGATCAATGGCAATACCCCCCCCCCCTTCCCGAATGCTTAATTTAAGGAAAATTGCGATTGAGGAAAATGTTGACGCATGTGGACTCGAAAACTGGAATCTCCTACACACTCGCTGTTTGCACTATCCGTCCGGCATAATTATCGGAAATCAGTATTTGAAAATAGCTGTTAGCGCTCCATGCTGATTCAAACTAAACATTTTCATGCTCAAATTTTTGATTCCTTATATTCCAATTCTTGCAATGCCATCGTTGGGATTTAACGGTGTTCTTATCTCCATGCGATCTATATTTGGTTTAGTTTTCATTTAAATAAAGCTTTTTACTATTCCTTGAGCTTCTGATTAAAATGTATGCTTCTTTAAAATTGTATTGATAAATACGTTCCGTGTTTCAATCACAAAATAGATCACCGCTATCTCATTTGAGGAAATCGAAATTGTGATTTTTTCGATATTCATCACTTTCCCTGAAAATTTGTTACTCTAATTATCCGATTGTTAGCATTCCACCTGTCCTTTGTCTTATATTTAACACCATACATGGCGCTGAAATAGTGGTTTCATATAACGGACATTCTAATTTTAAACTTATCCGTTATGAAATATACCTACTCATGGGCGTTGAGTACAGTACTTGTCTGGATGAAATTAATTGATGGTTTACTAATTTGATCTTTCTATTTTTCCAGGTTTTAAAAGCTGAACTTTCAATACTCTCATCGATGGGCATCTGCTGTACATCTTTTGGAAAAGGAATGTCCACGGAATGACCTTCGCGGGAGAAACGTGAGGAACGAATTTTGATCTATATAGTAAGCGCACTTAATACTCTTACCATTAATTATATTTAATTGAGAGTTCTTCGTCATGTAATGGCGCTTGTAAATATTCTTAAATTCGACGTTCTTGTCGTCGTCTTGTTTCTTGTTGGCATTTACCTCCCTTTTTAGAATAAGGCTGTTTTACGTAAGCATAGATATTAAATCACTTTCCGTAAATAAATAGTCCATCGCAGGTTTACTGTGAACTTAAACTCGTTTTAAAGAATATTATTCATGCTCTATGCAAGCCTTTTTAGATAGAACTAGACCATGTGACACGATAAATCTAAGGTATTCACGAGCCATATAATTTGTTGATATTTGCAAATATCGTTCTGAAACTCTCATCCGCTTCGACATATTTGTGAAAGAATAGCCAACGTTTGAGAAAGGAATCTAGCCGAAGTGAAACAGATTGCAATAATTTTACGATTTTGTACGCAAAAGTGATTTTCATGGGCTGAGGCGGACTTCAGTCCTCAAGCCGCTCTTTCCAAATATCGAACACCTCGTTATAGCTACGAATTATTCTAATTATTCGTTTTTTGTACCTACACCTCAAGAATTTATGTAAAAATGTGAATCTCAAACCTTTACTTTGCGATTGCATGCTTTATCATATTATTCAGTCGACGATGCTCTCGTTCCACATACCTCTTCGCAACTCAAGTGCATACCGATAGTAAAGCATGCTCTTCGGTATTAATATATATATATTCGCTGTCGAAGCAACGATTGAAATACAATAGAATAATAGAAGAGCCTAGGAAATTTCTTCACCTTTTCAGAGCTTTTTATGGTCGTTGAGTTAATTCTCTGCAACTCAATCGTTTATTAAGCTTTCGCTTACGCTTTTCAAAGATTAATCCGGTATTCTGACCTCTCCGTTTACCTTTCTTCACTCTTTCGTATTTTGCGGACAAGGAGGTGGAATGACAGATACCGCCGACATAAGAAAACAAATCTGGTGTGGTCAGCACATGACTTTCTTCATATATAAGATGTAAATATTTATCTACGACAGTATTTTCAAACTATATTCATCCTAAACTTGGAAGATATGTGATTAATTTATATCATATTATCTTTTACGTCACAAACATTATAAATAATGTTTTTCGGGACATGTTCGATGAAAATTGATGAAATTGGTCTTTCGGCTACAGCGCCCAGAGCGCCCACAAAGTACATAATCAGCAACTTCCGGTTTATCAGTACTTCATGAATAACTCTTTCCTCGCTTCATTTCGGGAGCCATGATATTTTTCGATTAGGCTTGTTGCTTTGCTTCGTGAGTCATAATAGGCAAGAACTTTCGCTTTCCCGCCTCGTTCTAAATCTCTGTAAAGAGAAGTGAGAGTTACTTGCATATATACAAAAGGATGATTTAGCTTTCCCTTTCCGTTCATTTTTCGGGAAAATGTTTTTCAAAATTATCGATCAATATTTTGTGAAGAGTTTCGTTTATCTAGATATTTTGCTCCAACGACCTTGGATTCTTTCGGTTTGGTTTTCATTGTTCAAGTGGTCTATTACCTACCTCTGACGAACCAAGAAAAAATTAAAGTACCTACTTGCGTCCCAAGATGTTCCATCAGAGGAAGCATTGATGAAGTACTACATGCAGGAATTCTATTGTGTAGTATAATAAAAAGTATGATACTATTGCATTATTTTCTCTTGTCAGAGTAAATATTATTGCTAGCTACGTATCATAACATTAGTGTGTACTCATCTCATTACCTTGGAGAGATTCCACAGTTAAATAGTAAATGTTATAAGAGTTATTATTTGTATAAAATAAATATTTCTCGGAAATTCGATGATTTTTTTTACGTTTTTACTATAATTACATCAATGTTTTAGTAATCCTCATAAAATTATGTCCGATTCAAATTCGCAGATCGATGCTCACTTTGTCCCGTTTCATTATTGCCAGGCTTTCACATGATATAAAACAATATTTGCATATAATATTTAATTTTTTCATTCGTGTCTTTTCTCAAAACATATTACCATAATTAGATATATGGCTGAAGTTATTTAACTATGAGTCACAACGTAACCCGGGGGAGACGAGAAATCTACGCGGATTATTATCAAGGAGTTAAAAATTTATATAAATTTTCCAATAACTTTTAAATTTAAATTGAATTGTTTTGCTCTTGACTAAATCTTAATTCGGTGGTGATTATAATTTATGAAAACTATCATCTGAAATCAAATCAACTGGATATTTATTTAAATTCAACTTTAATTAACTTCAACAATAATTACTGGTAATATTACCAGATTATTTTAGCCAATACTTTCAACGGTCGTGTAGAGGAAGAAGCTGGATAAACGCTCCAATTTTTTTACGAGCAGTGATCGTTTAATGCATTTTTCATGCGAGTTCCCTTTGGGAAATCTTAATCAGAATTAGATTTTTCAAAATAATATATAAATAATAAAAATAGAGAGATAGAAAATGTTAAGTACTGTTTTATGAAATTAATTCGGGGTTAGTAACGGATGTCAATAGCTGATTTGAATCTTAACTCGTTTTTTTTTTCGATAAGTTATCGTTCAAATGATTCTTTCTGAATACTTTTCTATCAATATAAGATTAAAATTTAGCACGCGTATTATTCTTAAATAATAGGTACATACTGATTCTCTCTAAAAATTTACATTTTTATTTTAACTCTAGAATCCTGAGTTACTATCAGTTACCAATAAGAATTCTTAATATTTAAATTAACTTCTGTTTAAGATGTTTGCTATCACAGCGTTTTGTCTTCAACAGCACTACTGGAGTTGCATTTCTGATATGATCATTCATAATGTATTCCAATGACTTAAATAAATACTTTCTACTATTCTTGTGACGGGAGTTCTGAAAAATTTGAATTGATGATTAGTTGTCATTTTAAGCATCTTGCTTATTCATTTACTAATAATATTTCATTTTGCTTTGACATTTTTATTGGATTCAAATAGAGATTTTAAATTAGCAGTAAATGAGCAGGTTGTAATGTTTTTTGTATATATTTTTGAGATTATATAACTCTCTTTGAACTATTTTCTCTGTAACTACTAAATTAAATTGGGCTCCTTTCTTCCTCAAGTTCCGAGGAAGTGAATTCTTTCACTTTTGGATTATTTATTTCGGCATCTGTGGAGTGATGTCCACAGAGCGTTCAACCAAGAATTATCAAGCGACATCTTGCGATTGCTCCATATAGTTTAATTATTATTAAATGGTATTTTCAGAATATTAAATAAATAAACGAGATATTTGAGTTTTAAAAGACTTCCATGGAACCAGGTACTTCAATGGAGGGGGGGAGGCTCCCGGATAGTCATGATGACTGCGCGTTTTTCTTTGGTGAAAGTGGTCCCTGGTTCGATTCCCAGTGGGAACAAATGCGCGGAAGGACCTGTCGAAGCACTTTCAACAATATTGCTAGTACTACAACATAAAGGAGGGGTAATATTACTCGCGTGATCAGTTATACTATTTTTCCGGTATTCCTCAACGGTCTGACACGTCAAAAAACCATTACTCTATCATAGAAAAGCCAAAAGGAGTGCAGCGATACTGCGGAGAGATAATTGATCCACGGATGGAAAATTGAAAACATTGAGTATAATTTGAATAAAATGTACAGTAAATTTTATACTCAAATACACTACTAAAGTAATAACTTACTTAGTAAGTACCAAGTAAAGTATATAAGCAAATAGACCCTATACTCTAACAAATGTTTGAGTGAAGAGTACTTTATTATGATTGTTATTATTACTATTATATTAGTATTTTGGATTAACACAGGTTTTTTGTTTTCGAATTGTTATTTCATTAATTGTTTCCTTATTTTTTCTTTAGAATCATACTTGCAACTTTCCTATATCTTGGATGAGCGGAGTAAGAACACAGAGATACGGAGGAGAGATATTCAGTCCAGGGATGGAACACTAAATACAATAAGTACAAAAGGAATAAAACATTTTTGCTATTCGTTTTTGAGTATGATCAGTAGTGCGTATATTTAGATTAACATAGTGTTTTCTGTTTTCGAAATAATATTTCTTTTATTTCTCGAAAACACCCTCACAGCATTTTTCCACTATGGAAGAGCCGATGAGGAGCGCAGAGATACCGAGGAGAGAAATTCGGTCCAGGGATGGAATCCAAAATACAATGAGTATAACTTGAATCAAATATTATTACTATTTATGTTCAAGTATGATAGGTAGTAACTTCTTTTTAATCAACGTAGTGTTTTTGTTTTGGAGATAATATTTTATTAATTATTTTTAAATTCATCCTTCAGAAATACGCTCGGAACTTTTCTGCATCATGGAAGGGCGAGAGTAGGAATGCAGAGATGCTGTGCTCTGTCGATGGAAGGAACACAGAATACGATGAGTACAAATTGAATCTAATTTTATTACTACTCCGATTCTATAATATAAATCTAATATTTTTGCGATTCCTATTTAATTATGCTAAAGAGTGTGCATTTTTGGATTAACCTGGTGTGAATTGTTTTTTTTGAATTCCTATTCCATTTCCTTTTTATATATACAATTCATATATGGTCGCATCATTTCTCCATCATGGAAGAGCAGATTAGGAGCGCAGAGATACTTAGGATGGATATTCGGTCCAGGAATGGAGTTCAATATACAATGAGTAAATTTGAATCTAATGTTAATACTACTCACATCCAAGTATGATAGTTAGCGAGTTCTTTTAATTAACATAGAGTTTCTGTTTATGAAATAACGTTTAAATACATTTTTCTTCTGAACAATCTTCTGAAATACGCACGGAACTTTTCTACTTCATGGAAGGGCGAGAGTAGGAATGCAGAGATGCTATGGAGGGTGATTCGGTCCTTGGAAGGAACACAAAATACGATGAGTACAAGTTTTATCAATTGTCATTCTAATTCCTATTTGTGTATGATCGATAATGTGTATGTTTTTCATTCGTTCAAGTTCTCTAATCTCAGCCGATTTTCGTCACAATTGATTTACTTTCAATTTATCTTTCTTCTGCAGTTTAGAGACAATGCCTCAATTTCAACGGCACTACTATGTTACATTCCTTAACGCATGGAGTACTGCATAATCTTTTATTCACCCTAAAAGTTTCGAGTACGTATCAGTGTTCCCCGTAAATACTGGTGCAATCGATGTAAATACATTCTTCAAGAAAAAACCGGAGCAACTGTTTTAGAGACCAATACCTAATTTAACGTATCGTAGATGGTTATTAAAATTGCTTCCTAAACGTAAAATGAAATCAATATCAAAAAATTAATGTAGAAACGTGTGTTATTTATTTGCATAATGGCTTGCCATTCTATCACAATGAAAGCCGACACTTTTCCCTAAGATATTCATAAGCATCTAGTCATTGTAAAGGCTTTATTTAATATTTCGAAACTATATTACCAAGTATGCAAGGCCAATGGAAATTGAAGGTGCATAAAAAGATGACAAATTTTTATATTATATATTATATACAGATATTATTTTTTATATTATATTATTACACAGATATTATTTTTCTCGAAGGACGGCGTCGTGGACGGAGTTGTGTCGCTGCGGCAGGGACGGCATCTGGACCAATTTAAGATTGGGAAGAATAAAATATAAACTTCCTTGTGAAATAAAATCCGTGACCTTTGAAGTGAACTGAAGTGTCCCAGTACAGTGCACATTCCATTCATATAATTACATTCTATGCTATTTAATGAACTATTAATTGAACAATCCAGTGAATCTTTATCTATGTATACTATTTGTAGCTTTGTCAACTTTTAATCTTCAATATGACTAATGATGATGCAAGGTAAAAATTATTTTTGAAGTTTATGTCCTGTGTATCTATTAGGTGTGTATTAAATCTTTAGAGATCAAATTTGTTTATTAATATATGCACATCTTTATAAGTAACACATTAGACGAATAAAAAGTGAAATATTATGATTTTTTTCCGAGCCAAAATATATATTCAATCCTGTATTGCTAAAAAATTGTGTGGCCAGAACTTTTATAGTTTCCTATTACTTGAAATGTATATAGAATACAAATATAAAAATGTCCTAGCACCCTGAACCTTAATAACTATTGAAGAATGTATAGATTTCTAAGGACATGTAAGGCAGGATGATGTATAATTTATATATTCTGTAACTTTTCATTGTCTTGATGTTACTTTTCCTCTGAATAAATCTCATGGGAAAAAGGGAGAGAAGGTAGAGGACGGAGGAGGTTGATTAAGAGAGGGATAGAGAGAAGTGAGGGGTATGTGAGAGGATGGAGGGAAGGGGGAGGGTAACAAAATATTGGGGTAGGAAGTAAGAGGGAGGGAAGGGAGAGGGTGGGAAGGGAGTGGGTGGTTTGGGAGAGGGATGGTAGTGAGAGGGTGAGAAGGGAGAGGGGGGAAAGGGAGAGGGTTGGAAGGGAGTTGGTGGGAAGGGAGTGGGTGGTAAGGGAGTGGGTGGGAAGTGAGTGGGTGGGGAGGGAAAGGGTGGTTTGGGAGAGGGTTGGTAGGCAGAGGGTGAGAAGGGAGAGGGTGGATAGGGAGAGGGTTGGAAGGGAGTGGGTGGGTGGGAGAGGATGGGAAAGGAGTGGGTGGTTTGGGAGAGGGTTGTAGGGATAGGATAGAATGGGAAGGGAGAGGATGGGAAGGGAGAGAGTGGGAGGGGTGAGGGTCGGAAGGGAGAGGGTGGGAAGGGAGAGGTGAGGGAGGGAGAGGGTGGAAAGGGAGAGGGTTAGAAGGGAGTTGGTGGGAAGGGAGTGGGTGGTAAGGGAGTGGGTGGGAAGTGAGTGGGTGGGGAGGGAAAGGGTGGTTTGGGAGAGGGTGGTTTGGGAGAGGGTTGGTAGGGAGAGCGTGAGAAGGGAGAGGGTGGAAAGGGAGAGGGTTGGAAGGGAGTGGGTGGGTGGGAGAGGATGGGAAAGGAGTGGGTGGTTTGGGAGAGGGTTGTAGGGATAGGATCGGAAGGGAGAGGGTGGGAAGGGAGAGGGTGAGAAGGGAGAGGGTGGGATGGGAGAGGATGGGAAAGGAGTGGGTGGTTTGGGAGAGGGTTGTAGGGATAGGATAGAATGGGAAGGGATAGGATGGGAAGGGAGAGAGTGGGAGGGGGGAGGGTCGGAAGGGAGAGGTTGGGAAGGAAGAGGGTGGGAAGGGAGAGGGTGGGATGGGAGAGGATGGGAAAGGAGTGGGTGGTTTGGGAGAGGGTTGTAGGGATAGGATGGGAAGGGAGAGGGTGGGAAGGGAGAGGGTGGGATGGGAGAGGGTGGGGAGGTAGAGGGTTGTAGGGGTAGGATGTGAAGGGAGAGGGTGGGAAGTTAGAGGGTGGGAAGGGAGTGGGTGGGAAGGGAGTGGGTGGTTTGGAAGAGGGTGGGAAGGGAGAGGTTAGGAAAGGAGAAGTTGGAAAGGGTGAGGGTGGGAAGGAGAGGGTGGGGAGGGAGAGGCTGGGGAGGGAGAGGGTGGGGAGGGAGAGGGTGGGAAGGGAGAGGGTGGAAGGGAGAGGTTGGGATGGGAGAGGATGGGAAAGGAGTGGGTGGTTTGGGAGAGGTTTTTTGGGATAGGATGGGAAGGGAGAGGGTGGGAAGGGATAGGGTGGGAAGGGAGTGGGTGTTTTGGGAGCGGGTGGGAAGGGGCAGGTTGGGAAAGGAGAGGTCGGAAAGCGAGAGGGTAGGAAGGGAGAGGGTGGGAAGGGAGAGGGTGAGTGGTGCCAAATATATTTCTTTTTGCCACTTAGTTCACTCGTGCCATAAGATTTTCACCATCACCTTAGGACAAGAAGATTTAAGGTATGTGATCGATCGAATCTAGGAAGGCTTATATCCCCTTTTGCCTGGGGTATCATGTTAGGGGTTTATTCGAAAAGAAAAACGCTGGCTGAATGACACTTTTGGCTTAGGCTCAGAGATATATCCTATGTAAGTATGAATGTATCCGTAGAGGTATCCATGTATGAATTTACAGTCAAACCGTCAAACACTCAAGCTTAGGATCTATCTCTCTTTGCATTCCGGTCTCTATCATACGAATCACATTGTAGAAAATTACGTAAGACGCTAACCATTTATGAGACGGATATTTCGCAAATTCACCGCATTTGGGAGTAATACCCAAATACACCGCATACCGCTAAGCCTATCTTCCTTCGCATTTGATAGAATATTGTTTAATTTATTTATATCTTCATCCACCGCACTCCTCTCGTGCCTCTTATCTATATTTATAGAATACATGTTCTATTTGACTTATTTTACCTGTTCTATGTTACTTATCTTTGCTCTTGTTTGCGATTACTATTTTTGCGAGAAGGAAATTAAAATGTGGAAAACAGCACTTTTCATCTCACCATTGAAGCTTCGTGAGCTATTCTCTATCATTATCGTCTCAAGGCAGAAAAGTTGCTTCGCGGGTTTTCCTTTTATCCCAATCCCTTGTTTTAAACAAATCGAATAAACGAGTGGTGCTGCATTGTATTGTTTTGTGTGCTGTTATGCCTAATCTCGAAGATATCTTGCATTGTGACGGCCTCTCACGAAAGTTACAATAGTACTGCAGCTAAAATATTCGTTCCTGTTTCCTAATTTTTTATCAAATAGACATTTGTTCATTGTAGAGTGAAAATGCCAGATTAAAGTAACAAAGGAAGGTGCACTCTTTGTTCTAAAAGAAGACCAATGATAATAATATGACAATAAGACAACCAGTAATCTGTAAAAAATATGGCAAAATAAAGAATGACTCCTTTCGGTTTGAGGTTTTGATTACTTATTTAAACATCTTAGCCAATTAAACCTTTCCCTTTCATTTCCCATCGTTGAAAGATTGAGATATTCCACTAATATAGTGGTTATCATTGAGTCCCCTGAAAACCATCTTAAGCGGCATTGGTTTTCATTGCCTTCAATTGCATTGCCATGCCTGAGTAGTATATGACGCCAATCACGTATAACGGACAACAAAAATCCTTATCGAGAATCCTGTTCACAGGAGGGAGAAATGAGTAGTAAGATAGATTGAAGAAAATTATATTAACTAACGAGTGACGGTGAGATTGGATGTTTTATAGCGAATGATGTAGAGTCATGAAATAAGTGAGGCCAAGGTGTGTTCACTCACTTGATTTTTTCATTTTCTTGAAGGGAATGATAGATAAAAATTAAAAAGGAAAGAAAAGAGACAAACTGATGTAGTGTGTTAAACTTGCAGGTGGTTTTCTTGTTTCCCGAGGATTCTGAAGCGTAAAAATGGTTATTGGATAACATTAATAAATATTGCTAAGACTGAATTGAATATAAACAAAGGCAAAACCAAGACGACGAAGATAGAAGGAGAAAAATAAAATGAACGCTGGGTAGAGAGGATACAAATATTTTGGCAGTGCAGAGAAGACAGGGAAAAAATACATATTCACTACAAGCAATCAAATCAAATAAAACATCTTCACAAATGATACTAATACTAAATTGTAAGAATTGTAGCATTAAACAAGATAAAACACATAAAAATATTTCTAGAATAACAAAATTATTAAATGCATTAGGTTGAGAATGAATGTAATGATCAAAACCATGGAGTTTATACATGTATGTAATTGGTAAAAAAAAAGATGAAAGGAGATTTTTCAGTATTTGGAAATAGAGCGTCGAAAAAATAATCAACCCAGCATATACTTTCTTCCTTTAGTATTCCGAGAAATCCTCCTTATTTCATTCATTTCGATATTCATCAGGAATGACGGATACCTTATTCTTATGTCTCCATATTCGTATTCAGCGAGGACATAATAATATAATGGGGAAATTTTCCAGTCACAACGCTGAAGTAGTAAATAAACGCAATTAACTACTTATAAAATTAGTATCTTTTAGGAATCAAGCAATTCAATAGAAATTTATTTTTATAACAGAGCCAATGACTTCAATGAAATTAGTATATCCAAAAGAAGACTTTAAAATATTTCTCAGGAAAAGGCATTGCTTAAATTGGGATAGGAAATGAAAAAATATTTTCGTTGTTGAGATCTTTCTATTGTCTATTTAAACGTGGTAATATTTAATAGAAATGAATTTGTATGTTAAAAAGATAAAACCAAAATCAATGTAACACAAAAATATCATTCCGCTACATTTTAGATGAATATTCAACCTGAAAGCATCTTAAGAAGCGAAAATATTAGCATTAACACTCAAATTTAAAATGCTAGAAGGCTGAAGTCCCTCGCAATTGCCTCAACGTTTCTCGTCTAGCTAAAACAGAAAAACCTTTCGTTTCTGTAAATTTTCTCAGTCGCAGACCAAAAGGATCAAATTTTCCAGTTCTTTCCAATGGTGCGAGGCGCTGTGTCTATTCGAATGCAGTTCCCAAAAAATTCTGAACTCACCCCTTATTTCACCTCACTTGCCTTAAGTTCCAAAACATTTACCCCCACCTCTGTTTTCCTTCCTTCTTGCAAATCACGTAGTACCAACAGAAATTTTAAGTGCACTCTTTGGCCGCTAGAGCAGCAACAGAACATGCCTACAGACTTATGCAAATTACTGTACCTATTTCTACTGTTACATATTAGGGTAGATTCTCACATTAAAGAGTTAGTGTTTAACAGATTAAGAGGACTGGGATGGGCTCGTTCTATAAAAACTGATCTTAACCCGTAACGAATAGCGTTTTCCTAAGCAGGTACTGAAAAGAAGTTGAGCATTATCAGAGAATATTACAGCTCTATCATCAATCAAATCTTTACGCCATAATCCCTAATTTAACTTCAGTTTACCAATTTTATAGTCCATAATAATGTATTTCACCATATTTATCTTCGTTTAATGTTCTTTGATGTGTCGTATCATTTAGATATGAAAGTGGGTAAATGCCAATGGCCGCATACCTCTAATAATTAAGTGAAGTATTCTTCTTTTAATCATAAGAAAATTAATTAATGATTTAAGTAATAGTAAGAGCTCTTTTCATAGTGAAACATATATTGATACAGTTTATTTATTCAGAAATCAGAATCTTAAATGAGTTGTCATAAATCTAAAAGTATTCCAAATTTATCTATCTTTTCTAAAGACTTGACCCATGATCCTGGGATATTAGTTACGGTATACAAAAAATAGCCCGTAGTTATTTATAAATTGTTAAGGAAATCCCTTCATATTAAAAACTCAAATTTCAAAAATCCTGCATTACTTACGTTGTCGCGTTCTACACCAAGGTAATAGGCCGACGCGTTCTCGTTTTGTTTAATATTTTATAAATATTTTTTATGTGACTTTTAGCAAACTATTCTGAATTATTGCTCATCAATATTTGTAATTAAAGTAGGTAGAGGTAACGATCCTATTCCATTTAAAGCGGTTTAGTTTTCGTAGGTCACAACAATGTACACTCCTGGCCAAAATTAACGCAGCACCTGCCGTAAGGATCGCTAGGGAGGTGCTGCGTTAATTTTGGCCAGGAGTGTACTTTCTCTTTTCTGGTACATTCTTTGTTTCTGTAAGCAGAAGGGCATTTACATGCATACGATGGAATTTCTGGTAGGCAGATCGCTTCTCTACTTTTCTATAACCTTCTGAGTAAAATATTTCTAAAACTATCCACGTAAGTCAATCTTAGCGTAACCAAATTTTTTTCTTTCCACCCTTCATCCTTTATGACCTTTGATTTGATTTTGAATAAATATATGCTGTTTTTTTCAATGTTTCATGTATGCGATACAATTATCCCGTTGTTTGATATCGGTTAATTGATTATTGTGGACGATTTCCATCTCTTGGCTGAAGAATAAATATCATTCTCGACTCCAAACACGGTGAAGGCTTCATATAAAGGTTCCTGTTGTTGCCCTTTTGCAAAAAAAGGATTACTTTACAGGTTACATATTCTTGGCCTTATATGGAGAGGTTTTTTAAAAATATTTTGACGGCATGAATATCATGTATGGAGTATATATTTTTTACGTAATAGTTGCATAAATATTAGAAAAAGTCCAGGAATAGCTCATGAATATCATATGAAACATTGGCTGGAAGATAGGTATGGCGAATGACAAAGTATGATGAGACAAGCTTACATATATAACATGTAGTTTATATAAAACAAAGAACAAGACAAAGAAAATTGAAATTCTTGCTAGGGCAGTAGAAAATTACTATTGATTATAAATTATTTGCAGAGATTTTTAGCAAATTTAAATATATTCTCATACATGAAATTTCACATATAGATTATTTAGAGAAAAAGGGCTTCTATTATAGCTTTCGAATTATATTACTAGTATCTATACCTGACGGAAATAATAAATTAGAAGACTTTCAGACGACAAGGACAAAGATAATTGGATTATATGAGAAAGCAAAAATGAATAAGTTTTGATTGTATAAAAGTATACGAATTGATATGCAAATTTCACTTATGTACAACTAATGAAAGTTCGTGGATTGGAATATTTAAGTAGTGAATCATTGACGAATGATCATAATGACTTGTTATTGCTTTCAAATTATGTTTCAAATGCTCTATAAATGGACAAGATAGTGATGAAGATCCCACGCAGATGACCGTGACCAAAATAAAGGAAAGCAAAACGAAATGTGTATGCAGGAGAAAGAGAAACAGGCCTTCCAAAATACCAGGAAAGAGAGAAGTGGAAACCATTGGAGCAACGCACTGAATGAATATTGACTGAAATACATTAACTAAATTCCTATTAAAATAAAAGAAATGTATCATTGATGAAAGTTCGTGATTAGTTTATGGTTGAAAAACCAGACTTGTCTAAATATTTCAAAATAAATTTTACACTCAACATTGCTTGTAAGGACCGTAGTAAGAAAGGCCATAAGATGACCAGGAAAGCCAGAAGTAGAGTTAAATGCAGCAAAGCATAGATTAATTATTAACTGAAAAATATTTTCTGAATTTCTATAATAATTACATTAATGTATAATAATTGAAAGATCTTGATTATTTTATATTGCAGAAATCGCACATTTATAATTATTTCCGATTTAATTTTTTCATCAACATTGCCTGGCAGGAAAAAAGGGAAGCTAGCCATCTAAATGACCAAGACAGGGAAAAGTGGAGTTCACTGGAGCAACGCGGTAAATGAGTATTGACTGAACATATAATCAGAATTTCTATAAAAATAAAATTAAGATATCAATAATAAAATTTCCTGGTTAGTTAATAAAGCATAAATCGGATTTGTATAATTAAATCCATATTAATGTTTAAGTCAATATTGCCTAGCAAGAGCAAAGAGAAGGAGGCCATCCAAATGATCAGTACAGATATACGCGTAGGTCTGTGGATCATCACACTGAATAAGCACAGACTATTAATATTTTCTGAATATTTTTTATAATTTAGAATAATGTACTATTGATGATAGATCGTGCTTTTATGATGAAGAAATCGGACTAGTATAATAATTTATAAATAAATATTCCAGTCAACGTTGGCTGGAGGGGAGCAAAGAGAAGGAGGCAGACCCGATGACCAGTACAAATAGACGCGGAAGTCAGGAGAACATCGCACTGAAAGAGTATAGACTGTTAATATTTTCTGAATATTTTTTTAAATTAAAGTAATATACTATTGATGAAAGATCGTAGTTTTTATGTTAGAGAAATTGGACTAGTATAATTATTTATAAATGAATTTTCAATTCAACGTTGCCTGGAGGGGAGCCATGTGAAGGAAGCCATCCCGATGACCAGTACGGATAGAAGCGGAGGTCAGTGGATCATCGCACAGAATGAGTATAGACTGTTAATATTTTCTGCATATCTTTTATACATTAAAGTAATGCACTATTGATTATTGTTCGTGGTTTTTATTTTGCATATATAAGACTAGTATAATCTATAATATAAAATAGAGTGTGGGTGTGTGTGTATGTATGTATGTTCGCTAAAAACTCGAGAACCGAGAGTCGCAAAACTTTGAAATTTTCTACATTATTAAATGTTGACCCCGCGCAGAGTATAGGCCACTTTTTATTTCCCTGAAGTACTCGGTTCGAACCCAGACTCGTCAAAACGTTTCATAAGAAATACACGTAGAGGTCAGTTTTTTCGTAGCAGGGTTAATGTCCTTTGCAAAATTAAATTAGAAATAATGGTCCTAGAAAGTTGAATCAAGCAGCAAAAGAAGGAAAATAGAATACACATTCTTATTTTGGTCGTGGAATATCATTTCGATACGGAATTGCGCACAATTAGATAAAGTACGTGAACATTTTATCGAAATTTTGAGGTCGTAAACAACCCATCCCCCTGACGATCAAGGTGATTGTTGATTTCGAGCTCATACGTAATTCCATAAGAACATATGGAAAATGAATGCCCAGATACAATTAATGCAGTAAAATATCTTTTATATATAATTTGTTCTCCGGATTCTTTCATATACATAGATACCCAGATAGATACCCAGATAGGATACCAATTCACAGGCTAAACCACAAGCGTCATTGACTTGCAATTTTTACAGCGTAATATAGGTCCTAACATGAAAACCCCAGAAAGAGGCGACTTTGAACCTCAGTGTCATGGGTTCGATGACAGAAGGCCCCAAAATCCCGATTTTTCCCATTAAATGTATTGCTTGGATTTTCGGAATTTTCCAAAAAAATACTTCCCGGATAGGTAGAAAATCAAAATTGAAGGAGCTTACATATATGGACATCTATCGAAACCATAATGGCTTTTACAGAAAATGTCCTGGGTTCGATGCAATGACGATGCAAACATCTCCCATTTAATATACATGGGGGTAGTTTTTCAATATTTGTTGATGCATTTATGAAAACGATAGGAAGTTCTCTAAGCTGGAAGATGTATATTAAAACTTGGTTTAAGAAAAAAAATTAATAAGACATAGTCTTCCTGGGCTCGATGCCAAAGCACATTAAAATTTCTCACGTAAGGAAAATATGTGAAAAGCAGGACGTCGTTTTAGGCAGTTGCAGCTAATATTTCTACTTGAATTTTCACACATAGTTAGAGATGGCGATCTCCTATTGTGTTGCATAGTAAGTATGACCAGGAAGACCAGGATTCGATGCCGGGTGGTAAATATATCTCCCATATAAAACACATTGGGGTAGTTTTTCATTATTTTTTTGATGCACTTATCGTAATGATAGAAAGTTCTTGCATATATAGAAGTTGTATATTAAGACTCGGTTTCAGAAAAAATTAGAAAAGACCATGCTGTGCCTGGGTTCGATGCCAGAGCACATAAATATTTTTCACATCTATAATATAAAATAGTGTGTGTTTGTTCGCTAAAAAACTCGAGAACAGAGAGCCGCAAAAGTTTGAAATTTTCTACATTATTAAAAGTCAACTCCGCGCAGAGAACAGGCTACATTTTATTTCCCTAAGGTCCACGGTTCGAACCCAGATGGGTCAAAATGTTTCCATAAGAAATAAACGTAGAGGTAATGTTTTTCGTTGCAGGGTTGATTTCTTTTTGAAAATTAAATTAGAAATAATGGTCCTAGAAAGTCGAAAGAAGTACCCAAAGAAGGAGTACAGAATAAAAATTTTTAATTTGGTCGTAAAATACGGTTTCCGATTCGAAATTGCGAACAGTATGATAAAATACGTGAATATTAAATCGAAATTCTGTGGTTGTAAACAACGCATTCCCTTGACGATCTAGGTGAAAGTTGATTCTAGCTCATGAGTTTATAAATAAGAAGCCATTGGGAATTAATGAAATATTTTACAAATTTTTTCGAATTTTGTTTAAGTTTCTGTAGCAACCATGTTTTATTTATATAAACGTAATTGTTTACCGTAAAATTATAAAATTAACCGTAGTTTCCGTTTCGGCTTTCATTTCCGTGATAGTGTTTGTGTTAATGATTGTGTTCAAAGCTTATGTGGTGTTTTAGTTACTTTCCGTAAAAATATCCATCGGTTGTTTTCACAGTAATATTTATTTCAATTATTTGCTTATGCGTTTCCGTATTACCTTTGTGTATTTCTGAAAATTAATCCTTAAATGTGGTGATGTTTATCCTAATTTTATCTTTGAATATGTTTTTATAATCTTTGAAAGAATGCTGTCTTTATCGAAGAAATTGTTCATTTGAAAGATATGAGATTGAATATTAAGTCAAGGTGGCTTTGTAAACTTAAGTATAATTATCATTTCTTTGTTTATTGGTTTGGAAATATAAATCGAAATATCATTCGCAGGCTCTATTTTATTTGCAAAATCAAATTAAGAAGAATCAATGTTGTCAACCTGAGATAAGTTTGATAGAAATATTATATGAAAATGAATATTCAGATGACCAAACTAATAGATTTCAGCAACAAATTATGGGAGCGTAAGATATTGGGATTTACACGGAAAAGTTTCGTTTACGGTAATCTGTCCCATCGAACGAAGCTAAAATGATACATGTTAGATTATCTTCTGTAAGATAAAAGGATTACTGTATTTGATTCTACTTCTATTCTCCCCGTTGAGAATTAACGGGCGCTACAGCTAGTTATTTATAAATTAATGTTCCAGTCAATATTGCCTGGAGGGGAGCATGGAGAAGGAGGCCATCCAGATGACCAGTACAGAGAGACGCGGAGGTCAGTTGAGCATCGCACTGAATGAGTATAGACCGTTAATATTCTCTGAATATCTTTGATAAATTAAACTTATGTACTATTGATGAATGTTCGTGGTTTTTATGAATCATAAATTAAGCTAGTATAATTATTTATAAATCAATGATCCAGTCAACGTTGCCCTTAGGGGAGCAGAGAAGGAGGCCAACCCAATGACCAGTACAGATAGTAGCGGATGTCAGTAGAACATCGCAATGAATGAGTATAGACTGTTAATATTTTCTGAATATCCTTTATACATAACCCTAATATACTATTGATGAAAGATCTAAAAATTTATTCTAGATCTAGAAATTTATAAAATCGGATGTAGTAGCAGAAATAAAATAGGGAAACAAGGTGATTCTCTAATTTAAGATGCACCCAGATTTTACTTTT
Organism: Sympetrum striolatum; assembly: GCA_947579665.1. Classification (NCBI taxonomy): domain Eukaryota; kingdom Metazoa; phylum Arthropoda; class Insecta; order Odonata; family Libellulidae; genus Sympetrum; species Sympetrum striolatum. The sequence continues at coordinate 22,371,783 of OX388352.1, read as the reverse complement.
CGAGTGTTCAAATAGTATTGCGTTATAACATCCTGTTGTGGTTTCATGAGACTGGTTATGCCATTACGTAATCCGGGTGAGATGCCCCACCGAGAGAGATGCCTCAATCGTAGTACTTTTAAGGAAAACAACAAAATTGCTCTAATGACAGTGTTCGTCAGGTAGTTGGAATGCACCTGTCTATCTGCAAGAGTTTCACGGCAGTTAATTCTTTTTACACAGTTTAATGTATACGTAATTTGTAATTGAAAATTATAGGAAAAATGAAAGTACGAATATAACGGAAAGACAGGAAAATGTGGCAATGATTAAATGGAATGAAAATAAGTACAGGGCAATGAATTGAAAGTGAAAATAAGAAGGTGGGGGAGTTCTAAAATGAACTGCTTGATACCCATGAGGATTAGAACCAGGCTTAAAGGCAACAAGGCGTAGGGACGGAGCAGACATTACATTGTACATGCTCTCTGTATTTTTTCGGTTGTCCGTCCGCGTAGGATGACTTGGTGACAACAGTTTCGCTGACTATCCTGTCAGCGTCTTCAGGTCGAAGGATTAACTTCGACTCTAAACACCTTCGACCTGAAGGCGCTGACAGGAAAGTTAGCGAAACTGTTGTCACCAATTCATCCTACGCGGACGGACAACCGAGAAAATGCAGAGAGCATCTAACCAACGCCGCGGAAACCTTCGAGCTAACATTACATTGTAAAATTATAAAATCAAAGAAGGCATCCTCTCTGGCCAGAAGCAATTCATAACAAATAATAATAATAATAATAAAACTCTTTATTTGGCGAGGTTATGCCCATTAGGGCCTCTCTTACACCTAACCATTAAGGATTACTAATATTACTTACATAAAAGGAGGAAAAACAATACAAATACATATATATAAAAAGAAAATACAAAGAAGAGGTAAACAAATAAAAGAATTGTGGTGTGGGGAAAATCTCCTTGGCTGAAGGCTTTCGGAGAAAAACCCACTGTGCGGGAAAACGCTCACACAAGAAGGGGAGCGAATAAAACCCGCGAAAACACAGATGGAAATAAATACAAGCAGGTTTATCACTATTTGCATAATTGATGACCAATATTTTTGAGTAATTTATAGTATCTAATCTAATATATAGTATTGAGTAACAAATAGGCTATCGGATAAAAGGTGTGCCCGAAATATTCCACCCAATGCGAAACAAAGTAGCTACAGAAAGAAATAGTAGCATTCCGAAGCTATCAGCGAAGGCAATCTGGAAGGGGCACATAGGCACATACAGTCATTATTTTTTCACCCGCAGAGACCGAGTTTTATAAATCAAGACCTGTCAGATCGTCCTCTGCGCATCTGCCACGAGTTTGTACTCGAGAAGTTTTGTTAGAATTAAATTCATCAGACATCCATCGCCCGTTGTCGTCGTAATACTGGTACCAAACAGTTTCGGAATTTCCTCAGTGCAAGTGCAAATTAGCGCAATAATTATTATCACATACGTAAGCACGTATTTATTACTATCATTTTTAATTCAATTAAAATAGTAAAATCGTACATATGAATGAATATACACAATCTATGTAAATTTTCACCGACTTCTTTTTAACAGTACAACGCGTTTCGACGTTTGATCCTCAGGTACCCTTATTCTCATGTACACCTAACCGTCGCGACGGTTAGGTGTACATATGTGACTTTATTCTAATAGTACAACGCGTCGGATCGTCCTCTGCGCAACTGCCACGAGCTTGTATGTGAGAAGTTGAGTGAGGATTAAATTCATCAGTCATTCATCGCCCGTCGCGTCGTCTTTGTAGTATTGATACCTGATAGTTTTGGAATTTCCTCAGTACAAGTGCAATTTGGCGCTATCATTGTTATCAGATAGGTAAGAATGTATTTATTATTATAATTTTTAATTAAATTAAAATAGCATACATCATAGCTTTTAGCATACGTGAAATTTTATTTTAATAAAAGTGACATGTTTTGGACATCTTTGTCAGCAGGCATGTAAAAGTAGAAAGAAAAGGAAAAAATATATCTTTTGTCAGTAAATTTACAAATTATAAGTGCATCGGTCGCATAATCAAATAGGAGTATTTTGAAATATTACCACTGATTGTGAGAAAAATATTTCTCTAACTGGGACTCGGACTCAATTTTATTCATCATTGTTTTAATTTAAAAGTCTTCCAAATATCAGTGAACTATATCGAATTTGGTTAACTCTGATACAGTGTGATAACATCATCGGCTTTTACTCGTAGTTTGGTTAATGAAGTTTGACAATGATTGACACAGAGAATAGAAAATAATAATAACAAAACTTTTTATCATTTCTGCTCTAACGCGCACAATCATCACTAAAGTGCAATCCATAATAATTGACAAGAAGTTACTCGGGGTATTCATTTAAAAACAGTTCCTATTCATGAAATATCAACTTTCTTACATTATCAGTGAGAAAAATTATAGCTTTACAGATTATCGAGCATAAGTTCTCGTTATCTTACAATACCGTTCCTCCAACTTAACGGATAGATATGTTTGTGTTTACAGACCTCTCTGAATAGTGAAATTGCTAATTCTTTTAGTGAACTTTCGTGCAGTTATTATTAAATGTCCAATTATTACGGCACAAATTACTGAAACCAAACCCAAAGTACCAGAAAGGAGTGAACTATCCTGTCTTGCGGTCCCTACTTGTCGTATTCAACTTTAGTTAGAAAAATGTAATTACGATTTACCATGAAACATTAGAATAACTTTCAATTGAATTAATTTATGTCTATAATTAAAAATATAAAATAATCAGGTAGCTTGAAGCAATGAAAATACGATACGTTCAAGAATGATAGGGTTATAAAATAGAATGCGGAATTAGACATTACGAGCTCAGATTAGCTAGGAACGCCTACCTAATCGCTCAGGAATATGACAGCATCCCAGTCTCATGGTTTTCATTTCTACACACCATATAGCGAGTCGGTGTTTTCCTTGCGTAGATTATTAGTCGGTGTTTTCCTCGAGTAGATAGATTCTATGCACCTATGAGAACAGTTAACACGTAAATTCTACGCGCGTAAGCCCTTAGCTCCGCCTGAAACGCGTCAATAGAAAAGCTTCTGGGAACTAAGGAAGCGGTTGTACTCGTGCCAGTTCTCGGTCCCATCGTTATAGTAAGTAAACACCTCCGTGTTTAAAGATGGAGTTAACCACGTGGATGGTACCGTAAAGAGCATGAATAAGACTGATTGGTCACATTGACTGTACGGCAGTTCTTCATTATATATAGTCAATCAATTAAGTCAATTAACTGATTAAACTACTTGGCAAGATATCGGGGGGTCCGGGTTCGTGTCCCAGTCCTGAGAAAAAATATATCTCACTTTCAAATGCTCAGCGATCAACATTCGAGACGTCCTACTTTGAGTGATATGTTTTTGGTCGCATCAAAAGAAGAAAATGATGGATTACGTGCGTCATATAATATTTCCTTACTCATTGCTAAATCGGGAAAACCACACACAAATGGCGAAGAATTGATAATTCCAGCTTTGAGTGAAGTTCTGCGTACCGTGCTGCATAAGCCACCTTCTGATATAATTAAAAAATTCAGTTGAGTAATAATACAGTACAGGGGCGAATAGATGAAATGTCCGAGGATGTGGAGAGTTCTCTAGCTGATTTTTTTAAGACTACCGAGTTTTCATTACAGCTTGATGAATCTACTTTGCCAAAATACGAGTCTTTACTTCTGGTGTACGTTCGCTTCATAAAAGATGAAAGCATTTGTCAAGAATTATTATTCGCAAGAGCGTTAGAAACGGACACTAAAGGAAAATCTGTTTTTGAAGTTTTAGAAAACTACTTTGTAGAAAAAGGAATTCCTCTGAATAATATCTTGTCTGCTGCTACCGATGGTGCTCCGGCAATGGTTGAACGTCACCGTGGTTTTATTTCACATTTGAAAAGAGCGGTACCAAATGTGGTCCCCGTGCATTGTATAATTCATCGACAACATTTGGTAGCAAAACATCTTAGTGATCGTCTTCACCGCGGCAGTATGTAATTACTGCAGTTAATTGGATCAGAAGCAATGCCCTCGATGATAGATTATTTAGAAAGCTTTGTGATGAAAACGACGAAGACTTTAATCGGTTACTATTGCACACAGAAGTTCGTTGGCTGTCAAAAGTTACTTGTCTAAAACGATTTTTTGAACTCTTTGAAGCAGTTACTAAGTTTTTTGAAAGCAAAGATGATTTATTAAGAGTGCATTTATTGAAATGTAAAAGCGATATTGCTTATTTGACAGATTTATAAAACAAATTTAGTGAAACAAACTTTCAGCTGTAAAGGAATGATTTAAATCTGATCAAAGACAATTATTTCTGCGATTGTGTTAAAACGTGCTTTGTACAGACAAAATTTGGGTAGAACACAATTTATCAGTTTCCAAATCTTTCTTCAATGGAAACTAATGATAACGACATTCTCGCTTACTGCCAGCATTTGGAAGCACTAAAAGAAGACTTTACAATTAGATTTGAGGATTTACTTAATATGGTCATACCAGATTGAGTCATAGAACCATCCTCTAACTTAGAAATCAAGATATATCGCTGCAGTTGTCAACAAATGAAGAGTTGAAATTTAAATTAAAAAATGGTTATCAAGAATTTTGGCTTCAACGTCAAATTACAATATTACATCCAGCCTTATGGGCTGCAGTTAAGAAATTTTAATTGCTTTTCCTTCCTCGTATTTAGCAGAAAGAGGGTTTAGCATGGCGACCAATCTATAAACTAAGAAAAGAAACAGGTTGTCAATAGTGGAACGCGGTGACTTAAGGTTATTAATGACAAAAATGGCACCAGATATTGATAAGTTAGTTTCATCGCATCAAGCTCAGCTGTCTCAATAATATTGTATTAATTATTAATAACATATTTTAATCGTTCTGTAAAAATTACTTCAATATTTCATTATCTTAAGATTAAAGAAAATTAAAAATTTGTTCTTGTTTTTCAATATATAGCATGTACAATGTAGTTAACCTAAGGGGAGCGCTAACAAGTTATTGACTGAAAAAGTGGGCGCTGACTCAAAAAAGGTTGGGAACCTATGAACTAGAGCGATAATTTTATTTTTGTATTATTCAAGTCATAGGAAAGTATTGAACTAGTGTAAGATATGGAGTTAACCGAATAATGTAATGCAAGGTCTTGCCAGTAAATCCCATGTATTTCTTAAAAAAAACCTGTATTCTTGTAAAACAGAATGTGAAGAAATTCATGTTTCTCACAGTTTATGTTAAGTTCCAAGTAGAACAGATATGTAATTGCAAAACTGTAGAATATGAGGAAATATATGATTTGTACGAACCATAAAATTACGAACTTTTCGTATATGATTATACAGAAACTCGTTGAGAAAATGTAAGATTATTACATACTACTGATAAGAAATTGCTGTATTAATGATATTAATTAGTGGCTTTAAGGAAAAGTAGTATCCAAAATGAACTTCAAACAAAATATCTTTAGGCAGTTACCAAGATTTTCGGGATTAACAAGCAACAATGTAACTTCCCCCCTAGGGTATCTATTAGAAAAAATGTAAATTTCCTAAAAATTGATCTTAATTTCAGTATCCATTAGGGGTATGATAAAAGTATTGCGTTCAGTGATTTGAATGATAAGCTTTCAGTTAATTTGAACTCCAGCTAACACGAATACAATGCTAAGCTGGTTAAATGAGGATATAAAGACCAGATAGAATATACCAGATAGAAAGCTGGTTAGTGAGGATATAAGCGACAATGAAATATTTCCAAAGGATTACACTATTTACCGCCGGGATCGTAGGGAAAAGACAGGTGGCGGCGTTTTTATTGCGGTTAAATCATCTCTCCAGAGCAAGCCGAGGACTTCGAATGACAGCGATATAGAAAGCGTCTGGTGCACAATAAGCCAACAAAACAAGCCGAACATAAATGAATGTGCGTTTTACCGACCACCAAACTCCAATTGACAGGTTTTGCAAAATCTTAACAACGAAATAAATTTCTACACGAGTAAGAACAACCAGAGTATAACTATAATCGGGGGGGATTTTAATCTTCCAGGCATCGACTGGAATAATCATAACATAAAGAAAAGGGCCCGGGATGTCGACTCATGTAAAAATTTATTAAATTTACTTCAGAAAACTCGCTAAGCCAAGCAGTAAAATCGCCAACCAGGGGTGACAATATACTCGATCACCTTTTAATTAACTTTCCTGAGCGCATAGAGAACATTTCGATTGACGAAGGTCTTGGAGACCACAAAGGCGTTTTTGCAGATATTGAGATAAACCTTAGCAAGTATAAGAAACCCAAACGTAAAATGTATCTCTATTCCAAAGCCAACTTCAAGGAATTTAAAGGAAAACTAACTACCGATTTTAATTCATTTAAGTCGCGCGTAAGCAACAACAACACTGAGGATACATGTAAATCATTCGTGGAGATAATGCACAAATATATAGATTTGTATATACCTTCGAAATACTCTAAAATTGATTGCGAGCCCAGATGGTACGATAAAGAGGTTAGAAAGGCTCTCCGCAAACAGAGAGATTTGCACGGGAAAGTAAAGCCTTTTACGGGAATAGATCAGCCTGTTCCAAATCCATCACGATCACTATTGCTAGAAAAGCATAAGAAAACATAATGCGACACCAAGCGAGCTATGCGTAACGCCCACAGCAACTTTAAAAGAAATATCTTGGGGAATGCTTAGAGGAAGACCCTAAAGCTTTCTGGTCCTACGTTAGAGAGGTACAGGGAAAGATACAAACAGTGAGCTCGATAAGGGATATCGAAGGTAACATTACTTGCGATTCGAAGAGGAAAGCAAACATTCTAAACGAATTTTACCAAAACGTATTCACATCAGATTGTAACATAGACATCCTCCCTAAGGTTAATATACTGGATTCCATGCCAAATATAAATTTTACGACCTATGGTATAATTATAATATTACGCAAAATTAAGCCAAATAAGTCACCAGGGCAAGAAGGCATTCCGGCAAGAGTGCTTAAAGAACTGGTAGAAAGCGTCGCCCCCTATCTCAAAATTATCTTTTATAGCTAATATTACTCCTGTTTACAAAGCAGATTAAAGGAGGACCCAGGAAATTTTTTCCGTTTTTTGCCCGTTTTGCACCTCTAAACTCAACCAAAAAAATTAAATTTTTAAAAAGTGGGAAGTATTCTCTCTTGGGACGGAAGATGTAAAGATAAGGTTCGTAAAAGAATAGCCTTGGCAAAGGAAGCCTTTATGAAGCGAAGGGAATTAATGACCAAAGGTCTTGATAAAGGAATCAGGAAATGATTGGTGAAATCCCTGGTCAGGAAAGAGTTGATCTATGGGTGGGAAACGTGGACCCTGAGAAAGGAAGAAGTCAAGCGATTGGAGGCCTTCGAGATGTTGGTGTGGCGTAGAATGGAAAAAGTTAGTTGGGTTGATAGGAATACAAACACGGACGTGTTAGAGATGGTTGGGGAGGAGAGGGCTTTAATTAACGTGATTCAGCATCGTCAGAAGAAATGGGTGGGTCAAATATTGAGGGTAGAGGGATTGGTAAAGGTTGTAATGGTGGGTAGGATTCAGGGGAAAAGGCAGAAGGGAAGACAGAGACAGAAGATGTTGGATTACATAAGGGGTGGAGTTAAATATATGGATATGAAGGAGATGGCTATTAATAGGGGTTTTTGATTGTTCCGAACCTATGTCCGAACCTACCGAAAGGTAGAACACTTATGTTGACTCCTGTTTACAAAAGCGGATTAAAGGAGGACCCAGGAAATTATAGACCCATATCATTAACTTCACTGTCCGGAAAGGTAATGGAACATATTGTCGTAAGCTCACTCATGGGATTTTTAGATAGAAATGAATTCCTCGACGCGAACCAGCATGGTTTTCGAAAGTCCCGATCATTTAATACCCAACTTGCTCTATTTGTACACGATATCTTAAAGCCTGCCGAGAATAAAAAGCCAGTGGAAGCTATTTTCCTCGATTTCAAAAAAGCATTCGATAGAGTCCACCACTAGAAACTAATTTAAAAACTAAAATTAGCAGGCATTATCAAGGAAGTAGTCGACTGGGTTAAGGATTTTCTCTACGAGAGGGAACAACAAGTTGTACTGGATGGCGTTAGCTCAAATAGAGTCAAAGTTACCTCTGGCGTACCTCAAGGCAGTTAAATTGGACCTCTTCTATTCCTGATTCATATCAATAACTTGAGTGACAAGATAGTTAGCGAATTGAGGATATTTGAAGATGACTCGGTTATATATAGGGAAATAACAAACGAGGAAGACCGAACATCTCTCTCAAACGATTAAGTACTCATCCAAAGGTGGTGCGAAAAATCGGAATGAGATATTAACGTAGATAAATGCTCCGTAGTTAATTTCTTCGAAAGGAAACAATTGCTTCCAAATCACCAGTACAAAATGAATGGAATGAACAAAAAAGCCGTAGATTCAGTTGAATATCTCGGGATCAACATTATTTATAACTTAAATTGGAGAACGCATATTCGAAAAATCTGCGGCAAAGCAAGTAAAAGACTTGACTTTGTAAAACGTATTGTCGGTAAATGCGATGAAAAGGTGAGAGAGCGATGTTATTTTACCTTGATCGGAACCCCAAGTGCAGCGTAAGCAGTTCGTTTTGTTAAGAAATGTTAAGATAAAAAAGCAAGCGTTACGAATAGGTTGGGAATCCTTGAAAGAAAGGAGATTGGAAGCTAGGCTGCGATTGCTTAATAAATCCAGGGACTAGCAGTTGCCTACTGCCTGCTCCGCAGTCAGGTTAGTTCCCTTACGTTTGATGGGGCAGCATCGAAAGGTATTCGGTTTTTTCGTTTCTCTCTTGAATGGCATTTCCTCCGAAAAGATTCCGAAAAAGTCGATAATGTCAGAGATCGCAAAGTCGGGACCTCACCCTCAGCAGTGAGATCAACTGATAAAGACTTAACTATGTTAAATGACGCGCAAGCGATAGGTAAGCGGTGTTCGTCATCCCAAAAGAAAACGTCTCCCACTGCCCTCATTTTCCCGATTTTTCCGTTTTTCGCCCGTTTTGCACCTCTAAACTCAACCAAAAAAATTAAATTTTTGCACTCCTGTGCGTGCAGGCCGTCCGCCTCCAGCGCACTAAGAATCGTTGCGGGAGATTGAATTTAGACTCAGATTTTGCTAAAAGTGTTACATCCCTTTTTTGAGGACAGACGGACGGACACGATTCTGTCTTAATATATTTAGAAACTACATTTTCAGAAGATACAATCGGTATCATGTAACTCCCCTGCTACCTCGGTCGATCCGATAATGACCATAAGTTAAGAGAAATAGATGCTAGGACAAATCGTTTTAAAAATTCATTCTTTCCGCGAACAATATGCGACAATAACCGAAGAAGGAAGTAGTTTAGATTCAACTGGTGTTTACACCCCCTGCCACACGACGAAAGGCGGCTTCTAGGGTATTAATGTAGATGTAAGCAAGTTTACTATTAAAACGTAGTGCTGACAAACAATCAGATACCATTCCAATTACCTTTATTTATTCCGGCATGTAATCTTTATACTAAGCGTTATGTTTCACTTACTTTCCTCTATATTTAATCATCTTCCTACACTTTTATTACTCTTGGTTTCGTAAACCAGTACCAACACTTACTCCTGGAGTCATCCACGTTCTTGATGGTATTCCTTCCGCTGCTGATGAGGGGGGGGGAGGGAGGATTTGGGGGAATACGTAACACCCTAACGTGGGGACCCGGCCAGATCAGAGTGGCGTGCAATGGGGTTCATCCTCATGCCTAAGGATCTCCCCTTTACCACTCATAGCTGGTTAACCGCGGGATCCGACCTCATAGACAGAAAGATCGAACTGGTGAGAAGAGAGGGCTAAGTTAGCTCCCCCCAGCAGAAGAAGGTGAAAGAAAGGGCCCTGGAAAAGATGCCTACATCTGTAGGCCTTTCGGCTAGGGTTGAGAGGAGTAAGGCATTACTCCCTCTTCCCCTACAGAGCAGGTAGTTAATACATAAAGACACACTTCATTTAAAGCTGCATTCAATATTTGGATTGGCAGCAATTGACTAGAATTTAATATATTCATGACTTACTGCAATATTTACTTGTCATTGGAAAAAAGTTTAAATCATATTAAATTTGATTTAAAGACAAATTGGTGAAATTATTTTACTATTAATAATTATCAGAATGAAAATTTTTAATAAGAAACTAATATTTCATATTAAAAAAATGTTTCTTAATCTATGGCAAATTAAATTAATTTGAACAATAAGTGGCAATTAAGCAATTTCAAAATTGACAGTAAAGATTGGAAATACTCACAAGGTTACATCAGGAGGGTACATTGGGAGCTTTAGATTCAGCACTTAACCTGTAAAGAAAGGAATTGAGGAATGTATATTCCTTAATTCCTAATAATATATTTTTTAAAGTATAAGTATGTATGAATGTTTGTACAGAACTTAAACGAATCATTATAATTTTATTAATGGTTTTTTCTTGTGTTTCTTTTAGAGCAATAATGTGCAAATACGACAAATCACTATCCGCCAGTTCCACGCAGTTGAGGTTATATTGGAACCATTTTCATTACACAATAAATATTTCTTTGAATTTACAAGCATTCTTGGAGACAAGCTATTAATTTAAGTTACTTTATCATTTTCTCCGGATGCTATCTGATGACTGCAGAAAACAGTAATGGCTCTCAATGGTCCATCTTAGCCAAATATCTACTATCATTTTTGCCATTTACAATGATAAATAAGATTTTCCGGTATCTTGATTGCTTTTTTTCTATAACTGTCGGTTTCTATTGTCCATCCTTAACTTTCTTCATTATTCATATTGCAAATAATTTTACTCACTTATGTTATGAAAGACTGCCAAGAACATTCCACCACTTCATTATAAAACGAAGGTATCCCTTAAAAACATTCAATAACTGATTCTTAAGGATAAATTTAGATATTTGATAATGATTTACTTACAGAATAAGACGCACTTTCAAGTCCAACAACGTAAAACAACAATACATGTAATTTACTTATAAGTAATTTAACAAATGAATGCCAGCCATCTGCTCCAGAATAAACTTTGTTTCCGCGAAACGAACAATGCAGGTATTATCATGATTTTTAAAATCATAAAAGAGAATTTTTATTTTAGGAGGTAGGAGAAATTCGGTCACGAGCTTTGTATGTAAAGGCTAAAAATCTGAAGGTCCTTTAGGACAGTTATCGGTCGGCTCTTTGGAATTTGTTTGTGGAAGACGATCCCAATTTTCGTAGAAAAACTTTAAAGCGAAAGTAACGGAAAGGGAAAGCAAAACATCAATGAGTATTCGAGGAAGCCAATCTTAAATACATGAAATTCCGCTTCCTTTTTTGGAACCATGGAGATAAAGCGAGAGAGAAAGTATATGTTTGTTACCAAGAAGAATGACACGAAAACTGATTAGTAGAAAACAATACAAATGTTTTAAATCAAGAACGGGGTTGAAAAATAATTATACTTTGGTATAACAACTATCAACGAAGAATATTCCATCTAGAAATCGAAACTTAGACCAAAAATATGGAAGGAATAAAACTAAATAAATAAAGGGAAAGTTAACAACTTTTAATAGTGCAAAGAAATCTTAACCGGATGATTTTACAACAAATAAATTGATAAATGATGTTCACTGGGCCAAGGGGGTTTCAGTATTCATTTTGCATGAAGATTTCCAAAAACAATCAGATAAGTTTGCTTGCATATGTGCACTTCTTACACCATAAATAAAGTTATATTATTATTTTTATTATAACAACATGCTACTACAGTCAATGATAAACGGAGAGGAAGAGGAAATATTCCTGGATCGAAATAACTGTGAAACGCTTCTTTACTGGAATGTTACACATGCAAAAGTTGTCTTAACTCATCAGAAATTTCAAATAAATCAAAAAGGGTTGATATGTAGTATAAGTCTCTCGCAATTCTCTTTCTTCTAAACAAAAGAATGTTTGTGTTCGGAAGACACAAATGTAAACATTAGGTATAAGGCTGATGTTAATTACAATCAGACTTTATTTAACGAGTCCAAGATCAGAATTGTAATATGATGATGTACTTAATCCTTTATTAAAGAGTAAAGTTATTAATTGTTACTTATTATGATATGGCAAAGATATAACAAAATATTTTGATTTCTGTGTGTATGCGTCGATGAGAACGAAAACGCATTTCATACTTCGTAACGCAGGAGGGCTGAAGGCCAAATAAAACCGTGTCTTCCGAGAGTAGACGATTTGCGTAAGGCTGGATTCCTTTTTACTGTACAATGTTATACTCTCCTCTTTAAAAATAAATGGATCACATTTTTATTGACATGGAATTACTACAGCCCATAACTCAGTACGTTAAATCGAAATTATGACGAAATAATGATATTTAAACACGAAGCTCTGCGAAAACAACGACTATTTGATACATAAATAAAAAAATCCAGTTACAATGGATTAGCCTAATACCAATAGGATTATCTATAGGACCCCACTTATTAATTCACTGCTGATAACTTTAGGATATTTAATACAATTGCTGATAAATTTACACCCAGCAAAAGATTTCTCACATAACTATGACTAATCGATTCATACAGAATACAGACTGCAATAGCAGAGAAAATAGTAAAGCAAATGCAAAAAAAATCATCGTATTGGATGCTTAATGACATGTCTGCGTAACTGTTTGATTCAATTTTAACTAAGCGTTCTCTTTACTTGACGACAACGCACAAACAGTTTGAGGAAAACGAAGAATTATATTATTGAATTTAAAAATGCTTATTCCTGTAAAACCTAAATCTCAAAACATTAATTAAATATAAAAATGAAATTCTTTGAAGTTATATAGTCACTCAACTTCTGCGCTTTGACATTCAACATGAAAATACGTCCCTCTGGCATAAATCCGCGACAAAATTAAAATAAACAATGAATTGGTGAAACAATTCCTACGTCATCAAAGAATAAGAATTTCCAATCCTCCAAAAGAGCCCTCCGCTTTGTCTCTGGCATGCTCTCGTTATTTGTAAATAGAGATTATCTTATACGAGTAAAAGTTTGATTGCATTCTGCAAGCATATTAATGATACAAATTTTAAGTCGATATCATATCGGGAAAGCCCTCAAACTTAATTCTGTATTGCCCCTTTGAAATATATGGTAAAATATAAATGGTGCCCTAGGGTAGAACCAATGATCAAAAGGTAAAAGATAAAATGTTTTTATGACATACTCATTATTTCTGTTCATACGAGTATGCCTGGCCATTGAATCACCACCTTCTCGGTGAATGACTCATAAAAAAAGTAGAATTCCCGCAATACATTTCGAATACTAGAGCCACCTGAGAGTATCTATTCTTATATTTAACTGCAATCAACTCAATGGAATTCGGTAATAAGTATGTGTTAAAATTATTGTGTAAAGCAGCAATCAAAGATATACCTTAATAGAATAGAGAGCTTCCTATTTAGAAGTAAGAAGTTTTATTTTAAGATTTCCTACGAATGACAAACTTATTAGAAATGCAAGTATTAATCTTTATTAAAAAGTACTTAAATTTAACATGATATAAATGGGCGAATTGTAAGGAAGTTTGAATAAGACTGTCCATCTGATTAGGGACTTAATCGTTGAGCATTAAAATTAATGGTTTATGAAGGCGAGGCATAATTACTAAAGCGTAATACGTTCACAAATTATCTTAACTTTAATAAAATTTTTTTTTCTTGAGTGCCCTTGCTCCTTCTGTTTGCATTAAAAAGGTCGTTCAATTATATACTACCATCGGAACTTTTAAATTCAACCAGTCTCTTCAATTGTGTAAGCGATAGACATATGATTTTGAAAGAAAATAAAATATAGATATGAATCAATATAATTCAATTCAATTATAAGATGCAAATAAAATTGTAATTACTTATCCCCAGTCGCCAGAATCCATGAGCCTCTTCCGTGACTATCTTCGACGGCCTTTGATTTTGATACACGAGAGAACCAAACAGCAAAAAACAACGAAAGGAGTGGTATTTTTCGCTTAAAATCTGAAAAAATAGTAAAAAATATTAATGTGATATCAAATTATAGCTATCCTTTAAATATTCTACTCTGAAGCCTGAAGCATGCATAGAGTTATCAATACGAACGTCAATTTTCAAATGAGATTTCCATTACTTTAAATCAGCATACCCGTTATGGATAGTATTAAATATAGCGAAATAATTTTTATCGAGATAAACGCATTGCCATTAATACGGGAATGATACTCTGATGAAGAAGGAGTCGGAAAAAACAGTAATTGACCACTCAAGCATCTCTTTACTACAGTAAGGTCGAACTTCGCTTGAGAAAGACAAAAATCTTGTATGCATACTAACGAGTACCAAATCGAATAAAATTAAAAGAATGGATATAGTTAACAGCGAATACACAAAATTTGGAAGAATTACACGACTAATTTAAGAAATAACTAAACTTGATATATGAAATATCGGAACGACTCGAAATAGTAAAATCCCATAATGAATGTATATCATATCCAATTTAATAATATTTAATTTAAGCTCACTGAAACGATAATGAATAAACTTCGATAAAGATTAAAGTATTATAGATTGGGAAAGTGACTCAGTTATTTTCAATGGCCTGTAACCGTTACATTCAAACAAATATTTTCCGTTATTCAATTGTTCAAGACATTTACTAAATATCACCCAAAAGTTCAGGTTCGTTAAAATTCTTTTTCGTAAACTTCTTTACTTAAAATTCAGCGTAAAAGACATACGTTTTTCATTAGTAATTTAGACATCGATTGAACTTTATGATATTCATTTACGACGATCGTTTACAGACATATCATTACGTGCATATAATATCGGATTATTACTAAATCGAACATTAATAATACGATCGATTTCAAGGAATGCACAGTGAAGAAGTACTCTTCTATCTCGAAAGACAACTGAACTAAATTATCTACTCATAGAGCAAAGAACGTGGCGCAAACATAATACGCCAAATCGACTCTTGACATATTGACATTTAAAAATCGAAAAATTACTAAATCTACTGAAAATACATTTCAAATCCTGAACCGAAATCACTTAACGAATAACAAAGAGTACAAAATAAATCACTAGTCTTTACGGTTATTCTCTGATTTAATAGGTTACGATATTAATGCAAGTTGGCAAACTTATAGCAGTAATCAGTAGCGGGTAATTTCAAATTAAAGTAAAATATGAATGCATTAAGTTATTCATTTGAGAATTAGTATCTATACAATGAGATTGGAAAACCTTATTATGAAATTATTTCAAATACCAATAACCGTTACAGTCAACAAAATAATTTCGTTATTCTACTGTTAGGTATATTTGCTAAATACCAAGCAAATTTTAAAAGCGAGTCATTATTTTCCATGTGCTTTTTATTTATAATTAAATATACCATTTAAGACTTGCGTTCTTTCTTTTTTATTAAAGTTTTGATTTACTTTTCTGACATTCATCGACGACGAAAATTTACATACTTTACATAACTTTATTACCAAATCGAGTGATTGCAATAAAGAATTTTAAGTGCAAGCTTAGAGTAAACGAAATACAAGATAACGAGATGGAATTCTTCTGTCTTCAGGGACAACTGAACTTAATGACCTACTCATAGACACGGAAACGTTACTCACAAATATAACGCAACAAAATAACTTAAAATATCAGAAATTCCAAACCAAGGTAAAAAATATTCCTTTGATAAGAGACAATAAGTTCAATTAAGATATTTTTTTAATCATACCATACACAGGAATTCCTTCGTGAAGTTCACGGATATATTAACACACCGAAATTCGTTCTCTCATTTCGTCGACAAATAATCACGAACGTGAGTATTATATCTAAAAAGAGATAGCTAGACTTTAAAAATACAAATCAATAAGAAAAATATAGAGTTAAACTTTAAAATATCCCTCCGATTTCCAGGTTCCGCAATTAACGCAAGTCGGTAAATTTAAATTTAACGGTTTTTTCCAGAAAATTCAGTAAAAGGTACTCACCTGAAGAAATCCGAACAGCAAATGAGAACTTCACCGTTTGAACAAATTTTGAACACTATTCCTGTGCTGTGATTGGTCCATTTCGAATTCGCTGTCATTGGCCCCGACCACCCTCAGTTTTTATAATCTATAATTATAATTAAATCAATAGCTATTTCAATTAGAAATTGTTAAAATTGAATTTTAACATTATTCGGACATCTACATTTTTGTAAATATCAATTTTACACTTTGCTATTCATATTATAACTACTCTTGATATATGAACAAATGAATGGGAGAAGCGCATTTGTACACTCAAAGAATTAACATGGATAATATTTTAATATATAAGCAGACTTTCTTCTTTTCTGCGAATTTTACTTAAGGAAACTAGTGATGGTGTTAATGATAATTAAGATATGTTGATTAATAGTATGATGCCCTTTCCTAAATGGAAAACAAGATACTCCTAGATTCGTAAAATTTTCGTATACTTTACTGCAATGATAATAAAAGGTGTACACCTAAATGCTGTCAAAAAGAACACTATAGTTAGACATTCTCTTTGAGTTGTATTGCATTATTTTAAAGATCTTGTATAAGGAACAGTATTTCAACATTCATACCTTCTGTGTCTTTCCTCTTCAAATCTTTTCCTCAGCTTTTCTTCTCACCTTAGGAATTTGTGGATATAATCTGTATTTTAGTTGCTATTACTTTAACGGGATTTAATAACATTCGCTTTTACCACTATCACTTACGACACAATTAAGGTGTTGAGTTATATATACTGTAGCACCACCTTTTAACTCTTTGTCTAAGTTAGACGGAAATCACAAGAGTGAAGGTTCAGATATAACTACGAAGAAAGGCCTTCGAGTATTCCTCTGGTAAATTCACGTGTCCGATTTTCTTAGCATTGATGGAACATTCGCAAGAAAAATATGCTGGTATTTTAGAGGTAGATAATGGCCGCCATTGTGAGAACAGAAACGAGGACTGTCAGTCACGAGAAAAACATTACTCACTTATTCTGAAACGCTATATACGTGATTCAGGTTTTTCAAGACGATCGATTTTTGGAAAGCGCGGTAATGGTCTCGTAATCGCCTCGTGGTGTATTGAGTATGTAAGTAAAGAGCCTAAATTAAGTGATATTTGAGTGCTAATTATTATTTTATGTAGGTAAAGTGGATTTGTTGTAAGGGATCAAGATCGAGTGTGCCTATGGATAAATGTTATGCTGTGAATGTGCTACAAGAACGACGTATAACTCCAAATCATCCGTGGTATAACCAGAAATGCTTGGCTTTAGAGCAGAATCAATTATATAATCAGTGATTACATTTAGTAAGGGTGTACCAGTGTAGAATTCTAAATCAGTGATTAAAGAATCGTCAATGAAGGACAACCTAGGAATGGATGAAAGTTAATGCTAGAGTTTTACGAATTGTGCCACCTTCGAAAACAAACATATTGCCTTCAGTGATATATGACATAAATGTAAGTATGGAATGAATGATATCTAATTTTACGTCTATATTTTCAATCTATGCCAAGTTTTCGTACCAATATCATAGCCTAAGGAGGAGATAATTATGTAATTACTAAAACGATGTTCCTATTTGATAGAATCTGTTAGTTTTTCAGAACGTGTAATATTTTTAAGCCCGGAAAGATAGCAGCATTTTCGATGCTGTTTATTCGATTTATCGAATGATTACATTGCCAGCCACTATCTTTCCAGGGAGAAATAGTAGTAAATTTTAACGAAATTAAATTTGAATGTTAATTTGTAAATCCATCAAGACCTATAATCTCCAGTTGTCAAAATTTTCATTTTGAAATTCCTTTGATTGGTTGGCTTGATGTTTTAGAGGTATATCAAGGAGACGTCAGCTCAAATGCTGGTAAATTCTCGATCTCTTCACCATTAGCTAAAATTCATTTAGTAGAGGGAATGAGGCCTTCTGGATATTATGAGGGATGAGGCAGATATGCCATGGTTTTCTCGCAGGTTAGGAAAAGTTAATTCAACTTCATAACAATTATTACTAAAAATATTGCATTTCTTTAACAATCTACATCAAGGGCAGACACAAATCCCACCTTTATCTCCTTAGCTTGAATATTTTCACTGCTATTAAGAAGACAAAACTAAGGGATAGATAGTCATTTAGCTGCTTCTGCAAAAAAATAATGGGAATAACCCCTTACTAATAGGTTCGGTGGTAAAAGTTTACATATTGAAACATGATTTTAAAATGAAGGTATATATTCTTTCTTCTTAGTGATATTTCAGTGACAGCAATTTTTGCCTTCTAGTACTTAAAAAGATGAATGTTTGTGTTGAAGTAGATATGGACACATAACAAAACCACGAGATTTTTAGCGATTGAGAATCAATCACTGTGAAGATATATCGAAACAAAGGAATTCTTACGGTGAAAATAAATTAATCTTTTCATATATAATGGAGATATTCTGGATAGTAAATGCTTCTTTAAATTAATATTTTTATAAAGTATTGCCAGCAATAGCAATGTAAATCAATTAAATGTGCGCTTAAGCAAATCCTATTCTTTGTTACAGAAAATCAGGAGTTATAATGTATGATTAAATACCTTAATGTCGTAATCCTGGTGTAATATTAAAATAAATTGATTTATGGTATGTATACTCGTATATTCTAGTTTATCGCCAAGTTAACATTTTGTGAAAATAAATTACATTTTGTGAAAATAAATAACATTTTGAAAAATTACATCCAAAACTTTTAAAATTCACTTTCAACAATACATAATTTCATTTTCTATGAACTTATCAAATTAAAAAAAAAAACAGATGTATACCCATTTACTTATCCCATTCATTTGTTTATAGATTATGATTAGTTATAATAATATACGCAAAATTTAAAATTAATGTTTAAAAAATAATTAGCAAGAAAAATATTCTTAAAAATCAATAATAACAATATCTCATTGATTTGGCTATTAATTTAATTGTAATTATTGATTATAAAATTATAAAAACAGAGGGTGGTCGGGGCCAATGACAGCGAATTCGAAATGGACCAATCACAGCACAGGAATAGTGTTCAAAATTTGTTCAAACGGTAAAGTTCTCATTTGCTGTTCGGATTTCTTCAGGTGAGTACCGTTTACTGAATTTTCTGAAATAACCGTTAGAATTTAAATTTATCGAATTGTGTTAATTGGGGAACCTGGGAATCGGAGCCATATTGTAAAGTTAAACGATTTTTTTGTTAATAATTAATATTCCTAATGTCTAGCAATCTCCTTTTAGAAATAAATATTCATGTTCCTGATTATTCGTTAACGAAAAGAGAGAACGAATTTCGGTGTGTTAATATATCAGTGAACGTCACGAAGGAATTCCTCTGTATGATATGCTGCATGAAATATCTTAATTGAAACTGAAGTCTCTTATCAAAGTAAAATTTTCTACCTTGAGTTGGAATTTCTAATATTATAAGTTCGTTTGTTGCGTAATAATTGTGCGTAACGTTCCCGTGTCTATGAGAAGGTCATTCAGTTCAGTCGTCCCTGAAGACAGAAGAATTCTTTCTCGTTATCTCGTATTCCTTTTACTCTCAGATTGCACTTAAAATTCTTTTTTGCAATCACTAAATTTAGATATGTCAAGTGTCGCATTGCGAATTATAGATGCGGCACTTTTCTTTGTCTATGAGTAGGCCATTAAGTGCAGTCGTCTTTCGAGATAGAAGATTACTTCTTTTTCTTCAACGTACATTCTTTGAAATCGATCGTCTTACTGTTCGATAAATTAATAATCCGATTTGATAAGCACGTAATGATACTGTCGCAAATGAACGTCATAAAAAATATCATAAATTTTAATCGATGCTTCAGTTAAAAATGAAAATCTTATTTATTTTACGCTAAATATCAAGTGAAGAACCATAGGAAAGGGAACTGGATCATACTGGGATTTTCGCGTGGTACAGTCCTGGCCAAAATTAACGCAGCACCAGCCGTAAGGATCGCTAAGGAGGTGCTGCGTTAATTTTGGCCAGGAGTGTACATTTATCAAACAATAGAATAACGGAAAAAACCTATTTTGAATGTAACGGTTACTGGCAATTGAAAATAACTGAGTCATTTTCCCAATCCATAATAGTTTAATGTATATCGAAGTTTATTCATTATTGTTTTGGCGAGCCTAGATTAAATATAATTAAATTAAATTCGATTTACTTTCATTATGGAATTGCATTATTTGGATTCGTTCCGTTTTTCATTTATCACGTTTATTTCTTATATTAGTAGTGTAATTTATTCTCTTCATTTTATTTTTAATCCGATACAGCCCACGACCATTCTTTTGAATTTGATTCGATACTCGTGAGTGCGGCTACGGAATGTTTCTCCTGAACCAAAGTTCTAAATTTTCAGTCGAAAAGGGATGCATGAATAGTTAATTACCGTTTTGTCAGATCAATTATCGTCATCAGAATTTCAATCCTAGATCAATGAAAGTGCATGTATATCGATGAAGAATAAGTCGTTATCTTTAATAGTATGCATTACGGATATGCTGATATTAAAATAACGGAAATCTCATTTGAAAGTCAACTCTCAAATTTTTAACGTCCATACATGTTCAACGCTTCAGATAAGAATATTTTCCTGATTAGTTTTACTTAATTTTATATTAATTGCATTTTCTATTTTTCTCTAGATTTTAAGTAAATTTAACGTCTCCCATCGATGAATTACGTGCGTCTCTCGAAATCAAACTTCGTTGAAGGAATTCGTCACGGAAGAGGATCACGGTCACCGACAACTGGTTTTCTAATCTAGGTTTTTACAATTTGTATTTATTTTTAACAATATTAATTTTATTTTCATTGATTCATATCTTCATTTTATTTTCTTTCAAATTTGCATGTCTACCGCTTACGTTATAGAAGTGACTACTTGAATATTGGGGTTCCGAATGCACTATATAATATAACGACTTTTCCGAAGTAACCATTAGGCGCAAGGCCACACACTGAAATTAACTTGTTAAAGATTAAACAATTTTTGAACATAGTAATAATAATAATATTAAATAATTTATTAATTACGCCTCGCCTTTGAAATGAATAAATTTAATTTGCAGCAATGAAGTACTGCCGAAATAGATCGAATGTCTTTTTTTACTTTCAGTTTGCTCTTTTAGATTATTTTAACGATAACTTTCAATATTTCATTTTTAATGCGTTTCGCATTTGTCCAAAATCTTAACAAAACTTTTAATCCCTAAATGCGGGCTTTTTTTCATTGAAAGTTCTATGTTTGATCTCTTCATTACTTCAATAAACTCAACATTTATAGCACTTGCTAAAAAACGAATTTCAAAGAGTTAATAGAAGTAACCTATAGAAATAGATAGTCACTGCTCTACTGACAAACATTGGGAGCATTTTAGAGACTTAGCCGAGGGCTCTTTTAGAGCATATGAAATCCACTGCTTATTTTTGATGACATAGGAATTGTTTCACCACTTAATACTTTTATTTTAAATTATAATGTAATTTTAAATTATATAATTTTATATCTTGGTGCATTCATAATATTTTTATAGCTTTAATTGGGATACTTTAAGTACCATTACTGAATTTATTTGGTGCATCTTGTTCTGGTCTTTACGGTGTCGATGTTAAATAGGCATCGTATAATTGAAAGGTATATTTCTCACTTTTTGTATTTTATCGTCGATATAAATATGGCTGCGTCTATTCTTTTGAATAGTATTTAACTCGCTACTCATCATCATAGGTAATTAATTTTTCTCCTTCCAAACCGAATTTTGAATTTCCCTTTCAAAAAAAATTTAATTTTTTCTCAACTAATGAATTATTAGAGTCACCAGTATTAAATTTCGATAGTGATTTTCATGCCTGTATTTTAGGGTTTTAAAGTAGCTATCCTTAATAGTAAGCGGGAAGAGATATTGAAATTAATGTAACAGAAATCTCCTTTGAAAGTCGCCCATCATATCGGTCATGTCTGTACATGCTCAAGGCTGCAGATTAGAATATTTACCTAAAAGCAATTAATTTATGTGATATTAATTTAATTTATATTTTTTCTAGATTTCAAGTAAATAACCTATCCTTTAGATGTTTTCCTTGTGTGTTCGTCTCGCGTGTTTCAAAATCGAAAGTCGTTGAAGAGATTAAGAGTTTCGTGGACTCCTGCAACCAAGATGTCAACTTTTTAGGTAAGGAGAATTCATATGTACATTTTATCGACGGATTTCATTTTCAATAAATGCATGTTTTCATTTTATTGGCTTTGATCATTTGCATATCGTTTATGTAATTGGAAAGACTTGGTGAATATTTCCTTAATTAGTTTCGATATAGTAGGAGAGCTCTAGTGAATATAGAATATTACCGTTAGTACGGTAAAATAATTCAGTTACATTAATGAACTGCAATGTAACATTATGAGTACAACATGATGATATTCATTGGAACTTCTTTGCAATTCGCGATATTAGAGTTAGTTTTAACCAGTGTTTAGATAATCAGGCGCGTTGATACTTTTCATCATGCTTCCATATTGTAAAAGTCGCATGCAACATTTCTTTAAGTCCATCGATTGTATGACAGCATCATAAACACAATTATTTGTGTTTCTACATAAGTGCTCCATAGCATATAAAAATATATTTCGAATCCCTGCTATGCAACAATCGATATGGCATTTCAGAACACTCGCTGATTCTCGACTTCCAATGATTTTAATAAAAGTAAATCGCTGTAACTTAAAAAGCAAAGATGCATTGACGGAATTTCGCGGAAGCCGCAGCAGTCGTTGACTTTTTGTTAGTTATTTAGAATTAGAAATTGGATAATTGGTTATCGTATGCATTTGCATGCACTGCAGGCGTTGCCCGTGGGTTGTGATTTCGTTTCCACTGCCTCGGTACATAATAGTAAAACTAATAAAGATCTTTTTTTATTGTTTGCTACATTTAAAAATGATTTAGGAGGCAGCCCCAAAACATTGTTAATTACTCTTTCACACATACATTATTACATTTAAAAATTCTTTAATAACATCACTATATTAAAGAACAGGATTAGGTCACATTTTTAAGTACGTACAAGACTTAAACATTAGTAAACATCCCCCTATTACTCCACCTATTTATTCCCACATTTACATCAGATGTATTCTATAATTACTGTTCCTATATAATAACATTTTACATTGTTTCTTTTATAAGTCACTTGTCACTTCCGAAGTTTCTCAATCATCTCACTTACATATTATAGATTTAACAATATCTAAAACAACAGATCCGAAGACCCCTTTCATACGATACATTTTTATAATATCTTAAAGTATCAAAGTCCAAAATCTTGTTAAAAGACCTAGAGTGACCTTCACGCCAACAAATGCGCATTCCTACGTTCGAAATACACTTTCCTTAACTTTACTATGCAAACACATAATGTCATTTGAATTGGTCTAGAGTGATATGTTATGATGATGGACAAGAGGGAATATGCAAACACAGATAGGACACGTACATTCATTTATAAAATCCTTCCCGCAAAAAGCTCAAATATGTTCATGTATAAGCTTAATATCCATTACGTTATTCATACTTTGTCAATAATTTATTGACATATTGATTAACATCGATTGTTTATTTTTTATTAAATATTCCTTGTTGAAAGTAGTAAAACTAATGCTTCCTGGTATTGATTTTAAATAGATTTTCTTTTCAAATGATTCGGCTTTCAGTTAGTGGAACTTCATCGTAATTGTTTCTTTTATCTTATGTTTTTTCATTTTCGAATTATTAAGACAATTTTTAGAAAACTGTACATCTTAATCAAGAAATAAAAGCAAATTATCAATTGACTTCGGATACAGTTTATCCAAAAGCGGAAATGTTGTTCCGCGATTATTTTCAGAAACGCAGAGATAAAACGGAAGGGTGTATGTTTGTGATATAAGAAGGATTAAACGATAACTAATTGATATGATAGAAAAGTGCATATCTTTTAAGATTGAGATGAAGATTGGAAATTCATAGAGCTCACATTAGTTTACGAATGAAATTTCCTAAAAATATTACCAAATACTTCATAAATGCAATCCTATTTTTAAATTTATTTAAAGTTATTTTAAAGATAAAGTAGCAAAAATATACTTTTTCTCTTTATCTCCATGGTCCCAAAAAAAGGATGCGGAATTTCACGTATTTAAGATATGCTTCTTCAAATACCCATTGATGTTTTGCTTTCCCTTTCCGTTACTTTCGCTCTAAAGTTTTTCTCCGAAAATTGGGATCGTCTTCCACAAACAAATTCCAAAGAGCCGACCGATAACAGTACTCAACGACCTTCAGATTTTTAGCATCCAAAATTCGTGACCGAATTTCTCCTACCTCCTAAAATAAAAACTCACTTTTATGATTTTAAAAATCATGATAATACTTGCATTGTTCGCTTCGTGGAAACAATGTTTTTCCTGGAGCAGATGGCTAGCATTCATTTGTTTAATTACTTTTAAGTAAATTAGATTTATTTTTGATTTACGTTGTTGGACTTGAAAGTGCGTCTTATTCTGTTAGTAAATCATTATCAAATATCTAAATTTATCATTAAGAATTAGTTATTGAATTTTTAAGGGATACCTTCGTTTCATAATGAAGTGGTGGAATGTTCTTGGAAGTATTTCATAACATAACTGAGTAAAATTATTTGCAATATAAATAATTAAGATAGTTGAGGATGGACAATTGAGACAGACAGTTATAGAAAAGGCAATCAAGATAACGTAAAATATTATTTATCATTGTAAATTGCAAAAAATACAGAAGATATATGGCTAAGATGGACCATTGAGAGCCATTACTGTTTTCTGCAGTCATTAGTTAGCATCCGGAGAAAGAGATAAGGCAACTTAAATTAATTGCTTGTCTCCAAGCATGCTTGTGAATTCAAAGAAATATTTTATGTGTAATGAAACTGGTCAAAAAAAATCTGAACTGGGTGGAACTTGGGGATAGTTATTTGTCGTATTTGCACATTACTGCTCTAAAAGAAACATATAGAAAATTATAATGATTCGTTTAAGTTCTGTATAAACATTCATACATAGTTATACTTCAAAAGATTATACCTTTTAATACTCATTCCTTAATTCCTTTCTACAGGGTAAGTGCTGAAGCTAAAGCTCCCAATGTACCCTCCCGATGTAACCTTGTGAGTATTAACAATCTTTACATATTAAATCTAATTTAATTTAATCTTTACTTTGTTAATTTTGCAATTGCTTAATTGCAGCTTATTGTTCAGATAAATTTAATTTGCCATAGATGATGAAACATTTTTACAATTTGAAATATTAGTTTCTTATACAAAATTTTTCATTCTGATAAATCATTAATAGTCAAATAATTTCACAAATTTTTCTTTAAATCGAATTAAATATGATTTTAAGTATTTCACCATGACAAGTAATTATTGCAGTAAGTCATGGAAATACATTCAAGTCAATGCTTTCTGAACTCAATAAAATAAATTCTAGTCAATTGCTGCCAATCCAAATATTGATTGCAGCTTTAAATGAAGTGTGTCTTTATGTATTAACTACCTGCTCTGTAGGGGAAGAGGGAGTAATGCCTTACTCCTCTCAACCCAAGCCGAAAGGCCTACAGATGTAGGCATCTTTTCCAGGGCCCTTTCTTTCACCTTCTTCTGCTGGGGGGAGCTAACTTAGCCCTCTCTTCTCACCAGTTCGATCTTTCTGTCTATGAGGTCGGATCCCGCGGTTAACCAGCTATGAGTGGTAAAGGGGAGATCCTTAGGCATGAGGATGAACCCCATTGCACGCCACTCTGATCTGGCCGGGTCCCCACGTTAGGGTGTTACGTATTCCCCCAAATCCTCCCTCCCCCCCCCCTCATCAGCAGCGGAAGGAATACCATCAAGAACGTGGATGACTCCAGGAGTAAGTGTTGGTACTGGTTTACGAAACCAAGAGTAATAAAAGTGTAGGAAGATGATTAAATATAGAGGAAAGTAAGTGAAACATAACGCTTAGTATAAAGATTACATGCCGGAATAAATAAAGGTAATTGGAATGGTATCTGATTGTTTGTCAGCACTACGTTTTAATAGTAAACTTGCTTACATCTACATTAATACCCTAGAAGCCGCCTTTCGTCGTGTGGCAGGGGGTGTAAACACCAGTTGAATCTAAACTACTTCCTTCTTCGGTTATTGTCGCATATTGTTCGCGGAAAGAATGAATTTTTAAAACGATTTGTCCTAGCATCTATTTCTCTTAACTTACGGTCATCATCGGATCGACCAAGGTAGCAGGGGAGTTACATGATACCGATTGTATCTTCTGAAAATGTAGTTTCTAAATATATTAAGACAGAATCGTGTCCGTCCGTCTGTCCTCAAAAAAGGGATGTAACACTTTTAGCAAAATCTGAGTCTAAATTCAATCTCCCGCAACGATTCTTAGTGCGCTGGAGGCGGACGGCCTGCACGCACAGGAGTGCAAAAATTTAATTTTTTTGGTTGAGTTTAGAGGTGCAAAACGGGCGAAAAACGGAAAAATCGGGAAAATGAGGGCAGTGGGAGACGTTTTCTTTTGGGATGACGAACACCGCTTACCTATCGCTTGCGCGTCATTTAACATAGTTAAGTCTTTATCAGTTGATCTCACTGCTGAGGGTGAGGTCCCGACTTTGCGATCTCTGACATTATCTACTTTTTCGGAATCTTTTCGGAAGAAATGCCATTCAAGAGAGAAACGACAAATCCGAATACCTTTCGATGCTGCCCCATCAAACGTAAGGGAACTAACCTGCCTGCGGAGCAGGCAGTAGGCAACTGCTAGTCCCTGGATTTATTAAGCAATCGCAGCCTAGCTTCCAATCTCCTTTCTTTCAAGGATTCCCAACCTACGTCTGAGAGAATATTCGTTACGCTTGCTTTTTTATCGTAACATTTCTTAACAAAACGAACCGCTTTACGCTGCACTTGGGGGTCCGATCAAGGTAAAATAACATCGCTATCTCACCTTTTCATCGTATTTACCGACAATACGCTTTACAAAGTAAAGCCTTTTACTTGCTTTGCCGCAGATTTTTCGAATATGCGTTCTCCAATTTAAGTTATTAGAAATGTTGATCCCGAGATATTCAACTGAATCTACTACTTTTTTGTTCATTCCATTAATTTTGTACTGGTGATTTGGAAGCAATTGTTTCCTTTTGAAGAAATTAACTACGGAGCATTTATCTACGTTAATACCTCATTCCGATTTTTCGCACCACCTTTGGATGAGTACGTAATCGTTTGAGAGAGATGTTTGAACTTCCTCGTTTGTTATTTCCCTATATATAACCGAGTCATCTTCAAATATCCTCACATTGCTAACTATCTTGTCACTCAAGTCATTGATATGAATCAGGAAAAGAAGAGGTCCAATTACACTGTCTTGAGGTACGCCAGAGGTTACTTTGACTCTATTTGAGCTAACGCCATCCGGTACAACTTGATGTTCCCTCTCGTAGAGAAAATCCTTAACCCAGTCGACTACTTCCTTGATAATGCCCGCTAATTTTAGTTTTTAAATTAGTTTGTAGTGGGGTACTCTTTCGAATGCTTTTTTGAAATCGAGGAAAATAGCGTCTACTGGCTTTTTACTCTCGGCAGGCTTTAAGATATCGTGTACAAATAGAGCAAGTTGGGTATTAAATGATCGGGACTTTCGAAAACCATGCTGGTTCGCGTCGAGGAATTCATTTCTATCTAAAAATCCCATGAGTGAGCTTACGACAATATGTTCCATTACCTTTCCGAACAGTGAAGTTAATGATATGGGTCTATAATTTCCTGGGTCCTCCTTTAATCCGCTTTTGTAAACAGGAGTCAACATAAGTGTTCTACCTTTCAGTAGGTTCGGAACAATCAAAAACCCCTATTAATAGCCATCTCCTTCATATCCTTATATTTAACTCCACCCCTTATGTAATCCAACATCTTCTGTCTCTGTCTTCCCTTCTGCCTTTTCCCCTGAATCCTACCCTCAATTACAACCCAATCCCTCTCCCCTCAATATTTGACCCACCCATTTCTTCTGACGATGCTGAATCACGTCAATTAAAACCCTCTCCTCCCCAACCATCTCCAACACCTCCGTGTTTGTATTCCTATCAACCCAACTAACTTTTTCCATTCTACGCCACACCAACATCTCGAAGGACTCCAATCGCTTGACTTCTTCCTATCTCAAGGTCCACGTTTCGCACCCATAGATCAACTCTTTCCAGACCAGGGATTTCACCAATCATTTCCTGATTCCTTTATCAAGACCTTTGGTCATTAATTCCCTTCACTTCATAAAGGCTTCCTTTGCCAAGGCTATTCTTTTACGAACCTTATCTTTACATCTTCCGTCCCAAGAGAGAATACTTCCCAATTAAGAAAATGTGTCTACCTGCTCTAGTTTTTTCCCATCCACCCCAATAGTTGACTTAGCTCTCTTTCCTTTAGTGAACCTCAAAACTTTAGTTTTACTTACGTTAATTTTCATACTAAACTCCCTTGCTTTATTGTTAAGAGCATTTACTTAAGTTTGCAAACCCTTTACGGAATCACAGACAATAGCTTTATCGTCTGCATACCTTACAGACCTCACTACATCCCCACTTACCTTTACTCCCTTGTCTATTTCTTCCCAGGCTTCTTGCACCAATTCCTCTGCATATATATTAAAAAGCGTTGGTGACATAGGACACCCTTGTCTTACCCCCCAACCCAATTCAGCCCAATTCGATTCCCCATCAGCTATCCTTACGCAGGATGTTTGATTCAGATACAAATTTTGAATTAAACGTCTATCTTGCCAGTTTAACCCATATTTCTTTAATATCCCAATCAGTTTTGGCCACTGGACTCTATCGAAAGCCTTTTCAAAATCTACAAAACATACACATAAGTCCCTCTTTAATTCCAGGCTTTTTCTGCAAGTACTCTCATCACCCCAATTGCATCCCTCGTTCCTTTCCCTCTCTGAAAACCAAACTGGTCTTCTCCGATTAGCCCTTTAATTTTTCCTTCTACCCGTCTATTCAGAACCCTTAGAAGTACCTTTGCCGCGTGAGAGATTAGGCTAATTGTATGATAATCCCGACATTCTGTAGCCTTTTTCTTTTTCTGTAAAGGAATCAAGATAGTTTTGGTAAAATCCTCTGGCCATGGCCCTTCATCATAAATTTTCCTAATTAAATCATAGAAACATTTCTTGGCCTTATCCCCCAGGTTCTTAAGACTTCCCATACTGTCTTTAACCGTCAACATTTTGTTACTAATTCTATTCCCCGTCAGATGCTTTACTTTACTATACATTAGGTAGGCCCTCCCGCTTTCCACCAGCTTTTCTATTTCATTACACTGCCTCTTCCACCACTGTTCCCTAGCCTTATTAGTTTCCCTTCTTAGCTCGTTGTTTAGTGCTCTGTACATACTGCGCCCATTGTCAGTGTTGACTCTTTTCCATTTCCTTCATTCCTCCATTTTATTTAACATTTCTACAGTTACCCATGGTTTTCTAGTTTTAGTTTGTTTAACCCTCCCAACAATATCATATTTAGGGAGGTATTTTGAAAACCGAAAATG
The DNA here is from genome assembly GCA_947579665.1 of Sympetrum striolatum. Classification (NCBI taxonomy): domain Eukaryota; kingdom Metazoa; phylum Arthropoda; class Insecta; order Odonata; family Libellulidae; genus Sympetrum; species Sympetrum striolatum. The sequence goes on along the minus strand of OX388352.1, from coordinate 22,341,898 downwards.
AGCTTTGAAGAATGAAGCTCGACTTCCGGTTAACCGATTTACTCCAAAAACTAGTCAACTTTGACAGAACCCACCACAGTACTATATGTAAAGTTTGGTATTGATACAACTAATATTTTTTACGTTAGAGCTCCCACAAACACGCATACACGTACTTACACATACACACATACACACAGACATCATTCCGAAAATGGTCAAAACGTGTTCTAGGGACCCCAAAACGTGTATTTCCGTTGAAATCTCGAAGTCGAATTTTTTCATGAAAACAATACTTTCTCTATACTTCGTATATGGAGAAAGTAACAATTTGATCTCTCCGGCTTTTCCCTCGTCTTAAGACAAGTACATGCGTCTTTTGATCTACGCTCTACGATAAAAATCAAGGTTTTTATGTTTTCTATAGAAATTACTCAGTGAGTTACGGCAACGCTGCATTGCCAGGAGATCCAGAGGCGAGAATTTCATGTATTTGAATGCGGAAGATATTCACATCCCTTTAATAGTTTGTTATTCATATCCATTTTACATAACAACCCAACCCATCCCAACCTAACCCTCCTAGGAATGCAGCATTGCCTAAATCACCAGGTAATTTCTATAGAAAACATAAAAAACCTTAATTTTCATCGTAGAACGTAGATCAAAAGACGCAAATACTTGTCTTAAGACGAAGGATACGACTGATATATCAAATTGTTGTATATTGCAATTGTTTATAACTTTTCAAATCGTACTGCACGCCTTTCTTTACCTCTGAATTGATAAAGGCTGATATCTGCTGATAATTCGAGGTCCCTTATCAGCTCCGAGCTCGAGTCGTGGGAAAAAAACTGTGATGAAGCTGCAAAAACGGCGCCTAGGGATGGACCTTTAAAAAACCTCACTTAACTACCATTAACCTCGGGGTTTTTTCTGCAGTCTCTCATCTGGGGTTGCTTCTGAATGCTATGGCGAACGAAGCAAATGCTAATGCATCTGCTAATTTACCCCCGGAATCTTTACTTTTTACGTTGCACATGCATAACAGCCAAAATATCCCGATTCTCGATACGCAAATGCTCGAAAGGTACGTAAGATAAATTTCCAGTGATCCGCGCAATGCTTTATTATGGGGAAAATCATAAATTTGGGGCCTTCTAGACTAGAACTAGTGATACTTAGGAATCGGTAGTTGGCGCCCAGACAACAAAAGTTTACTAAATGATATTTATAATAATAATAATAAATTTATTTGTGTTCTAGGACAAAGTCCTATGGAACATGTTTACAAAAATGAAAACACAAATATATACAGCTTATTACAAAGGAAAAAAAAACCCGATTTCCAAAGCTCTGTGGCGGAAAAAGAACAGAAAAAAATGAACACATAAGAAATTTCAAATAATACAATTACAATTTAAATTCATAAAACACAAGAAATTAATAATACTTCTCAAACAAATATTGAAACAACTTAACCTCAAATTGACATAAACTAGTAACGTCCGTTAAATAACAAGGATGGCTATTCCATATTTTTATGGCGAAATTAATTGTAGATGATTGGAAAATATTAGTCCTGCATTTAGGGTTCTTAAATTTTCTTCTAGACCTGACTAGTCTTGCTGAATCATTAAGATTCACAAGGATTAGATGGTACAAATAGTCAGGTGATTTTGCAGACTAGATTTTAAAAATAAAAACAGATAATTTGAAAATTTTTCGATGTTCCAGCTTCATCCACCTTAAGTTAACATAAAATGGAGTTATTTGATCAAATAAACTAACATTAAATATATATCTTACCCCTGAATTTAAAAGTATTTGTAACTTTCTTTGTTGTTCAATCAACAAAAACCAGAGAACAATAATCAATACAAGGAACTAAAAGATGATTAAAATGTTTTTTACGCAATGTCAGAGGGATAAGATGTTTAAACTGTTTCATCTGCGCCAACGTCTTGTAGAATTTATTAGAAACGGAAGCAATATGCTCTGTCCAGGTTAGAGTGTTATTAATGTTGACTCCTAAATTAAGAACAGTTTTAGCATAATTAATTTCAGTACAATTTACGACAATCTTAGGCAGCATATTATAATTAAATGTATTCACAATTTTGGTTGTTCCTATAATAATACATTTAGTTTTGATAGGATTAATTTTCATCATACTATTGTACTAAAGAACAACATAGAAAGTTACAAATACTTTTAAATTCAGGGGTAAGATATATATTTAATGTTAGTTTATTTGATCAAATAACTTTACATGTTACCTGCAGGTTGTGTCGGGCCCGATGCACAGTGGGTTAGAATCGAAGACAATTGGCCAAAAATAAGAAAGTAGTTTTTTTGAGCGTGGACTTTGAAACTTCGCATGGCCATTCTTGAATAAATTCTGCAAATAACTGCGAAATCATTTCTGTTGATTCCCGCGCATTACAATTCTACAGGGGGTCAAAGTTGACCAAATTTTGCGAAAAAGGCCTAGATAGTCTTCGGTTTTTTCGGTCGCGAAATTCTTCAACTTCAAACCGATGCTGAATCCATAAAGGAAAATTCATCGGATGAAACACAACACCACGTCATAGACCTGTACAATATCTTTCATACATCTTAAACTTAATGATCGCAAATGCATTTGCATACTTTATGTAACAAAATGGCGGACTCTTTTTAGAGAAAATGTTTACCTAAAGCGAGGAAAATAGTTGAGAGGGACTCCCGGGAATTTTTTCCGGAGATTTTGATAATATAAAAAATTTTTTGGTGACGCAGGATGTGGAGTAATGAAAAAGTGTATTGGTGTTTGTGTAAATGGGCCTTAGTTTCGTTTCAATAATTAATTGAAAAAAAAATTGATAATCTCAGTACAGGCAACCCCGCATTACACACCCGCGATGAACCTAATCTGCAGGGAATATCCCGCTGTTTTCGAGTAATTCTCTGATCTTATTCTCATTTCTTTTGTTTTATCTTTTCCTTGTTACTGATAGACATGAAGGGCGTTATTTTCCTTTTTCACCCAATATCCGATCGAATAACAAATAGAATAATAAATTGAAATGACCCAGTGACGCATGGTAACGTTGCTCAGTCAGATTGGCGGGGGTTTTAAATAGCTGAGCCCCGCTGAGGAAAGATTCGGTATGCTGTCTTATTATCGATATCTCATATTTTATTTTCATGGTGTAATCCACTATTATAAGCTGTCAGTGGTTATATATTTTCAAGTCGGAAAAAAGGGAGGCATATATTTAACTCCCGAGTCGCTGGATGGTAATTTTTCGTTTCTGTTTTTCATCTATTCTTCTTCTTCTTCCTTCCAGGATTAGACCTGTTCCGGCTTCACCTTACCATCTTAAACGTGATCTTCCAACACTCCCTTTACCTATTGGCTTATATTCCAAAGCTTGATTTGTCGTACAATAATATTCTGTTGTCGCTGTTCCAGATTATTTTGTCGCTGCTCTGCATTTTGCTCTCATTGAATTTCTAATAACTCAATCATCCGCCTGGCCAAGTCCTCCATTGATGCGAAATGACTTATCTTGTTGCAGAAGCGATCCTACCCACTACTAAAAATTTCAGACTTAAAAATAGAGGGCATGCATCTGTTCGTTAAACTCAATGGACTTTAGTTTATGGAAAATTAGCATCTTAAAAGCTGATTTAGGCAACCACTCCATGCACTTGCACTCCCAACAGATCTCGATTTCGCACTTAGGAAATTATTGTATTCCATTTTTTTTACAGATGACATTTTTGCGACATAATTTCATCTTATTATCTTCTAAGCATTCTTTATGTTTTTAGGTACTATTTATTCTAATATACACTACGTAGGAATTCTAGCATCTGTTATATTTTAAAGGTTTTAACTGCGTATCGGCTAAAAATTCTTAATCAAATCCATAATTCATAACATATTTTACTTTCCTCATTTTACCCCTGGGCTGCGAGTGTGTAATTTTAGTGAGAAGTGAGAACGTAACGTTTGTCACTGGATGAAAAGCGATGTCGGAACGATTTAACGTAATATCGCTCCGTTTCATTTCGGTGAGATCTGTTAGGAACAGCGTTGCCAAAACATGCACAAAAGTGGGCGGAAGTCGTCATAGAAATGTAATTTTCGGCTGCTGCTATAGATCTCTCCACATTTAGTTGAAAGTACAGGGGCTTATGGAGCTTCCTTTCCCGTGTATTTCCCCGTAAGGCGCATGGCTCGGTGTTGCCAAATGCAGCAAAAGCTTAATTTGCTGATTAAAAAAATCATTCCTGATGTAAAAATAAACGATACGTCGAATCCTGCAATTTATTTATCCATATGTTTTAAAATAAAATTTATAAAAATTATTTTCTTGTATTTCCGCGTGGAGAGACCATTTTCCGATTTTATCTTTATCACGCTGTTGTGAACGATGCGTTCATACATTCGTCATAAAATTTTTACAGTAACTTTTTCAAGCATTACTTCCCGTAACAGTATTATTTAATTTATATTTTATCTCGTTTTAATGTTTCCATAACACGAATAAGATCATTTGAACCGAAATTTTCGAATTATGCATTCCTAAAAGCGGTCGCCAGCTAAATCTCGTACCGTATGAAATACCTCCATACATGCTGCGTACGAAATTTTAAGAAAAGTATAAAGATATTTTTGGTGAAGAAATGAAGACATTATCTTGATTACAGAGGGATTTATTAATTTTTCAGTTTGTCGTTTTTGCCGCGCGCCAAAGTTCCGCCGTGAATGCCTGCTCAGCTCAGCTCAGCTGTTGTAAGCGTGAGGGAAGAAAGCACAAATCCTCGGAAAATCGGAAAGATTCCTCATTCATTATAAGAAAAAAAAGTTCCAATAATTCTAGAAACCCTTACTGACGACGTTGTAGTCGATATTTGTTGCTGGTTTATTTATTTTCCGACTTCTGGGATTTTCTCGAAATTTGGCGAACATGGATATCCGCTACGCAAACGCTTACATACATATTAATATAGGCCGTTAAAATTTTTTTTAAGGACATTGAAGTATTTTATTAATTCAACCACAGTCAAGTTCTCAGTCGGAAGAAACAGTTTTTTATATCGCGCCGATTTCAACAAAATTAGAGTTCGGGTCCTCCTAATGAAAGTCTTCGCAAAATAAAGAGCACAGAAAAACAACATACAACTTTCTCTTTAAAACTGAGGTATAATTCCTGCTACTGAATGAATAGCACGCGTATCCCTTCTTAAGATTAACAGCACCGATGCGCAAAGGGTACATAAAACCGCTATGGCTGGTCAAGTCATAAAACATCTGGGAAACATTTGGAACTCTTCAATGTTGATGCTCGGAATATAAGGGATGACGGTTTGTATTTAGTTTGCCTTTGGATTTCCAAGAGTATAGAAGCCGTGTGTAGTTATTATAAGAAGTCGAGCAGAGCTGTAGAGTTTCTCTCTAAGTGAGTCGTTTTTAACTTCGTGAGATCACCATGTCCGAAGTGAAGAGAAGGCGAAAAGGGGAGAAGTTGAGAAGTCGTGGACGGCATATAGTATTGAACGTCTTCACCTACCTCCGCTAGTCCCTCAGTGTTTCTGATGCAAGTAAAAAGGCCGCGAAAGCGACTGCATGCTCACAGTCGACAATTTATAGAGTACCGAAAGAAGCCTCTCAAGGCGCGTTAGTGACTCCGTCAAAAACTAAGAAAATTACACTGCCGTACAAGAATGCGAGATGTGCAATTTACGATGAATTTGTAAGATGAGGAGTGAGAAGAAAAGTGCTTAATATGTTTGTTCGAAACGTTCCTCCAACTTTAAAAGCCATATTAAACTCCGTGAATATGGACAATGATTTACCAAATTTTAAACCAACTACATTGTACCGTCTGCTGACCGACATCGGTTTTGTTTACGAAAGAAGGAGCAGGCAGAGCATACTAATCGAGAGGGACGACATAATACGTTGGCGTCACAATTACTTAAGGCAACTGAAGAGATACCGAAGTGAACAGAGAACAATTGTGTTTACCGACGAAACGTGGATCAATCTCGGTCAAACGGTGAACAAGGTTTGGAGTGATAAAGGAATTAAAACACCACGTGATGCTTTCCTGTCTGATTTAAGTACGGGACTAAAGGCTCCGACATCCCGAGGAGGTCGTTTCGCAATTATTCACACCGGAACGGAAAATGGTTTCATTGAAGGAGCATTGCGATTCTTTTTTTGCAAGAAGAATACCATGGACGAGCATGACGAAGTTGATGGAGACTGTTATGAGAGCTGGTTTGAAAACTGCCTTCTCTCTAGCGTACCCAGAGGCGCGGTAATAGTTTTAGACAATGCATCCTATCACTCTAGAAAATTAGAATACCTTCCAACAACAAATTGGAAGAAAGACCGCATCAAAGAGTGGTTGACTGATAAAAATATAAATTTCGATGACGATTGTTTGAAGAGAGACTTATTGTTTTTAGTCGATCAAGTTCGAAAAAATTTCGAGAAGTTCAGGGTTGACGAACTTGCAAAATCAGCGGGATGCATTGTTCTACGACTTCCACCGTACCACTGCGAACTGAACCCCATTGAAATGGTTTGGGCGCAAATTAAGCATTACGTGGGTATGAAGAATTTGACATTTAAAAAGAAAGATGTGGAGAGACTTATATTAGAGAGTTTCGGCGCTGTTTCTCCTGAAAATTGGCGAAATCATGTCAAACATGTGATGAAAGTGGAAGAGGAAATGTGGCAGGCAGATAATTTGCAAGATGACATAGAAGAACTGATTATTCGTCTTACATCGCCGTCTCAGTCGACAAGCACATCAGAAGATGCGTCAGAGCCACAGCCAAGCACATCAACTTATATGGAGGGATTTGGATACCTTTCGGATTCTTGAGTGGAAAGGTAAGAAGACTTTTATCTTAGAATTCATTGCATTTTTAAATCGTTATTTGATTATGCCATCAATATAAGACGACATCATTCAGACGGTAAATATCATTATTTAGTCGTCTTAACGATAGGGAAGGACGAGTGAATGTCAATTGAATTTAATGCTTTCCATCCGGAAAAAAAATATTTCATCAAATGACGTAATATCATAATTCAACCTTTCATATTAGTAACTTTATGAAAATATATATCAATGCGGATATACTGTAAGGTAACAACTTTACTGGTTTTAAATAAAAAAACTTACTACCTATCGCTTGCCAATAATTCGTTATTATCCTATAAAAATAATAATTTAAATAATTCATATGGCATTTAGAGCTTTGATCTTCACCGAACTTTAAAAATTGTGCATGCATCCCTTATTTATCGAAAACCTAACTCTAGGAGCTTTTTGATTAGCGTATTCATAACACTCATGGTTACGAATTCAAATTCGGCGCGGTGTTCAGGAGGCGGGGCGACGGCGTAATCCGTGTCGCCTCGCCACCGTAGGTTTGGCAACAGCGTTGGCCATTAGAGCAATACTGTCAACTAAATGTGGAGAGGTCTATAGTAGTAAATAAGGCATGGAAGTCAATTAATTTCTACGATTTATCTTTATTATGCAAATGATATGCGTGATATGTGTAATACGGTAATTATATAAGCATTAAACCTTAAGAAAATAAGTCAATGTGTTTTGTAACTTATGTAATTACCTTATAACAAGTCTATTTATTTCTCTCCGTGTAACAGTTTAAGTAGACAATTGGATTTGAACGGAAAAGATCGGTTGTTTACGCATATATATTAGTCTACCAATTATTTTCATGCATACCAACAGTAGTATAGGTTAAGCTTTTATCTATAATGTAGTAACAAATGTGAAGTAGTAAGTTTTGAATTATACAATATACGAAATTCCAAATTAGTTAGAATGTTTAAAAGCGAGGAAATGAGCTTGATTCATTATGTTTATTTGATCCCATGTAGATTTTGATCCATGTGTCGCAAATATTTGTGGAGAAAGGTAGAAATTGTAAAAACACAGAACTAGATAGATTCACAAGAATTAAAATATCTAATTCTCACGACAAGCTTTCTTTCAGTTTGGCAGGATAACCTATCAATGTAGCTTACCCAATAAGTGATTAATGCTGATAGAATCATTAGCTTTCTTAAATTTTCTATGCATAGTATCCACCTGAACACCATCTTAAAATGTTTTTAAGATTTACTTTGATAGGTAATTAGATTTTTGGTGATTGAATCATGTTGAATGTCCCAGGTGAATACAATCTTTTTTATTGACATTAAAGTGTTTGGATATGTTTAATAATCAAAGGCAATAATAAAACTAGACAGGATTAAAGTTGAAATTAGTCTATCATTCAAAACATTTGCTACAAAGACTTCAAAATAGGCTCAACATGGTTGATCCCAAGGGTATTAGGAGTTCAGGTATTGTTAAATACATTAAAAGTGGTATTCATTACATACTTATGAATTGATGTCTTGATTTAGAAATTTATTTTACAAAAGTTTGTACTATTAATGTTTCTCATGGATATAAAGATGTATATTTGTAATATAGTTTCTTCTTGGTTCTTAAGAGGGCATATTCATTTATAAATGTAAGCGAATTATCAGCTTCTTTAGATGTATATCTTCTTTGTGCATAAATCGTTGAACTGCTCATGCTTTGTGCAATAAAAATACATAGATAAATAAACTAATAGAAGTAAAGAAAGTATCATATCAGCGGTGGAATACACCACTTTCCCAATCAAAGGATAGGAGATAGGAGATTGTCATTCATGTTAGAATGCAATGTATTTATGATAAAAGTATCTCTTTTACATCTTTCAGTTATTTCTATCAGTAGATTCGCACTAGTTTTTCACATCTACTTTATTTGTGACAGGGTTAATGCTGTGAATAATACATATTTCCTAAGATTCACTTACGTTTTTTGTATCCACAACAAATTTTTTCCTTTTCAATATCAAATAAAACATTATTTATGATTATTATTTACTAATAAGATTAAATTGGTGATGGATTGAATTAAAAAAATATTTATCGTTTAAATGTGTAGAAAAACGCCTACGAGAAGAAGAGTACACAAATTTCTGGAAAAATTATTGTTTAGGACTGTTTGGGAATTTTTTTCTTAAGGCCGTCATACACGGGCAAATTTTTTCGAAAATAATTGTGAAAATTATTTTCAAAATATTCAACATGGCGGATCGGCCATACACGGGCAAATACTTTTGAAAATTATTTTGAAAATTATTTGCTAACATGGCGGATCCGCGATTCCGGATTCACGAAAGATCGCGCGGTTGTTTTGAAAATTAAAGAGCATAGCGGGCTTGCTTGGTCTTTCCTTCGCGTCCATCGTATCTTGCTCAGGCAAAATGAGTAACTTATTGAATGATTAACTCTAGCCCATACTGAGAGAGACCTTTTTCGAGCGCTTCAGGGAAATTAAACGCAATTTAAATGCTGCCTAAGTAAATTGTGATTAAAAAAGTTCTTTATCCAGAAATATGGATAACTATCATTGGATAAAGCTTCTTTATATCATACCAAGAGAATTAAAATGATAGAATAGAAATAAAAATGCTTTATAAATCCTTAAGTAGAGGAATCATCTATATATTAATACGTGAAGAGAAAACTTTGGATCCCTTTTTGAGGATATTGCGCGAACGAAGGAGTTTGAGATTTGGCATAGTTGAAGTTTATATGCAGAAGGAGTGCAGAATGCTAAAATCTTTGTCCAAATATCCTTGGTTCGACTCTGGACCAGTATAATCGTCTCTCATAAGAAATGCACGCCAAGTACATTTTGATCAATTAGAGACATTTTTTCTTTTGCAGAATTAAATCAGAAATAATGGTCGTACGAAATAGTGATAAGTACCAAAAGAAAGTAAATTGAATAGAGTCTCTCATTTTGTTCATAGAATATGGTATTCGTGTCGAAATAACGAGAATTAGGGCAAAATGAACGAAACTTTTGTGAAATTTCTTCGTAGTAAACAAACCAGTCCCCCTGACGACCAAGGCGATTGTTTAAACCGAGCGTATGCGTTTTCTCATTAGAAAATCTTTTCTCATTTTGAAAATATGGCAATTAACTGAGATGCCAACATATGCTAACTGCTTCATAAGTAATAGGGATAAAATTACGGCGATTTTACAGAGTCTTTTGGAAATCAATCTACAAAATTAAAACTGACAATGAATTGTATAAAAAATTAATGAAGCTAGAAGCTGTAATTGTCTTTTTTATTGTTACTTACATTAAAATTTTAAATTTCGTAGGTATCGACGGGAATCAAGGCTAACAACACACCCAAATTACGTATTTGTACACGCTCACAGCTGACGTAATAGAAAAATAATGAAAAAATATAAGCAATGATTATATAGGTATACTCTTTGACGAAAGAACCTCAGTAAAGTTCAGACTTAAAAATTCAATGAATTACGGTTGAATTTTGACCTCTGGGCTATCACTAGTAAATATAAATGGTCCAAAATGTGATAAAAATATTCTTAATTCTTGTCACACGTGAGTACGATTCTCGTGAACAATTTTCAAAGGTTAAACTGTGTAAACTTACTAGTAAGAATAATATGCATTAAATAGTTCTTTTGTCAGTATTACGTCTACTCCGTTTTACTTTTACAGTATACAATAGGTAGTAAAAAGTTTTATTCCATCGATGGTGCTCATTTTCAGTATCTCCTTTTGCGATGATGGTCAATCTCGATTGATTTCATTTATTATCATAAGCGGTTTTCATATCTACATACCGTTGATTACATATCCATTAGTCGATTTTACTTTTCGCAAACTTGTCCATGTGATTTGGATCAAGAGCTAAACTGAAAGCTGGAAAGCAACAAACACCTCCAAAGGTAAACAAAGCAGATGACAGCATCCCTATCCTTCCCCATTGGTGTATTCTAGACGGAAGTCGACAGTGGCCAATGGGAATGCTCGATACATTACTATGAATTTATACAAATTCAACAAGTTCTCCATGCTGACGACAAGGTGGCAGAATAGTCAAATATTTGGTAACATGGCCGACTGAAAATATTTTCAAAATAGAACATGTTCTATTTTCAACCAATCAGGAAAGAGGGTCGGCCATGTTACCAAATATTTTCGAAAAAATTTGCCCGTGTATGGCAGCCTTTATACTAGAAATAGACCGATTTCCGATAATTTTACCCAAAATTTTACCAAAGTATACACTAATAATATTAAATTCACTCTATTATAGTACGACCATGAGTACGACACACTTAAGGCAAACACACTGATTCAAACGTGAATTACAATCGTCTATTAATAAATTACTTGGCTTATTACTCGAAGTGTTTTGATTTCACAATGTATAAGCAGTTAGTTCAAAAATCTAAAGATGTAACACTGACAAATACCCGAAGATATTGATTTTAAGCTTACATTTATGTCAAGAATGAACGATCTTAAAACTTTTTCACTGATAAGATTCTACATGAAAATTCTTAATTGTAAGGTGACTATTATATTAACAATTAATGGCTATTTATTGATTCTATAAAAGTAAAGCACCGTGTGTATTTACTAGAATATGTGGAGGTATTGACGTGCATCTTCGAGCGGGCGGCAAAGAATCCGATAATTCCTCAATAACTTTAGGGATGCGATATAATTTCATAAAATCGCTGTCCGCCACATCGAAGGGATTGTTACTGTCTATCAATGCTATCAATCTCCTTCTCGTTACTCTTAAATAATTCCTTTTCCTACGTCTCTCCTCCAAAACCGCAGCCAAAATAAGATGCCCGTCCATGTTGTCACTGCCGGGAACTACGTAACTACACCTTTTTTGAGATCGTTACGATCTCACACTCGTTTCGATTCTTACAAGGGGAGACTCACTTTTGTCCGGGGATTTTGATGAAAATTTTTGTGGTGATGTAGGAAGTGGAGTAATGAAAAGCTGTATAGCCGTTCGTCTGAATGGGCCTTAGTTTTTGTGCAATAATTAACTGAAAATCGATAATCTGAGTATAGGCAACCCCGCATTACACACCCGCGCCTGCCAAATCGGTAGAGAATAACCCGCTGTTTGCGAGTAATTCTGATATATTATTTTCATTTTCTTTTAATATATTTTTTCCTTATTACTCACTGATAGACTTAATAGCAATATTTACATTCTTTCACTCGACATACGATGGAATAACTTTATTTCAACCAAATGAACTTCGATGACGGAGAGCCTCACATAAAGTATGATGAATGAAGTTTCGTAACATAGCTTTCTGGAATCCTCTGGTATTCGGTGGTTATAATTACATTGGCTATCTTCTTAAAGTTGATATTAGTCCCGTAAAATATCATTCATAAGCGCGATTTTTCATTTAAGGTTCGTAACGCAAAAAACGTAAAGTAAACTTGCGTTTGACTTTTTCAAAAACGATTCAAGATTTCGTAATTAAAAGTAGCGGATTTCTTCCGTAATTTAATTTCTACACCAATCACTAGTTGTTTTATATTTGTTGACTGGATAATGAGCAATCAGCTCTGACTACATATACGCCAGCAACTCCTTGGTTAATGGGAAACTTTCCAGAGCTTCCATCTTACTCAACGTCACCTCTGCTATTGAAGATACTCAAACCTACCATTTATCCAAAAATGTAAGAATATTCGAAGTTAAACGTCCCTTCGTTGGAAAATGAGAAAAAATTTGAAGAAAACATTACGTCCCTGAAAAAGGAGCCGCTGTGCCTGCGACGGGCGCGTGACTGTGCGGATGTCATACAATGTGCACATCTCTGTTTGAGTATAGTTTCTTCTTTAAGGGTTTTAAAGGACTCTTCTCTCGTTTTCATTGGATCTTACATATGACCGTCCGATTTTCTAGATATTTTCCTCTTCAGTTTAAAGTGAGACGTCCTGCAGTGAACTTATAATTCTGTTTTAAGTGTGCTTTCCGGTCAGGAGAAGAAATTGTAACTTGCTCTTCATCAGTTACTCATTTTTCTTCGTTGAATTTATCATGGAATTTCTTTCCTCTTCTCGTGTTAGATATTCCAGTATGAACGAAGCGAAGCCAGCAGCTGTCAGCGAGTATAGCAAGGAGGATGCTACGGGTGCAGTTTAATATTTACTATTTTGCTTGAGTAATTTTGCAAATTTTATTTTCACCCACAAATAATGCCTTTATATACAATTTAAAAATAAAATTTTGTTTTAAGAGAAAAATTCTCTATCGGTTGAGTTAAATTTCGCTGAACAATATTAACACAAATATCCTTTTTATCTTATTAAAAATTGGATTCGTTCCTGTTAATACCGAGAAATAGTACATTAAATATAATTTTTTCGCATAAACTTTAATGGCTTTGAACGTCACTGAAAACCTCACAAATGTGGAAATATCCAAGAAGGCTCGTTTACTTGGCGAGAAAGCCGTTGATAGATTTATGAATATTATAGAAGAAGATATTTTTGTTGAGGAAGATGAGTTACTCCTTGAAAATGAAGATGCAGATGCAGAATTCGTGAATGATAGCGATGAGGAAGCAGAATCGGGAGATAGGTGGATAACAGTGATTTCTATGAGCCATCATCCAAATCTCCAAAGTAACTTCGTGTTCCGTTGGATGTGGAGATAAAGGTCGTTAATCTTGCTAGGGAACACCTTAAATGGTCACTATCAACCTTAAAACGCTAGGTTCACAATTTTTACGACGAAAATCTCAAGTTACTGTGTGGAGTAGGGATATTGCAAATGGATGAACACGATTTGATAAAATGCAAATGATAAATAAATGTACATACGATAGGTTTTGCAGAGCAAGGAAGGGAATGGAGCACGTTACCTCTAAAGTGCTCCAACAGTGGACTTTATCAGTAGGATATCAGCATCTGTCAAATGAATTCAATTTCACTGGTTCGAGATCTTGGCTGATTCGATTTAAGAAAGAATTTCGAATATGACAGCGGAAAGCAACGAGTTATTTTTTCCGTAGAAATGTTGTCTCTCCAGAAATAACCCTCAAGGCTGCGGAACTTTTCACTAAACAAACGTGTCATCTAATGAGATAATACAGTACCAGCCAGACTAATACAGATCAGACAGGTTGCGAATATAAAGTTGATATTAAAAGAACTTTAAACTACCAAGGGGAAAGGACAGTACCACTATGTATTGGAGATAGGGGTAAAATAACTCATTCATATACTGCGCAATATTCAATAACAGCTTCAGGTAAATTATTACCTAAAACTACCTCTGCATGCAGGAAGCAGCGGGCAATTTTGGACCACAGGGGAGCAGAAAAGCGGCAGAATTAGAGAAACGTTTAAAATATTTCAGTGACTTTATGTGACTTTATGTGAGGCTCTATGTCATCGAAGTTCATTTGGTTGAAATAAAGTTATTCCATTGGATGTCGAGTGAAAGAATGTAAATATTGCTCTTAAGTCTATCAGAGAGTAACAAGGAAAAAATATATTAAAAGAAAATGAAAATAATATATCAGAATTACTCGCAAACAGCGGGTTATTCTCTACCGATTTGGCAGGCGCGGGTGTGTAATGCGAGGTTGCCTATACTCAGATTATCGATTTTCAATTGATTTTTGCACAAAAACTAAGGCCCATTCAGACGAACGGCAATACGGTTTTTCATTACTCCTTTTCCTGCACCACCACAAAAATTTTCATCAAAATCCCCGGACAAAAGTGAGTCTCCCCTAGTTAGTTCACATTTTTTCGAAGATATCCAAACTCAGGAGATGATAACATTTTAACAAAGTTTGGCCTTGTTACAACCCACCGCGTAGATTTTACTCGTAAATATATATCAGCAGTATTATTTCCCGCAGCTACAGATTCAGAATAACTTGGTATCCTTCTCTTTTCAATATTTATTCGTGATCTACCAGTTTCTATTACCTATTCGAAATATCAATTTTATGCCGATGAACTGCAAATTATCTAGATTGTCATCCATCGGAAATTCATAATGCCATTGCTAAGATGAATGATGATGTTAATAGCATATGTCAGTGGGCGGAGGATAATATGATGAAAATTAATCCTATCAAAACTAAATGTATTATTATAGGAACAACTAAAATTGTGAATACATTTAATGAAAATACGCTGCCTATTCAAGCCTATTCTAACATCTAGAGATGATTTTTCTGACAGTAAAAAAATGGGCGAAAAGCATGCCTTTAACAATTGCGTTATAACTTTATTCTCGTATGGACATCCAAACCTAGGGCACACTTTATGTTAGATTAGAGAATATACGGTAAACACATGTTTCGCTATTATTATTAACACAATTTGGTGCCCATTTTGATTACTGACCGAGCAATACTCATTCGCCTCGCCCTTCTTAAGTAATTTTATCATCAACTCTGGACTGCGAAATATAAGATTAGATGTTACCGCCAACTCAAAGACGCACAGCTGGTGACAGGCTGTGCCTAGCACAGTCCGTTGGATCGATCAGTTCGCCTGCCTCTCGCGAAGCTGATGTTCCATTGCTCAGACAAAAATCGCTACAGTAATGAGAAAGCAGAGTATTACAGAGGGTGGAGAAAAAACAAAAACATTCGCACCTTTTCCTGAGTGCGACTTTTTAACTTCTCAATTCGAAAATGAAAAGACTGCCAGGTACAACAAAACGCCAGGGCATGAAAGATTGCTTAAAATCTATTCACGGCTGTCGAGCGAATATAAAGCGGCTATGAAGATTACGAAAGAATTGATTTCTCTAGACGATGAGGCACTTGTTCATAAACTAGCATCACAGACATCAGTGAGTTACTCGCCGCATCATTCGATCGTCAAAGGTACAGTTTATTCGAAGGGAAGAAAGAAGAATGTACGTGTCCAGGAAATGTCTCTGATAAACACTACGAGGAGCTGCTCTGACATTCAGACAGAGAATGATGATCTACGTAAGTTTAAGGCAACGTATTGGATGATGATGTCAGCCTACAGGGAATTTGTGGTCAGTCCTATATCTTATTCCAAGTTAGGAAGACCTCATTGGTTAGATCGTGAACCAGTCTCGTGGTATGCAAGTGAAGAATCCAGGAACAAATGCTTGGAGTGGTTTACAAAGTATCATATCCCACCCCTTTAAATTAAGTACAATAAATCGAAATTTGTTTTACGCCTACCCATAATTCTAAGACTCGTCAATTAACTGAAAATGTATTATTTACTGTCAGCAAATTTTCAAATTGATATCTATATTAACCGTGTAATCTGAATTGTAACTAAAATGTTATTGGATTTGCTGTATATTAACGCTTAAGATACATTTCCAAAGATTTCAACCATATTTATTGATTTTCAAGCTTATACAACAATGCTGTAGTAGATATGAATTTATAACTGATGAAGATTCAAATAGGATTAAGATAAAGATACTGACTTCTATAATAGTTAAATTACCAAAGATAACGATCAGCACCAATGAAAAGTAATATAATGTTCTTTCTGATGTAATTTTCGATATTTGTAGCATGTTTAGATGAGGAATCTATTAAAATTCAAATAAAGATTAAGATATTAATAATTTTTAAAATAATAAGATTAAATTATTAACTACTTCAAAACTAAACCATCCCTAAAATCAATGATTGAAAAATCTTCTCTTCATAAGATGCTGATTTTAACTAGTTGAGAATCTCTTACAGTAATCATTACATGACATACCAGTCCAAACTCTACTAAAATTTGCTCCTACTTCCATTTAATTCACAATTTATCATAAAACCTCAAATAATATCTTGCCTTCAATCCTGATTTGTGTAACTGCAACTGCCTATCTCCTAGTTAAAATGAGAAATTGCTCACATATTAATATAATTGAAAATAGCACCACGTCCTTTTCCAGGTACTGATGACCTTAGAATATTTAATGATGTAGTATTTATTTGGGAATTCATACTGTAGCTGAATAAAAGGGGTAAATTGGCATGTTCTACATAATAAAATAAATTAAAGGAATTACATTATTTCTGTTCTGAAGAATTTCTTCAACACTAAGAAGTAAAAATTATATTTATTATGTTCTAGCCCAGTGGTTCACAAAATTATTTGCCCTACCACCACCTTTCCAGAAAAAATATTACTCAGCGCCCCCCTGGAATTTAAGTTTTTTTAAAATTTTATATGCAATTAAACAGAAAGATATATATTAATGATTCTACCTTTTTCGTAAAATATGGTAAAGAAAGGTGTGAATAAGAAAAATTGAAGTTTGAAATTATTTATTGAACTCTGAATAAAAAGGTTATACAAAAAGAGTTAAAACATTCTAAACCATCTTAATGAGAAGGATGAACCTGGTTTGCTGCTACCAATTAAGTAATCTTCGGCTCTATTTTCGTCGGCAGTAATCTTAAATCACCGCGATTGACTATTTTAAATCAGTTTCTTTTCTTGTTAATAAATTGGTTACCACACTAAATCCACGTTCCACTAAATATGACGAAGGAAATGCAATTAAGAACTTTTGAATTCAAGCCCATAATTCAGGATAAGCCGTAGGGATCTCATTTTGCAGCCAGAATTGTTGGTAGCCGCTTTTGTATTTAAATTTCAACTCAACATTTGTAGTTACTTACTTCCATGAGTTCTTCTAGTAACTGTGGAGACTCTTCTGTGTTTGCACTTGAGAAAGGATCCAAAATCCAATCAGGTATGTTCATTTTCAAAATATCATCAAATCGTTCATTAATATCTGAATGGAGAGCATCCAAGTGCTCACAATAAGAAAGTATGCCTTCATCTTTTTTTTCTGCGCCTGATACATTTGAGAATTCGCTGAATTCCCCTCGTCCAAAATTTTGTTTGTACAGAAAAAGTTTCGTCACAAATGCAGAAATAACAGATTTTGTTTTATTATTAAATTCAGTTCATCACCTTGAAGCTGAAGATTGCTTTCATTAAATTTTTTAAAGAAGTCGGTCACGTAAGCGATGTCACTTTTGGATTGAATTAAATTGGATCATATAGCATCATGTTTATCTTTCAAGAACTCCAGCACCGAGTTAAACAGCTTATAAAACCTATCTTAACAGGCACCCTTACACAACCAATGAACTTCTGTATGAAGCTGGAAACGATAAAATTCTTCATCGTCTTCAATACAAACTGTTTTTTACAAATTTGTCATTCAATTCAATGATTTGCTTCTGATTGCATTGATAGCTTTAATTACAGATTGTAATGAATTATGTGGGCGTGCATTAAAATTTTTAGCAACTAGATGTTGACAATGGATGATACAGTGTACTGTGAATGCATTCGGCACCTCCTTTTGTAAATGTGTATGAAAACCCCTGTACCAGCCAACCATCGCTGGAGCACCATCTATGGCTACTTACTGTGGATATTACTTAAATTTACTTCTTTAAAAAGCATATTTACTGCCTGAAATATTGATTCTCCTTTAGTATCAGTTTGCAAATATTTAACAAATAATAATTCTTGGTAAATTTTTTCTTCCTTTGTGAACTGCACGTATGCTAAAAGTAAAGCTTCATTTCCTAACAAAGTTGACTCATCGAGTTGAATCGAAAATGAGATAAATCTTTATGTTTTTTATCAAAATGAATTTTAGTCAAATGTTCTTGTTGTCTAGAAGGCTTCATATCTTTGTTTGATAAAACTTTCTGGCAAATCAGGCAAATTGGTAATGTATTGTTTCCAGGTTATTCAATAAAGCCATATTTCAAATATTCAATATTATATTTTCAACATTTTTTCTTTTGTTGATATATCTGTAGAAAAAATAAAATTTTTATGGAGATATTTTTGCTTAGTATTTTTTGGAATATTTTTGTAAAAAACAAACTAAAATAATTACTAATGATTTAAATAAACATGATAATATCGACCTTTTTGGGCCAGTAGTTTTCAGAAATGTTACTTTCAGATGCAGACTGATGCGTCGCTTTTTGGGATTTTCACCCCACTGTAATTTTGATGCAATGCTCAAATCCTGACTCACGAACCGAGAATTACCAATTTTGTATCACATTGTATCTCTAGTTTAATCACTCAGAATTTAATTCAGTTTTTGTATGATTTCCTCTATTATTGTACTCAACAATGATGTCTAAAGATAATTTATTTATACATTTCATTGTTTATAATTAAATGTTTATTTTGCATTTTTGTAAATTTTATGGGATTGAACATGAAAAAGTTAACATGCTGTAATTTTTTTAAATATCAGTTTTACATAAGTAAATGCTGCAAATGAAATAATAAATAATGTTTGAATTTTTAATTTCTTAAAGTTTCATAAAGATAGCTATTGTGTATTCCCGAAATTGGATGGTATAAGTCAGGCGTTCGCTGTTTAAGTCAGTGCAGAGTAGGTGATTTTGCTGCGTTTCCCTATCTGACAAAGAACTGTGGTTTTTAATAGTAAAGCCCGGGTCATACTAAGCTGTTTACCAGCTGTTACTTACAAGGGGAGAGACTCACTTTTGTCCGTGGATTTTGATGAACATTTTTGTGGTGATGCAGGAAGTAGAGTAATTAAAAATTGTATTGCCGTTTGTCTAAATGGGCCTTAGTTTTGTTGCAATAATTAATTGAAAATTGACAATCTGAGTAAAGGCAATCCTGCATTACACACCGGCCCTAGACCATATCTGTAAGGAATAACCCGCTGTTTTCAAGTAATTCTCAAATCTTATTTTTATTTCTTTTGATAAATATTTTCCTTGTTACTTACTGATAGACATAAGGACAATATTTCCATTATTTCACCTGATATACGATAGAATAACCTTATTTCAACCAAATGAACTTCAATGATGGAGAGCCTCACTGAAAGTATGATGAATGATGGTTGGTAAAAATGCTTTATCGAATCATTCAGCATTCGTTAGTAATGCTTTATAATCTAAATTTAGATTTCAAACATTGTCATCTTAGCTGGGCAAATTATTTGCCTATTTAACTATATTTCTGAATATCACAAGCTCTTAAGGCGGCCATACACGGGGAAATATTTCCAGGAAATCCAACATGGCGGATCGGCCATACACGGGGAAATATTTCCTAACATGGCGGATCCGCGATGTTTTGGTCTTTCTTAAGCGTAATTGCAGGCATTTTTTCTTTTGCAGAATTAAATGAGAAATAATAGTCGTACGAAATCGAGATCAGTACCAAAAGAAAGGAAATTGAATAGAGACTCTTATTTTGGTAGTATATTGTATTCGTGTCGAAACTATGAGAACTAGGGCAAAATGAATGGAAGTTTACGACCAAGGCGATTGTTGAATCCGAGCTTATGCGTTTTCTCATTACAAATATTATAAAAGATGGCAATTAACTGAGAAGCCAACATTTGCAAACTGATTCATAAACAATAGGGATAAAATTTTGGCGATTTAAGGAGTTTTTTGGAAATAAATCTACAAAATTTAAACTGCGACAATGAATTGTATTAAAAATTAATGAAACTACAAGCTGTAATTGTCTTTTATATTGTAACTAACATTAAAATTTTAAATTTCCTAGGTATCGAAGGGAATTAAGGCTAACAACACACCCTAATGCCATATTTGTACACTCTCACCGCTGACGTAATAGAAAAATAATGAAAAAATGTATAAGCAATGATTATATAGGTATATCTAGGCTCTTTGAAAAAGAACCTCAGCAAAGTTCAGACTTAAAATTTAATGAATTACGGTTGAATTTCGACCACTGAGCGATCACTAGTAAATATAAATGGTCCAAAATGTAATAAAAATATTTTTAATTCTTATCACCAGTGAGTACGATTCTCGTTAACAATTTTAAAAGGTTAAACTGTGTAAACTTACGAGTAAGAATAATATGCATTAAAGAGTTGTTTTGCCTGTATTAGGTGTTCTCCGTTTAACCTTTACAGTATACACTAGGTAGTAAAAAGTGTTATTCCATCGACGGTGCTCATTTTCAGTATATCCTTTTAAGATGATGGTCAATCTCGATTGATTTCATTTATTATCATAATCGGTTTTCATATCTACATGCCGTTTTATTACATATCTATTCGTCGATTTTACATTTCGCAAACTTGTCCATGTGATTTGGATCGAGAGCTAAACTGAAAGCTTGAAAGCAACAAACACCTCAAAAGGTAAACAAAGCAGAGAGGACAGCAGAAGACAGCGTCCCTGTTCAACCTCAATTCTTCCCCATTGGCGTTTTCTAGGTCTAAGTCAACAGTGGCCAATGGGAATGTTGGATACATAAGTCATGATTTCTACTTACTCAACAAGTTCTCCATGCTGATGCCAAGGTGGCAGGATAGTCAAATATTTCCAGTTATGGCGGACTGGAAATCTTTCCAAAATAGAACATGTTCTATTTTCGACCAATCAGGAAAGAGTGTCGGCCATAACTGGAAATATTTCCTGGAAATATTTCTCCGTGTATGGCGGCCTTTAGTAAGACTTTTCACCATTTAGTAATGAATTGTAAGGCCCTAAATAGCCAAGTAGTCTTTGGTAACAGCAGTATTGGGTACAATTCCTGGAGAGGGCCCAATTTTCTCAATTACGATTGGGAGAATATCCAGCCATAAAAATCAAAACCTAATTCATCATGATCAGGGAAAATTATTTTAGCAGTGATACCAAATTTACAAAAACAAATTAAATAATTATCTAAACTATACTATAAGAGAAAATTGGAAAGTACTTGGGGAGGCCTACATCCAACGTTGTATTTTTTTATATAAATATATATAACAGAGAGAGAGTACCTTATCATGCATACCAATTTTAAAAAAATGATTTCCAAAAGACAAGTTTTAGCAGATATTTTTAAAATTTTACCGAATATATTTCAGAATATAACAATTCCGCTTGTTTAGAGTATTCAAATATCTCATTTCTCAAAATAATAAAAATATTCTTCAATATTTTACGAATATTCCATGCAAGGCTACCAAAATTACAAAACAAAACATTATTAAAATGAAAAAATTAATCTCATATTGATTGATCGCATATTTTGCATAAACAGTTATTTATCATTATGCAGGATAAAATCTTGGCAAATTCCATTATATAATCATATTGGTGATTAATAATTTTCTGTTTAAATTTATTGTATAAATGTTTTCTCTTCTCCTAATGTTTCCTCATCTCCTAGTAATATATTAATTGGGAGTAATGGTCATCAATTAATACTCTACATACCTATGCAACAAGTAAAAACAGAAATATGTATGCAAAACAAAAAGAGTAGTAGAGCAACATATAATTCTCATTGAAGATTTTGATTCTCGTTATTTAGGAAATTTCACTCCCAGTAAAGTAAAGCAGTGAGGCTGATGATTGCAGTTGTGACATTTATCACAGAAAAAAAGAATATAAATCACTGGACTCTGAAAAATGGAACTGTGTGATGGAACAAGAGTAAATACTGGCAGGCATACTAGAGTAATCAAGAGTATTGAAATAGCTCTCATAAGACCATTTCATTGGTTTATTTGCCTACTACAGTGTAAAGAACATTAATTGAGGGACTTTATGAGCTTTATATGCTACACCATATTAATTAGACCATTTATATGCTAGGTCCAACAATTGAATTAAGGCTTACCTGGGCACAATCAGCTAATCTTTCAGCAAATGTGACAGCAAGTCAGTAGTTAAATTAGTACCTTAATTACTGCTGTCAATACAAAAGACATGAACAGCGGTCAAAAATACCTTTATGATATGGCACGTGCTGTTTCAGATGGAGAATTTCCCAAGAGCCCAACAGCAAGAAGCCCAGGAATAATGGTTTATTTTAGATTGACCATGACCGGAAAATGCATTCTTAGATTTTATGTTTAAACAAAGAAACCTTCAAAAGATCTAGCAATGTTGGCCAGGTATGTGATGAAATGATGTTACAATTTGGTTTGCAATAAAATTGAGGACACTATGTATGGGAGGCCCAAAGAATATCATGAATATAATACATGTCATGAAGTATTTGAATCGTAACATCAAATTACATCTTCACTCAATCATTTCGGGAAATTGCTTTTTCTGCTCACCCAGAGAATTTTCTACTAGTAACGATAGTCGATGAGCTAAGGTCAATCCATGCCATGGATGTAGAAAAATTATGAAAATCAAGGGGAAACCATAAGAAAGGTTTGAGGAAATTCAAACTCCCCACTTTGAATTTTGACACACAAGACTATGACAAATTAATTTACTGGGTAGCAGTAGAAGAAAACTTTCTGGATAAAGGGACTTGGTTTGAAATTCCTCCCTTCCACTGCCAAACACAAGCAGTGGATAGGGTGGTGCCAATGATTGAGGTTGCTTCGAAAACTGTGAGCAGTACAAATAGTAGTCATGGATAGGTATAATCATGCATCGGAGACCACCAGATTCAACCAACATTTGAACATAAAGCACAATATAAGGTTCCATAAGAATTTACACCAAATCACACATGCATGTGCCTCATGGATTGATGAATGGGAGGATACTGGTGGTATTCGAATAGTAGCCACCCCCTCCAGGTGAATTGTGGGTAGTTATACTACGAAACTGGCGAAGAGCAACTTAGATAAGAACAAGGTGATTAAACTGTACTCATGAGCCACCTTGATGAACTAAATAATTTTTTAATCTTAATAAATCATCATATGCATATTTATTCATCAAAATTAACTATAAAGTCGAAATTGATAATTTCTTAGGCTTTCTCCACAGATAACTTCACGCCAAATGATGACCGAGACATTTCTAAAGGAATACAATTTTAGAAAATAGGAAAATTATAACAAATACACCTTCCAAAAGGTAAAATGTGAGATGATGTGCCATTTGGCCAGAATTTTTGGTCGCTTTGTGGGTTGCCTATACGCAAAAGGTGTTGATCATTCCCAGGTGTCGTAAAACCATATAATGCGTTAAATAAATTTTTCATAACGTAATACAGAGATATAAATCAATTGTTGATACTAAAATGTCAATATTTAGAATAACATTTTCTCCATAGGCATTTGTTTCTCATTTCCGCCTGTATTTTCACAAAGTTTTAATCTTTAGGGCTCAGGTGGCAGCGGTTAATATTATCCGATTTCAGAAAAATTTTGCATGCGAGATCCTCATATAAGTACACAACTTTCCTGCATAGGGGAAATTTGATCTGCTTTAATCAGTGAATCGCTCTGAGCTAAATAAACCTCTAAATCACCGGGTATCACTCTGAACCACGAACTTAGATAGTATAGGACAGGTAACTGCTGAAATTTTTTGGCTCCCTTAATGTCCACATCCACAAGATGGCAGCACTGAAGTTCGCCCATTGAAACCATAATCTTATATGGAGTAAACGGTACGGTGAAAAAGCACGATTATGATACATATGTAATAAAAAGTAATATTTACCAAAGATGGAATTAAGAGCAATTGTTTTATCCATTAATAGGTACTTTTGAAATGAATACAAAACATTTGAATAAGTTGGACAAATTAGCAAATTCGAAGAATAGGTGCTTGCCTTATCTACAAAACACAGCTAACTTGGTCCCCATAAAAACATTCTTCATAAATCACTGAAATGCGATGAACTGTACCGTAGAATGGGGTGACTTTGGCCTTTTTTAGATTTTTTTTTATATTTCTGTATTCAATTACATTCTCTATGCTCAGAAAATTTAAATTACATGAAAGTACCGTATTTGACGGCATATAAGACGCACCAGCGTATAAGACCCACCCTCATTAAGTTGGCCACTCACAAGGAAAAATAATTTTTATAGTCTGTGCAAAAGCGCGGTACCACAATAACTTAAAATATATAGTTTCCTCTAGTTGTCACGTTTCGTAAAAGCCAAATAGTAACACAATCATTGAATGCAATTATGAAATAGGTAGTATAGACCATCTGGGCTAAAAATAGCATTCAGTATTGGAAGTTAACCTGTGGAGGTTGAACCTTCACATATAAGACGCAGGGAAATTTTTCGAGACATAATTTAGGAAAAAAGGTGCGTCTTATATGCCGTCAAATACGGTAATTCTTATTAATGCAAATAGTATCAAAAACTTTTTCTTAAGCAACGGAATTTGTTTAAAAAATAAAGTATAGCGGCCTTAGGCACCCCAAACGATGGGGTGACTTCGGCCACTAAATATGTTTCCTAAATATCACCTATAAAATTAACTATATGACTAATATTACTACCATTATTATATTTTAAAATCTTTAAATTATTATTTTATTCGATCTTTGTTTAATAGGTACTGAGATAAGAAGTTGTTGACTCATAATAACTTTTTTTATAAATTTTCAAAAGAAAAATAAAGTTTTTACATTTTTTAATTTTTTCCTCAGCTTTCCCAGTGTTTTGTTTCTACTAATGAATCTCCAAACCCAAAAAATTTCTGGAATTTTTGTCCCAGCACTGAACATTTACTTTTTACAGTTCAAATACGTTTTTACTAAAATTTGGATATCACGAATACTCATACAAATTTAACAGCACTTCCACTAATTTAATCTCTTTTTCACGAAGAAGTACTGTTTGGCCTCCAATTGTCTTAAAATGTTTCCCATCTTGCTGAGTATTACTGAGAGAAGTTACCAGACTGAGGTTTCATAGACTTGTCTCGAGAATGTGTGATTTTCCAATTAAAATTTTACTGTCAATGTTGCAAGGAGCAAGACCGATTTGCTGGCAATATGTCAAGACAATCTAAATTCTACAGGGCAGGAAAAAATAGCTACTTAGTGAAATTTTAGATTTTGTACTACAAATTTAAAATTTGTGGAGCAGTGCACGCGTGGCCGAAGTCACCCCTTTCTACGGTAACGTTGATGTAAGTTGGAAAGTGCGACCACGTTGTGTGAGTTGGAGATCTTCATTGTCGTTACTTCGCTTGAAGACTTTTGATATATTTTAAGATATCCTTAAGGTATTCTTAATCTTAAAAATGCCTGGTCATCGTTGTATTGTACCAGATAAAGAAACGCAGCAAGTGTGCTGTTTGCAAGGAAGCATTAATTCATCCGGGGACATTCTCTTGCCATCCAGTAGCAAAGTTAACAAATATGAAAAGTATGGGGGGTATGGTTCATCCTAATGTAAACCTTCATACTTTCATCCTCAAAGAGGAGGAACAATTTGTAAAACACTGTGAGTCAAATGATGTGCTTGCGTGCATTATTACAGAGTTACTTGAAGGTGATGAAGAGATAACTTTCCCATGCTTTGAGCACGGAAGTGAAATCATATATAATAAAATATTATATAACTATGAGGATTAGACAGCATGCAAAGTTTATAAATTTGGAGGCTGTTAAAGAAAGTGCATCGAAAAGTAAATTGCGAAAATGTCTTAAACTTAATGTTTGGTCAATAAATTTTTTATACCACTCTATCCTTTATGTTTGTATATTGTATAACCTAACTTCACATTTCAGCCTCCCCAAGACGAAATGCAGTCCACGCCAGACATTAAAATTTGATACTTTTGGATTTATGTATGTTTCAACAATACTTGACCGTTTACTCATTTCCTGGAGACTATTTCTGGGAACTTCGATTTTCTCTTAGGAAATGTATATACGAGGGAGTCTGAAAAGTTTACGACCACAGATTTTTCAGACATCTTCAGAAAATTTTCAGAAAACATGTCAAGAAATGTTGAAATGTCGGAAACTTTTCAGACCTCCCATGTGCATCCTGCTATTCTAGTTTTAAAAGGCCTAGTTGAAAGTAGATGTAACCTTGGTAATTGATTAAGGATCAATTATTTTTTGTATCCAAGCAGAATACATTGCACTTCGCTGGTCTATGAATAATGTTTTCACAGCGACAAAGTTACTTGTGGGGTGCCCTGAAGGCAACCTGCACTTATTCTTCGGATTTACTAATTTGCCCATTTTTTCCAATTTTTTAAGTACTTATAAATGGATAAATCACAAACTCTGAATTCTATCTTTGGTATATACTGCTGAATATCAGAGCTGCCTCACATCAGTGGGACTTCAGTCTCAAAAGCAGGCAACCGTGTATGCCAGCTAGAGGTCTGCATGGGCCAGGCTTGGGCACGTGGAAAATTCCGGAAGGAGAGAATTATTCATTAATAAAGGAGTTCTGGCATAGCGGCAAAAGCCTCTTGAAGTTGTAACGCAATGGTTAAACAAAATGCTCGGTCTTCATGAAGGGCTAAAATAAATGTATTTGTTCACAATTCACAACAATTCATTACAGGGCGATTTATGTAAAGTTCGGGCTCGGGTCGGGCTTGAGAATGAAAATTAGTATCAACGTTCGGGCAAGGTCGGGCTCAATGACGATTGGGCCGGGCCTGGGTTGGAATTTTCGGCCCATGCAGACCTCTAATGCCAGCCCCATTCCTCCTGGAAAGCTACCACAAAAGCAACCTCCGACCCAAAAGGTTCCATCAGAAGAACACAGCCACCAACTGGATCTTTTAGAGGAATTGGAAATCCTCTCCTATTCTAAAAACAGCTCGCTCACTAACGAGTATAAGGGTGCAACAAAAGATAAAATAATGCAGAAGACTCCTTCCCCCTTCACCCCATGTGGGTGGAAAAAGTGAAGGAGAAGTCCGTGTATGGGAAATTCCAGATGAGAAGCTATCACAAAGAGGGCCCAATATCTCAATCATTGCCAGTCAATTTTCGAAAATTGTGATCAGAGGATCTAAGAGGTACTGTAGTGCAGAAATGCCCTAGTTAACACCCAAGAAAAGGAACCAAAAGGTGGGATTGCTAATGGCATTAAGTTCAGCAAGAGAGACTGCACAAGAGTTAAATGTCTCCCATGTCACAATATTGAAAATAAGGAGAAGATGGGAGGAAGAAGAGAATGTCCACAGGATGACAGGGTCTGGGCAGCCAGAGGTAACGACTTTGGAGGAGAACCTTCGCATAGCTTTCTGGAATCCATTGATATTCGTTGGAAGTAATTGCATTAACTGCCTTCTTAATCTTGATAGAAGTCCAATAAATTAGCATTCCCAAGTGTTATTTTTCATTTAAGGTTCGTAACGACTATTCCAAGAATGCAAAAGGAACTTGCATTCGACTAATTTGTAACATAACTCAAACCTAACATTTAGCCAAAGATGGTAGCTCTGGGAACTTTCCTATTAACCAAGAATTTACTGGGGTATATGTAGTCTTACATGATATTTTACTATCCAACCAATAATTATAAAGCACCTAGTGATTGGTATATTAATTAAATTCCAGAAGAAATCAGCTACTTCAATTATGAAATCCTGAATTATTCTAACGCAAGTTTCTTTTGCATTCTTAGGATAGTCGTTACAAACCTTAAATGAAAAATAACGCTTATGAATGCTATTTTATGGGACTGCTATCAAGTTTAAGAAGGCAGCTAATGCAATTATTACCAACAAATACCGAACGATTCCAGAAAGCTATGCAACAAACTACAATCCATCATAATTTTAGTGAGCCTCTCCATCACTGAAATGAATATGGTTGAAATAAAACTATTTGATGAGATATTGGGTGAAAGAATGGAAATATTGCCCATAAGTCTATCAGTGAGTAATAAGAAAAAATAAAACAAAAGAAAATGAAAATAAAATCAGTAAAGCACTCGCAAACAGTGGATTTGGCTAGAGCATGTGTATAATGCAGGGTTGCCTACTTTCAGATTGTTAATTTTCAATTAATTATTGCAACGAAACTAGGGTGCATTTACACAAACGCCAATACTATTTTGCAGAACTCCACTTCCTGCAGCACCACACAAATTTTCATCAAAATCCCCGGAAAAAAGTGAAAGTCAGCCCTTGTCAGATATCAAGCAGGGTAATGGAAGTATTGCCCTAAAATCCATCAGTGAGTAAAAAGGAGGAAATAAAACAATACAAAATGAAAATAAGATGAATTACAGTAAACAGTGGGTCACACACCAAACTAACTCACTAAACATCACTGTATACCACTGAAGGCTAGTACAACTTAATTATCCTTTCTCATCCTATGAAGACACAGATCATTGCCTACAATTGCAGAAAATATCTAAATGGGGATGAGAACAAGATGACAATATCAGGAAAATATAAAATATAAGATAGAGAAATGATGTAAGAATATAATAATTAAAAATTTGCATGAAAATAAGTGCCACCAATAGTATGAAAATAAAAATTTACCAAATTTATAACATTGATGCTAAATCAATAATTCATATTATTTGATGCTACTCTTGATATCAAAGAAGGTTAGTATGATGCGACATAAAATTCCTGCAAAAGATAAGCAAAAACTACTCCAAAAAGTAAGTATGGAATAAATAGTTACAAAGAACAGCAAAATAAAGTGTACATAACAAAGAGTGAAACGGGTAAGAATTTTATCATTGACAGACAGGCTTAAGATTTTTTTCAGTATGTATGCACAAGAAATAAAATCAATTTGAATGAAAATCATCATTTATTAAGAAGTTGGTGTGATAATTAATGTTTGTAAATGCATCAGAGAGAGAAAATAGCAAAGTGCAAAGAAATGGCTAATCACTGGCTCTTTATTTAAAGGCACAAGATGGGCAAGCCAGCTCTTTAAGTCAATGGGTTAGTAAAGCACTTTGAGGTTAAAATTTTGAAACATTATAAAAATAAACTTATTGTCTGTAAAAAAAAGGCTAATCCATCAAGTTAGAGAAGCTACAGCTTCCAGTAGAGTCCACCGATATTGATGAAATAAAAATCAGCTGATAGAATGTTCATTCCTAAGTTTACAAACTTGCGTTTAGATTTTTTACTTGCCTTAGCTCTACTTTTACTCTACTGGAAGCTATAGCTTCTCAAACTTGATGGACTAGACTGTTTTTACAGTCAATAAGTGAATTGTAAAACCATAAGGAAATAAGTAAAAGACAAGTAATGATATTAAAAATTTAATATGAACTCATCCAAAGTTATATCATAACATTTTTAGTGACATTAAGTTTATCAAAGTAATCCATAGCTACAATACATCTAACAATATTTGATTACCCAACTTCACTTGTTGTTTAGTTGAAGTTGGTAACTGCAGCATTTTCCGACCTCACAAATTTTGTTAAACATCAACTCACAATAAATAAAATCAGCACAGAACCTGTAAGAAAACAAGAGTAAATTTTTAACACAGTTGTAGTATAAGTAACATTATATCATTCAATCTACCAACAGACTAAATAAAAAAAGAGTATCATGGATACCTTAATCTTGAAAAACCCTAAATTAAGAACTACAATTAACAGCTATTCAATTGATATTTTACTTCACACTATGAAATTGAATACTATACCTAAAGTAACTAACATTCTATAACCAAACTAACAGAAATATCGTCTGCAAATTGCAATGCAGGGTCTGTGAGTGAAGTATTCAACCAAAAGGCTGGTTGGTGACACACCCCCTCTGATATAAACAGAGGGCACAGAAGCTGCACCTCAGATGTGGTTCAAATTTGTCAATGAGAGACATTCACAAATCACCCCCCTTTTGGTATTAGTAAATCTACAGTATATCCAGAAAACCGTCTTTTATTTCCCGGTATCTGCATTTAATCCTACAGCGGCATGACATTCATCATTAAAATTGCTTTGCATGAAAATTTGTAGAAGAAAAAAATGTAAATTATAGACACAAAAATGTCGTCAAGCAGGGAATTGAAAATCGGAGCCTTTCTGCTGGAGTGACTTACCAAGTAGGCTATCAGTTGTACACACCTGGCCAAAATTAACGCAGCACCTAACCAACGATCCCTAGCTACATGAACTTCTGATATTAATGAACCTCTTAAAATTAATCTTGTGCTCAATACACAAGAGTAATTTTAAGCAAGTTCTCCTCAGATCCAGCAGTATTTGTAGAAAACCTACTATAAGGCAAGCGATTAGCCTATGGTATCTGTGAAATCTTTACTCGTTTTACGTTTATATTATTCTTACAGTAAAACAGCTATAAAACAGAAGACAGTGAAACTAAGTTTTGGGGATTCAATGGCTCTGGGCAGGACCGCTCAACGCTTAAGAAAAATGGACCGCAATCCAAAGGGAAATAGTGAATTGAAACAGTTTTTTCAGATGTCTAGAAGCCTAGTAAATTGACATAAGACACTCGATAGACCATTGCCATTTACCTAGTTGTTTTCCTCAGTTTATCTCAACATTTGGTTTAAAAAGGGGTCGCAATTGTGTTTCTTTTAATAAGCAAATGCCCATTTTTGAGTGCAAAAATTTCAACGAATTAAGAGATATAGAGCTATACTGCATCGTCGATTATTTCCAACACTTTCTCTCGCAAGTCTCTATAAATCAACGAACTTGAATGTTCCTCCAAAAAACCCAAAAGACTAATTTTCTATGAAAATTTCTCAAGTTTGACCCTCTCTATCTTTTTAATGGCTCACAATATTAAAAAATGCAAAAGGAATCATAAAATTCCCTCCTTAATCAATAACAATACGAAGTTTCAAGTCAAAAAGTACTCAAAAAAAACATTTTTGACCCATTGTGTAAAGTATATTGAGGATGAAGTTTTCTCCACTGTGTCTTGCTAAGAATTTTATCAAAAACTACGTTGATTTAATTAAGGAATAATTCAATAAATAGTGTTAACTACGAGTTTATTTGCCAAAATTAAAGAAGGTTTTCGAAATGACGACCTTCACACACAATGCAAATTTTTCATCTTGTAAATACATTTTTCTTTTTTCTCGAGTCAAGCGCACGCAGTCTTGTTTTTTAAATGGTATTTTCTGCTTCCTTCAATTCTCCTTGCAATTCTGTTATGTTTTTTATTTCTTTGGAGTAAACTGACTCTTTATAGTAACTCCACAGGAAGAAGTGTATGTGGTTAAAGTCGGGGGACCTTGGCAGTCACTGGATTTGGCCCATCACGACCTATCCATCTGCCTGTAAATCTTTCGTTAAGTTCCTTCTTGATTGAGAAAATTCGAGGGAATTAAGAGAAATCCAGATCGATGTGTAGCCAAAAGTCTGTGAAGAAAGCCAATATCTTGTAAACAGACAAGTTTTGCGACAAATCCGGAGAAATATTCTGTCAACAATCCTTGGAAAGAGCCAAAGTTACCATAAAAATCACGAACCTACACCACAATTGCATAAACTGGAGAGTGGAAAAAATTCAGAACGATATCAATACAAAACTGTAGAGAAAGCCAGTGTCCTAATACATATTAAAAACCTGGATCACAATTGAGTGCACAGAAACGTGAGACTTATCAAGAACGATATTTAATTTAGTCCGTAAAAATGCCTAAGTCGTATGCAAATCAAAAACTAGGAGCGTAATGTATAGCAACAAATAAAAGCAGGCAAATGACTGTATTAATTGATACTTTTGCAGAATGTAATCTTGGGATAGTTTAGCTATGCCGCGGCTCCCAATAATGGCTCATACTTTGTAATACTCGCGAGGGATATTGTTGTTGACTTCGCCTGGTAACGAGGGGCGAAGTGGTATTTTTTCTTACCGCCGGAGCATGCCAAAGCGATGGCAATTAGAAAAACGTTTTGTAGTTTGGATAATTTAACACATTAATATCACGAATTGAGTTACAATGAGGTAATGACTCATCTGTTAAAACTAAGAATCTACGACTTACTTTGTTTTAAATCTAATTTTAAGTATGTTGCCGTGAAGATAGCTCTACAAAATTTTCGTGGTAAATAATTGATGACTTGTGTAAGTTTATATAGTAGTCACCAAAATTTTTTTTGTTAAGTTTTTTTAAATGCCTCTTAAATATTTTGATCAACTTCATTACGTTGTAGTTTTTGAAATTTGAAGTTTACTCTGACTGAATAGAAGCAGCTGTAAGAAGTAATATTTTTTCGTCAGTTGAAACAACTATTCAGTTATTCTATAGAAAAAAATTAACTCTGTATCTCAATTTTTTACTTTGTTAGTGGAAAAATTTTCTTGAAAATCACGTTTTTTTTTCAAATATGAAAAACATTCGTAAGTTGCAAACGAATAAAAAGCGGACACCAAAAGGGGGGTGATTCATGTTTCCCAAGAAGAGCGCTATCCCCGTTCTTCCGATTATCACTACTTTTTGGGACACCCTGTATAATGTATCTATTAATATAATTATAGTACAGTAATAATAATATTTTATGATCTATTTTATATAATACATATTTTATAGATATCTATCAACGGTCGTGTAAAATGAAGCAAACTAAAGAGCATTTCTTTTACCTTTAAGGTATAAAGAGCGTATTTAAAAATTAGTCAGAAAACCCTTCCCTTTCGTATTCAAAGGAAAATGAAAAATAGAGTAATCGTTACCCTACAATAAGACTATCCTGCTTATAATGCGGTTTTCATTTGTTCCCCTAAAAAGCCTCCCAACCGTGTTTTACTGTAAATAATGTTAGTGCCATAATTCTCTACTACTGACTTATTAAAGCTGTATTGCTGTAAAAAATAATATTAACGTAAAACGAGTAAGGACTTCACTGATACCATAGGCTAATCGCTTTCCTTGAAGTAGGTTTTCTGCAAAAACTGCAGGCTCTAACGAGAACTTGCTTATAATTACTCTTGTGCGTTGAGCAATCAGGAGTTCTCACAGCCGTTGATGATGAGATAATGTATTTTATCGAAAGAAACAAAACGAGAAAACAATTGTGGAAACCTTGCATTTAAGGTGCTGTAAGTAGTTGCGAGAATATATTTCTTTCTCTGCCACTCTAACGCTAACCAGGATAATTAAGTGTATGATTATGAAACGTATTCGATTTTTTAACATTAAAAATATATCTCACTGCGGCATTTTGGATACGCTAGATGAAGAGCGTATCTCTAATTTTGTCTCAATTTCGTTTACGCTCAAATGTAAATATATTTTTTTCATAACCATAACCCTTCTTTTCTCAATGACCACACCTTAAATGATAGCTTTGCAATGAAAATCTTCGATCAGTGCTGCAGCCTTCTTCGATTCATGCTGCCTGCCGTAATGAACCTTCGTTGGACTCACGCGGAACTACGAGGATCCTCAATATGCCATGAAAAGTATTTTCTTTCGGCTAGAACATCCATCGGCAATTTTCTGCGCTTATCTCATGGCTCGGTTCTTAACGAGATTCTTATCGCACAGAAACGTCCTCTTCTCTGACCACCGTTGCCATTTTAAGTCTGTTCTGGCAGTTCTTCCGGTGGCCGTTAGGGATCGTTGGTTAGGTGCTGCATTAATTTTGGCCAGGTGTGTACAATACTATATGGGATATGCAACAGTTGATAGGTGAATGTCACATTGAGAACTATCTCCAAGCCAAATTTCAATCAGATCTGGGTTGCAGCTACTGTTTCCTGGTAAAATCTTGTAGGAATGAGATGAGGAGTTAGGTAGTTTGCACTAGCTTTCCCAATTAAGGGTGATGTCCAAAAAATTCAAAATTAAAACATATATTGGAACCACTCTTTGTGTTTTACTTAGTCACTCTGTCATATACAGCACAGTGATCCTACAAATACTTTCAAAATGAGATATAAGATTTATGGAGATATAAAATGAATGATAATAATTTCTTAATGTTTGATAACATGTTTTAAATCAGATAAGGTCACAAATGAAAGAGAGAACATAAGAGGTTTTTTGTGAATTTTATGCATGTGTGGCAGACAACAGCCCCTCTTTGTACAGGTAAGCTCTTGATTGGATTAGCAAGAATCCCAATGGAAGCTTCTTACTTAAGCAACAATTACTTTACAATATATTAATGTATCCATAAATACATTCATGTAATATTTTAGTAAAGCTATGAACTCCTGCATTGAAATGTATACCATTCCTAGTAAATGAATTCACTCACTAGAAAATACATACATTTGCTATGGCAGATTAGTAAAATTATAAATTATATTTTCTGTTGTTCTTATTTTATTCAACTTGTTTGTGTGCATATTACAGGTTTGGTTATTAATATATGCGTGGTAATATTTTCATCTTAGGAATATTTGATTATAGATAACATTATTCATGAAGATCAACAGCATGCATGCAGTAGCATGATTTCCACTTATGATTACTGTTTAGAATAATTCGCACTCTTCTCCGAGATTATGGATAAGTAGCATTATAGACCATGGACCCGCACATGATCCTGACAAATCAAACTTAAATACAAGCAAATGATCCCATTACTAATTAATTTTCGTAAATGGTTAATACGAAAGGTTTAGACACACCACATCACAGCTGTAATGCTACTCAACTGTATGTAATGTTTTAAAAATAATCGAAAATCGATTGGATATCTAAAAAATAAAACCCAAACAGTCCTAAAGTGAAATTTTACCATCGATTGACATACAGCGTAAATTTCCTTCGCTAAGCTGTTACTGAATCTCCTACCTAAGAAGAAGTTGTTTTTCACTGTGGCGTCGCAGGTGCTGTTAAGTCTAATCCGATGCACTCTCTGGCTACTTTAACACCAACCGCAAACAACGCCACACTCTTAACCAAGGACCTACAAGAAATTATAAAAAATCGGTGAAATAACCAATAACATCCACTACGACCAACACAGCACCAAAATCGCAATAAAAAATTACCAGACGAACGGATTGTTGTACACTATATCCACAGCAGTAGAAAGCCGGTTTTTCTGTCTTCTTGAGCTATCCATTTCTTGTAAGAATTTCCGTAAAAAGAGATCTACAAGGCCGATTTTCAAACCCTTACTTAATAATGCCTTAAAGTAACCAGACACGTTTCTTCAAACCACACTGCAACCTTCACCAGAATGGCAAACAGCATTACCAACATAACAGAGATAGCTGACAATGAGATGAAAGCGGCAATGGGTAGCGGTGGAGTCGTTCTTATTGCGAGCGGTGCCAAGTGGCGCCCAAGAGTACAAGATTCTGGCTCCCCTGCATGCTTATATCCGCAGATATTATAAATTCTAATACCAAAAACAATTTAACGATCATTTGCCTTAAGGAGTTTAGTTTCGACTATACAATCAACGTACATCATGCATGCATTTTCTTGGTTAATACCACAGTACCCTTATAAATCACCCAAAGAAAGGGAAACCTGACGAGGTCGAAAGACTGCTGTATCTGCTTTCAACACTTCAAAAGGCTGTAAGAAACATTAATGATCACATACACACACAAATATATCATCATTCAAGTTAACGGCCTGACTCCAATTATTACACTTTAAATAGCATTTATACGATATTTATATATATATTGACGGAATTGGAATATGAAACGGAATATATATATATATTGATTGAAGGAATCAATGTAAACTGTTTTTTGTATTTTCATTCTATTTTTTTTCATTTTCTATTGTATATTTCATCATGTATTTTTATTCTTTTTACAATGGTGAAATATGATCTGTATATATATATTTATTGATGAAAACATTCATTTTGTATGAATAGCTAAGGTGTAAGTGAATTGCTTCACTGTAAATGAACATCTGTGGCTAAATAAAGACTACTTTATTATTATTATAAACGTACGAAGACGTTTACGGTGCCAACAAATCCTGCTGTTTGCAGTCCGATTGGCGTTCGTACACCTTTACGGGCGGTAATGCGCGACGATGACCAAAATGTAACTATTCTCTAGGTTTGCTTATTTTTATAACCAACCCAGGTTACCTCCGAAATTCTGCAATTGGATATGAAATCTCTTTATAAATTAAAGGTTTCGTAGTAAGTCAATATAAATAACATAAATGCTGAATATTCATGAAAAATTTATCCTGCAACACAATTCCCTTTTAATTTCACGTTGCAATAAAAAACAATCGCGCATGTGGCACGTCATGAATCACAATCAGGTAAAGAAATTTGAACTTAGACAGAGATTTCCGCGAAACTCTAGAGAGCAACCTAATTTTTGGGGCAATCTCTCCATATTCATTAGCATGTCATATAATGAGTTTTGTTAAAATTATGTAGTATAACTGGTTTTACTTTAATGAGGTGATAAAATAAGTTAACCATTCATCGTTAAAATGAGAATAAATCCTGATTACCAAGTATGATCATCTTTAACTGTATTGTGTATCTTAAATAAAAAATTTCAAACAAATCAACAAAAACATAGAAGCACGGATGATTATTATTTATAATTTACACAGAACCGTAACGAAGTAAAATGTACTTTTCTATCATTTTACTTCTCACCAGCAGTTACTGTCCATTTCAAATATAATTCCGTGGCATATACTTAAACAGCGTATCATCCTCGAGAAAAATAACCTAAATTGCTTCTAAAAGTATTTGGAGGGAATTAAACCGAATTTGAATGTCCCACATTTTTGTAATTCAGTTTCATTTCCAGTGGGAGCTAGTGGCAGCACCGCTCATTCACTTTCAAAAAGATCTTTCTTTCTCATGAAGTAGACATGAGAAACATGTTTAGTTTTTAAGTTTTGTTACTCAGTGAAAATGATTTTTTTAGTGTCAATACTACTGTTTCTCGTTGTAGCAGTATATTTATTTTGTGCCTATTATGGAATATTGGCTGAGGTATCCATAAAGACTAACAGAAGTCCTTTCGGCAGATTAACTATCGCATATAGGTTTTCGCGAGGACCCTATAGCAAGGCAAGCCAGTTATTTGTTGAAGCCAACTGCGTAATGCCGAAACATCCTAGAATAGGAATATTCTACGGTGACAGAAATGTGTGTGAAAGTTCATGTAATGGAATTTTCTGGATGTGCACGCAATCAATAGTCGGAATGGAAAGATAGGAGTATCCTATGGATGAGATATTTTGAGTAAGATTTGGAATTTTCTTTACCATATCCCACAGGACCCAGCATCACCATTGAGTTTTGCCATTGGATCAATTTTAAATGAAAGAGGAGCTCTTCCGGATGAAAAAACGATAATGCATTTACGATCCTATGGGTATAAGTTCTTCATTTTTCCTGAAGCTTGCTACGCAGTGACCGGATCATTCCCTTACAAGAATTCTCTCTCTTTATTCTTTGCAGTATTAAAATTATACCCAAAGATTGGAGCCTACGTCGCGGTGAGTACTTAAATATCTGTTTGACTGTCAGTTATAAATTTACTCTTAAGTTCACAAATTAAATTAGGGAACAATATATAGTCATTAATGTAGTAGTAGGAAGTGAGTTCTTGACCTCTCCTTTTGTAAATTTTCTAACTTAATAAAATCTCTGATTTTAATCCTATAGTGTTGCTACCAATCTACGTTTTTCTTACCTGCAACCATGCACAAGAAATCTAGCTTACTGTGATTTATTTTAAATTTTCAGCACTTACTCACTGTTAGGCTCCTTAGCGCTTAATGAACTGCATGATTCATGTACTATTAAAACCCTTTTCGAATTTACTTTGGAATACTTATTGCCAATACCGATTAAGATTTCAATTATTGTAATTTTATTGTTTTAGCTAGCTATCGTTGCATATTATTAACGGCTATCCTTCTTGTACAGGAAACTTAAGGATGACTTATATATCTGATTCTCTTTATAGGCGCGTAATCTTTGTGCTCATCCAGTCATTGAGATATATGGCCCTTCAAACATATTGTTTGTGGCTCCCTTAGCCAGACAAAGTGAATTTTATGTTCCCGAGGCAGAAGATCTTCACAATGGAGAAAATGTTTTCCCTCATGCTGTTTCAAATGGGAAGGCGACTTTATGCAAGAGCCCTTTACTTCCACTTGGTTGGTAAGATTCATAATAATACTTATTTTTGCTATCTCACATCTTACTTTTGGCTAATATGAGTGTTTCAATTTCACTCCTAATTTGTACATTCATCAACTATTGTGGTGTTCTTAGATTTTCCTTTTTACAGTTTCAACTTTAATTCCTTCCGTAGTATACTGTTACTAATTAGGATGGATTATGGTCATTATTACAATGCAAAGATTATCATGAAATGAGTTAGAAACTTCACAGCCAGAAGTCTCAAAAGGTGCAGGAAGACATTTTTTCTAAACCCTTGTTTTGTGATTATATTTTGTTACGATTAAAAGGTATTGCTTCCTACATAGCTTCCATGGCAAACAGGTAAAATATTTTTCCTTATGAAATATACATGCAAATAGACCAGTTGTTGTACTTAATTGTTTATTCAAATTTGATAGTTCTTTGATGGAAGTGAGAGAATGCATTTTTAGAATTCTGGGAATGCAAGCACCTAAAATAGTTAACTACTGCTGCTTTAGATGTCTGGTGGCTAAATATTCAGCCAAAAATCAACAATTCAACAACATACTCTCTCAGATTTGCTACTGATTTTATGCAATCATTCACTTGAATTTTTAGGAAACAAAGAAACTTCCTAAAAAAATATGCACTATGAGAGGAGAAATAGGTGATTAAGTATTTGGCTTAAATGGTGGAATATCTGCTATAATTCTCAAATTTTGAGTTGCATCTAAGAAAGGTCAGTACTTAGATGGCCACACAGTTAGATTTTTAATTCTCAATACAATCGAAAACTTTCGATTCACGACTTGGTTTTTGGTCTTGCCATGTCTGCCCTCCAGAAAGTTCTTGGGCCTATGTGTTTGGGTGGTAGTAAGTGTATAGAAGCAGCACTTAATGCTGGTGAGACATGTAGCTTCCCATCCCCAATGAGAATGATCCTTGTGTCTATTTATGTTATGAGCTGACTGCAACCAATTTAGTTATGCATCATGAGATGAGATAGAGTCATACCTCTGAACTGCTGGAATCATCATCTTTGAATTCCTGATCTGAAAGGGATGATTTGAGCACAGAAATGGTAGTGGAATCCTCTTCAAATGGAAAGTCAATCCTCTTATACATTGTGAAGCACCTTTACAAAAGATTCAGTTTGAGTTAAACTGGATTGCCGCTTTTTTAGAATTCTTTTGTCTTTGTGGTTTGAATTTAAGATAAATAGTAAACCCTATTACTCCAAATTTTACTGTTTTTTATATAATTTTTGTCTAGCATAGGCTATATGATGAATTTTCGAAAATTTTTAAATAATACTTCCTGGATAGGTCAAAATTCAAGGAGCTTATAGATATGGTTAATAACTATCGAAAACATTAATGTCTTCTAATATAATCATACTGGGTTCGATGCTAGGATGATGCAAAAATCCCGTATTTAAAATACATAGGGATAGTTTTTCATTATTTTTTTGGAAGCATTTATTCGGAATTTTAGGAAGTTCTCGCTCAGC
Organism: Sympetrum striolatum; assembly: GCA_947579665.1. NCBI lineage: Eukaryota > Metazoa > Arthropoda > Insecta > Odonata > Libellulidae > Sympetrum > Sympetrum striolatum. The sequence continues at coordinate 22,301,703 of OX388352.1, read as the reverse complement.
TGGAAGATGTATATAAGGAATCGGTTTAAGAAATAAAATTACGTAAGACCATGCTGTCCTTGGGTTTGATACCGGGGCACATTAAAATTTCTCTCATAAGGAATATATGGGAAAAGTAGGACGTCTTTTGAGGCAGTTGGAGCCAATATTTCTGCCTGAATTTTCACACATAGTTAAAGGTGATGATCTTCTGTTGTGCTGCATAGGAATGTATCACCAGAAAGACCCGGGTTCAATGCCGGGTGGTAAATATATCCCCCTTTTAAAATACATTGAGGTAGTTTTCATTATATATTTTGATGTACTTATCGAAATAATTGGAAGTTCTTGCTTATACAGAAGATATATATTAGGACTCTGTTTAAGAAAAAAAATTAGATAAGACCTTGCTGTTCCTGGGTTGGATGCCAGAGCATATTAAAATTTCTCACATAAGGAATATAAGGGAAAAGTAGGACATCGTTTGTGGACATTGCAGCCAATATTGCTGCATGAATTTTCACACATAGTTAGAGGTGGTGATCTTCTGTTGTGCTGCATAGTAAGTTCACCAGGAAAACCTGGGTTCGATGCCAGACGATTAAATAGAAGCCAATTTTGAGAATTTCTTTAAAGCTTTTTTTATTGTGTTTTGAGGACCGTTCCGATATTATGCCGACATGAAATTTGTGTTGTCGATCTGCTTGCAGTATGCAAGCTACGTTTTACTCGTATCTATTATATATAGAGGCTTCTCCGGATATACCTAGATATATATACACTCACTCACTCACTGGGGATCAAAATTCTAACCATGTTCCACAAGTGCCATTGACTTGAAATTTTTCCGACGTATTGGCCATAACCTGCAACCTCTAGAAAAAAGCAGACTTTGAACCTCATTGTCATTGGTTCGATTCCAGAAGGCCTCAAAGTCGCGATTTTCTCCATTTTCATTTTTCGAATTTTTATCGAATTAGGGATTTTTGAAAAATTTTTTGAGGCACTTCCCAGCAAAGTAGAGAGTTGAAATTTGAGGTATCGCTGGAAACCTTGCGTATCCCATGAAAACCATTAAGACATCATTGAAGATTATCCTTGGTTCGATGCTAGGTCAGGGCATATATTCTCCCATTTAATTTACATTGCGATTTTTAAGATTTTTTAAATCACCTCCCGATAAGATGGAAACTTGAAACTCAGTATGTAGATAGAGATCATAAATATCTTTTACGTATGCTGTTGAACGTTCCTCTGATTGTCCTTGGTTCGATTCCAGAGAACCATTTACATGCCTCAATGCATTTCTTATGGAGATAACGGAAACAAATTTTAGGTACTTCCCAGCATGCTATCGACTTCGAACTTTGTACAAAATATGTTCAAGTCCTAACAAGTCATTCTGTGCATTCACAGCTGCCAATATGTCCTGGGTTCGACACCAGACACCAGTTACCTACGTAACTGATCCAATTTTTAAGAATTATTTTGAGCCCCTTCCCTTTAATATTAAAATTTGAAATTCGGTACATAGATAGAAATAATGTATAACAATCGAAAACGTGTTTTAGATTTCAATGATCATCCTTGGTTCAAATCCAGAGAGCAATTTATATTCGTGAAAAGTAGGACGTCGTTTTAAGGAATATAAGGGAAAAGAAGGACGTTGTTTTAGGCAGTTGCAGCCAATATTTCTGCATGAATTTTCACACATAGTTAGAGATGGAGATCTTCTGTTGTGCTGCATAGTAAGTTTGCCAGAAATTCCCGGGTTCGATGCCAGATGATTAAATTGCAGCAAATTTTAAGAATATTTTCAATTCTTTCTTCTTCTTTTGAGGACCGTGCCGATATGAAATTAGTGTTGTCGATCTGCTTGCAGTATGCAAGCTACATTTTACTCGTTATACATATATCTATTATATATAGATGCTTCTCCGGATTCATTCATATATATACCTATATAGATAGATAGGATACAAATTCACAGCCTAAACTACAAGCGTCATTGATCTGAAATTTTTATGACATATTGGCCATAACGTGAAACCCCCAGGAAAAAAGAGACTTTGATCCTCAGTGTCATAGGTTCGATTCCAGAGGGCCCCAAAGTCCCGATTTTTCCCGTTTGAATGCATTGCCGTGATTTTCGGGAATTAAAAAAAAATACTTTCCGGATAGGTAGAGAAGTAAAACTCAAGGTGCCTATATTTATGGTCTTGGACTTTCGAAAACATCAATGACTTTTACAAAAGTTATCCTGGGTTCGATGCTAGGACGATGCAAAGATCTGCCCTTTAAAATACATGGGAGCCGTTTTTCATTATTTTTTTAGATGCACTTATCGAAATGATAGGATGTTCGTGCTTGGCTGGAAGATGTATGGTACGAATAAGTTTTAGAAAAAAATTTTCATAAGACCGTACTGTTCCTGGGTTCGAAGCCAGAGCACAATAACGTTTCTCTCATAAGGAATATAAAGGAAAAGTAGGACGTCATTTGAGGCAGTTGTAACCAATATTTCTGCTTGAATTTGCATACGCGGTTAGAGATGGTGTTTTTCTTTTGTGCTGCATAGAAAGTATTGCCTGAAAGACCCGGGTTCGATGCCGGGCGGTAAAAATATCACCCATATATAATACTATGGGGTATCTTTTCATAATTTTTTTATGCATTTATCGATATGTAAGGGAGCTCTTGCTTAGATGGAAGATGTATATTAACACTTTGTTTAAGAAAAAAAATAGATAAGACCATGCTGTTCCTGGGTTCGATGCCAGAGCACATTATAATTTCTCAAATAAGGAGTGTATGTGAATAGTAGGACGTCGTTTGAGGTAGTTGCACCTAATAGTTTTGCTTGAATTTTCACACATAGTTTGATATGGTAATTTTCTATTTTGCTGCATAGTAAGTACACCAGGAAGACCGGGGTTCGCTGCCAGGTGATTAAATTGCAGCGAATTCTACGAATATTTTGAATTTTTTTTTCTTTTGATGTCCGTCCCGATATGATGCCGATATGAAATTAGTGTTGTCGATCTGCTTGCAGTATGCAAGCTACATTTTACTCGTATATATATACGAGTAAAATGTAGCTTGCATACTGCAAGCAGATCGACAACACTATTTTGATGTTGGCATCATATCGGGACGGCCATCAAAAAAAATAATGGATTGAAATTTTTCTTAAAATTCGCTGAAATTCCATCGTCTGGCATCGAACCCGGGTCTTTACTGTGAACCTACTATGCAGCACAATAGAACATCACCATCTCTAACTGTGTGTGAAAATTCAAGCAGAAATATGGGCTACAACTGCCTCAAAAGACGTTCTAATTTTCACGAATTTAAATGGCTCTCTGGATTCGAACCAAGGACGATCATGGAAATCTAAAAAATGTTTCTGAAAGTTATTTATGATCTCTATCTATATGCCGAATTCGAAGTTTTTATATTATTGGCAAAGGTTTTAAAATAATTCCTAAAAATCGGATCAACTTCTGATTGCAGAGACACCTGGTGTCGAACCCAGGACACATTGATAGCTGTGAATGCAATGTTTGATTTTTATGGACTTGATCTTTCTATATGCAAAGTTTGAAGTCGATATCGTGCCGAGAAGTACCTAAAATTTGTTTCGGTTTTCTCCGTAAGAAATGCATTGAGAAGTGAAAATGGCCCTCTAGGATCGAACCAAGGACCATCATCGAACATGTAAAATTTGATTATGAAATATATACATGATATCTTACCTCATGCCGAATTTCAAGTTTCCATGCCATCGGCAAATGGTCCAAATAAAATCTTAAAAATCACCGCAATGTATTTTAAACGGCCGATTTTTGCACCGACCTAGCATCGAACCATGGACAATATTCGAAGATGTCTTTTTGATTTTCGTTGGATATGTACGGCTTCTAGCGATCCCTCGAATTTCAACTCTCTACTTTTCCGGGAAGTGCCTCAAAAAAAATTTCGAAAATCCCCGCCATGTATTCTTATGGGGAAAATCGCGACTTTGGGGCCTTCTGGAATCGAACCCATGACACTGAGGTTCAAAGTCGGCTTTTTCCTGGAGGTTACACAATATGGCCATAACGTCGTAAAAATTTCAAGTCGGTGGCACTTGTGGAACATGGTTAGAATTTTGATCCCCTATATATATATAGGTATATCCGGAGAAACGTCTATATATAATAGATGCATATATATATACATATATATACATTTATATATATATACGAGTAAAAGTTGCTTGCATACAGCAAGTATATGAAATTTATTTATAATCTTTATTCACATTGCAAGTTTTGAGATTTGATGCTATTGGGAAGAGGTTAAAAAAAATTTTTAATCGTAGCAATTTCTAATTTTTGTAGACGCCTGGTGCTGAACCCAGGACATATAAGTGGATGCTAATTGTCTATTATAACTTGTTAGGACCTGATCTTAATTAATGCAAAGTTTGAAGTCCATATTATCCCGGGAATGTCCTGAAATAAGACTCCATTATTCCCATCTGAAATGCATAGAGCAATGTAAATGGCTTTCTGTGATCGAACCAAGGACGATCAAAGAATCCTAAAATACGTATTTGAAATGTATCTATGATATTTATTTACATGCCAAGTTTTCAGTTTCTATAGTAACGGAAAGGGGTTCAAAAATATTCTTAAATGTCGTAACAATTATTAATTTTAGAGACCCCTGGTGTCGAACCCAGGACCTCTTGGTAGCTGTGAATAGACTGTAGCACTTGTTAGGACTTGATTTTACTTTATGCAAAGTTTGAAGTTGATATCATGCCGCGAAGTACCTAAAATCTCTGTAGGAAATGCATTGAGGAATGTAAATGGCTCTCTAGAATTGAACCAAGGACAATCAGCGAAACTTTTAACAATGTACATAAAAGATTTTTACAATCTCTATCCACATGCCGAGTTTCAAGTTTCTATCTTATCGGGAAGTGATTTTAAAAAATCTTAAAAATCACAATGTAAATTAAACGGGATAATATTTGCCCTGACCTAGCGTCAAACCAAGGATAATCTTCGATGATATCTTAATAGTTTTCTTTGGATACACATGGCATCTAGCGATCCCTTGAATTTCAACTCTCTACTTTACCGGGAAGTGCCTCAAAATAATTTTCGAAAATCGCCACCATGTATCTTTATGGAGAAAATCGTGACTTTGTGGCCTTCTGGAATCAAACCCATGTCACTGAGATTCAAAGTCGGCTTTTTATGGAGGTTACATGTCATGGCTATCATGTCGTAAAAATTTCAGGTCAGTGGCACATGTGGAACATGGTTAGAATTTTGATCCCCTATGAATGATTGAATATATAGGTATATCCGTAGAAGCTTCTATATATAATAGATATATCCAAATATATATAGGTATATCCAGAGGTACGTCTATATATAATAGATATAGGTATATCAGTAGAAACATCTATATATAATAGTTATATATACACCCACACACACACACAAAAAATGCTTACTTCTTGGTATTGCTCTTGCAGGATGTCCTTTTACCCTGAAGTAAGTCTATGTTTAAATGAATAGTTTTCTGCATATCTTATTAATTTAGTGATTACTAAATGTGCAATGTAAATTGTAATATTTTAAACCAGGGCTTTCTACAGATTAATATTTGTAAATTATGATGATTGATAATTAATTTAATTTTCAGAGACTGCAGATGTTTAAGGTTCCTGCACATGACTCCTTCAGTAAGCTGCTCCTGTTAGATGCATGGAGATATTGTCCGGTTGATCATCCAGATATTGTTCTGCCGGTTCGACATTTTTGAAGAAAGCTAAGCATCATGTCCACCAAAATAATTTTTCATGAATTGAAACTCCACTATTTGGAACTGTAAATTAGGATGTTTCTATATTTAACTAATACATGAAATCCATCTTTTATAAAGCATATGTGAAAAGAATTGCATGGTTATCAAATATATATGTTGCTTGCCATTTAATTTGTCAGAACTATGTTTTGAATGGCTTTTCTTTCTGAGGTGAATGTAAAAAAATGCTGAACAGTCGTGATCACATGATCATGATATTTCAGCAGCCTTGATTTAGATGTTTATGTAATGTAAAATCTCCAATAGCTGTCTTTGTCTGCCCTCAGCTCCTCTTTCACCACTGTTCAGAGACAAATGGAAGGGTTTGATTACAGCCCTTTTAAGAACTCCCAACATTTTAAGAATATCATTGTCGTAGGTATAAAATTTATAAGAGGAAAGAGGTGAGAAGTGCCAAGAAACATGTCTATTGTACATTTCAAAACTATAATTCATAAACAGCCGTGTTCTAAACTTTCTATCTTTACTGAAGTCGTGATCTTGATCAGTTTTTTTTTAAGTATTTCAATCTACGTAAAAGGCAATATAAAGACTTGGAATCATAAATTAAATGATGACTGATATGATTTGCTGCATCTGTTTCAAGTATATTTTCCATTTCACTTCCAATGCATTAATTTTTGGCACAATCAATAAGTCCTTTATTATTTTCTTTTTAATCTAGCAAATTCTCTCTATTGATGGAATCATGCAGTTTTTAATTTTTTACCTTATTTCTTCCATAACAATTCATCTAACTCAGCAATTAGAATGATTTCTATTTATTTATGAGTTTCATGAAAATTGGATCAGTTTCATAATTAAATAATTTCACTTTATTTTCAAGTTATGGTAGAAAATGGATGTTAGCAAGATTTCCATGAATTAAAGACTGAAGTTCATGTTAATTCTTCATTTTGTCAGTCCATCAAGTAAGGGGCTTTTTTTCCAGATACTAAAAATTTAAGTAATTGCATTTATTTTAGGCTCAAAATGAGTGTCAATGAGAAAGTTTTAAGTAAAGAGAATTGTTGGCTCTGGGAGATTAAAACTGTAGTTAAATATCTTTGCTATGTGAAGACTGTTCCTGTGACTAATTCATCATTTCGTGTATCATGAATTGCTAAGATCTGTAGTGATATTAATCTTTAAGTGTATCTTCCAATCTTAATAATATTGCTAGGTGTTAATTCATTCATTTTTTCATTTTGCAATTGTATCAATAGACATTCTAATTGTAGCATAGATTATTTTTAGTTTTTATGTACCGTATTTGACGGCATATAAGACGCACCTTTTTTCCTAAATTATGTCTCGAAGAATTTCCCTGCGTCTTATATGTGAAGGTTCAACCTCCACGGGTTAACTTTCAATACTGAATGCTATTTTTAGCCCAGATGGTCTATACTACCTATTTCATAATTGCATTCAATGATCGTGTTAATATTTGGCTTTTACGAAACATGACAACTAAAAGAAACTACATTTTAAGTTATTTTCGTACCACGATTTCGCACGGACTATTAAAACTTTTTTCCTTGTGAGTGACCAACATAATGAGGGTGCGTCTTATATGCTGGTGCATCTTATATGCCGTCAAATACGGTATTTTATTTTAAAATTGAAAAGCATCTGTATGAGTGGCTTAAACGTTTTTCAAAATTAGATGATCATTGCTTCCTTGATAATGTTACTTTTTGTTAAAAATGGTTCCTCTTGTATTTCAGTTGCTATTTCATCTATATGATGTATTTCAAGTTGAAATTCTTTGATATTTTTTGTAAATATTACTATCATTTATTAAATCAATCATTTGTTATTATAAGATTGGATGTATGTAAAAATAGTGATGGTAGTATTATTTCCATACTGGTATGTCTTCATTATTTATTAAAAAATAAAACGTTTGTGATATTAGTATAAACATGATGTGTGACTAATGCAGTGATTTTATTGCCTGTTCAAATATTGTTGCGTAATTTTTTTGGCCATTGCATCTGAAGGGTAGATTTTTCATCAATGTAATTTTTATTCTGGCTATATCCCCATGATATTTTCTGTGACTAATATCTTTATTAGAATTATTTCGTATGGAGTTAAATTCACAATTAATAAGATTCTTGATTTAGAGGTTTCAAATCTCCAATAGCCGTTGGTATCTTTGTTGGTGTTTAGAAGTGTGGTATTCCTTTCTTCTTTTCTCCAAATACCGGGTAATGCTGACAATGATGGCTATTGGAGATTTAAAACCTCTAATTCATTAACAGACACGTTCCAAAATTTCCTTCTCGCAAAGAATCTTGGTATTTGCCATTAGATGGTTTTACTGTTGTTACTTTATAAGCTATGGAAAATTTACGTATTGAATAGAATACATTTTTCAGAAAATGATGTTTTATTTAAGTTAATAGCATTTTTAATGGAAATGTCAGAATTTATTAATTCAAGTGAGGAATTATCTTTAACTCCCTAAAGATTAAACCTTGATATATTTGATATGTGGCAAGAATTGAAACTGGTTTGTAATGCAGTCATTTGAGACTTTAAAAAGAGCATGAGTGTTGCCACTTACTGAAATATTAATTGGTGTCATTGTTATTAACAGTATTCCTTTCCTAAATTTGGCATCTGGATGGTCACCCATTATTCTTCTTAATTCAACTGATCTTTTAATCAAAAAGTGCTGCTGGATACTTTTAACCCTTTTGCTACGGCGAGCATGCCGGCACGCTCTCTGGTTCCTTACCGAGGTACGGAGAGCGTGCCGGGACGCTCATGCTCATCAGTTTTAAATGAGTGGGAGAACGCTCCCGATACTCGGAAAGGTTTTCCTTTAGTCTGCCGTTAACTACGAAGGAATACATTCTCATAAATACGGGCTTTATCATTATAAATGCGTAAAAATCACCAATATGGATGCCGTAGTAAAAGTGTTAAGTATATTTGTTAAAATTTAAAGAAGCTCATTAAATTGATGGTTTAATGCATCCTTATTTTAATATTTACAGGAAAAAATTTGTTTTATCAATTGTCTTCTTACTTTAAATTCATTATACTTAGACGAAAATCATTGTCAAAGAACATGTCAATATTTCTTATATTGTAATAATTTCCCTTCTTGACACAGTTGTCTAAGATTTTGGTAGGGATGACTGGATACATCTACTTTGTTTTCTATGAAATCATACAAACTGTATCTTGATACGAGGTTCTAGTGTTTTATGTAAGTCTTTCTCAGTAGTGAGTGTGGTAGGAAAACATAGCAATATTAATTGACATAGAAGGCAGAAAAATAGAAGAACAATTTTTTGAGTAACTATCACTATTAAGTGTTTAGTGAGTTAAGCTGTTAGGTATTGACTTTGATTGTATTCTCCAGTGGAAGAAGCACACTGATGTATGTATTTTGTGGTAAAATTTTGAAATGCTTTGTATGATTTGAGGAAATTAAATCTGTTTATACCAAAATATCATTCATATTTTTTTCTATTCTCTGTCCCATAGCCATCCTAACTGTAGCCTCCTTCTCTTTAATAATTCTGCCAATCTAAGGAATATTATGATACACATAAAGGGCCTTAAAAATAACTTTGTGGGCCCATACTTGTACCTAATTTTGTGGTTCCCCTTAGTATTTTAGAAGAATTTTTGGATGAATTTTCTTTTAACTGTAGCTTTATAGTTAGTCAACTTTTTATTAATTTAAACAATAAAAATATATGTTTAATATTGTGGTACTTAGTAACATACCGGTACCAGCCTTGGTGGAAGAGTGGATAGTATTCCATCTATGCTATATTCCATCACTCCAAACCCCAAGGTCCCAGGTTCAAATCCTAACTGATTGGGTTTTTCCGATCAGGCAATGGTAGGGTGTGTTCATTGCTGCTGTTGCCTTGGTGAAGCACCCCCTGAGGAGTTCATGAGAGCTTAGGGGGACTTCACTGATAAAGGGCAACAGTGGCTAAGCATGGGAAAAAATATAAAAAATCCTTGGGAAATATCACTGCAAGACGAATCCATACAAGTCTCTCATCCCCTCCCCATCAGTTGGCAGCATACAATAGCATGATCCACCAGATGTCAATTCTACCTCTCTCCATACAGAATAACTTTGTTGAAATAATCATCATTAAACATGTTGCGAAATTATAGAGAAGAGGAAGAAAATTACCTTTATTGATATTTTCCAACAGCTTAAGAATACTGGAAAGAAGTGGATTCCTTGTTTTTCTCATATATCCACAATGATAACCATATTCATAGGGTTGATACAGTTATAGACTGAGGTCACCTTAGATTGTAAACTCAACTTATGTGTACAGTGTAATCACACAACGTCAAAAGCTTTATAAAGTCAGACGTTCATTAAAAACCTATCCAACATGACTTTGGAATCGAAAACCTTCTGATTCACCAATAAAATAAAACTTTTAAACAAAACTCTATCGTCAACATTGACGTTTTTATCATTCTACCTTAATGTTGATGAATGTTTTGGGATTTTCTCTGATATATCGGAAACATTTAACACTAAAGGTTTGTTTGAATGTTTAACATTATGAGGGATATATAAGACTTATTTGCAAGGTAATAAGTACCAGTAATTGTAAAAATATGATTCCTTAGCAAAATGTGAGCAATAGCATCTAATTTCCATAGCCCCATGGAGAGGAAGGATTTTTAAATCAGCCAGAGGACAGTTTCCACTGGGCTGCTTTAAAAGGAGGGTCCTGAGTGCAAGTGATATAGGCATGAAAAGGAAAAATATGCTTGGTATGTACGTGCGAAGGGAACAAAAATGACTCATAACGGAGGTCACCAAAAAATGTTACAAAATGTAAGACAATTTGGATGTAAGTGCAAAAATTATTCTGTTTTAATGGAATCATTTTAACTTCGGAAATTGTATTTTCTATAATTTTTTTCCTATTAATTCCTGAAGAACAAAGATTTAGTGTATTCTAGTAAATGGAGTATATAAATTTCTATTAATAATTTCCTTCATCAACAGGATTTAATTGAGGAAAAATTATAATCCATAGAAAAAATACAAATTTTACATTTTGCCATTGTTAGTATCTCAGTAATTGTTCTGACGACTACTCGATATCAAATTGGGGAATGACAAACTTAAGACATGTAATAAAAAATTTCCCCACAGAAAGTCGATCACAGTAAATGAATATCTTATGTTTGAAAGTATGAATATTTACATTTAACGAAACCAAACTTCCTAAATAACAGCCGTATTAGCGCACCTTTGACTATCCAGAAAATGAGACCAATACAGGCCATCTGTTCTTGCTATAATCTCGTGAAATATATACATTTCCTCCAGAGTGAAGAAATCTTGTTCACTTGAGGTGAGAATCATGACGTCGCGTATTACCACTCCAACCCCAATTCATCCTTATTGCTATACATTTTCTTCGTTCAAAACCGAATCGCGAATCTTCATACTCTTTAGAAATAAAGTCCAAATTATTGTCTATACATTTAGCGCATTTGAAATGAATATTAGGAATTAATATATATTTTACCTCTCGTTCTGTGTACAGAAAAACTATCTGTGAAAGAGAAATGCCGAAATAAATATGACGAACTCTGAGAGAGATCGCACGAAGGATACTGAAGTAGTTTCTATGAATGCCGACAGGTGTGCGCACAAAGTGTTGCGATATTTCTTTCCCCCACTGTACGTTGTAATATTCTCGATCTTATTTACCAAGAAACTTTTTTTTAACGGCCTACGGTTAACTAGTAAAGTAATAATATTGACAAGGGATGGCCTGAATAATATACCCTGGATGTTATTCGGGAGCCGCTTCACTTTCTGAAATGCCCTTGGGAGCACCGGCACCACAAAAGGTTGAGTACCCTGGTTCTAAGCAGAGGCGCGTTATACAGTAGGCAAAATTACCCGATTACAAGGGGCCCCAAATTAATTTCAAATTATTTTTTCTGTCCTTAGAAGGAATAATATGTAATTAATCATACGGTAACATCTATTACAAGATGAATCTGTATAAGGTAAAAGTCAAAAATCAACTGTTGAAGAACGAAATATCAAAATTTTCTGCGTGATAATAACGTTATTCTCAAGAAAGTCTCTCGGTTAATTCTAGAGATGGGACAATCGATTGAAAAAACAATCGAATAGTTATTCGAATTTTTTCATTCGAATGAATTCACTCGCTTTCATGGGCTGAAAAGGACGTATTTGCTGGTAAGGGGCAGAGGCAGTAACACCTTACTGGTATCAGATCGAATACGTCTATTCGATTTTGTTTCACTCGCTAAAAGCAACCGAATAAATTCACTCGGTTAGGATAGAGTGAAAAATCGAAACGCTTTATGCAAATAATTCGATTGAAGCAAATAATCGAATTATTAGATTGTTCCCACCTCTAATTAAATCAAAGACATTGATTTTGATGTAGTAATTGATAAACTTGCAGCTTTCAATGTCAATAAAGGAAATTTCCGACAGAACGTGTTATTAATTTAAATTCATTTCCTTTTTTATATGTACGTACCGTATGGCTGGGAACACATTCACCGGTTTCCCCCGGCCGGTCGGTCATAAAATGGTCGTGAAACCGGGGTAGAAGAACTGGGCTAGCCATAAACTGTCCCGGTTGCTTCTCCGGTGTTGGTGAAAATCAATTCTCTTAGGAATTTTCGGTTCAAATAACTTTAATTTTTAAAATTACTTGCTAATTTCGTCTTCATTCACTATGTCATTCGGCACGTCCATATTTTAAAGCAATAGTAGAGGAGAGGGCAATGGGAAGGTACCACGTTGAAAAAGGACGTTGGAGATAAAGATTGAGGATTATAGAAAAAATTAAAATCGTCGCCTCGAAGGGAAAGTCCAAGTTTAGTTTTATTTCCGTGGTTTTCATCGTTTGTTTATTTAGTTAACAACCTTTGTCAAAATTTCTAATAAACTATAACCAAATTACGAGTGAAAATCTTCCTGCCCACCTATTGCAGATTTTATGCTGAAAAGAATCGCTATCAAGCAGGCATAACAAGGAATAAATAAAAGTCCTTCATAATTTTTGTCTTTTTTCTTATTAATGCCTTCGGAGAAAGAAAACATTCCGTTTCCTACAGACGGCTACTTTTATATCCGCGTCAGAGGCAAATTCGGCAAAGGAAATTGCAAGGAATGAAAGATTAATTTAGTACACTTCCATAGATTTTTTATTTAGGCGACATGTTTCGCTAGTGAGCTATCATCATTAGGCAATATTCTATTACCAATTTTTAGTTATATTGGTAAATCCAAGGTAGGTGCACAGTTAGAAGTGGATTTAGAAAGTAAAAAACTTTGCTGGGGATAGAAAGTAGGGATTTGGAAACCAGTGCAAATCACGGCATTTGTCAACATATTGTTGTTTATCACATATCACTACACTCTGTGGTACACTACAGCAAATTATTTTCGGAAATAAATTTCTTTACATATTGCTTTATATAATTAATTCTTAAAATATTGCTTCATATGATAAACGATATATCAGTGAGTGATTGGTGCATTGCCGGTAGTTAAAAAATATATAATTGGAAGTACGCTTAAATAAGAATTTGTCAAAGTGGAGGCGTATAATGAAACTCTCCCTCCCCACCAACAAAATCTTATAAACATTCATATCGCAACAATGTTTTTACCCGGCAGCGGCCGCATGTCAAAAAAAGAATGAACCTTTTACTTCTCGGTGAATGATAAGTGATGTATGTTTACATTCAACAGTTTCCGATTAAAAAATAATTAATACTGGTGGCTTTAAAAGGCCAAAATAAGCAGCAAGGGATGGGGGAAGGCACCCGGCAACAACCGTTCAATGTGAAAGCGCTCATTTGACCGACGTGCATTACTACCCACACCCGGTCGTTAATGGTCGCAAAGGTCCCAACCCGGTGCCGTCCTCTTCAGTCGTTGGGTCGGCTGTTATCCGGCGACCCCGAGGTCTATAATCTATTCTCGGCTACTGTGAAAGGCTCCATTTACTTCTACTGCTTACTACCCTTGTGACCCAGCTTAAAAACCGGCTATGGTTTGCCGGCCGGGGGAAACCGGAGAATGTGTTCCCAGCCGTAGGCTGCACGAGTATTCCCCTGTCTGTGTTCTGTGCGATGCTAATTATCAACAGGTCATGGCAACGAATCTAGGTGAAATGTATGAATGGCCTCTAAGATTAAAATTGTTTATTAAATAGTGAATTATATTTGGGAACTAAAAATCCTTCTTTCCTGAATATAAGCCCAAAACTTTTCACTAAGCACACTCTACGTAACAGAGTGGGGGGGAGGGGTCCTGCCTGGTGTCCTGTTACATGGGGAGAAGGAAGGGTAGAAAATTGGAGAAATTTGCGTTACGTAATTTGTGTACGACCCCTGATTGTGGTATCGGACATGAAAAAGATGTCAGAGGAGCAAAAGCGGCGATTTAAGAGGGGAATTTTTACCATGGCCGGAAATATATTTGATGAAAAGTCGCAAGAATATAAGTGTCGCGATGGCTTCTCCGGTTCATCCACATCGCATGTTTCCGGCTACGAAGAAAAGGCATCACCGCACTCTTCATGTTACTGAGATATAGAATGTGACTGCAGCTAATGAATGCGCTACGTCTGTAAATGATGGTTAGATTACTTTGTTTGTAATTTCGCAAAACAAAAATAAAAATGTGTAATTTTCTCATTCCTACATGAAAAAATGAGTTTTTGATATTATGTTATACATACATATACATACCTCTTGCACCGCCATCGAAAAGTGGCTTTATTTATCGGCGTCGCAAATTGTCGCAGGATTTTATTTCAGATTCTTCTTCAGAAAGCTTCAAAGAATATTTTGGTATAAATAACTCCGCGTACACCGCGCTTATTCACTACTATTTTCCTCACTTTAGGTGGAAATTTGCCGTAAAATAAGGGTTCGCCATTTTGTTGTATAAATAATGCAAATATTCAACTGTGATCATTCAAACCCAGTATTATAAAGCATAAAAATTAGGTTTATAATACTGCATCGTTTTTTTCCCGATAATTTATCTCATTTTGGTTCAGGATTGGCTTGAAATGGTAGAATTTTGCGAAAAATCGAGGACCGGCATTTTTCGTAAAATTTGGTCAACTTTGACACCCTGTAGAATTGTAACGCGTGGGAACCAACGCAAATGATTTCACAGTTATATGCAAAATTTATTCAAAAACGACTATGGGAAGTTTCAAAGTCCGCGCTCAAAAAAGGCACTTTTTTATTTTTGGCCAGCTTTTTTCTATTCTAGCCCACTGTGCGTCGTCTAAAACTAGAAAACGGCTCGACCGATGTGAATATTATTTTTGTTTTGTTCGCCTCGGTACGGAGGTGGTTTATTAAAATGGAAATCAGGAAAAACCCAAAAGGAATAGCCGAAAAATCGAAAAAGCTTTTCCATAAGATATGCACGTAAAGTTCATTTTTCTCGCAGTAGGCTTTATTTCATTTGAAAATTTAAATTAGAAATAATAGTTGTACAAAGTCGAATCAAGCGCCAAAAGAAGGGGAATAGAATAAAGATTCTTATTTTCGTCGTGAAATATCGTTTACGAATCGAAATTTCGAGAATTTTGATAAAATGCGTTAATATTTTATCAAAATTTCGAGGTTGTAAACAACCCATCCCCCTTGACAATGAATGCGATTGTTGATTCCAAGTTTATGTATTTATCCATCAAAATGCATTAAGAATATTAGTCAATTAAAATTAAACCTGCTAATAAGTGATACACTTTATGAAGAAGAAAAATTGCATTAGATTTTAACATTTGCTGTTACGAACAATATCCTGAGAAGAATCGCAAGGAAAAAAATATGTTTTTGCTTCTTCTTTGGGCGCCAAAGCATACAGCCTTGCTCGCTGCTACTATTGATGCTTCCTGCTACTGTCTTTACTACCTGCTATGCTCTTATGCCCCCGTAAGGGTAAAAACACTCTGGAGCAGGGTCGCTGAAAACCTAGCTGGTAGCTTAGTCGCTTGCTGCGATGTTAAAGTAAAGCATACAGGAATATGTACAGTGAAGCTTAGCAGGTAGCTGGGATGGTAGCATTGAGCAAGCAGGTTTACATAAGGAGGAACGGCTCGACTCGCGTGCGATTATTTGCTGCTTCTCTTTTGAAGTTTCGGTGAAACTATGACTTAAATATTATCAAAGTTTTCGCATCTATTCTTAAATACTGACAGAATTCTTCAGGATGATTCTTTAGCTATTAATACAAATTATGGCGATCAACAAAAATCTTGCTTTCACGATTCACAGAATGAACATGGCGCTCACGTGCACTTGTTAATATTAAAGCCTCCTTTTAACAAAACTATAAAATAACGAGCTATTCATCGCCATAACTGGCCATCTGAAGCGCCTAAAAGCGGCCCACTGAGCTTCACTATATGTATTTTCAGCTGCTTGCTAGGTTACCAGCTGTGAGTGTGTAATATGTTCGTCTATTGTTCATGGTATACTTTCACTTTAAATTGGCGTCTCGCTGTTTGTGAAGCATAAATAAATTAATGTTTGCATTCATTGAAGTTACATGATAATTTTACAATAAAGTTCAATGTTAGAAACTCATTGTTTTACTACAGTAATATTCAATGTTAGAAACTCATTGGGATTTTACGTCAAGATTCAATGTTGGTACCTCATTGGGATTTTACAATAAGATCAATTGTTGGAAAACCTTTGAAAATTCACGATAAAATTTATAGTTCAATTTCATTGAGATTTAACAATGGCTTTAATGTTAATGTATCATTGGATTAAAACAGTAAAAATTACTGGTAATCCTATTGCCAATGATACTTATTATAGTGTCATTTTTTTTTGTGTAGGAAACAAGCGACCAGCATGTATTCGGGTATGCGACCTGCCCTGCTCCAATGTGTTAAGGCCGAATTTAGGTCTGTATTGAGAGAGAGGAATTCTCTAAATGATGAAAACTTAGATTGATAAAATTGAGCATTTCGTTTCCTATCTCGCGTATTTCCACATTTTTCTTGTTCTATGTAATACAAGCATTATTATTTTTTTCGAGATTATGTTTCGCGTATTTTTCTGACTGGGAGTCTTTGTGTGTTTTGAGTGTTGATGTGGTTGTAATAAAAACTACACTTACACTACACTTTACATTCTTGAGTATCTTTTTTCACTGAACTCGTCGTTATCGCTTCTTTGAGGCAATTTAAACTTACCTGATTTTGCCTATAGGGTGAGAAGGGAGTTTAAAGTTACCTGATTTTGCCTATGGGGTGAGAGGGGAGTTTATAGTTACCTGATTTTGCCTATAGGGTGAGAGGGGAGTTTAAAGTTACCTGATTTTGCCTATAGGGTGAGAGGGGAGTTTATAGTTACCTGATTTTGCCTATAGGGTAAGAGGGGAGTTTTAACTTACCTGATTTTGCCTATAGGGTGAGAGGGGAGTTTTAACTTACCTGATTTTGCCTATGGGGTGAGAGGGGAGTTTATAGTTACCTGATTTTGCCTATAGGGTGAGAGGGGAGTTTAAAGTTACCTGATCACGATGAAAAATTTTTAATTTCTTTGCCAAGATGTAGTATTTATATTATGACTTCAAAGTTATTTTATGAAATTTTTCGGGATCCCTATGTAAGTTAGAATTGCTTTTATTTTTAAATATCTTTCGTTGAAAATGTTTCTAAGAATTTTAATCTATGTTAGACTTTTTATGTGCATTATTCATTAAGATGAGTATGAGTAACTCGGGAGCTGCACATGACCAAGCTGAGTCTCGTATGGCAATTCGCATATATAGAAATGAAGTAGCAAACAAATATGAATAAAATGTTTAGTATTATTTTTAAATTTGAAGATAAAATGTTTTTATTTACGCTTATTAATTCCATAAATACACAATTAATAATTAGAAAATAATGTATGAATCGATCAGGGGAAGATAATGCGGATCTTTTATATCTTTTGGTCCATGACATAGAAATACTCGGTCTTGTTCGAGACCTGTGAGTCATACAGCTTTCAAATTTGATTTATATAGGTATTGTTTATTTGTTGATTATTGAAATCTATACCATATATTTGATTGCCCACTCTCTATCCTTCAGCTCATCTTAGGCTCGATACTAATTCATTCAAAAGGTATATGATATGAAAAAACTCTAAAAGTTCGTTTTTACGATCCGTTAAGCAATTGTTTCTTTATTTTTGCTAAACTAAGCAGAAATATTAAATGGCTCATTATCATTCGAAAATAATTTCGTTAACATTATGCCCTAAACACTGTTTTTAGCCTTATATCACGCAAAATTTGGTAAAGTAATCCTGAAAAATATCAAATTCCTTACTTTTAAAACCAATTGTTTTGACAATCGCTATATAAGCAAAGTTAACATCCACTGTATCGCGATTCTCTAATGAGTAAATGGGACGTGCGGAATGAATTGTATTTTGCTCTATGATTAGGTGTTTTAATTATAACTTGAGTGCTATGTCATTCCGCGGTGTTTTTTCGGTTTTGAATCACATTAGCCATTACTTAATACCATTAATTACTATTAATCATGATTATTTCCTAAACGCAAATCTTGTCTAAAATTGTCTCGGATACAAAATATCCATAAGAAGCTTTACTTTATATAACTTAATTCGCGGTCTTCTGCGCCGTTCCTCGCGAATCAACAAATAAAAGATAAGAGAGGCGGAAGCAGTGGGGGAATTAATTTGCACCAAACACCGAAAGACTGGAAGAAAATCTCATGATGTTAAACTCAATCGTTGGGTTACTCCAGCGTATAAAAGATAAGGACATTTCAATTGATTAAAACTTAACAGGCAATCGGCAAAATCTATTTACGTCTTTACTGCCGTCTTCACGTAATATATATTCAGTGGGTGACCTCGAACAGCGCCTCAGTCTTATTGGTTGGGTGGTCTCCTCAGGTAGTCTTCGGCTTCATTCAGCGACTCACCTTCGAAGACTCCGACCGTCGCAATGTCCATCTCAAACATAAAGGTACGTCAAAAATCAAAATAACCATTTTTCCGAGACAGTTTAACTTCGATACTCCTTCGATTCTGTAATTCGCGCATCTCGAGGATATACTCTTTTCAATACTTTATATATCTTTGGTTTTCATGAATTTTCTCATTGCAGCGCAATATCAGTTTTTCCGTGCATGAACGAGCAATTTCTATTCGTTCGAAGGGAATTTTTTCGCACCCTGGCTTTTCAGGCTCCGGAGTTATCCCCGAAAAACTCTCTCTTTTCAAACTCCGAACTTCCTGAATTACGAATTTATTCCGTATAGAGTGACGTATGTCCGGAACTTAAATATGTTAGTATTAGATCGAAATTGGACAAACAGTTTTTCTATCCCCAACAATCCGTCGCAAGTACATCTTCCCCACCGCGGTTTCTACGCAAGGTGGATTTTCCCGGAAAATCACTGTGGCTTTACAGCTTTCATCCATAGGAATATTGTGCGCAATCCTTAGGGCAAGGTGAACCTAAGGACGGATGTCCGCACTAGTCAAGCAGGTTTCGTCGCCAAGAGCCCTACCCCAAGTCTGCTTAAAATTCTTCGTGGACAACGTATTTCATAATCTCATTCAAAGACGAAGTCACGGATGGGGATACTTTCGTTGAGGAATTGAGAAACTAAGGATTAATTAATTCTGAAAAATCGTTTTTTTTTCATTACGTTTGAATGAAAAGATTTTTCATCCAATCTATTGACAAGTTTACTCGGAACCACGGCAACATATATTTTGCTCTAAGGTGTTCTTTAAATTATTTTTAATCTTTCTTTTTGTGATCGTATCGCTTATCTATGCCTAAAAATGCGCTTATTTCGATTTTAACTCACGAATTTATATATTTTGGCACATGCGGCCTCATCTTTATTTCTACAGTCGCTAACAATTCGTTAACCATCATAAATAAATCGCGATATAAATGAAATTGTTAAAATGATTTCTATATTTTGATGCCTTTAAAAGTTTCTTAAAGTCGGTACCGGTTCAACTTTTATATTATTTCACTCTCCTACTATCCTTTTGTATTAACTGTTAACTCAAATATATCAAACGTCGCAAGACAATCTATCATTGCGATACTTCCAGTCATGGCTCGAAATGATCACGTACATCAAAAATTTTATTTCAACAGCAAATATCGACTGAGTCCCAAAAATATATGTGAAAGCAGATTAGATAATTTGAAATTAGCTTGTATATATTCCTCTTGAAAAAATATCTAAACACTCGGTTTCGATAATGAGTACTCTTAAACATGAGAGCCCTTTCAATAAACACTGTCCGAGAAGGTGCCCTGGGCTAAACATTCCTTCGGAGGGTCGAAATACCTAACATTCACCGGCCGTTCCCTTACTGTCAACCGAGGGACATCCCGGCGTCAGCTCTCCAATGCTGTGGCGGAGTGAGATTTGGAAAACAGTCATACAGCTACATAAATTAGAAATCTGTCTCTTGAATACATGCCCTTGAAATACTTCTATCAATCAGAGAATTTGACCGGACCCCTAGATTGTAGACAAACAGTACGGCATTTTCATGCAATCGATTCAATTCCAGTAATTTTAAAATTATTTATTTCTTCAGTTTTAGTTGCAAAATATCATTTCATTATTTTTAACGGGGAAAATCTCGCTACGTAGAAATGTATTTTTACTGTAATTCTCTTTTCCGTTGGCTCAGTCTGTCTCAAAGGAGAATCTATTTCTCGCAATTCTATGCTTTTTGCAATAAAAAATATATTCTTGTGTTATGTTACTTCATGCTAAACTTAATGAAATTTCACTCTTTCTCTTTGATAAAATAGTAACCATAATAATCCAAGTGTAGACTATCATTTCAAATTATTTATCATTCTTGTTATTTATCAATAAGCTAAGTAAAATTATTTCCAAAGCAATTGTATTAAGATGCCAATTAACAGTAATACAGTAATTTAGCATAAACGAAAAATACTTTAGTTGTTCCTGGTAAGTTAGAAGGTTTTTAATCCGCGAAGGTCTTTAAATATAATAAACCATTTCTGATTCTGACTATCTTTTAAGATAAAACACCGTTTATCGGAAGTGAATAAATATCGACTACCCAGAATCGAGTCTTATTAACGACGGTATGGCTATAAGATAAATATAACCAGATGGCTAAAACATAGAGAAATGCAGGATATGTAATTCAGTAACTTTATATAAAAAAACAACTAACTAAAGAGGCAAAAATATCTATAAGTACTAATCAGTTTTACTTAATAAGTAACTAATCAGTTTTATGAGGTATTCAAAACCCAAAGCGATGAAAAGAAAGGCGAAGAGTCTTTGGGATGAACATAGGATATTATTAATAGACGGATAGTATTAGAATATACGGGAAAATTCGGTCACATAAATTGCCGAATGACATCTCGCAGGTACAAATGTAATGCAATGGGTTACTTAAGTATCACGGAACTAACAAACGATATTTCTCGAAACGAGTCTGAGTGGACAATAATGGAGCACTGAAGATGACACAGAACGGGCTGAAATTGAGTGAAAAAAGAAAATGTTCTTAGGCAATTACACAAAGGTTCTAAAAAAAGTCTAAGAAGAAGGATGACATAGAATGCCTTGTTAAAATTGAAATAATATATATTTTTTTCACGTTTTAATGTATAAATCTTATAAAGACATACTTCTAGATTATATAATTTCATTCGGATCAAAGTGACAAAAAGTAAATTATCTAAAAGAAAAAATAACGGTTGCATTTGAAGATTGATTTACTTTATAAACTGTACACGTTTTATAAATAGTTTATGAGAACCACTCTCTTAATGGAAAATTAAATCGTGTCTTATTTCTTTAGTATTTGTCGGGATTTGGGAACGAGTTTGCTTCTGAAGATCCTCGCTGTCCAGATGCTCTACCAAAAGGCCAAAACAGTCCTCAAAAATGCCCCTACGGATTGTACGCTGAACAGCTATCTGGAACTGCTTTTACAGGTTCAGTATTATTATTTCCAATTTAATTCTGCAAATTTTATGAAACCTGCATACGGTAAAAAAAACTTAATAAGTATTTGTATCGTAGAATATTTGCCCTGACCTATCGTCGAACCAAGGATAATCTGATATCTTGAAAGTCGTCGGATACGCACGGCTTCCAGCGATCCCTCGAATTTCAACTGTGTAATTTGCCGTAAAGTACCTCAAAAAATTTCCAAAAATCCCCGCAATGCAATCTTATGGGAAAAATCCGGCTTATACTCACTTATCTCTTCTCCGGTGGAATAAATTCTGCAGCAATTTTTTTGAACCTACTGATGTCTCAATTACTGTAATTTTATTGGTATATTTATTTTTATTTTGAGATTTACCGGTAGATGCTGCATTTCCCACCCTATTTTTATACTCGAGTCAATGAGTTTTCCCATTTTTCTGAAACAAAAATTATGCCTTGACTTATTCTTGAATATGCACGGTATTTACTTTCTAACAAGCATTTGTTTATATATTTGTGATTTAGATGGACTTCTACTTATAAAATCATCTTTATTGTTTAAATGAATGACTGGTATTACAAATGGAATGAGAGATTGGGCACTGATGGAAATCTTCAAATGTTCAGCAGCGATATTCCCTTGCTAATGTGAAAAGGTGTATGTGTTTAACTAAAGAGCACATTTAAAGGATTATTTCCTCATTTGATTTATTAAAACATTCCAATCCAAACGCAAGTTACAAAGGCAGAGGCATTAGTTTTCACTTTGTTCACATGTTACTCACGGTATCATCTTTTGGGGAACTAATACCTTACTATATTTAACAGTCTGCAATCCGCATGATGTTCATTAAAAATACAATGATCAATGTTTACCTATATTCAAAAATATATATCCGAGGTATACGCTTTCTCAAGGAGAAGCCTTTTCGAAAATTTTTGGCACACGCTTAATGCACAGCAGACAATATTGCACTGAACTCAAACTATAATTCAAAGTTGAGAG
Source organism: Sympetrum striolatum (assembly GCA_947579665.1). NCBI lineage: Eukaryota > Metazoa > Arthropoda > Insecta > Odonata > Libellulidae > Sympetrum > Sympetrum striolatum. Next base: position 22,278,816 of record OX388352.1, on the reverse strand, counting down.
TACTCCAACTCGCAGTGAGGCCTGAGTATATCCACCCACCAGCTTGCACCCTCTAGTCTCCAAGCTACAAACAGTTCTGGGTCACGCCCGATAGCCGTGCAATACCGGCCACGGATATTCATCTTATATATCAAAATGAAATGATGTTCGTGACGTCGTCTAAAACTAGAAAACGGCTCGACCGATTTGAATATTTTATTTGTTTTGTTCGCCTCGGTACGGAGGTGGTTTAGTAAAAAATGAAATCAGGAAAAACCCAAAAGGAATAGAATTTTGATAAAATGCGTGAATATTTTATCAAAATTTCGAGGTTGTAAACAACCCATCCCCCTTGACAATGAAGGCGATTGTTGATTCCACGTTCATGTATTTATCCATCAAATGCATTGAGAATATTAGTCAATTTAAAATTAATCCTGCTAATAAGTGATACACTTTATGAAGAAGAAAAAATTTCATGAGATTTTAACATTTGCTGTTACGAGCTGTGAAGAATCTGTGAAGAAGAACCTGTGAAGAAGAACCTTTGAAGAATCACACGGAACAAAGTATGAACATTAAAATTTTAATTTTTTACAATTTTGTTTAAACGTCAGTAGCAACGAATTTTTATATACAGCAGTGCCGTACCTGGGTCAAATGCTGCCCGGTGAGACTTTAAGTTTTGCTGCCCCCAAATAAAAATAATTTCCCGAATTTTAGTATGAATAAATAGATGTCGAAAATATCGATTTTATGAAACCAATTTAATTTGTAATAAAAAATGTTTCTACGTATGATATTAGCATCAAATACATACTTTACGACTTTTTGACTAGCAAAACTATTTATCACTTCATCAAAATTGATTTCCGCTGTCAGCTGATGCTCTATAGATAATATAGTAAGATGGTTCAACCTAACGTCTGTCATTGTTGCCCTGATATAGTTTTTTATCAATTTTTAATTTGGAGGAACTTCTCTCATACGCAGCAAGATCGCCAAATTTGGAACTGAGTCCGAAAGTTATGTTCCATAATGAAAGTCGGCAGTTCGAGAGGTCCAGATTGTTGCAAGCTATTTCCTGAAGCTTTGACGAAGTTTTGCAGTTTCTCTCTTTCTAGTTGAACTTCTGTTTGGTCGATGTCATCAGGACAATTGCTGAGATTCAATGCGTATTCGTCTTCAAGTAGTTTTTCCGGCGAAAGGAACTCGTACTTCTCGGCAACTTCATGTAGTTGTTCAAATCTTGTCAACATTTCCTGCTGCAATCTGTCCATTGAAGCACATATTTCTCTGCGAAGCTCACTTCGATAGGACAAGACAGCGTCAGAGGCATTTTCTCCGGCCATTTTTTTCTTTCGACGAGCTCCTCACACATTGATTCCGCATAAGCTAAACTTGCATCAGCAACATTTTCTCTCGCAGTCGCTAGAAATTCACTCGAAGCTTTTAACCTAACAGTACAGTCACGAATGTTGAGACCTTTTTTCTGTAAATAAGCTTGTGCGTCATTGATTTCCAATAAGACTGGTGCCCAAAATCCAAGATAGATCAAACATGTGAAGGACTGGAATGAAACCAGCAGAACTCTTGCTTTGGATCGTGTTTCTGGATTTTCAGTGTTTGCGGTTAAAAGTTCCAAGGTTTCGACTATCTTTGGGAAATGCGTCTGTACCATTTTCATTGCCTCGCCCCTGGCACTCCAGCGGGTTTGTGGTAATGACTTTAGACTGGCACCGGCGGTGTTTAGGAGTGTTTCCCATCGATGATTGGCATGAACAAAAAAGTTGTGCCGACTATCAAATGTTCCAAAAACGTAACAGAATTGACTTCTTCTTGAGCCGCATGAATCCCAGCTAAGTTTAGGCTGTGATTAGAGCACGCAATATACTGTGCCTTTGGATTAATATCACGAATTTGCTTTTGCACTCCAGTGTGTTCGCCTTTCATGACAGCTGCGTTGTCGTAACCTTGATCTCTGCAATCCAAAATATCCAGCCGTCACTTTTGAGCTTTGCCAATATCATGGCGGAAATAGCTGCCGCATTTTTTTTCCTTCGTGTCGATAAATTCAATAAAGGATTCTTCTACAGTCACTTTCTTGCCTTCTATAACAACGTATCGCAGCACTTGGGAAGTTTGATCAACGTGAGAAACGTCAGGAGTAGAGTCAAATATAATGGAATAGTACCTGGCACTTTTCACGCGCAGTAAAATGCGATCCCGACCTTGCTGTCCTGACAGCGTAATAAATTCGTTTTGAATTTTTGGCGATAAGTATGTTGTTTGTGCTTTACCCAGGTCGATCAATACCATGTGTTCACGAAGTACTGGATCATACTTTGCCAACAATCTAACAAGCTCTTTAAAGTTTCCTTTGTTAATGGAATCCACATCGTCACTTTCCCTGTGTCCGCGGAGAGCCAAATTTTGTTTCGCTAATAATCGAATGTCAAGTATTCGTTTTAAGATGTCTCTCCATTTTTCGGATTCTCTTTGTCACAGCTCTTGATTTTGATGATCAATTGTTAATCCAGTGCGGTGCCGTAGCTCAAGTTCTTTCCACTGTATCAGTGCTTGCTGGTGTGAGGGGCTTGCCTCGCGGTTTGGGACGCGTGATGATAATTTCCTCCAGTTACTGAATCCCTCAGCCGATGCAAACGAGGACTCTTTGTTTCCCAAGCTAGGAAAAATTCGTCAGCAAAAGCAGAACAAAGACTTCTTAGATAGCGAATAGCATAACCATTTCCTAGGAATCTTCTCTCCATTCGGCATTTTCTTATAAAACCAATCTCTGGATAGCCTTCTGCTTTCCCCAGAATCACTGCTTGTATCATCAAATTGCTTGTCAATATTCTGTAGTTTCTCAGGTCCTGTGTCAACAAAATGCATCCGGAGTTTGTCTAAAAGCACCTTTGGCCAGCTGCCTATATCACTCAGGTCATAATCGCTGTTCATATGGCTGACCTCTGTGGTTGATCCTGCAGAATCGGCAATAGTACGAGGAACAGGTTCTGCTTCTTCTTCAGGCTTCTTTGGCGCTTCCATGTCCCTATTGGGATACATTTCGATATCATCCTGCCCAACAAGAGGTTTAGCAGTACTGTGATCACCAAACACTTGCTCCGTTTCATAATTTCCATGCTGTGGTCCAGGTGGACTAGTGCGGCTTTCCTCTGCTAAATGTTCGGTACTTGATTTTGATTAACCACGCGGGTATGAAAATGACCGCAATGCTCCTTCTAGCTTTTTGTCCTCATGTTGTTTGGCAATCTTCTTGGCTCGGTTCTGAGCACCACTTGGCTGACTTCGTTTCATCTGGAACCATGTATGCATACCTTTATTGCAACATCAAGTTTATTTCTTATACATTTGACTAGTATGATCTTTGCCCAGAATAAACTTAACACGATCCGCAATCCGCAATTTTTCGGGCCAGTTGTGCACTGAGTTTTCTGCAAGGAGATCGCTCTTACAGTTATTTTATTAATTTGTTCAATAGAGCGCAAAAAGTTGTACGAGATAGCCTAATTTTGTTTCCATCATAAAAGTTTCTCTGAGATACTATGCATCAAAGTTACCGAAATCTCATAGTCATACTGAAGAAGGCTGCGGCACGAGGTCAAACAAACTACTATATCTCAGCAAATATACCATCTGCGAAAGTAAAACCTTACAAATGTTCATAAGAGATATGTGTGAATGTCCGTACAAAATTTCATTGCAACACTTGGCATAGAATGACCCTTTAAGTATATAGTATATATATATATATACACTTATAGGCAGTGGCGGATAGAGGCGGGGGGGGGGCAAGGGGAAATCCCTCCCTTCCCCTCCTAGGCCAATAATTTAATACTTATAAACCGGGCGTCGTCTATAGATGACGCGTGACGGTTGTCGGAGTTATTGTTGCCGCATGCTCTTGGTGTCCCTTTACACGAGGCTACTCGTGTTTCAAATGGAGGAGTTCACACGAGTAGCAGGCACTAAATTAGACGCGCCACTGGACGCGGCAGTAGCCGCCACTCAGTCGCACGTGGTGGCGGTGCTGACTGTGAGACAATATTGTATCGCCTCATTGTAAGGAAGAAACTGACAATGCTTGAAATCGGCGAATGCTTTGCACTCGAAGTTCTACTTTGTCTACTCCTCTTCTCCATCGAACGACTGAAGCTAAAGTAATTTTAGTGTCGCATCATTCAGCTGAGAGTACGCGTCAGCTACGAACTCCTCTTTTTTCCTGCGAACTGGCAATTTCAGTTAATTTTGCAACTTAAGTTTTAGTTTATAGCCAGTTAACTGTCATAAATATTTTCGACGTAGATTTCCTTTCGTAGTAATTTTTATACTAATATATTGTACACCAAAATTTGAGGGGGGGGGTTAACCCCTTGATTCCCCTCCACTCGCTACAGCCGTTCCTGGAAGCTCCCACCAAAAATGTATGCATGGATCCGCCCCTGCTTATAGGGGAGATATACCGGAGAGATACTTATATGTAATAGACATAATATTGATTACATTGGACTCCCGGATATTCGTGTGGACAGCGCGTTTGCCTTTGTTGAAAGCGGTACCGGGTTCGATTCCCAGTGGGAGCCAATGAGCGAAATGACCTAAGCTGTCGAAGTGCTTTTAACAATACTACTACTATTAATTACATTTATTTATTATTTATTCTATAAGCATTATTTTTAAAAGTGATGAGATTGATGATCTTGTTAGACATGGAAAGGACTCCAACACTGGTTAGAAAGGTGGCATCCTTTGAATAATCGAGCAATTGTCAAGAAAACTGTGAAATGGTCTGTCTAAATTTTACTTTACAATGAACTTTAATTACGAGCTCTTTCCACTCTCCAAACCAACCATCAACTACATGTAAGGCCTACCTATAAAGTAAACTTTATCTTATGATACCATCCTTAACATAACTACAGCATACTGGGGGCGCTGCTTTAATGACCAGATTCGCATTCCGTTCTACTGCGACTGTATGGCTCGGATAAAATGTGAAGCACCATTCTGGCACAGTGTTGTCAGATACTGAAAATCAGTCAATGAGTTTTTGTTTGATAACTTCCTTAAAACTGGTGATAAGGTCAAATTCAAAATTCAGTCTGGGAAAAAGTATGTAGAAGGTTGTGATGAAGATTCCCCATCTCATCTTTTCGAGCACTACACATACATGAGTGGACATACATGACAACTACCTTTCGGTAGGTTGGCATCAAACATTAAAAATCCCTATTAAATGCCATCATCTTCACTTCCTGGTAGTTTAACCCACCCTTTAAGACATCCAACATTTGTCTTTTTCTTCCCTTCTGTTTTATCCCTTGATATATGCCCTCAGTTACATACTTTAGCTGTCCCTCTCCTCTCAATATTTGACTCATCGATTTACTCTCTCAATGCTTAATTACTCACACACTCCACTTAGGTCCACCTTTCACACCCATACAGTAAAACACTCCACACTCAAGGATTCTACCAATCCTTTCCTGATTATTTATCAAGACCACTGGTCATCAATTTCCTTTTCTTTCTTTTCAAAGGCTAATTTATTACCTACCTCATATATTATTTGTTTGTTATATTTATTTTTTATATTATATTTATTATATTAGTGAGTTTATTTACTAAAATGTGTAAACCCTCTTTGTAATTACACAAAATAGCTTTATCGTCAGCATATCCCACACTTCACTACTTCTCCAACAACCATTTTTCCCTGACCTATTTCTTTCCAAACTTCTTTTACCATTCCCTCTGAATATCTACAATATATAGACATTAAAGGGTAATATTATAATGTAATAATAATTTAAAAATCCATGGTAAAGAAACTTTTACTAGACCACTATTTATTTCAGAATAACACAACCCAGGTTTTGTAGCCTCGCTACATCTTCAGGTCCCACCTGTTCTTTACCATGGATTTTTTACAAGCTAATAAGTACCACAAAATTAACCCTAAATCTGTATCATTTATAACAATAATTGTCTATCTATTGTTTTTTCAAACGATCGTCCCATCTCTAGCATTGACCCATCCTTAGGTAAAAAAATTTTGGTGACATAGGACAACCAATATTTATACCCCTCTTTCCAACTAGCCTATTCAGATTTCCCATCAGCTATCCTTACTGGCACTGTTTGATTCATGTACAGAGTTTTCCTCAGTCTTCTATCTTTCCAGTCCAACCTAATTTTCTTTAATATCCCCATCAGTTTTGAACACTTGACTATCATAAACCTTTTTAAAACCTACAGAATGAACACATACATCCTTCTTAAGTCACAGGCTTCATTCTACAATTACGCTTATCACCCCTATTGAATCTCTCATTATTTACCCTCTCTGAAAACCAAACTGGCCGATTCTTCCCTCTATCCGTCTATTCAGAACCCTTAGAAGTACTTTTGCCATGTGAAATTTTAGGCTAATTGCAAGATATTCCAGACATTCTGAAGCACTTTTCTGTAAAGGAATCAAGACAGTTTTGGTAAAATCCTCTTGCAATTTCCCTACATTATAATATTTCCTGAGCAAATCATATAAACATTGCTTACCCTAATTCACATATTTTAATTTTCCCAATTAGTTTAGCAATATAGGAAACTTAAATATTATAAGTAATTGCATTTTTATTTCAGTTCAGACATTTTATGAACATTGAACTGAAACTTTTATCTGAAACTTAACCTTCTTGTGTTTATTGCTCACTCATTATAACAAATTTTCATGCAAACTTTTGGAGCTGTATTCTTAGTTATAGGAAAAATAATGCAATGTCTCATTTCAGTTCCGAGGTTGGAAAACAGACGATCTTGGCTTTATCGAATACGTCCTAGTGTTGTCCATGAGCCCTTTGTAAGGATGAATTCAACTCACATGACCAACAAATGGGATAATCATCCTAATCCAAATCAAGTAAGTTTTCACAAAAAATGAGAAGCCATAGTACTTATCAATATCACTATTACTCTAATTGAATATTAAATAATAATTTCATTGTAGGTGAAAAATGTATTTTTTAATTGGATGAATCATGATGTTTATTAATAAAAAAATAGGCCACCCTACCCAACCTCAGTTGATACATCCACCTGATAACTGATACTAATCTCGCACACAAGGCATATATATGAAATACAATTCATCAGTAGTATTAAGTATTTACTAAATTACCCTACTGGAGAAATACACAGCTTTAAAATATTTTATTAAAATTATTAATACAAATTCAACACATCTATATTTTAAGTCCTTGAAATAATGGATATTGAGCCTTTCATAAAATAAAGAATACATCATATAAATTTTTCGATAAAAGAGGACACTGCACATGTATGAGATTATTGATTTTCATTATTCATATGATCAAAAGTCAAGCAAATTATCCAATAATATTATAAGAATATTTCTTGATGTGTCTACATATTAACAAATTATGTTAATATCAAAAGTGTAATAGCCACATATATAGCTGCAATTTTTTTTAGTTTCCAATCCAAATATGAGGATACAACTAAAAATTCATTCATAATAACTAACTCTATGCTATGCTTTCAGCTTAGATGGGCACCATTCGAATTATCAAAAGAAGATAGCAAAAAAGCAATTAACTTTGTAGATGGCTTACACACAGTATGTGGAGCAGGTGATCCAAAGAGTAGACATGGAATAGCTATTCATGTATATCTTTGTAATGTATCCATGGATGATTGCTGCTTTTATAATTCAGATGGAGACTTTTTGATTGGTAATTTTAATTTGCAACATAGAATAACCATTTTCTTGACGAATGATACTTAGAAATGCTTGAACTTATTTTTTCAAATATTAAGGTAATACAACTTAATATTTTTCTCTCTTACCATAGTGCCACAGATGGGAACTCTACATATTACAACAGAATTTGGGAAAATGATAGTGAGCCAGAACGAAATTTGTGTCATACAGGTATAACTCTATAATTGTCACAATAAATTCGCCAAATTCTATGCTAGATGTATTATTCAAATGTCTTCTATATAATGCTGCATGAAAAATCAAAAATTTAACCTTATTACTGTTGCCAGTTCATCAGCAGCTAATGTGAGTTCCGCTGTTAAGTTGGCAATGGTCCCTCATAAATTTAAATGTCGTGCATAAGTCGAGTACATAGAATAATGTATACAGTACCCAAGTCTCCAAATTGAAGGCACTTGGAAAAAACTGCAGATTCTCTTAATTTTTAATACATAGATGTTAAAATATATTAGTTGAGAAAAAAGTAGGCAAAATGCAGGGTTTCTTACCTGTTCGAAAAGATAAATCATACGAATTTACATCAAGTTCTAACATGGTGGGTATCAAATTTTCATTTTTTCTGTATGAATTGATGAGGAATAACCAATATGACTAAATATGCCTTCTTTCTTTTCTTACCCAAACTCTGAAGCTACTTTTTAATTCACTTTCTATATTTGTTGAATTTAATCAAATTTGATGATTATATTATCACCATGGATAAGAGTAAAACCTGTATAAAATTCAGCAAATTTTTGAGATATAGATATTTTTTCCATATTTGAATGGTGTCTAAAACATTTAAAATTTTTATGTATTCAATATACTTTTGCTATATTTTATAAGACACCATAGAAAATGAAAAATTATTTGTAATTCCTACAATAAATTTGAGTTGACTAATATTTACTGAATTGAATAATCTTCATGTGGAAATTCAGGTCAGATTCACAAAGTGTTTTTATTTTTTATCCAAAAGTTACTCTGTCTTTTTATTTCAGCAAGGCATAAAATTTAGTGTTGCCATTGATAAAGAAAGTCGAGGATACATTTTAGAGGTCTTTGATGGTCACTTTGTTTTACCAAATCTTGGACCAATTGGTAAGAATGGCACTCTTAAATATTACCATATAAATTCTTGCATAGCATTAACAGTAAGTGATCAGTTAAGGAACAGACTGTGGCTAACAGTCAATGAGTACAATGAATCCCATGATATCATCCTAATTAAGGGACAAGGCAATATTCATCATGGGTGACAAGTGGTCAGCATATTGACTCCGTTACTGCCAAATTAGGCTTTCCAACACTGGACCCCACTATTTCTTAATTCAGATAGCTATCCACATTTTGCTATTTAGGCTGTGTATTAACTCATGACAATAGATTCTTACCTGAGGTGAAAAGAAGAATTGCCATCACAAAACAAGTTTTCCAAGGCGAAATAAATCTTTTAACAAGTAAACATATAGATTTATAGATAAGAAAGAGCTTAGCAAAAGACTTGCTTTGGAGGACTTTGCTCTATGGAAACAATTGTTGGACTTTAGAGAGGATGGATCTCTAAGAGAGAGAGAGAGAGAGCCTGCCTGGAATCAGCAGAAATGTGGATATGGAGAAGAATGTTAAAAATCAGTTGGATGGAAAGGAAAACGACGATAATAGCCCGAGAGGCTGATTCACCTGCAAACACATACATACAAAGGAAAACGAATGTTGAACTTTTAAAGGAAGTGAAGGAAAAGAGGCAACTAATAAATGTTACAGGAAAAAGGAAAGTAAAAAGTGTTGGGAAAGAAAGGGTAGAGGGGAAGGCCTAGGAAGTAATACATTGAAGATATTCAGACAAGGATGGCAGTTGATGGGTACTGCCAACTCAAGAGAATGATAGAAGACAGGAGCTCCTGGATGTAGAGATAAGGCGTAGCCTTTAGACAATGATGATGATGATGATGACCCACGTGCATCACAATGATGGGTGGACACCAATAAATTTAGGAATTGAACCCCACTACTACTACTTTCACTGAAGGCACTACTATTTCATTAGCCAGGGGCCACCAATGAACACTATACATCATCAAATTTATCATTACCAATGAGAAGGCAGAATAAGATAAATGAAGTCTTTGGGGGAGGGAAACCAATTAAAGGTAAGTAGATTAAAATGACTTATCTCGGAAAGTAAACTCAGAGACACTCATTATCCCACAAGAGTTCCTCGAGAATCAGTCTTTCTCAAATATGCGATGTAAATTCTTAATATGTATCCTACTTTTCTATCTTTCAAAAACACAGGAACTAAATTACAGTGAAAATATTTCCATTGACCTCCATTTGACACCAAAGCACCAATCAACCACTAACAATGCTGTCAATGAAAACAATATTAAGAAAAGCATTATATAATACATTTCAACATGGATTGGAAAGACAGATTTCTCAAATTCTAGGGAGAAAATGAGTACCTCTGAGTAATATAATATCAGAAGTCTGAAAGATAAGTCCTTTTCATTAACTCACCTTTGATTGGACTCCCTCTCCATACCCTGAAAGACTTCATCTATGTTACTTCACCTTCTCAGCCATGATGATAAATTTAATGAGGCATAGAAGAAGATTTTTGCTCAGACAACAAACACAGATTTGGATAACCAATAATTCAGAGAAAAAACAAGGAATAATCATTGTACTGCTACATTTGAGCAATTACTGAAAAAGACTAGACGGTTTTATACATTGTGAGTAAATGTCCTTCAAAAGTGAAATAGATAGTTCTTATTAACATAAATTACTTCACCTGCTTGGTGAGAGTAATATTAAAACATCATTGTGGAAATAACACCACATTTACTGTTTACTTTAGTATAGACAAAGAATTTCAATGAACTTGGAGAACATAATAAATATGTTTCTTTTATATCAATGAAGTCTTACCAGTGATAACTCATCCTTGAGATGTCAAACATCTTTTCATTACTTTCTTGTCCAAGGAATAAATTAATGCAAATTTCTATAATGATAACAGTTAGACCTATTTCTTATTATATGATGTGTAGCAAAAACTATCTTAGAACAGATGATGTTCCTTAACTGATTACCAATTCTATTGTTACGTATATTATTAATGCAAAAATAAAAATGGCTTCTTAAATATAAAAAAGGCTCAATTTTAAAATCAACATTATTAATTTTCATAGTATTTTGCTATGAAAATTTTGTTTAACTTACTAGTTGATAAGTTTCTCAATTACATATATGGAATAGATTAAACCATAGAAAATAATTTTCTTGGTCAATTAGCTTATTTTCCAATTGATAATGCAAACCTTGTGCATACTAAACTCATTTTAACTTTGAAAACTCATTAAAATAATGTCCTATCCTATATCACACAATTTTCAAAGTAACAGGGAGGAGGTATTAGTATGATTAGGTTGTTTAAATAATCTCATAATCTCCAGACTGAAAGGAAAGGTACATATTTAAAGTATTTTGTTTTCCATAGGATAACTCACACCAGCCTTCTTTGAATGGCTGAATATTTTCTGTGTAAATACTTGCATTATTTAAGGGAAAATATGGTAATCACTATCTGTAAGTACTAATTTCCAAAACAGTGGATAACATAACTGAAAACACCCTTTTTCTAGTTCACTGCTATTCAAATTTAATTCTTACTTCACTACAATTATCCTTTTTGCTTTCAAAATTAAAGGAAAACCATTTCTTTTATTAGGGGCAAATGGATTGGCTAACCCAAGAGATTTCCTTACACCTGTTGCTTGGTTTGAGGATCGAGAACTAGCAAGAGATAGCAATGGGAAAGGAAAATATACAATCATAAACAAATTTCAAGGGGAACTTTTCAAAGCTCAGCAGTTGCATAGCCCATTTGATGTAGTTGCCTGGCATGGTAATTATGCACCTTATAAATATGATCTGGCAAGATTCATGGTAATAAATGCTGTTCAGTATGACCATGCGGTAAGTAAATTGTTATCATAATATCTATTGAGTATTGTGAATGAATTGCACATTGATTTGCTTTCTGTTCTGCCTTCAGGACCCTTCTATTTTTACAGTTCTGACATGTCCATCGACTAAACCAGGTGTTGCAATCGCAGATTTCGTCATATTTCCTCCTCGCTGGTCAGTGCAAGAGGATACATTTAGACCTCCTTATTATCACAGTAAGCAAACATAAAAAATTTCAGATGATAATATCAGAGACTACAGTTTAAATTCATAACTATTGAAATAAATGTACAATTATCTTTACCTATTAATAGGAAATTGTATGAGTGAATTTATGGGCTTGATTAGAGGAAGTTATGAAGCAAAAGAGGAAGGTTTTCTTCCTGGTGGAGCATCTTTGCACTCAATGATGACTCCACATGGACCTGATGCGCAATGTTTCGAAGATGCAACAAAAGCTGAATTAGTTCCAGTCAGAGTAGCAGATAATACTCAGGTATCAATGCTAACAGCAACTTCTAGTAAAAGAATTATATCTAATATAGGTAATATACACATTATGTAACATGGAATCACTCAAGACAGCTGATTGCTCTAAAATAAGAGATGCATGACTGATAATTGGACTCAACAGGCATCTGCTTACATAAAAGTGGAGATATAAAACTATGTCACACATTCAGTATATCTATAGATCATGAAATTTTCCATGCAAGAAAATATATTTTGTCATTAAATCTCAACATTCTATCTTCCAAACACACTATACCTTTTTTGTTAACATTATTCTTATGTATGTTACGTGGGATCCTATTACATATACCTAGCTGGTTTCTAAGCTTCATGTTGGACTCAATTTCTTAGAACTGAGGAATATTTGATGTATGATTTTATCTGTAAAAGTTGAGTTGTTACATATGAGGGTCATGATTGACTCTTGGCTCTCTTTGCTCGACTCTCTCTTCCTCAGTTCTCCCACAACCAGTTTACCATATATCTTAAGGGACATCTTTCATTACCACTTGATATCAAACCCAGGGTTATTTTGGAAAATATCTAAGGTGAATAAATAATTAATTACTGACTACAAGCCCACAATTTCCATGCCAAATGTCATTCCTCTACAATTTCAGAAACAGCTCAATGAATCACAAGGAAAAACAGACGAAGTCTGACATGACCAGAAAACAATCCATGGTTCTGAAATAGTCTCAAGACTATATAGACGGAAAAAAACCTCACTGGTCCTTGCCTACGAAATTCCCATAATGGCTTAAGAAAATATCCTAGCTTGGTAGCTTAGATTATTAAAACATCTTTCCATATTGAGGAAGATCCTGGGTCTGATTCTTGGTCACATCAAGTCGGTTCTTCCTCAGGATTTTTCCTAGGTGCACATTCTTATGTACAATTATAACCTAACCCTTTTCCCTGTGGAACAGCTTTAAATATTTCTGAAGTTCTCTTCATTGTGCTTCTTGTAGTAAACTCTTCTATCAGCCTTTTCTTAAACCCAAAATCTCATTGAAATAAATCTTTGCTGTTTACCTCACAGAAACTGGTCTGCTAGCAATATCTTGAATCTCAATTCTCTAGCATTTTGAAAAATATTCCCAATACATTCCCAAAAATCCATACAATGTATTCATTTGGAGAACAATCAGGAATTTGGGGACTTCTAGGATTGATTCGATGGTTGACAGAATCTCACTTTTCTCAGTGGTATCCCTTTAGGATCCATATAATAAAGGCCAAGACAATGACACTCAGAATGAGAAACTGTATCCGATATAATGCTAAGAAGTATCAAAATGAAACATACTATAGGTCTGACCTAAAATATGTTTGAATCCTTTGAACATAAAAATTTAAAACTTAATGGCACAAATGTATTGTGCCATGTTTCATGAGTTACATGCAAATTGGTGTGTGTCACATGGTTGCCTAACTCTGATATCCAAATGCCAATTTTACACAAAAGAAGGCTTATTGAACCCAATGGTAAGTCACATATCTAAAATTTTAGAGCAAGGAAAAGAGGAAAGTCTCAAGTGAATCTGTGCTACACAAAATGAATGTCCCCCTTCTTAGGAACATCCAATCTCTCTCTCTTTAATGAGAGGAAAGAAGAAAAGAGAGGTTCTAAAAAGGAAATTGCGGATTTATAATCACTACATTCTCCACTGAGTTTGCACAGTATTTTGTTTTATTAGCTGTAATTTTATCAATGAAATTAGGGACTATAAAAATTTTCAGAGTTCTCTTTTGTGCATGCAACAGCTCAGATTGATTTAATTTGTAAGTAAATAATATGTACAGCTAACAGCAAAAAAAAGTTACCACCCCTGACCCACCAAGATATTCTAAGTCCAAATTTCGGGCCGGCGAGCCTTTCTCTCGAAAAGGGAGGGAGAGAAAAGAAAGATGAAGAACATGGTACGTTACGCTAGCTCGGCTCTCGCGTTTGGATGGAGAATTTTCGTTATATATATAAAAATCATTTACTACTATCCATTATCTGCCGCAACATTTGATGTGGTAACGCGTACGATTGAATTTGACGACGATCAACTGGAAGATAACTAAAGAAATGAATCGAATTGAATGCAGCATTCAAAGTCACTCTCACTTTAATTTTCGATAACAGATTATTAAATCATTTCCAAAACGATACAAATGAATTTAACTGAATACAACATTCGGTATCAAATTAACTCACATTTCGTTTTTCGAAAATCGATCGTTTAAATCACTTCCAACAATTGATTATGCTCATCAATGAGAACGAAACCAGCAACTATTCTCTTCTTCTTAATTTCAAATAGGCCAAAAAGCAGGATCTCGGTTTCAACAATGGCATTTGTCGTCAGGGGGACCGGCTGTTTATACTCACAAAACATTTCGTGTATTCCGTAAAAAATCTCGAAAATTCAATTCGGAAACAACAATAAACGACCAAAATAAGGTTTTCTATTCATTTACTCTGCTATTGGTTCTTGTCTCAATCTCGTATGACTATTATTTTTAATTTAATTTTGCAAAATAAATGAAGCATGCAGCGACAAAAATGAACTTTACGTGCATTTCTTACGGAAATGCTTTGACTCGTCTGGGATCGAAGCAAGGACGAAGTGTCGCCATTTTTTACAATATAAACACTTTCGTATATATATATTTGAATTCAATGTTCTATAAAAATTTCAAGTCAATCGACCAAGTGATTTTTGAGTTTTGCGGGCACAAACATATGCAGGCTGAATTTTTATACATAAGATATGTGCATAATTCGGTGGATTATTATAATTTAATTTAATTGCTTTTACAACCCTTTCGTTCAACTTTCCCAATTGAAAAGCGTTCTATCATGAAGAGAAATAACTAAGGAGTAACACAAGGAAATAAAAGTTCCACATCTTCCACTCAAAAAGTCGTGTAACTTTGACAAAGTTATTTATTTCCTTGTGCTTAGTTACCTATGGAGTTCCCCAAAGTAAAAGCTCATTTGATTGATTTAAATAAGGAATAATCTTTTCTAGATTACCATTTCCCCTTACTCTCGTGACTCCTATAGATTATATCCAAGAATTTGTAAAATTAAATTATCCTTATAACAACACTGTAGCTAATTCTCACAATTAGCTTTGACGTTTACTAGCACCATCTTCAAAATTTACATAAATACGCGATCCTCCATACGGCGTGTGCCTTGAAAAAGAAGAAAGAATGAGAGGGAACAAAAGTGTGTGTGCAGGTGAAAGGGTAGAATTCTTGGAAAACTGTTAAACAGGACAAAACGAAATAGGTGGGGGAAAAGGACAAGATAAACCTTTTGTTACCGAAGGGGAATGGAAAGGAAAAACTTTCTGGTTGGGAGAAGAGGACTGGTTGCAATTTGCTCGATTCATTTTGATTTTATCTAAAATAATGTGTCCACTAGCCTTCTCTGATATATGTATAATTTTTAGCTCGCAAATAGAAGAATGACTCGAAGAAATAAATCTCTCATAAAGTGGGACTGCAGAGCATCAGATTAGAAATTTTTTATGTTCTTCAGCCTATAACTTACGAAATCTCACTGTTTATCTGATGTGGATTGAATGAAAATAATCATAAATCGCTTGATGAAACTACTGTTCTAAAAATTGGATCCATGGATTCCTTATCGTTTCAGAGTAATGGCTTACAGTAAATACTGTAGTAAAAGGCCAGCGGTAGACGTCCTTCTGGTAAAATTCTCGAAATTTTGTTTCTCAAAAGTTACTTCTCTCACTTTTTTAGCTATTTACTGATCCACCAATCGACTCCGAAGAGTATTACAATTTGTTTATTTCGAAGTTCTCAGTATTTTAAGAAGACCATCTTTTATTTTATTAGTTACGAAAAATGTAAAGACCGCTATCCGTGGAATTGTGACTTCTGCATAACAATGTTAATCGACGTCTAACCAAATTAAAGACTTAGCTAGAGTATGAATTATTAGTACTCGACGCAGGATGGGCAAGTTATCGCGTGTGTATTACAGTAATGACTATTATAATTGTGTTTAAATGCGTATTTAAATGACATCTTTATTTTGTATTTTATAAACCAAATGATATGGAATAGCAAATTTTATCAGTGAATCAAGATGAGTTTAACGTTTTGGCTATCATCAACACTGAGAGAAAAAATGTATTCACTTTCTCTTGGTGGTTTTTTTATATTAATTTTTAAGGTTCTTGAAATCTACGAAACTAATAACTGGATCTAACATTTAATGGGTAAAGGGATTGAAAACACTATACATTCAATGATAGTAATGAAAAAGAACCAAAGGAACGCTAGTTTACGCAAATAGCTATTTCTTAAATTTTCCCGTTTTGTTGTTGATTGATTTCTAAGGGTATCTTGAAGGTTTATGAAAATCATTGGTTAGAAGAAAAAGGCTGAAAAGATGAATGTAAATATTGAGAACGTAATTTTGGAATTAGAATGCTCCGAAGCTTAATTTCTTCGGGAGTGATCTTTCTACGGTTAATATATGCTTAATTCTACTCCTGAAAGCATAGACGGTCCGAGACATGGGCAGTCTGGGAGACCGTCGACAGCATTTGTGGGCTCTTCTCAGATCCCTTGAAGATTCTCAATGATAAAATTATACTCGTTACTATAGCTTAGGTAATTTTGACGATTACACCCGGTCACAAAATTTAAGTAAACTTTTTTTATCCATTAAGGGGAACTAGTTCTAAACGTCTGCCTGCCCAGAATGTCAATAATCTTCAGATTACCCCCTCCCAAGGATTGGAATCAATTTCCTTCGCAATGGATGCAGCTTTCTTTGGTCCTATTTCTCTGAGTAATTTCCTTTAATTCCAATTGATTGAAGAAGCCGTTACTTGGTGAAACTGCGTTATGTAAGAAATTGTGAATCTTTTTCCTTAGTTATTTCCACCATTCCTTATAGTCGTTGAGCTATGGCTATATTTTTACGGAAATTACATTTAGGAAAACTGCTAAATCAGGCGTAATCCATCTGAGTTGCCCTTACACCCGTAAATGCTGTTTAATAATTAAAATTTAGCCTTCGTATTTTCCCTTTCCTTTTTTTAATGAGAGGCCAGTTTAGTCCATCAGCGATTACTGAATAAAGCTCTAGAAATACTGACATCTCGTACTTATTATCTATGATTACTCTTAAATAAGATGGGTAAAGCTTCCTTTCTTGGGAAATATGTCAGGAGAATCTATTACTACTGAATCTTAATGCTGCTTTCCAAGCCTCACCTATTCTTCCTTAAAACTTCTTGGTTTAAAGATAAGGAAGACATTTAGATTTAGATTTTAGATTTAGATATATACCCCGCGAGCCGCCAGAGGCGTATGGCAGGGGGTGTAATACACCACCATTATTCATTCCTACCTATTAGAATCTCTAATAGCTTGGGGAAAAAACGACCAAAAGTAATTATCCGTCCTTGCGATTACTTCCCTATAACGCTTCGTCGATGCCTCTCGGAGATCGCGTTCGCTCCTTACTGGCACTAACATTTCACTTACTTCGTCTATAAATTCTGAACGATTGAACTTTTCGAAAAGTTTCCGTCGATATTCAGATCTTCTCATCTGTAGTGAATTCCAACTGAGGGACTCTATCATTGCCGTAACGCTGCTATCAAACCTGAAATCCCCGCAAACGAATCGGGCTGCTCTACGCTGGACCATCTCTAAATCTGAGACTAAACCTATTTCGTGTGGGTCCCAAACCGCACAGCAGTATTCAAGACTCGGACGAATAAGAGAAAAGTAAGCTATTTCTTTGACTCTCGATGAGCATCCTCTCAACGTTCTACCAGTTAATCTTTGCATTCTATTCGCTTTTCCAATCGCATCTCGAATATGTTCTTTAAAAGATAAGTTACTGCTAAACGTGACTCCTAGGTATTTGTTGTCGTGAACTAACTCTAATGGATGACCTGAGATTTGGTACTGCGTGGGAATTATGTTTGTGGAGCGCGTAAAACTCATGGCAACGCATTTATTTATATTTAAATCCAGCTGCCAATCTTTACACCATCCTGATATTACGTCCAGGTCGTCTTGAAGCACATTACAATCGTTTTCTGTCAAAATCTCTCTGTATATCAGGGTATCATCGGCAAATAATCTAACCTTACTCTTTACGTTATCTACGAGGTCGTTAATGTAAATTAGAAATAAGATTGGACCAAGAACACTTCCCTGTGGAACTCCTGATGAGATACTTATTTCTTCGGATAAAAATCTATCTAACGCAACTCGCTGAGATCTGTTTTCTAGAAAAGATTTGGTCCATCTGATAACCTTTTCGTCGATCGCGTAGGCACTCAGCTTTTGGATAAGCTTTTCGTGAGAAACTGTGTCGAAAGCTTTCCTGAAATCTAGGAAAACTGCGTCTGATCTAACACCGCCGTCTGCTGCTTTAGATACGTCATTCATAAAAAGCGCTAACTGGGTCTCACAAGACCTACCTTTACGGAATCCGTGCTGGCTCTGACTGATTGCTCCCTTTTCGGAAAGAAAGCGCATGATAGAGCTCGATATAATATGCTCCATTATTTTGCAAAAAATTGAAGTTAATGAAATAGGCCTATAATCATCTGGTTTTGACGCGCGCCCTTTCTTAGGCACCGGAGTGACATTAGCTTTTTTCCACGACAAAGGGACGGTTCCCTCATCCAATGATTTCTGATAGAAAATCTGTAGAAGCGGAGCAATTTCATCGGCTAAAGTTTTTATTACAACAGCGGGAATACCTTCGGGTCCTGGCGCCTTTTTCCTATCAATATCTCGCAATAATTTTCCAATTCCATCAACCGATATCTCGATGGGACACATCTCTGAATCAATGCGCGAGGTAAAATCCTTAACTTGACCATTGTCTACAGTGAAGCATTTCTGGTAGTGCCTGTTAAGTAAGTTAGCTTTATCTTCTGATTTATTTACGGTAATTCCCTCTGCGCTTATGAGGCTAGGCACAGAAAACTGACCTCCACGGTTCTCACGCACGTATGACCAAAATTCTTTCTGATCGCCACCTAATGATTCTAATAGGGTTCGAGATCTGTATTCCTGGTATTCTTTTCGCGCTTCTTCCTTAACTAACTTTCGCACTTCTCTATAGTTTTGTTCTTCGAGCTCATGGTTCGTTCCGCATGCTTTGAGTTTTCTCCATCGCGAGTGAATGACTCTTTGCTTCCTATGTAATGCTCGTAATTTAGGTTTCGTCCACCGTGGCTCTTTACGCTCACGCACGCTCTTAGTAGGAACAAATTTAATTAAACCTTCTTTGATTATCCGGAGAAACTCTATCCAACTATCATTTACTGTATTTGCACCCAAGAAGCGGAAAAAATCATCCTTGCACTCGTTAATATAAACCCTAAACTCCGAAAAATTAGCTTTGCGAATTACATATACTTGCCTCGGTGGCTTAAGAGATTTAACCGCTACTGCTTTCATCTCCGCCATTATGACATCATGGTCTGAAATACCGTCAACTATATCGAGATTAGCTATCAATTGTGGGTGGGTGGTGGCTAGTAAGTCTAGGATGTTACCTTCACCCGCACGAGTCGTTCGAGTCTTCGTCATGTTTACCTGTTCTATCGCATGCGACGAGAAAGTATCGATTAATTTTTGAGAAACTTTTCTCTCTCTACTAGAGTTGGAGCATGTTAAATTCCGCCAATTAATATGTGGTAGGTTAAAATCTCCTCCTACAACTATGATGGGATCTTTTACTTTTTCACCGATTATCTGTAACGTCCCGGATAAATCGTCAATACAATCAATTTCGCCATCGGGAGGACGATACAATGAACAGACATAAATCTTACTACCGTTAGGTCTTAAAATCGAGCACCATATCATTTCGCTCCTGCTATTTTCTACAAACTCATCTCGCTGACTAATCAAATGGTTCTTTACAGCGATAAAAACTCCACCGCCTACTCTACCCTGTCTATCTTTGCGATATATCACATAATCTGGAGGAAATATCTCGCTTGAATTAATGTCTTCGCTTAACCAACTCTCAGATCCTAGTATGATATCCGCGCAAGTGCTCCTTGTAAGGTTAAGAAATT
Source organism: Sympetrum striolatum (assembly GCA_947579665.1). Classification (NCBI taxonomy): domain Eukaryota; kingdom Metazoa; phylum Arthropoda; class Insecta; order Odonata; family Libellulidae; genus Sympetrum; species Sympetrum striolatum. Next base: position 22,258,449 of record OX388352.1, on the reverse strand, counting down.
CCACCTGCTTATTACGTATGCTTCTGCAATTCACGACTATTATTTTTAGATTTCTGAGTTCGCGCTTTAAAGTTGGATTTCTGTTTGGAATAACCGTAACGATTTTTGAATTGAATTTCTCTTTATTGTCAATGCTACTGTTTCTATTTCGGGGACTAAGATCATGCGTTTCTACTTGCCTATTTACGTGGGTGTTATCTATAATTCCTACCACTGAATGTACTTTCTTAATATTATTATTTCCCCTTAGATTTAAATTTTTCTCTCGCAAATCTATCTGCGTTATATCGCTCTCATTTAAACCGGAAGAATTGGACTCTAAAACTACCTGGGGTGGCGAACTCTGATAATAGTCTAACCTAAAAAAACCCTATTTACCTCGTAAATCCTACGTGCCACCAGCTCCGCCGCCCGGGCAGTATAATGAACGCCAGAACGATTAAGAGGTAGCCGACATGAATCAAGAACCGGCCTCAAATCGACGAACCCGACCCCGTTGCTCCTACAGAAGTCCCGCAGTCTTTGGTTCAGGCCGACAACGCGACTCCAAACCTCAGAACCACGGTCCGACCGCGGAACTATGCTGCAAAATGACAGCGACACACGGACACCCGACTCACTCTCGACTCGGGAAGCCTCGGCGATCAGGTCCTTAAAAGAACCTAGAATCTCCTCGGACCCGAATCTCGAGGCGTCGTTGGTGCCCGCGTGCACCACCACTCGCAACACGGAGCAGTTCGAAGACGATACCGACGTTCTTAGTTCCTCCGTCACCTTCGGCACCGTACCTCCCGGTAAACACCTGGAGAACACCCGCTCACACACTCCCTCCCGGCGGGCCCTTGCACGTAATGGATCCATTATCCGCCGGACATTAGAACTTCCTATTACTAAAACCCCCCGACCCCCTTCGGGCTCAGCCACCTCCGGGGTTACGGGGATGGCAGCAGGTGCAATGTCCTCCGACAACACAGAAAAACGATTGCTCACAGGAAGAGCATCAGCCGAAGCTTCTGCAACTCCCTGCCTCCGCAAAACCACCCCGCGGTCCCCCCGAATGGAGACTACCTTCCACTCGTCAGGTTTCTTGGCCGTCGACATCCCCACCCTCGATGAAACCTTCGGGGCACCCTCGATCGCTCGGCTGGCTTTCGCACTCGGGGAACCCCGAGCCGCCAACTTGGCGCAGCGAGCTTTCGGGGTGCTACCCTTGGATTCCACACGTGAGGAGGAAGCCTCCAACCTTTCCACCTTGGAGCTGAGATCCGCAACCATCTTTCTGAGTTCCACTATCTCGGCCCGAAGGGACGCGAGACAAGCAGTTCCCAAGAAAGAGGAAACGGGAGTCCTAGGAGAGGCCATCCTACCTAATTATACAATTGACTTTAAATGACTAAAAACTGAGAACCCAAAAAAATGCTTGAGAAACGACAATAAGAACACGCAAACAAATTAAACGAGTTAACTTAGGCTGACACTAACACTTGCGTTTGACCTGAGGCGAAATACGCAACTGACCAAATATGTTTGAGAAGACTCTGAAAGGACGAATGTATCACTTATGGGAACGATAAAGACCGGTTACTAATAAAACAACAAGGAAATACGACGGTTAAGTAATAACGAAAACAAAATTCGCAATAAGAATAAATATGCCTACAATACGTTTACGAGGGGATAAAAATACAAAAACTAACCTTTGCAAAACAAAAACTCTAAAAACAGCTAAAACGATAGAGGGATGACTAGAAAAACAGAAAATAAATAAACAGTAAGGGCTTTAGTTGTACTTAACACTAAACTGCTACTCTGCTAAGACGGACAAAACTGAAAAACAACACCGGTTAATGAGGGCTTGGTGGGCCGTTGGCTTGTCACTCTGGGGGTCCGTTCAGGAGCACCGGAGAAAACACGTCCTTTCTTTTCGAGACTCAGGTCAAGAATGAAATTTACGATATCTTGAAGGTGCAGAAATTTAAATGTGTGAATTGCTCTACATTTTATGCATGGCAATTGTATGCATGAATGTATGCACATTGTAGGCATATTCTTATAAACCAAAATTATTATATCCTACCCTATGCCAATAATTTTTGAAGTAAAATAAATTTACATTGATAATTAATAATTTCGACTGTGATAGGTCTATTGTTAATGGTTTATGAATTTTGGATGCAAATGAACGTTTTAGAAGTAAGTTCACATAAAATCTAATTCAGTATGTTAGGAAAATGAAACTTTTTCGAATCTTTGATCTAATTTACATTCCCTCTGGCTGAACCATTGAAAACATATTTTTCCGGTCACCATCTAACCTGCATTATTTTGTCTTAAAATGGCTTGAATCGTTTTCTCAATCTTATAAATAGCCAACATCCCAGGATCTCTGCACATCACTTCTGAGCCTGTTTACCACATTATCTTCATATTTTTTAGATGTATGCCTTAGAGTTGTAGAGAATAAACATTCTTTTCTTAGTAAGCATAAAATATTCCGTATTCCCATTGTTTATTTTCCTATCATCGTCTCCAGGACGTAACCCATTCATATTCCTTCTTCGACGAACTTTTCTTTATATCACCATCCATGACGAAGAATGACATTTTCAGGCAATTCTCTCTCTCATACAAAACCCTTAAACGATGCCTCGAAAATTAGAGGCATTGAAGACGGAAGTAACCTGTGACCGCTCCATTGAAGACCCTTTCTCCTTCCTCTCTCACCCCCACAGGGAAGCTCCCTTTGTTTTCTTGAGAAGGAAGGTATGCATGCTACCGATTAACCGTTATGTAGACAAAAACATTAAAAGCAGACGTAGCACCATAAGGTGGGCTTGCCACAGAGATCCTTAGCAATAGATTTAAATGTATTTTTCATGCATGAGCGTTTACGTGCGAATATTTAGAGTGGAGTTGTAATAGCCTAAAGTTATTGGCTCATACCTATTTTCTATGTTGAAACTCTTAATCGTTTTAGCATTTTAAAATTTTTGACGGAGGTTTAAATAAAGGAATTCAATATTTACAAGTATATTATGCAATTCTTTTTGCGCTTTGCTCGACTCTGCACGACTAGTCCTTCTGATTTCATTACCCAAAATAAATTCTCGCGCTTAAAATATAAAGCTGTTTGTTAAGAGACTACAGGTTAGATAGCAGTGAGTCCAAAATGATCGGAGCCCTCCGCTGGGTATCTTTTAAGAATATAACTATGTAAAGACAATAATTATTAGAGATATTCCTTAGCTGTGATTTACATGACGAAATACGCGACGACATGATCCCTATTCTCAACGATCGTTATTTTCACAGCCAGATGGTGAAAATATTACCGTGATTTAATAGCGAGGACAGATGGTTTATATTGTTATCATCTTACATATATTATAAAGTGTGTAAATATGTAAATTATTTAGATAGTTGAGTGTTTCACATTCTCTGCAATAAGCCTTATGGAGGCTCGCGGATAGTCAATTTAAATGTATTTCTTACTTAACTATTTTTCACAAAGCTGCAACACCATTATTATATTTATAATATACGTTTTTTTCTTATTTTTCCTACTTTCGTTGACCTGATTTACAGTAGTTCATATTCTATTAATTATCGTATCATAATTAAGCATAATCTTTGCGAAAACGATCATCCTGCGGGCATGTGAAGCATTAACTGAAATAACCAATTTCATTATAAATCTGCATTTATGGAAAATGTTATGTATTATATATGTTAGGACGAACTAAGAGCCGCCAAAGTAATTCTTGTCCAATATTTTAAGAAGAAGAGCGAATTACGCTTGAGATTCGAGCCGATTTAACGAAATACGAATTTAATTATTTCATAATACAGTACTACTTCTACCGCAGCAAAATTAATGACTATTAGCGAGTATTTATAAAATATATATCATCTCAAAAGCCTTCAAAACGTGCCAGGCATAAAGAGGAAGACGAAAAGCGCGCTCAAAACAGAGAATCTGAAAGACTCGCCCTTCTCGAGTTATGCTGGTTGTATCTCAGGTGGTAACTTTTTTATGCTGTTAGCTGTACTAGGAAAGAACATTGATCTTTCACTTTGTATTTTTATGTAGACAGAAAATGTAATATTTTGTTTGATATATATAATAATTAAGTTTAATGAATAGGTATAAAAGGGTGTGAAGTAGTGTGAAATTTAAAAAAAAAACTTTTCTTTCTAGGCATTCATGTTTGAATCGTCCTTAAGCATGACAGTAACTAAATGGGGAGAGGAAGTATGCCAAAAACTTGATCAAAATTATTATAAATGCTGGATGAATCTAAAGAAACATTTTGATGCATCTTGTAGAGTTACAGATTAATACAGCCGATGTTGTGGCAAATATTTTCTGCTAGGAGGAAATCCTAAAAGATGGTTTTTATACACAAGATATAAATGTAAAATCAGCGATGTGAAAATTATTCTCTACCCATGGTTATTGAAGTAGATATTAAAAATGTATGTCAATTGATAAATAAATAATGAATCAATCATGCATAAATGAAATACAGCAATTTAGTGTTTTATTATTCACTTTATCATTCAAGGCAATTCTCTACCAAGTTATTTCTCTTCTCTCTTGACCAAATTCAAAGAGCATCTTCCAGTTTTTAATCCCTTCTCTCATATTACATACCTCCTTTTTGTAGGTTGTTCTTAATTCCTGAACTATTCTTTTGTGTCTGTTTATTCTAAACTCATGTTTTCATAAAATGAATTTATCTTCATATTAGATGGTCAGGACTCACCATGTTTTGTTTACGTATAATTTTAGGCAATGATTTCTGATGCACCTGACAATGTCTGAAAATTTCTTAGATTCCACTAGTACAGGTATCCTTCGCCAACCATGGGGGTTAGGTTTCTGAAAGACCTGAAACTGGCAAAACCGTGGTTGGAAAAGCATTACGTACATAAAAAAATCAGGGGCAAGGTTTGGTCGGTTGCTTCAGTATGTTTACCCTAGCAAAATTGCACACGATGCTGCAAGTAGGTTTCAGCAGAGCATAACCTTGCAGCAAAGAATCTATAACAAGGAAATTACTTTCTACATGGAGCAACTTCAACACTGTACCACTAGCAGGCAACCACTTTCAAGTTCACTGACCCTCTACAACGTTGGTGTTCACAGAGCACGATGTTGAGGTTGCTCAAGTTTTCCGGCTGCACCAAAAAGCTGCTTCATGTGACCATAGCTTTAAGAAAACACGCAAAAATAGAAATTTTGACTAAAGTAAATGGAATGAATATCAAAGTCATCTAATTAAGGATTGTTGTATTCTTGAAGATGTTTGCATTGAGTTCTAGGGAATGGTTGAGGCTGCCACTTAGTCTAACCACAACATCTATGAAAATAAATAAATAAATATCATTTGAAAAAACAATTACTTGTCCTTACATGTCATATTATATACCTTTCGAGTCAATAATGATCCCCTGCAGTACAGTGTTTACACTACAAGGTTTAAAGTTATCCAAAAGAGTTTGAAATGCTTAATCTTCTTCAAGAGAAAACAATGATATGTATTTATCACAATTGTCATTCTGAATTTTAAAACTATTTTTCTGGAGAAAATGGCTTGGTGTTTTGTAATGACAATTCTTCTCTTATGGAGACACTTGGTGGTGAACACAACCTAACAGAATGGCACTAGTTCATTGGTTCCTCTAAAGTTTGTTTAAAAGCTGTGCTTCTGCATAATGGAAAGAATTCTCAACAGCACCGTTGACTCTCTCCCCTAATACTAAAAAACATATGAAAACTTGAAATTCATATTGGAAATGCTTCGATATGCAGTGTACGAATAGAATATCTGTGGTTGTTTGAAGGTAATTGCACATAATCTTGGTCTGCAGCTTGGTTACCTGTTGTTGTTGTGAATGGGATAGTAGGGACAGAAAAACCATTACACTAGAAAAGAATGGCCTAAAAGCAAATCACTCATTCCTGAACAGAAGATTTGAAACATGACCCAGTGTGTTACCCTAAAAATATGTATCTACCTCCATTACACATCAAATTAGGCTAAATGAAGAATTTTGTCAAAGACAAGCACAGTACTCATAGTTTTATTAAAGATTGAAGAAGGGACATTTCTGGGTCCATAAAAACAATTACTAATGCATGATGAAAAGATTGAGGATCTATGGAATCCATAAGAGAAAGCAGCTTGGCAAGAATTCAAAAATGTTATTCAGAGTTTTTTGGGAAATCAAAAGGCAGAAAAATACTGTGATATTGTCAACAATCTTATAAAAATTTGGGTTGCAATATGTCCTTAACCCTTAAACTGCGGGAAACGTTTAAAAACGTTTTCCTGTCAGAATGCGAGAACTGCGGGAAAAACGTTTTAAAACGTTTGACCTGCTCTTCCTTGCCCATGCTTGGCCTTCCTCAATTTTATGGTGGTGCCTGTGAATGAGACGCACCCTCACAAAATCGTTGCATTGTCCTAAATGTGGAAAACCCTTCGCCGGGGTTTTCCGGCCTCTGCGTAATTCCAAGATTTGTAGTGCACTCGTAATTTCATATTTCCTCACTCGTTAAAAATCAATGTATCTACTAACTGTTTGGTATCAAATTAATCAGCTAAAAGCAAGGGAAAAAAATAAGACAATTAAATCATTGGCAATTGCTTCCACGTTAGAGGAACAACCAAAAGTCTTGAACTATAACCGCTGACCGCGGGCATCGGAAAAAGGTCTACCCGGATTATGGGGGTTTTCTACCTGCTGCAACTAGTCTGACTCACCAGGAGAAGGGACAGTTTCTCTAACTTGCCTCCCGCACACGACTGTCGCGAAAGAAAAATACACCCGCATCTTATGGGTTAAAATTACACTTCCTGCACTCACTCCTAGATTTCTTTCTGAAAAATCTTGGGGAAGGGAGCAATGAGCACGAGGAACTTTCATCTCAGTAATGGAAAAGAGAAATCAAATCAAATTGAATACAAATATTCAACTATTGTTGGATAATTATGGATATTATCTTCCTGATACAAAAAATCTTTTTTATAATCAGTGTAATCTGTTTAATTTTTATGCAATTATCTCTCATAAATGAGAGCTCCATATCATCCCTACATTCAACTGCAACTGTACAAGTCTTCAATAAAGGTCTTAGAATTTTGCAAGGAATTAAAAATTAGTAACTACTTAAAACAGCAACAACTAAACTAATTACCATTTATTGTGGCAACACAGGCTCCAATACAGTCAATTTTGAGGACATGATTGAACTGGAAAAATGTAGTGCAAGTTTACCAACCACTGATCCATTCAAGTGGCTCTTCTGTATGCATGCAATTTTAGGAGTTATTATTCACAGAGAATGTTTAAATGAATGTTTGTTCAATGCATTAAGTTCTATACATTCAATACATACAGATTGAAGTCCATAGATAAGAAAGAAATATACATGCACCACACAGTTTCATAAAGATACACAATATATACATATAGTATACTTGAATATGACACACACTGATGGAATACATACTCACAGATTAACTACCAATGATATGAAGAAATAACCCCTCTCAGCAACCCACCCTAAAAAAAAAACTAAAAATGCACTAAACAGTTCACTCACAGCTTTTTGTCGGTATGAGGACTAATTAGAAAAGTCTAATTTAAGCCCTGCATTCCTTTGAGCCAATTTTCATAATAAAATTTTTATTATCACTCCCAAGTATTTTGATAGATGTCCTTATAAAAGGTAAAAAAAATATTTTTCATTAAAATGTTTTGAGAAAAATGACATTTTACAGCTTTACATTTTATAGAACGATTGTTTTGAGCACAGGGCAAAAAATATGCTTTTATATGAAATACAATCTTTATTACAAAATAATCTAATTAGAGCAATTCATTAACATTTTTGTTTAGTTCATTTCTTCCCCTAATTATCAATGAAACCACGGTCACTAAAATATTAAAGTACAGTGGAGTAATACAATTTAGTTCCACATATATTCCACAGAGAAAATAAATAAACCAACTATTCTTGAAAAAGCCTTCTGCATTGCACGAACTCATTCCATTAGATGTTTTCTTGGAATTTTACAAATGCAATTAACTGACTTAATTTTTCTTCAAAGGGGATCTATTTTAAATATTAAGAATTCCATGATGAACATTCATTGATTCACAAAAACACTAGGAACACCAGAATCTAAATTATCATAGAAATCACAGGACACGCAAGAAGGAGGATATTCCCATTTGAAATTCGACAGTATGCCATACATGTTAATCAGAACAGCTGACTTTCAATGGAAACACTATTGAGAGATTAATACAAAGAATGGCATTAATTATTGCACCATCTATCTCTTTTATCACATCAACAATAACTTAAATTTAAAGAATTTTCAAAATGATACAACATTTTCAATAGCTGAGCAAATAAATACATTAAAACTTATACCCTGTTTTTGCCTTTTGGAATGTTGCACTGCACATGAATCTTCTATATTTTAATAGAATACAAGAATTCAAACAGTTATAAAGAGACATTCAATGTATATGAGCCATCTGAAAAGCATTCTACCTTATTCCCCTTCAAGGATCAAAGGTTCAGAATAAATTGAATAGTGTCACAATAATTTGTAACTCTTACATCTACGCTTCCATTACTATATTTGATACCATTTGTCCTTGAAACTCAGAAGTGCAAAGGACTTCTCAAAACCAAATAAAATAAAAATAAATACTTTTCAGAATTTCAATATAGAATAAAATAGTAAATCTCTTTTAACGATTAATACAAAATTTGAATTCTTATTAGCAAAATATAATTATTTTCTGAATTATTGTAAAAAATTAACTTTCTGAAAAACTAATACAAATGTATAATCTGTATTCAAAACCAAACTGATATTTGATTTAACACTTAAGGAATAAGCAAATAACCGAGCTAAAGAAAAAAATAGCATATCAATCGTTTTCCCCCTCATTTTGAGCCAAGAAAGAACGATACACGCTCATCATGCACCAAAGACATAAAAATATTGCGAGGGTGTCATCAATCATTCCCAGAATTCCATAGTCATCTTCAGGCAAAGCATCAATTGGAGAAGATACGTAGACAGCAGCACACTCCAACAGCAAAATTATCTTGACTCGGAAGAGGAGAATTAGGCGACGACTGAATAGCTCATTCAATAAACGTCTCATCAAGACAGGCCAGTCATATAGGCTCTGCATGAACTAAAACACCAAAGTGAAATTGAAAGACACAAAAAGTAAAACAATTAATATCATTATTTTCATTCATCCATTCCAATTTATCTAATAACTTTTATTATACGGGTGGCCAATCTTTTCTTGAGGGGAGTTATAAATGAGTAACAAACTCCACCTGATGGTTAAATGGTTACAGAAATTATCATTATCAAATAAATTTCTTTCTTTTCTTATTGCTCTTATACGGTTTGTATCACAAAGAAAATAAAATGAGCCGGTTCATTCTGAAATTTTACATTCTATCTCACGTAAAAGTTTGAAAAGAGTAACATTACGACCCAAACAGCGAATTTCTTGTCGGCTCACACAATATTTTGGTCATAAATATTTCAGCTGAATTCCATCATGTAAATGTGAAATTAAAGGATTAATTAAGTACATTGGTGAAAATTGCATTGTCTTAAACAATTAGCACATAATCCTTATGCTCGCTTAAATACTACAACTTTCCTCGTTTTCTTTTTGTTTTCTAATGGAGGCTATTCACAGCCACTGCTTCAAAATTGCGAATTTCACAATAAATAATTCCTTGTAAATAAAATGCAATAAATTAAGTCCTACTCAAGATATCGACCAAATATTAATTGTAAATAAAATTTCAACATTTATCTTGATTTCTCTCACGACAAATTCTTTGTAAGGTAGGAAAATAACTTAGGACCAGTCAAAGAACCAGTCTAACCAGAGACCTCTGTATGTTTTCTTGGAATACACATATCATAAACATATAATACATAGGGGTAAACTGGTAGCAATGGGAGATAAAACAGGATTAATGAAGTAAACCAAAGAATTAGCTTGGCTGGAGCACCTTTGGAACTACCTCACTCTAAAGTCAAGAATTCCAGTGGTTTTGAAGATGACTTCAACCAATGCATTCTGCCTGTCTTTACCTATAGAAGTGAAACTTGGTAGTTGAATGCAGCAATGACCCAGTGACTTCAGGCAACAGTAATGATAATGAAACGCTGTATGCTCAGAGTCACAAGAGGAGACAGGGAATGCAACACATATTGATATCCAAGCTTAACCTGTGCAGTTGTCCACTTTAGTCAACGGCCTTCAAAAAATGTTTGACGATAAGGATCTTGCTGAAAATACTTTTATTGCAAAGACAAACATTTCCTTTCATTTTATAGAGATTATTTTTTAAGATTTTGCTTAGCAACAATTTTAGTGGTGAAAATTTTATAGCACTATTACGGTGATATAAGTAAAATGAATGCCCAATTTTCTTACAAATAATGCTGTAACGGATAAAAGGTGTAGTGCAGTTGCTTTGAGAAATTTTCCACACTTAATTGGCCGCATGGTGACATATTTCACTCCATCAGAAGTCCCTTAGATGCATCGTACTAGAAATGGGGAAGCGGGCTGCATATATGTAAGGGACCATACCAAAATATCTAGTATAGTCTAAAGAAAAAAGGTTCCAGAGAATTTAAAGATAATCTGTAACAATCTACAAGCCCGTTTGTAAGGATCCTGGATCAGATGATTTAGTGCCAAGCTTTGTATGAAAGCAAATCCCATGGGTGGATGCTAATATGATGGGAACTCAATTAAAAATTCCTGCACTGACTAGAGGGGTTGTTGCCAAAAAGAAACAAGAGACAAGGGGAAAGGATGTATGGAGGGATAAAGGGGAGAGTAAAACCTGTGAGAAGTCTCTAATCAAAGCTACCTCAAGCATCTTTGCCAAGAAAAGGTGAGGAGACTTCTGGAAAACAAATGCATGAATTATGCGACGATAATTTTGCATTTAACATTTTTTTGCCATTTGAAGAGATAACACGCTTTACATTACCCTTAGCTTGTCGGATTTGACGATTGACTTGTCAATTGACAATTCCAAGATATGAGTCCTGCAAGACAAACATAGAAATGCGGCACTAGTTATCCATTTTGCAGTGAGATGGACAACGGCCAAATAATCACTCTCTATAACGCAACTCTCCTGATATGCCATACTCGTTATAATGGACTTCTACTGTAATACATCAACAGGGAAAAAATATTTACTTATTTTTTGGACGGGAAGTAATTGCGATTAAAAATGCAATATAAACATTGCTATAAAAATAGGATGAATTGCATCATAGTGTGTAATCAGGTATGTGAAGGAAAATAAATTTTCTTTTTATTATGAAATATACTACATTTGGGAAAAGGAATATAATTTTAGCAGGACTGATAAAAATTATATAATCTCGATTATAGAAATGGAAATAACTCAACATGAGATAAACAAAAATGTATACACAAGATTAAAATTATAACTAATATTTCAGCAAATTGGGCATTTAAAGGTAAAAAGAGAAAGCTGAGATATCGGCACTTAAGCTTCTAAGAATTAACATTAGTTGTCAAGAGTAAGTTGATTTTCAAAAATTGTTAATGTGCATAGAAGGATGAAGTACAAGCAAGATGAGTAAGAAGCATGTAAAATCACACACAGCATGGGATACAGGATGTATAGATTAAGAATATGATGCAGACATATGAGTGAGCAATTTCTTTCAGCTAAAAATTGTACATATATAGCATGACTCCACGTATTTCTTTCAAAAACAATGACTCACAGTTTTCCGAGTTCTGGCCTTGATACGATTAAATCTCTTTATCAACGTATTGATTTGCATCCTTTCTTTGCCCAAATCAGATTCAGGTTGAGCATTTCTTTCTTCTTCTGTATACATGTTAAATAACAAAGTTACCTATAAAGAAATAATTTAGAAATAACTGGAAGGTATTCTCTGGGGCATGAGATAAAAAATGCAGCTTTTTTGCACTTTTTTCAATTATGCACTTACAGGCTGTTGACAAATAGGGCAAGTAATTGTTTGGATGATAAGATCTTCTTGCTGGAGATACGTCTTCATGCATGGTCCTGGAATATTTATAAGAATACATAATAATGAGAAAAAAATTGAAATATGAAAAATGGAATGGACGGGTTGGGAATTTTTACCCCAAAACTTATCAAAAACTAAGACTACCTAACAAAGAGGGCTGATAGAGGTTTAAAGATGAGAATTTTATAACACACTTTCCTGTAGGAAACACTTTAATTTGATTTTCAACACCCATAAGGTAAACTAGACAAAAGACAGTTATGAAAACACATATTACTATAATCCACGAAGAGAATCTTCATTCCAAATTACACACCAAACTATTTATATGAGACCTAAGAGCTAATTTGTCCATTTTTCATCATCATATCTTTTCTAAGAGGGTGCATCAATTTGTGCTCATGTTTGATGACAGGTGGCATTGCTTGGGCATCACAACCTGTGCTGCCTTTTTTTAAATGATCCCACGCTAAAAATCAGGCAAATGTTTTGGTTTAGTTTTAATTTGAAAGTCTTCAGTATTGAATGCCTTTAGAAGTTTTTAATAAAATTAATATAGGACAGCATGAATCAACATTTGTTTTTCAATGGAAAAAAGCCTGAATAAATAAAAGCTAAGCTAACTAGAATGACCGGAGGGTAAGAGTTCCATTAATTTAGATGTGGCAAAACATCCATATATGATGAGCCCCCAGGCTATCAACAAGATTATTGGGCTTTGATTTTGTAACTCTTTCCAAATGTATATGATTCAGTTTTGAGCAGAATTGTGGGCAATATTGGGGATTTTCTGAATGGAATTACTTTAGCAATGATATAACTCAGAATTCCCAATTTTGTTGTTCCACCCACAGCAAAATTGTTTTCACCAGCAAGATGTAAATGCATTCTGTCTTATAAACAACATACATTGACGGGCCAACTGTTTGCTGTGATGAAGTATGGAAATGATAAAATGAAATGGTAGGCTGTGTAACCCATAAATTAATCAGTAAATTAATTTGCTAAGCGAAGCGAACAGTAAACCTTTTTTGGGAGATGTTTACATTATCCTGATACATTAGTGCCCAACCTACAGCTCAAGGTCTATATGTCGCCCAGGGAGCTGACTTGTGTAGCCCATTTTCATATTCCCATATGCATATTTATGAATTGGGAGAAGAAATGGAGGAAAAAAATAAAACGGTTTTAATTAACTGGAGAAATGGCAGTCTTGATCCAGGTGCAAAGGCAGCAACACCCATTCTTGTATGTACAGTTTTTCAGAATTCAGGCAAAGAAATTTTAATGAAAAGAATCATAAGGTTCCAATGTTTCACAAGAAATGTAATGGGATGCTAGAAGCCTTTCTGAAAACCAGTACTGATGACACAGCATGTGATGCATTCCTAATTTCTCTATTGTTCAGTGAAATTTGGCAGTTTGTAGTTAGTTTAGATGCTTCCTGTACTCAAAGTAGCCCTAGAAAATGCGGAATTGGAAAAAGTGGAAAGTTCACTCACACACACCGAGTGCAGAAATTTTCAGGGGAACTGGATGAACTTGCATTTTTTCATACACCAAGAAGAGAAACTGTCTTGTCTCATCTGTAGAGTGATGGTGGCAGCATTCAAAGAGTATAATATTAAAAGACATTACAAAATCAAATATAAGATTAAGTATGATGAATATGTTGGTTTCTGCCAGGAACAGAAAATTGCATGACGAAGTTAATGGAATAACAAAACTGTTCAATCAAAGAAAAAAAGAAACGAAGAGAGTTTAACATCTAGCCTTCATAGATTTTGAAAAAGCATTTGATCACATCAATAGAGATATTTTATGGTCAATTATGAAGAAAATAGAGTTTCCTGAACATGTGATAAAAGTTACCCAGTCTATTCACGAACACCAAAATTGTAATTGATGCTGGGAAACAGATAACTCAAGAAATTGTCATCAACCAAGGTGTTAGACAGGGTTGCACTCTTTCTCCAACCTTGTTGAATCTATACATAGATAAAGTACTGAGAATATAGAAAGAAGGCAGGGAGCACCAGGCATAGAATAGGGCCCATATCAGCACTTAAATACAATGTTGTTTGCTGATAATGGTTATCATACAATAGAAAGAGGACAAACCACAGATGGCAGTACACAGATTGCAACAGTTGAACAACTTAAACAACCTGAAAATAGCGATAAAACGAAGACTATAGCATTCTTAGGAAGCAGCCCAATACGAACAAAAATTGTTATAGAAGATCAAGTCCTGGAACAAGTGTCCAATTTCCAATACTTAGTAATACTTCCAAGCCATCAATAAGGATCTTGAAGAAGAATGGGTAAATATTTTATGAAAAGGTACAACTCCTAAGAAATAAGACAGTTCCAACCATTGTGCTAATTGTGAGTTTTACATTTACACCATGCTATACTTGCCTTGTTCTAAAACTGTCCATGCCTCCTTGTAAAATTATTTTCTAAAATAAATCAATATCACACACGTAAAATAATATCTATCATATACATCGGTCAATGTAAGACATACAAATAAATATGTTATGAGTGATTACGGAAAATTTAAAAGCAGACAGAAAGAGTTTAATGCACAGAAACAAGAGGATGATACTAAAGAGGGTGCAAAAACTATTTGCTAAAGACTAATAGGATTTAAAAAGAGCTTTAAAATAATAGGTAAGTGTTGAGTTGTTTTTTCATGCATTCCAGGTACTGAGTCTCTAAGCAATTGAAAGTAGGGGTTAGACAAACATAGCCTATACATTTCTTATCATGAGCCACTTCACCCAGGTGAGGAATGGTTGGTGTCTATAACAGATTGAGGGCTTACGAAATTTTTCAGTTTCCTTTGCATCAAATATTTTTTAATTCCAACAACAAATAATTTCTATTTTAGTCATTTAATTTTTATATTTAACCTTTGATAAATATTTACCGATTCATTCTCATGCATTTAAATGTGTTGTATAAAAATGAAAAACAGTGGAATGTAAGTTTAAACTAATATTAGCTTTAGAATTTATTAAAATAATATAATTACACAGATTCTCTTTTCAGAACCTTAAATTGAGGCATTGGGTCAATGACAATCTTTTGCAGGATAATCTCAAGGAAATCTTAACAGATACGCAGGATGCAGGGAACACTTAAAAATGAGAGCTGATGAGTGGAAATAAGCTCCAAACCATGAATTCTAAATACAATAAGTTTCTGTGGTCCCAAGTACATTAACTCATAGTTTGTCCTTTTTAAGCCTTAATGTTTATTTTAGTAGTATAGTAGTATTGTTAAAAGTGCTTTGACAGCTTAGGTCATTTCGCACATTGGCTCCCACCGGGATTTGAACCCGGGACCGCTTTCACCAAAGGCAAACGCGCTGTCCACATGACTATCCGGGAGCCCATGTTTATTTTAATATAACTTGAAACCAAAAGGCAAGAAAATGAGATCATCATGTATAAAAACTATCTATCATATGGCATGCAAAATATGTTCTGATTTTATATCAAATAGAGTAAAAACTTAAGTACACATGACCCTCTCCAACAAAATGAGTGGAATTAATTACTATAAAAGTAATTTGCTATGTCTAATTAAGGTTCATAAAAAGTATTCACCACAAAAGATATGTCCACAATTAGTTTCGATTGTAAATGTATAGTTTCTCAAGCAAATAGGACAAGAATCCTCAGCATGAGCCCCATGGGCAGCTAGGCCATCTAAAAGGCAAAAATTATCATTTAGTTAAATATGTAAAATATTTCCTGAAGTTGTATATTGAGCGATTTCTAAATACATGATACAAATGCTTGAAATTTTAAAAATCTAAGCATTTATTTAGGCTAAATATAGATATAAACTTCCTTCACAATGCAGAACCCTTAATTATAGCAGGTTATAAATTTAACCAACATAAATAATAAAGAGATATCTATAAGCAGCAATAGATTAGTATTATGAAAAAAGAGATAAAGCAGCAATGAATGATTCCTTTCCAAAATATAGCTCCTGAAAAATGTCACATACTATCATGAGCTAGACACTTTTAAAAAGTCTAAAATTAAGAAATATAGAATACTACAACATATAGGGTCAACATCAGTCAATACATTTTTCATGTATTAAATTCATCACTTTGTTTCCTGAGTAAATTTCCACTATAATATAAAATGATTTAACATAAGAGTACTTAACATCAAGTAGTAGGATTAACATAATGGCAAAATTTTTGAATGGTAAATAATTTCATGCAATTAGGAAACAATATACAAGATTTAAAAAAATATTAGTTCATTTTATAAAATATAAGGAAAGGCAGTCACATATTTCTGATACATTTTACTTAAGAGTTGATTATTGTTAATCAGCAATCAACATATTTACAGGTAGATAATGAACAAATTACCACTATAGGGAGGTGTCCGCAAGGGGGAGGAATGGTAGTTTTGCCAAAGATATAAGGGAATAATAATATATAACAGTAAATTGATATGTATTTATTTGAAAAAATATATATGTGCAATGAAACAATAATTATTTAAATCACCTTTCTTAAAATATAATCAGTCATGAATTTTTGTACAAATTTATGAACTCTGTTAGTGTTGCGTTTTTCAAAGTTCATTTTCACTTCCTTTAATAACTTCAGGCTTTCCATTCCTTCATCATTTTGTACAAATACCTCTAATTTACCTATGACTTTGAGGGCATCTACGTATGGCTTAGGGATATTATCACTTTTTTTATTTATTTCAGTCTCTGGCGCAACTTCTTCTTCATCTTTATCATTTAAGTTTTCATTTAATGCAAACAGTCCTTCTACCTGTGTCTCTGTCAAACATTACTAACTCACCCGCACTTACCCCTTCCACAGACAAAGTATGTTGAATCAGTTGTTCCAGCTCACCAACATCTGTTTCACCATCCGCCACCTCATGGTCAATACTACTTAAAAAATCACAAATAGTATTGGGTGAAATTTTGCAAATATACAACTCACATCATCTAGCACGGTAATAGATTTTGTAAGCTCTTTAACCGCAACAGTTGAGTCCATTTTAGATAAAATGATGCCGTAAAACTTTCTTTCTGTACAAACACTTGAACGTCTTGATGACACCTTGATCAAGAGGCTGACACACTGAGGTTGAGTTTGGTGGCAAAAATAATAACTTTACGTTTACAAGTTTGAGGTTGTGGCGGCAAGTAGCGTTATCAAGAAAACAAAATGACCTTACGTCCAGTCTCTTCATTTTCAAGAACATTCAGCCACTTCGTCATTATTCCTATCACCATCCATGATTTACAGTTTAATCTCTGTGTGACATCTAAATTATCAAAATGGACACCCTTAAAACAGCATGGATTCTTAGCGTTCCATATAATTAGAGGGTTTTCAAACTCACCAAGCATATTTATGCAGAAAAAAAACTGTTATTCTTTGCTTTGTTGCTTTCCCTCCAGTACACAGGTCTTTGCAAGCACACAGTTTTTTTGGCAAGGCTTTTTAAAAAAGACCTGTTTTGTCGCACTTAAAGATATCCTTTTCTTCTTAACCAATGCAAAATTTCTTCAGTTTGTCCTGCTATTCTTATACTGTTGCTTCACAAACATCCAATGCAAAATTTCTTCAGTTTGTCCTGCTATTCTTATATTGTTGCTTCACAAACATTGACTTTTCTTCAGGATGTTATTCTTTACTTTGAATTTTTCCAGTCAGCCATTTGATGCCTTGCAATCGTTCCTAAGTTGTAGCTCATTAGCCACTTCTAAAGCTTTTCCCTGAATTATAGGCAGTGATATAGAAATAATTTTGTTTCTTGCAGCACAAAACCACTGTAAATCAATCTATTTCAGTTTCTTCTTAGCTTGTAGATTTCCATTCTCCTGTCTAATTTTCAGGATCTCTTCCCAGTTTTTCAATATTTTCCCAACTTTTGTTTTTCCAATTGCATACCTGAAGAGAAATATGAAAAAACTTAACTTACAAAGTGACACTTCTTGAATAAATTAGATTCATAATTAAACTCAATGCCTAAGAAGTGTATAAAAGCTTCGACCACTACTCACCTCTCACTCAATTGGCGATGGGTGGATATTGTTTTTTGGTGATCCTCCAAAATCTGCACCTTCTTCTCGATTCTAAGCTACTTGTGTTTATTTGCCATTGTATGATAGACTAAGGGAAGTGTAGGAAGGCAAAAAGGAACAGAGTGATCATTATCCACCAACTTGTTTAACTTTGTGTTCCGATTCATGGCATGAAGGCAATGGACAAGGTATGATATGCTATTGGCTTGTTGTGGGAGGGGGCTTGGCTATGATAAACAATTGCAAAATAGATAGCCATAGGGAGGGGTTGGAGGACGTAGGAAGAGTAGTGGTTCTAGTGAGGCATCCTATTGAGCTGCAGAACCTTTTGAAATAAGTTAAGTGAAAGGTATCGGAGCACTTGAGCTGACTGTTAAGTTTGAACCAATTATCCTTTTCCTTTAACCCTCTTTCAATGGTTAATTACACTAGCAAATGGGGTGCCTCAGAACAAACACAGCTCTTGCTTCTTCTTTGAACCCCATTCTATAGCCATCCAGTTCCAATACCTTTTCATTTCTGCTCTTCATTCCTACATGACTGACCACTACTGGGAGGTGCAAGGATTTACGAGGGTGGTTTGAAAAGTTCTCAAAACCAATTAGAAAAAAGTACTTATGTCACTGAAACGTTTTTTTTTTATTTTTTTAATGTAGTCCCCATGTAGATTAATGCACTTGGTTTAGCAATGTTCCAATTCCTTGATCCCATCTCGAAAATGAAGTTCCTTCAGGCCTGCAAAATAGCTGTCAACTCCAGCTATCAATTCTTTGTTTGACACGAATCTTCATCCAACAAGGAAAATTTTCAGCTTCGGGAAGAGTTGGAAGTCTGATATGCAGGCATGCATTGTCTTGATGGAAGATTCTTCCTTTCTAAACCTGGCCTTTTTTCACGTATTTTTTGTTGTAATTGGTCCAGGGGGTTAGCATAGTATTCTCCAATAATTGTTTGCCCAGTGGGGAGATAATTTACAAACAGAATACCCTTCACATCCCAGAACACTGATGCCAAGACCATTCCGGCAGAAAGAATTGTCTTTGCTTTCTTTAGTGGCGAAAAATCATCATGTTTCCACTGGTTTGACTATTGTTTCGACTCTGGAGTATAGAAATGTACCCAAGTTTTATCTGTGGTACCAAACCTCTGTAAAAAATCTTGTTAGTTTCTCCAAAAACTGGTTAAGCAGTGTTCCGTTATTTCCATTTTCATTCGTTTTTACTCCAGCATCAAGAGTCACAGCACCCATCTTGTAAATATTTTTTCGTATCTAATTCTTCAATTAAAATCTGATATACCCTTTCAGATGATATCTGGCAAGCTTGAGCAATTTCTCACACTTTCGATCAGCAATCCTCCATGACCATTTTGTGCAATTTTGAAATGATTTCTGAGATATTGGCACATCTAGGCCAACCTATGTGCGATCATCATCTAAGCTCCCCCAACCAAATTTTACTTCGTTTATCCACTTGCCAACAGTTGAATATGAAGGAGCAGAGTCCCCCAATGTATTCTGGAAATCAGCGCAAATGTCCTTTGCTTTCATACCTTTCTTTACGAAGTACTTAATCACTGCTTGAATCTCGATTTTTCCATCTTCGCAAATCACTACCTCGTTACAACAATAGAGCCACGTCACCGCCACAGCTCTCGTCCAAGAGCACTGACGTGACACGTGTTTACAAGCAACAGTTGAATGAGCATTACTATTAAGTTTCAGTCACATAAGTGCTTTTTCTCTATTCTGTTCCGAGAAATTTTCAAACCACCCTTGTGGAAATGTTGAAGAAGGGAAAGTGTTTTGTTCCCTTGAAAAAGAGATGCCTGCTAGTGGGAGTGTCCGTTATTTGAGGTTCCACTGTATAATAATTTCAACATATGGCTTAAATGTATTCTGCAAATAATTAAGATTTGAATCAGTTACAGGAAAGAAGTTTTGCACTCTCCAGGCAATGGTGCCCTTGCCAATTTCTCAAATTTGGTATACTTCTGAAGACAAATATTTCTCTTTTGACCTTAGAAAGATGCAGTAAACCATTCAAGAAGTGTTGTAATGTTACTGAACAAGCTGACACTTAGCCATAGAGCAGTGGTTCCCATCCTTTTTCAGCTGGTGACCCACCTTTCCTTATCAGTATACCTCCACGGTCCATCATTCCAGGGTGGTGTAAAAAACCTTATTTGTATCATATCCCTTCCATATGTATAATTTTCCATTAAGTATTGGTGGTATTGATGGTTTATTCAATGGTTTCTGATAGTTTTAGGATTGAGTCACGACCCATCGGTTGGGAACCGCTGCTATAGAGGACTGTAAGCTCTAACTGCCATTGCATATTCCATGAAATGTAACAAGAGTAATGACTAGCAACAAAGCTTCAAGCACATTTCACAAAGCAATACTTCATGCAGAACACTTGATTTAGACAAAATGTCCTACAGAAAACATGACTTCAAAGCCACTATTAAGTTTTTTTAAGTCACATTAAAACAGAATTCAATAGCTTGGCATCAACATTGTGGTAGTTTTCCATTATGTAGACAAATAGAATTGAAACTTCTACACTTTACCACAGGGTGTTTATATTTTATGGCCAAGTTTTCGACTTGTTGTGTCATCATCACGTTACGAGAAATTTACAGGGCAGTGCAATATACAAGAAGGCTGGAGGTAAAATGGGGTGGGGGTGAGGGATGAGGGTAGGAGGAATGGCATCCCCTTATTGAGACAAGAAAGTGATGGGAAGGCTTTGATCATTGCAGAAAGGATTGGAAAAGGAGAGAGGAAGTGATGGTCATTGATGGTAAGGGTATTGAGACAAGAAAGTGATTTAAGGATTTCCAATTGTTCATAAGAATTCAAATAATAACCCTTCTTTGAAAGTGGAGGTATATTCCATTACCCATGAGCAATGGTGGTTATGTTCGGGGTGGTTTGCTTTTTGCTATACTTCCAGGTGATTATTTTGAAAGGCTGCCTAGTGACCCTTACTCCTTTTGCAAAAAGACCTCCCACTATGGCCTGTGTTGACCTCTGGGCAGTCCTCAAATTTTAGTCTTTAGATGCAGCTCCTCTGGGCCAGGATGGTTATTTGTTAATGAAGATTTATACGTTTAATTTTTATGAACATTTGGAAATTATTAAATCACTATCTTGTCTCAATACCATCAATGACCATCACTTCCTCTCCCCATCCCCAATTCTTACCGCAGTGGTCAAAACCTTCTCACCCCCCTCTCTCCTAACCTCCTCCTTCACCCACTTCCCCCCTCCCTCATCCACTTCCCCCCTCTCAACCCCTTTTTCCTCCAGCATTCTATACATTGCACTGCTTGGTAAATTTCTCTTTACCTGATCATGACCCAATGGGTCAAAACCTTGGTCGCGAAATAAAAATACTGTGGTAAAGTATAAAAGTTTCAATTCTGTTAGTATCCATTACATTCAAACGATTATAATTAGCAGCATGGGAGATATGAAAACCATATCATTACACAAATATTAGCATTAACTTTTCTGAATATTCCAGCTTTAAAAAATAATTTACATACCACAAACAAACCAAAGGTACATTTGATCTCTAACAATATATTTACCTGAAGCAAATGTGTTAGCATAGAATCGAGGAGCATCAAAATTAATATCTTGAATGATGCTCCTAATCCTACTCATTGTCCTAGAAAAAGTAAAACTTATAAAAATTCATGTACAATTTCATCAATTATACATTTAACATTACTTTCTTGGACATCAATAACACAATCAAAATACTTGATAATTCTTGCAAACAAGATAAAATATTTATATTCACAATCTTGGTTAATATTGGGCTTTCTAAATGAAACATCTAAGGATTAAAATATTTTTTTTAAGCATAGCTTAAAATTCTTCCTAACTTGTCTTCAAAATTTCTATTACATCCACATATTATTTCTCAAATATTTTAAGAAATATTTAAAATGAATTTATATACTTTAGGAGTCAATTTCATAGTACTGTGTTATTATAAAGAATTGTTAATTCTGAACCCAAGATAATTATTAAAATTTATAATACTATAATAGTGATTTTAGCAATGCTAAATATAAATATAAAAATGCCCAAAATGTATTTAAAGAAAATTTAGCTCTAATTAAAAAATACTAATATGTTTTCTTGAGCCTATTTGGACATAACAAATGAAACTGTCATGATTCAACAAAGGCCTTATTATTGTAAAAAAACACTAATAATGCTAACTTCAAGGACAAAATAGAACTGGAAGATTTAAGCACAACTGCACCAATCACAAATCTGTTAAGGTGACACAAAACTTATTCTGTAAGACCACATAACTGAGGAGCCATTACAAAATGCATGAATTCAACTAACATAGTTCTATACATTCGATACACACGAATTGAATACCACTGATTAGAAGAACTTTAAAGTAGAAACACTCAACAGAACTTAAAGTGGTCTATTCAGTTTTTGCAACTAATAGAATTAATATAAAAAACAATATATGGAAAAATTATCACTAATTTTTATTGCCGACTACTTTTAAATTGATAACTATAAAAAAGTGTCTGAAAGTTTTGTGCATGAAACAATTCAAAGCTTATAAAATATCTGTTTTGGGCAAAATGTAAAACTGTACCTTGACTTACAAAGTTCCTTCATTCTATACTAACTTCATACCCATACTCAAAACACTTATACCTTGTAAGCTGTCTTCATATCACAAATGTTACTTATTAATTTTCATCCCCTATAAGAAATTATTTATGGTCAAAATATAAGATTAATATAAACTAAACTACATTATGGGCAACATAAAAAAGTTAGTATGATTTACCTGTGCATTAAAATACAGCTTTTGATTAAATCACTACTAATAAAATCTGTAAAAGTGCGAAAAAAAATTCAATAAAGAATATTTACATTTACTAAAATGTAACAATAGATGAACGAAAAAAATAATCAGTCACATGAGAGTTGAACATGATAATATTAAGACCAACTGTTACATGATCACCATTTTAATTACCATTTGGCTTAATCTAAGAAATTCTAAGTAATTCTGTCAGCTCAACTATACAAGGAGGAGAAAGCCTACAATCATACTCAAAGTTGGAATACTATGTTAATGCAATTGCATTGTTAACTCATTCAGTTTGAATGAAGGAAAATTGAAATATAAGATAACGAAGTATGTAATGCTGACACATACTGCTCAAGACCAGGATTGAGTTAAAATTTTAGTTTGAATAACACTTACTCTCCAAAACTATTAGTGCCCATACCACTTTACAAGAAGAAACTACAACTTGTATAATTAAGTACAACTGATTTTCAAGAAACTTCTAGTATGTCCTTGCTAAAATCAATCCTCAATAGAAAATTAACTAAATGAAGTCTCCAGATTATTTTAACTTGCTCATCCTTTTAGCCCATTCACCAAAGACTCAACAGAACCATTTCAATAGAACAAAATAAGCCAATAAGAAAATATTCATCAACTATAATACCTTTTAAGAAAATAAATAATATCAGCTCCAAAAAACAGACATCTGCATAGCATAAATATGTTATTTTTAAAGAATTTCTTCAAATAACTACTAGGGATGCCATTTTTACATAGCTGAAGGGTTTCAATGATATAATAACATTCTATTTCAACAGTTTTGAAACCTGCAAGTGCAAACTTTAGTAAATCACAAATCACGCAAAAAGGTGAAGTTTTACTAATATTAGCACAAATTATTGTCATGTCAATGAATTAGGAAAGTAAAATTTCAACAGTAGTTTATGAAATATTTTTTATGAATTTTTCTCATTATACGGTGTAGAGATTACCTTTCTAAATGCTTTTATCATATTAAAAATGACATAAGTTTGATGAATTTTTACAAAACATTTTATTTTTAAATAGCTCAGCAAATCAACAAATTAAAACTTATACCCTGTGTATTTGCATTTCTGAATGTTGCATTGCATATGACATTGCTATATTTTAAAAGAATACAAGAATTCCAATAAAATACATAGGTGAATACATAACAGTATCACATAAAAACATAAAACAATATTCAAATTAAAACTATCAAACATCAAATCAAACAAAGAAACATGCCAGTTACGCTTTGTCAATTTCAATCTTACAATTATAAAAATCTTTTTTTTCCATTTGGCATTTGGGGCTGAGTGTATAATCTACAACTTAAAGCCCAATAAATATAAAAATGAATTAATTAAACATTAAAACAAAAGTGCTCCACTTAACATTTTAGATAAGCATATCCATTTTTTAATAACAGAAACATTTTATAACTAAAGTAGAAGAAAATATCTGTGGAAAAATTCTGACTTTGGATTCACAACCTATTCCTTTCTATTTTGGCTCAAGAATTAAAGAATGTGTACAAACATTGGCTCCAAAAGATATAAATATGTTAATCAATATCTCCCTCCCGGTTGGCTAAAAAAGAGCGATACACGTTAACCATATACCAGATGCAAAAAAGAATGACAATGGCATCATCAATCAGTCCTAGAATTCCATAAGCAGCTTCGGGTAAGGCATCTACTGGAGAAAATACATAGACAGCACCACACACCACCAGTAAAATTATCCTGATTCGGAAAAGGAGCATAGGACGTCGACTGAATAGCTCATTGAATAAGCGCCGTATAAGGACTGGCCAATCATAGATATTCTGCAACAGCTAAAAAGAAAAGGGAAATTAAATATTATTAGATATAATAAAACTTTATTTTTATTATTTGAAAATTTCAAGGCAATGCTATCATATAAACTGCAAATATAAAAATTTTCTTGGAGATGAACATTTTTAACTTTAATTTTTTTCTTTCAATTTTGGACCATCCTAATGGATATGCCATGCATGGGATAAAGTGAATGTCAAATTCTGGTTAGGATATGGTTTTTCCTGTTTGTGATTATAAGGTTAATTGAAAGAGTGGTCTCTGAAGACTAAAATTCTCCCAGTAAAGTAGTCATTAACATAATTATTATTATTA
The DNA here is from genome assembly GCA_947579665.1 of Sympetrum striolatum. Lineage (NCBI taxonomy): Eukaryota > Metazoa > Arthropoda > Insecta > Odonata > Libellulidae > Sympetrum > Sympetrum striolatum. The sequence goes on along the minus strand of OX388352.1, from coordinate 22,233,210 downwards.
GCACACCCAATTCCAATTCGTTATCCTCCTTTATTGAAGAGAGAGAGAATAAAAATGCATTCAGTCCATGTTGTTTGTCAACCTATTGCTCTTGAAAATGGTCCAAATTTGGTTGCTTTCAAAATTCCTCCCCCTTAAACTTGCTTTCATCATCACAAATATCTGATATAAATTTAGTTTCACTCCCTTTTCTCTTTTAATGTCAAAACCAGGTATATAAAGGAACAGATGAGATAGTTTGGAGGAGCATTGTCTAAGATGTAAGCTCCCAGAAAGGGAGACCCCTCGATAGGGGGTCTCTGAACAGCAATTGGAGGAAACAACGCAATACCAAACCAGAAGAAAATAATACTCTCTGCAACCAAAGAAGGAGCCTTCTGTTTTCCATCCCCTTCCATATACCGTGCTTGTATCAATCAGCTTTAGATAAAAATATACTTTATTTTAATTCATATTATGAGTTAATTATTTATTTTTTGATTGCTCTTGACACCAAGGGCAAGAATCCACTTTTAGCATCATAGCCCCTTTCACAAAATGATGGCATTGCAAATTACTCTAAGCCCTTTCATATATGTCTTTAGTGGTAAGAATACAATCTTTGGTAAAACGTATGCTGTAGCAGCAAGCATAGGCATGGGCACAGTGGGTACCGTAGTGCCCCCAAAAAATTTGGATGGAACACAAAACTTGGGGATAGCAGGTTCTGGTAGAAAGAGCTGGAAAACCAATAAATCTACAGTCTTTTAAAAATCTGATTTTGTTTTTTTTTTATCAGTAATAAGAAAACTCAACTATCATGTGCTTTTTTGAAATAGATTACTAAGGCCAATTGTATGCGCAAAACACGAGTGTGTGATAGAATTATAACCACTATACCTAAAATCTTTATCCCGTAGGTGAGCTGGAGGCTCAGAGGGATCTCATGGCCAAGAAATTGTGAGATGAATAAGTGAGGTCAAGTGCTCTATGGTCGAGAAGTGAGCTAAATGGAGACTTTTCTGTTACTAGGGAGTAGTAAGGTTCATGGAATGGATTCAATGGATTAACTCCTTTATTACAGGTAAAAGACAACACGTGGTCTTAGAGGACGTTTTTAGATGAAGTAGAAGTGTCTTCAGGAGTTCCTCAGGGCAGTGTTATTGGGCCTATCTTGTTCTTAATATACATAAACGATTGCTTGCATACTGCAAGCAGATCGACAACACTAATTTCATATCGGCATCATATCGGGATGGTCCTCAAAAGGAAAAAAAAGGATTGAAAATATTCTTAAAATTCACTGCAATGTAATCGTCTGGCATCGAACCCGCGTCTTCCTGGTGAACTTACTATGCAGCACTATAGAAGATCACCATCTCTAAATATGTATGAAAATTCAAGCAGAAATGTTGGCTACAACTGCGTCAAACTATGTTCTAATTTTTATGAATGTAAATTGCTCTCTGGATTCGAACCAAGGATGATCTTGGAAATCTAAAACATGTTTTTGAAATGTATCTATGCTCTCTATCTATATGCCGAATTTCAAGTTTGAATATTATTGGGAAGGGGTTTAAAATAAATCTTAAAAATAAGATCAGTTACTGATTGTAGAGACTCCTGGTGTTGAACCCAGGACATATTGGCAGCTGTGAATGAACAGAATGACTTGTTAGGACTTGATCTTATTTCATACAAAGTTTGAAGTCGATCCGGGAAGTACCTAAAATTTGTTTCCGTTATCTCCATAAGATATGCATTGAGGAGTGTAAATGGCCCTCTGGGATCGAACCAAGGACAATCAGCGGAACATTCAACAACGTACATAAAAGATATTTACGATCTCTATCCACTTGCCAAGTTTCAAGTTTCCTTGTTATCGGGAAGTGATTAAAAAAATCTTAAAAATCACAATGTAAATTCAACAGGAGAATATTTGCCCTGACCTAGCATCAAACCAAGGATAATCTTCGATGATGTCTTAATAGTTTTCGTCGGATACGTACGGCATCTAGCGATCCCCGGAATTTCAAGTCTCTACTTTTCCGGGAAGTGCCTCAAAAAAATATTCGAAAATCACCACTGTGTATCTTTACGGAGAAAATCGGGACTTTGCGGCATTCTGGAATCGAACTTATGACACTGAGGTTCATAAGTAGAATAGTATAAGGTAAAAATTTCAAGTCAGTGGCACTTGCGGAACATGGTTAGAATTTTGATCTCCTATATAGGTATATCCAGAGAAGCGTCTATATATAATAGATATAAATATCCAGAGAAGCGTCTATGTATAATAGATATATATATACATAGAAAATTTCAAAATGTGGAAGACGTATCGATATTATTGGCCAACCTAGACATTATTTCTAAATGGTGTGAAGATTGGTAACTAAGATTGAACGTTAAAAAATGTGCACCAATGAGCATAAACTGTTCCTCGAACATATGCTTAACTAAAACCCATTCCCAAATCAGTGACATGAGATTAGAATCTGTTAGGCAGTATAAATACATTGGTGTCCTCTTCAGTAGTAATCTTTCATTTAAAATGCACATCCAAGAGATAGTTGGGTCATCCGATAGAACTCTGAGGCTATGTAACCGCGTCCTCAAGGGTAGTGAATTGAGCATAAAAGTAGTAGCTTACTTTTCACTGGTTCGTCTGCTACTTGAATACTGTAGTGCAGTTTGGAATCCGCACGAGAAGGGTTTTTGATCTTTGAGCTCAAGCATGTACAACATAGAGCAGCTCGTTTTGTAAAGGGAGACTATAGATTCGATAGCAGTGTGCCCAAAATGATCGAAGCCCTCAGATGAGAATCTCTTAAGAATAGAAAAAATGAGTATAGACAAAAATTATTCCATAAATATTTAAACAATGTTTTACACGATGAAATATGCAACATCGTGATTCCAACTCTCAGGGAATGCAATTTTCACAGCCAGATCACAAAAAGATTTCGTTTGGTAAAAGCGAGAACAGATGGCCTTTATTGGTCTCTTTTTCCGGATAGTACAAGGTGCCCTAATAAGAAAATAATTGATGTAGTTTGGTGTTTTGCACCACCTGCTATACACCTTAGTGCAGCTCAGGGGGTACTAATGTAAAATGTAAATTCATTACAAGATTACATTCCGTTACAAGCTTACTTGTGATCGAAGTTCTTAAAAGCTCGATATTGTAAAATCTAAACTTCGATCAATGACGCTGCAAGACTGTCTAGAAAACCTCATGTTTCCACTCATCGAACAAAATTCATATCCCTATGAATAGGGATAATGAAAGTATCATACAGGAATTAAAAAAAAAAAATGATACCAATTGAGAGAAGAATGGCACTAATATTGTTTTATTATATTTGTGATATATTTGACTTTTGTAACCAGAATATTTATATATTTTGACTTAGCTACAATATTAATAAAAAGTAAAACAAAATATTTAATTTTGATATTATTTATCTTCAAAATTGTTATATTTCTAGATTGTCTTTGATCTGAAAACAGAATGAATAAAATTAAGAGTTTATTGGAATATTAAAAGCATTATTCAAATAAAGCTGATTGCAAAAAATTTTTCATAGATTTTTATGGAATTTTCTTCCCTGTAGTTACTCTCCTTTTATTTGATAAAATGTAAAATAAGACAAGTTAAGCAATTTTAGTCAAATATTAATGAAGTTTATTTAAATGCAGTTTTTTTAAGTATTAATTAATAAATATCCTATCCTAGGATCGAAAATTTAAACAAAAATGTAATACAAAGATATTGTTTTGCACAAATATCGGGGTCTTCTAATTTTGTGGTGGGAGTTGCTTTATGGAACTGGATTTCACCTGAGCACTTGGGGTTATGATTATGGTCATTGGCAAAAATAAACGTATGTATGTATAAACCTCTTCAATATTCTGCCAGAATAAGTGAAATAATTAATCAAAGCTTTTTAAAATAGATGAATCCCCACTGTTTCATGCTTAACACCTTCATAGATGCAAACGAAAGATTTACAGTTTACTTTACTGTCTTGATTGCTATAAATAACAAAGGAATGTCTGTCTGTTTCTCCAATAAAAACCAGTAAGTTCATCTTGCACAACTTGCACACTACTGCAAATCACATACTACTGAATCTTTCCTTCTTTAACCCTCTGTTACTTGTGCATTTTATTTGCTACATGGTAACTCAGGCAGGGTGGTTCCTGACACTCCATGACAATCTTTTTTGTCATTGCCTACTTTAGCAACACTTCTCGTTTATTTGTGAGACAAATACATTTATAAGACATTGTTATTGTTTAAACAATTACAATTTTAAAATGTTTTTTATTAAAAATTATAACAATTTATAGGCTAAGTCATCAGAAATTTTGTATTCCTTTAATTTACAAGCAACTATTGGGAAAAAATATACATTGTAATATTTTAAAAGTAATTTAAATAATAATTAATTATTACTGCAATAAGAGGAGTTGATACCATGGTCAGTTTCAACAGTTTTAACTATTATCTTCGATACAATCATCACAACTTTACTAATATATAGCGGAACGTCTGAGGGGATCAAAATTATCTTTTTGATCATTTAAAAAATAGTGGAATTCTTCAGGTTGTAGAAGGCGGGTCTGATATTTCTGACGACGTTCTTTGATTGTGATCCACCGATTTTCAGGGAAAACACTAATAACTAACTTAAGTTAACAATTGTGTCCCAACTAACAACTCTCCCCTTCTCTTATACACCTTCCCTCACCCTTCTACATCTCCACCTTCAATACCTACCCCTTTGTCCTCATCTTCCCCTGGTTCCCCCCTTAATTCATATATTTAGCATTTACCAGGGTTAAGGAGCGCAAACAATGTTTTATAAACAACAACATGCAAAATTCCCATTTTCACAACATCACTTAGAAGAAAAACATTTTTGTGACTTCTCTCCGCAGATCTTACATATTGAACATAAAGGCCCCAAATTAAATATTTTGGAACAACTTGAAGTTTTAAAACATAAGCAAAACAATTTTCTACTCACTAATATAGACCAATTTGCCACTTCTTCTCCCCTTTAAGGATTAGTCAGCCTTTTACCTCCCCTCCACCCCCCACTCCTCCTAACCCCTCTCTGGTACCATTACCCCCTTCCATAAGTAAGAATGGTAGTAGTAGTATTGTTAAAAGTGCTTCGACAGCTTAGGTCATTTCGCACATTGGCTCCCACCGGGATTCGAACCCGGGACCGCTTTCACCAAAGGCAAACGCGCTGTCCACATGACTATCCGGAAGCCTGTAAGAATGGTATATATGCTCTTGTCCCTCTGCTTTCCTCACCTGATGATGACTATGACTAGTCGAAACCGGTCGTGTGTGTGGTGGAATTGAATACATTGTTTATTTTTTCCAGTAATGGAATTCCACGAAGTGACGGCTGCTACCACTGATTTTATTAAAAATATACAATTATGTTTCTGATTATTACCCTAAAGTATCTCTACTAAAATTAAAACTGCGTCAAAAGCAACATATGCAATCTTAACCACAAAGTCTCCTTAGTATATTCATTTCCTATTAGTGTCTCTACATGCCATTCATGAGCACAATAAGAGAGGACTTCTGATTCCCCAGCATAGATATGGAGTATATCACAAATCACTCAGAGTCACAGCCTCTGGAACTCACTTCCTCCAGGCATGAAAGACTTGTCCTCCTTAAGAGCAAATGCCACAATCATCACTTAATTCAACGAAACAAAATTTGAATATTCAAAAATGCACACCCCTTGAAGATGGAAAACTTTCTATTCTTCACCTCTATGTCCAGTTTTTGTCCACCATCCCATTTTAGACCCAGGTATATTTAATTTATATTGTTATTTATGTACTGTATTTATGTATTTCTATGATGTTATCTATGTACTGTTATTTATGCTTCTCTACATCCTGAACTAAAATGACTTTATAATCACATCTATTATCCTCTTTAAAATTTTGACTTGGTTTTACGGAAATTTTTTTATTAATTTTATAAGTTAGTATAGACAAAACTGCTTATGCAAAGGGAAATTTTTAATATCCACTATGCTATTGATGTTCCTGCTGCCATACTCTGATGAATGGAATATTTTAATTTGTCATGTGGTATAGGATAGAGAAAATGTATCTTTCATTTTCTTTTGTTGCAGTCTTGATTATGGCTGTGATGAAATGAAAGCTACTGAGGTATGAGTGAATAATTGCAGTAATCAAGGTCTCTCCTTATGGAATGCCAAGAAAAGTGTTACTCATAGAGTCATTGTGCTACACTTGTGCGGACATGTTCCACTTATAGCAATCTGGCTCAGTGAGGAAAGCAATGTCACACTACCTCACTCCTCATCCTGCCTGGTGAACCTCATTCCTCTCCGTAGCTCCTCTTAGTAGCTTATGCCGGAGGGGGTGAAGAACAATCCGGCCTTCAGGCTGAATACTTTACAGACCGACTATTTTCATTTTAGTATTATATCTATTTTTCTTTTAAATTTACAACTAGCACCATTTATATTGATTTATTTATGTGAATATGTATTTGCATTGCCTTGTTTGCCTTCCAGATCTCTCTTAACTTGCTTTCACATAAGAATTTACTTCACGATTAGTAGGTTTTTCACACAACCTTTCTTGCGGGTGTTTTCCTGCTGCAGTGTATATTTTTTACTAAGCTAAACTATACATTTTTAAACCCCCAATGTATTTCTCTTGTGTAATTTTTATCAAGCAATCTGTTCTTTAAAATTTACATGATGAATGGTTAGATGCAAGGAAAGACTTAAAAATCTCGCCCTAAAAACTAAGTTTTATTATTATTATTGTCATTATAAAACTCATCAACGACATCCAAGTTGGATGTTTGGTCAGGCCATTACTTTATGCAAAAATAAATAGATCTCTGCAGCAGTATATAAAGGACTTCCGGGATAAGTTAAATGGTTTAGGTAATGAGACATTAATGATACTGACACAGAAGAAGTACGGAAATCCTGGTGCATTTTTGTCCTAAACCTCCCCAAATATAAATATAATTTTCATAATGAGCTACTTTAATAAAAATTTGTCTGAATGTAACAGCACCACCCATTCAGATGTCCGGGAAGTGGTGGCATTAAAGAGGTCCATCATGAGGAAAAGACCTACTGCTCTGCAGTTCACGACTGCTGCTTAAAGAGTGAATAACAACTGCTGAATGATGCAGAGAAGATAAGATGGGACATCATCGGTTTTAGCAAAGTCCAAAGAAAAAATCAGAAGAACTGATGACACTGGAGCAGGAGCATAGATAATGTTTTCCTCTATGGGGGTTCAGTCCTCAATGATGCATGAGAATATCATTTAGCATAATTAAATGACAACAATTAAATACAATTGAAAGACAACAATGAGGATTTTAATTATCATATGATACCTTACTGATGCATAATATGGAATATAGGAATATATACAGGACTGCTGCCACCAGGCCCGATGGCCTAATCGCAGCGTAATTGAATAAAATAAATAAACATGTAATAAAGATTTACAAACTTGCTAGTTATTCACTTACAATTCTTATTTTATAATTGTTTTTTTTTTTTTTTTGAAGAGTGTTCAGAAACTCCCCCCCCCATATCTACGCCCCTACACTGAAAGAAGGACATTCATTCTTCTACAGAGACACAAATGATAGAAGACTTGGAGGCATTGGATTCCTAATTAACAAGAGATGAAAAGATAATTTGGAAAATATCAAAGGACAATCAGCAGACTCATATGATAGGCATAAATATGTTCAGTTTTTCTTTTAAAAATTAAGTTTTTATTGAAAAAAAAATGAAACTAACAGTAATTGTTCCAGAGAATATGTTCAGTAGAGGATCATTTATCCTAACTTATCAGGACCAAGGTCAGTTCGCATAAAGGATATATTCGGATAATAGGTATTTTAACCTGCATGAGAAAAAATGAACTGAAAAAAAGGCTTTGACAGGTTACAGTACGAAATAAGTGACAATAATGCACATAAATATCATTGAAAACTTTTATTTAAAGAAAACTATACATGCTTGTCACCCAGCAAATACCTGAGAAAAGAATTTTTATCAACTCAATATTACAGGAAAAGTTTTTTGATTAAATACGTTAAATATAACGTACATCACCAACCTCGCAAGGAAAACATCAAATTGTCAAGATTGGACAAATAACCTGATGATATAGGAAAACGAGAAAACACTTTCACCACATAATACTTCTTAATGTGGTGTTGCCTATTTACTACTGCTTATGGCTAGGTGTAACAGAATCCTCGGAATTTGAAAGGTTGGATGATGCAGATGCTCTTTCCAACATCTCCGTCAGTGTTAACTGCTTTGTTTTCTTACGTCTTTCCTTTTCGAACTTATTTTTAAGCCTATATATCTGCCTTATTTCCTTTTCTGCGGTAAATGATTTTTGTTCCTTGAAATGTATAAGTTTATAACAACAGGAAATACCTTCTGCAATTGTGATTTTCTCATGATCATCAACAACCACATCACTGTCATCACTATCTTTGCTTAATTTTGGGCATAGCACAGCATCGACAATTCAGAGTTCATGTATGAAAAATGGCAGCACCTTTATCAGATTCGACCCATTCCTTTAATTCGCTCTCACCTAGACTCAGAGCATCACTTCCTAACTTCAAAAATCTTATCTTTTCAGTATCTTCACCACAATCGTTCGACGTATCAAATTTGTAAAATTCAGTTTCATCATCTGCACATGGTAAAATAACATGAAAACATTGTTTCAGAACTAGAGATGAAACGTTACTACATGCTTCTGAGTGAAACCAAACAGCTTCCTTCAGAGTTACTGTTTTCTTAAAATTATCAAAATTGAATGGTCCATCAAGTTCAGAATCTTTTGCATAATCTCACTTCGATAATGGCACTTAAGGCTTCTAATTATGCCTTGATAGTTAGCAATCCTCTAGCAATAATAAGATTTTTGCATCATCTGGCAGTCCAACCTTTTTCGCACGGTTCCTTACTTCAGGTACAAAATGTTTTGAAAACCAATCTTTAAATATTTCTTGCGTGACCCATGCTTGTTTATTTGACTGGTAAATGAGATGTAAGACTTTAACACCCTTGAATGCTCCGGGTTTTGCATTTTTTCCAATCACCATTAACTTGCATTTATGTGTCCCTGCAGCATTGGCACACACCAAAACAGTTAGTCTTTCTTTAGATTCCTTGACTCCCGGTTCTGATTTTTCATCACTACAAACAAAACTTTGTCCAGGAAGAGAGCACCAAAACACACCTGTCTCATCGGCATTGTATATCTGCTCAGGAGTAAGCTCATGTTCCTGCATAAAGTTAATGAAATATCTTACAAATTCCTCAGCAAGTTCATGGTTAGCAGACATATTTTTGCAGAAAGATCTTATGCTTTCCCGGTGTATGCTGCTCAGGAACTTTTCTAGGGTTCTCAACCGGGTCAATGTGTTGGATAGCTCCGACGTTTCGACAGCAACCACTGCTGCCATTTTCAAGGATGTCGATGAAAGTTGAAGTCCGGGTATATATATGATCGTAGGATGGAACTAACCTTTTTGTAGGGTTTGTGGACTGTTCTGATGTTATGTTGGCTTAGAATCCTACTGATTTTCCCCGAAACTGTCGACACATAGAGGAGACACGCTGTGGCAATCGGCTTCTCCTCGGGTGTTTCCTTCGGCTGAGAAACAGCCCTTTTAAGGGCCCTGTTGATGTCCCTTGTGTGATGTCCATTCTGCCTAAGAGTCGTTCTCAGGTGTTCTATTTCTTTGGGTAGATTCTTCCTACGGAGTGTAAAAGACAGCCGGGGCTTAAACACTCCAGGAGTATATAGTATTCCCCGCGGATGCGGAAAAACTTACATCGGTGAAACCTGCCGGACGATCCACACTCGCCTTAAGGAGCACGAGAGAAGCCTTCGACTTTTGCAGCCTGAAAAGTCCGCTATCGCTGAGCATGCCCTGATGGAAAACCATAGTATTGACTTCAACCAGACGAGAATGCTGTGCAGAGGGAACGGTTACTGGGATCGAATTACCAGGAAGCCATTGAGATCCGCCTCAACCAAAATAACTTGAATCGTGACGAAGGAATGTTCCTCAGTAAAAATTGGAACCCAACAATTCGGAAAATCAAACAACAGAGAAGGACCAATCAGATTGCAGATTGAAACGACCAATCCGAACGCAGACTGCTGACTGAAACGACCAATCCGAACGCAGATTGCAAGGACCAATCCGAGACGAGGGGGCTCCCTTCCGAATCATATATATACCCGGACTTCAACTTTCATCGACATCCTTGAAATTGGCAGCAGTGGTTGCTGTCGAAACGTCGTTGGCGAAACCACTCGTACGACACTCTGTCCAAACTGGTGTTACTAGGTCCCGGTAAGGTTTTTCTTTTCGAAATGACTACCGTTGAGTCAAATTCTGCAACAAATTGAAGAAGTTGGTCCTTCTGTGATTTTATATCATGTATAGTTGTCCTGCTAATATTATATTCCTGCTGAACATTGGATGAAATGACACCACGGTCTAGCTTATTTAATATGTCCACTTTTTGCTGTAACGTCAGCACCTGTCTTTTTCTCCTGACGTTCCCACCGCTTGAACTAGCTGCTGGACACGTTTTCTTCTTATTGTTATCCATTTAGCAGGTTAATTAATATAGTATAAATACTTACTCGTGCACAAGCACACCTTCAAAAGATCGGCGCAAAACACACGTAGCGGTGGCGTTCAAAATTACTGTATATCTATTGTGAAATGTTTGTTGTTTGGATGTGTTCGTTGTTTAAATGTTCGGACAAACAATCCTCTACTGCATTCCCGCCACCTCCTTGGTCCAGTTGGTGACTGCTTCTTTCACTTCCTTGTCACTTGTGAAATGTTCTCTGGCTAATTCTTCCTTCATTTTGGTGAACAGATGAAAGTCTGAAAGAGCCAATTCAGGACTGTAAGGAGGATGGGACAGAACATCCCAACCGAACTGATCCAAAAGTTCCGTAGAGGAAAGAGCGACATGAGGCCATGCATTGTCATGGAGAAGGAACACATCCCAGCCCTGGCTGGGATGTGTTCCTTCTCCATGACAATGCATGGCCTTGTCAGAAGGAACACATCCACTGTGGAATGATGATCTTCACTAACAGCATTGTCCACTTTTGCCACAAGATCATCCGTGACAAGTGAGAGTCTGCCTCTTCCACCTTAATCCTCAAGTGAATGTCTTCCTGCCTTAAATTCAGGAACCCATCTTCTCTCCATTGACTCACTCAATACACCCTCTCCATACACAGAAACAAGCTGTTGATGAATTTCAACCGATTTGAAAACCGGGAATGAAGAAATTGAATCACTCTGCACACAACAACTCGAGACACAGAGGTGGCAGGACATGATCTCCAGGGATCCATTTCGATGACTTACTTTGAGAGTGTTTTTAGGGGTACTATGGCCAGTCACCTCTCATTCTATTCAGAAGGTTCCCTCTTTTGTACAATGTTGCCAGATTTGGCAAAAAACCCTAGGGACCTACTGACCAAAAGGGAACTTAATTTCTGTATAACCCTTTTATATAAGGTTGATAAGCATTACTCAGTGAAAGTTATCCAAGCCTACAAGCCAAGAGGAAATTGAAAACTTCCACCAAACTCTTGGCACTGAACATGACAAGGAGGCTCACTACTATAAAGTCACTATGGGTAATTTTAGTGTTCACGTAGGCCAGTAGGAAGCAGATGACCCTGTCTCAGGACAGTACAGACTGGGCCAGAAAAAATGAATGAGGCCACCTTGATAGAGTTTGCTGAATGCACCAATACGTACATAACAAATAAATACTTTCAGAAGAATCCTACAAGGAAGGGTACATGGAGAAGTCCCATTGGAACCAAAAATGAAATAGATATCATATTAGTAAACAAACTGTACTCAGTAACTAACTGTGAAGTCTTAACCCTTTAGCTGCCGAAGGCGGATATATCCGCTCTGTCTTCTACTACCCTTAGCTGCCGAAAGCGGATTTACCCCACGCTCTGAAAAAAACTTTCTACGCATTTCTTATCCTTCTCTCATGCTTTTGGAGGGCATCTGTGAACACAGATGTACATTTTAGCTTCCTCAGGTCAATAAATCCCATATCGAGTATGGAGCCGTTGTCTTGAGTCGGCTAGGCGTCTACAGAGCAATAAAGCTTTGGAGACAACACCGCCGACTACCCTTAGCCCCTTGACCGATCTGAATTTTAACGATCTATTTACAATGGAAAAAGTAGGGGCCTTTTTGCCATATATACTTCAGTCACACGTGTGAATTCCTTAGAATTATTTTGAGAGAAAATATTAGTTTCCGTCTGTTAGCCAGAGGGAAGTGGCAGTTATCCTTGGAGTGATAATTTTCGTCTTGCATCGATAGAAGATACAAACTTAGTCACTGGATATCCTCACTCTTTATCAGGTTAGTCATTTATAAATCCTTCACATATCATGTATTATGATTTAAATCAAGTAAATTTAATTTATATAGTTTTCCGTACCATCTGCACAATTTTTTGTTGAAGATGTATACTACCTTTCAATACTTGATATTCATATTTTTTACTTAAATAGATAGATAGCTTTTATTGCTCCTTTCTAAAATGTTTCAAACTTCCTGGTGTTCCACTTGTTACAGTCGTTGGAGGTATTTTTCTCTGTGTCGTAATTTTACCTCATTTTCACACTTACGCTAGCGGTCAAGAATTTCCTGTAATAAACAGGTTATAATTCGTTTTTCTTATTTATCGGTAGCATATACGTAGATATTTCCATAAATAATCTCAATAATTCTTTTCGTTTTCCCGATTTTATTTCTATCGATCCCTTACGGGCTACGTATTTCTTTTCCGCTAACTTTTTATCGTTCAGTTTCGGATGCCCTTTGATTCTCAACAATCGTATGATATCATTCATTTTCTACCTTACTAATGTTAATGGTGATACTGTTAAATATAAAATTTATCGGTTAGTTAGGTTGTTTATATATTTTTATATCAATTTATTAAGTTTCAGCTAATTATAATAATACGTCATTTTATGTTTACAATGGCTTTAATGTCAGGAATTGAGAAAAGGTATCTGAAACAAAAACGGGATTCCGATCTTTCAGCAGATGAAATTGAAAAAATAACTTTAGTGTTAGACTCGGAGCACGAAGATGATCAATTTTCAGATGAAGTGAAAAGTACTACCAACGAAGATCTAGAAGCAATTAAAGAGGGTCCATCAACATCTTCATCCAGAGGTCCTCACTGGAAAAGGCTTGATTAGAAAAGAAAACGTTTAGTAGTGCTGCATTCCATACCCGAGTCTACCGGGAACGCTGAAGTATTCGGATTAGAACATCTAACTCCAAATGAATGCTTCCAAATTTTTTTCCAAATGAGTTATTTGATTACGTTCCGAAATCAAGTAATAATTATGCAGCTACATTCCCTGATAAGGCAAGTCCATTACCATCTAGGTCAAGGTTAATTCAGTGGAAAGATGTAACGCCTTTAGAAATTTGTTGCTACAGAAATCGGGATGGGATTAGTGCACAAACCTTCAATTGACAGCTATTTTTAGGACTCCTGGCTGACACCTGGATTTGGATCTATCTTTTTTTAGAAATAGGTATCAATTGATACGCTCATTCTTGCATATTAATGATAATGGGAGCGAAACAGGGGAAGACAGGCTTTACAAAGTTAGGCAAATAATTGATGCTGTGAAACATTTTTATTGTGCAGTTTGCAAGGACAAAGATCATTTTTAAACAATATATGCCATCCAAGCCCTCTGCAAAATGGGGAATCAAAGTCTGGTCATTATGCGATTCCCAAACTGGTTTTCTACTTAAGTTTGATAATTATACAGGTAAAAATACCTCTAATATCAAGGAGAGAGGATTAGGGACTAAAGTTGTGCAGTCATTGTTGAGGTGTTCTGAGATGAAAGGCCATGAAGATTATATAGACAATTTTTATTTGAGTGAGCAACTGTATGACATACTGAAGGAAAGAAAAATAGGAGCTACTGGAACAGTCAGAATAAATAGGAGAGGATAACTTGAAGATATGAAAACGGTAAAATCAAAGCGGAGTGAAGAACCAATATTTTGGTCGAATTCGGAAAAAAACATGCTCGCGTGTACATGGCAAGATTTCAGTTGAGTCAATATGATTTCGACCACAGGGAATGACGGAACAGAATCTGTGGATATAAATTCAAGGAAGGGGAAGAGAGCTGTGAGGAAGCCTGTAATTCAAATGCGTTATAATAAAGGTATGGGAGGAGTAGATAGGTTTGATCAGTTCTGCTCCACATACCCTTACAACAGAAGATCAAAATAGTGGTTTGGCTTTTGTCATCGAGGTAGCACTAGTAAATGGTTGGATTGCATACAATTTGCAAAATAAAAACAATAAATTAACGCAAAGGAAATTCAGAGTATGTGTGATAGATGGCCTCTTTGAAAGATACAGGAAGGAGAGTAGGAACAAATGCAGTCCAAAAATACTTCCGAGGCTAACTGAGCGCCATTTTCCCAAACAATTTGAGGATAAAAAACATCAACCTAATTGTACTGTTTGCAGCATATTACCATCCCAATGCTCAGAAAAAGGAAAAGGGAAATGTAAAAGAAAACAAGCTATGTAGTATTGCGATTTATGTCTCGGAATGCACTTAGTTTGTTAATTCATTGTTTTGAGGCGTATTACATTATGATAAATTGTAAAAAAATTACATTTGTTACTAGATTTGTAAAAATATTTAGTTACATTAAGAGAATTAAATGTAAATTAAATGTAAATTTAATTCTCTTAAAAATTTAATACATGTTTGTACAGAACTAGTTCTCAAAAATCATTTTTATATAGTGTTGTAATGGATAATGTATATATTCAATGTTCGAGTCAATATAACAGGCACAATTTATTTGTTATAAGATTGAAATTATATGTAAGAGAGATAAATAACTAAAAATTTGTTGCAAATTAATGGTAATATTTAATTTCTGTACAAAAAGAAAATTTAAAATATATATTGAACAGCTAAAAATACATTGTTAATTTTAATATATATTATTTATGCAACTGTTAAAATATAACAATTTTATGTACGATGGTTAATTATTTATGAAGATATATTGCGATTGTATCATTATGCATCCTAAGAAAGTTTAAAGATGTAAATTATGTTTAATATCTACAATTAATTTTTACGAATTTAAATGTTATAAATTATTTTTCTAAGGTCAAATAAACAAAAATTTGAATTATTTCACTATTAATAGATGCAAAATCATTTCATATATAAAAGAAAAAAAGCTCAACTACCAGTTAAGAAATTGACTTTTTTCGGGATATTTAGCATTTTTCATGGAATAGCATGAAAATTAGCCATGCAGCCAAAGGGTTAAATAACTTAAATACTGCGAGTGACCAAAGAATAGTTAGAAGTAGAATAATGTTTAATCCTCAAATGGAACAGGAGATGTTGATTTCTTGCAGTTGACTTATTGCTTCACAACTCCCATGACTTCGTAGGATGTGCTTCTTTCCCAGTGAATTGCTTGAAGGAAGTATTCTTGGGTTTCCAACTGGGCAGCTTATCTCCCTGTACGAACAGTACAGTATGGAGAGACGCTGCCCGGTTGGAAAACCTAGCATACTTCTTCTCCCATGACTTAGGTTTTAAGTTATTCTTCTTGAAGTGCTGAAAGATCAACAGCCTATTTCGAAGTTCCAGCTGACACTCTTTGTTTTCTGTTGCTTTCAGCTGGAACTTAGAAATAGGTCAAGAACTAGAAACCAAAGTCATGAAGGAAGCAGCAAAGTGGACTTTGGAAACAGAGACTTCAGAATGAGATTTAACTTTCCATTTTTATGCAAAAAATCATTTTAGCTTCTGATTCACCTTTATACAAATAATTCTAAGCAAATTTTTCTCTTACAGATTGTGAATAGTCACATTAAAATATAGCAAATCTACTACAATCATCGATTTACAATTAGTGCAATGAGACATAACTTAAAAATATTGTATCTCCAAATCACTGAAATAGATCTTTCATTCTAAGATTAGCAAATCATAGTTTGCGAGAGCCTACATCCTGGCTACAAAGGAAGGGAAGGGAGTAGAGCTGTGGCATGAAACGAAGATTAACATGGTTGCCACATGCAAGTGACTGTACAAACACAAATATAATGAACTACATAAGACTCCATTCTTAGATCACATTATTGCAAATTTAGGGTTAAATTAAAATTAACATTTTAAGGTTGGCATGTTCGTCCTCATTAGCAAAGTATCAACCATTTTTAAGTATGTTCCATGGTTCCATTTTTTCAACACAGAAACAAATTATTTTCATCTGGGAGTAATTCATGAAATGTCATGTATCTCATAAAAAACTTTCACAAAATTTTCCGTTCATACTTTCTTTAATAGCAGGGAAGAATTCAATTTCTTCCTACATAGATGTGACAAAACACTGCCTCCTGTAGCACATTCCTGAACCATATAGCATAGATGATATGCCATGTAGAACAAAAATGTTCTTTGATTTCATTGTACAACCAATTCAGTGGAAGGACGGCAAAAATCATAAACTTTTAAATTAAATGCTATCAATAACAATTTCACCTATTGACACATACTATGAAGCTAAAAATTAAAGTCATAGTCATATAGGAAGCAACCAGTGGGCTTGCTATTCATCAAAGATGGCACTTCCAAAGAGTGAGTCTGAGGGACGTGGATTGCTCAGTAACGTTTAAATTACACTATGTTCTCACTGCTGTTCCACATAAAAAAATGTTTTCTACTGAAAAATAAAGCTATAGACTTTGATGATACATATAAGCTCTGGCGAACTGGGGTTAAATTAGTTAGTAAATTATCGATATCAACAATTAGTCGAATATCACAGTAAAGAATTTGTAGGAAATTTAAACAATATGAGGAACTTACAGAAATATTTTCATAAAGATGCATACAATTTCTTTCAACAAATGAAAGAGATTCTAAACAGATACTTAATGTCTTTCATTTGAAAGTTATTAGCCCTCAAATGGTTCATTTTTGCTGATTTTACCAAAATATTTGAAAACTTTTATTGCCGACTTTACAAAACAACTAAATTGAGCTGAAACCTAGCCACTATGGGTCTCTCAAAAAGGTATGCAAGTATCCAAAATTTCAAAAGTAGAAAAAATAAGTGTCAATTTCTCTTCAGTTTTTGTGGAATTGCCCATTTAAACATTTTGAGGAAAATTTTGCATAATTTTATAAAACAACTTAATTAAGAAGAATCTTCAATATCAATTAGCAGTAAATAACATCAGGTTACAATCATGGACATAACTTCAAAAATCAGAGGAAAATAAACTGTATCATAGTCAGCTATCATTGTCTATGTTCTCAATGTCTAGTCTAGTGTATTGTCTACATTATGGTATATATAAGACAAGGAGGAAAATATGATAATGAAAATAATCGAAGGATCATACATGTTTGGTTTCAACAAATTAACTATCTTTTCCAATGTTACCACTTTTCTTTTCTCAAGGAACATGTCTTCCATGATAGATTTTTTTTAAATAACCTACATGTTTTATCAGTATAATGGCCAAAAATTTGTGGTTCCTTCCATAATGAAGGACATACATGCAAACTTTTATTTGGATATTGCGTGGCTCCAAGACACCCATCATGCAGAATTGTGAGGATCATTACTACATCTACTACTTATTTTCAATCTTCAAAGAGAAGAGCACATATCTCTCTTTCGCAGGGAACTAATGTGGCTTAAGCCTGATGTAAAAAGGATGCACATGCTTGGTGTGTTCTTGTATTTATTACTTAGATATTCCCAACCTCAATATATTTTGGATCTCTTCACCCGTAAGAGTTTAATATCATCTGTCAATGCACGAACCAGCCATGATCACTTCACATATCCAATTCCCCATTCCAATATTATCTGAATTCCTTTTTAATTACAGCATCAAAATTTTGGAACTCCCTGCCCCACAGGATTAAAAACTCCACCTCAATACAATCTTTCAAAAACAAACTATTCAACCATCTTCAATGGAATGGAATCATTAGAAGATAGAAGAAAAATTCAAAGGATAAATTTATTAAATAAGTTCAGAGAAATTACGTTTTCAGATGATGTAACCGATATAATGCAACCTCCCAGAAATATGGGCCGTTCTGATACTGCCCGAAAGATTAGGGAAATAGATGCTAGAACGAATCGTTTCAAAAATTCATTTTTTCCGCGAAGTTTACGCGAAAGCAACCGTTTAGGAAAATAGAGTCAAGGTGCTTGCACCCCCTGCCACACGCCGAAAGGCGGCTTGCAGGGTTCTTACATAGACATAGACATCTTCTTTTACTTTATGATTAACTTTTGTTATGTTTTCTGTTTTGTTTTTTTTTTGCAAATTTTGTACATACTAAGTAATCTTTTTTTACTATGTATGGTTTATATTCCAACTTTGTATTGTTGCATAATGTTGGGAGCGAATATTTTTTAGCTCTGATGGGAACCCCCCCAGAGCTACAATAAACCTATATCTATCAATCTATCTATCTACATCTGGCTCAGATATTAGCCCAACCCTGAAGACAAGTCCATCTTTTCTGACCAACATTGCCATTAAATGTCCCTGTTGGTATTTCCTCTGGTGGCCACACTAGAATGCCATAAAGTGTTGTAACAATTTTTGTCAACACTATAACTTCTCTGCCCTAGGAAAAGGTTATAAAACCCAGATCTAGAGGAAAAGTCTTGGGAAATATGGGTTCAATGATAGTGCATATGATTGTTGAAAAAAGGGAGGAACTTGGTGGGCATGTTTTATACTGCAGAGGAAGATAATGGTAAGATCATGTTTAGGCATCTGAAAGCTTACAAACGCTAGCTTTCATCTGCTTCAATATTCCCATTCACAAAGACCTAACACAAAATCAATGCCAACCTACAATATTGCATTTAGAAAATAACTTTGGAGTAGTATAATGAGATAAATTATGTAGTACAGTGGAAGGAAAGAAATATTGCATGACTTCGCACATGCCGGAGTCGGCATTCACAGAAACTACTTGGAAAACTATGCTATATGCCGGTGTATAAGTCGATCTGGCATATAAGTCGACCTGGCGTATAAATCGACCCCTAAAATTTTGAGAAGAATTTTAGATTTTAGCCTATGTTCAGCATATAATTCAACCCAAAAAAATAAGGCAACACCACTTCCTTAGCTCTATTTTATGGGAAGAAAAAGAAGAAGAAGCTAGAATTGTTTCTTTCAGCTGCCATGTCAACTTCTTGTCTCTGTTTAACTATTACACAAGTTTCTTTCGTTGGTATCACTCAGGCTACACAAATAAAGATGCGTTACGAAACAGAAACACAATGGTATTAAAAATGTATTATAAAAATAATGGTAATATAATAACAAATCATGTCACTGCTAAAACAACTTCCATTAACTGCGAATGCTAAGTCAAATCATAACGATTATATAAACAAAAACAAACCATGATGTGCTTATTGACCTTCATTTGTAAAAAGAAAACATCAAAATGTATATTAAATTTTTGTAAAATAAAAATACATGTGAAGAAATTAATATAATTTTTGAAGAATAAATATGCGTCACAATTATTTAAAAGATATGATCAAAAATGATTATTATCACCTCAACTGAGGAATGATTTTGATTTGAACCTGTAGTGAGAAAAACAATAACCACTAATATTTTAGCAGGTAAACTTATAGTGAAAGGCTATAAGTAATCCTATAGAACCATACTGCTAATGTAAAACCAGGGATATACAAACACTTAAATATACACACAAACATATATTTACATACATACATACAAAAACACACACACTTTTATTATATGATGAATTAAATCAATCAATAATGGTAATAACAACGTCATGATTTAATCTACTCTATCAGCCTATCGAATTGCCTGGGACAAAAATGACCAAAAGTAATTATCTGCTTCTGTGATTATTTCCCTGTACTGTTTTCTCGATGCTTTTCAGAGATAGCGTTAGGTCTTTACTGGCACTAAAATTAAATTTACGTTTATTTAAGTTATGTACCAATAAAGCTTTTGAAGAGCTTCCATCATTATTTAGACCTTCTCACCTGGAGAGAACTCCAATTGAAGGACTCTATTATAGCCTTAACGCTTCTGTCTAACCTAACATTCCCTCTAATGAAATGAGCTGCTCCAAGTTCTAAATCTGAGACTAAACTTACTTCACAGGGATCCTAAATGGAAAACTGCAATGCTGAGAAAATACAAAGGTAAAAATAGAACACATCCTAGTGGTTTCTGTATTTGTTTTTTTTATATGATGAATTCTCTTTGCAAGAATTCTTTTCTATCAAAATTCTAGTATTTAGACGTTATATTCACAATATAATACCCCAAATTGTTCATTTTAATGTTTGATATTTTACTACCTATCAATCTTGTTTGTCACTATCTCTCTGGGTATAATAATGACATTCTCCAAACCTAATCTGATCACATCCAACTTTGAATAACAAATGGTAGAAAAAGACAATGTGTATCTTTAATGTCTGCCTATATTTACGATACTTAAAATCTATTGCCCATTCGTAAGGATTTTGAATAATGCCGGTTTTGACTGGCTCAATTCAGAGTTGACAAATTGTTGGAGGTAGAGTGGTTTCAGTTAGTTACCCCGTAGTCTGCATTCTGACGCCAACAGGTGTGACAATTCTTTGCCCCACTGTACATACAGCAATCATGAATAAGTTCGTTTGCAACCAGAGTAGATATCAAACGAGAACATGCTAGCAAATGCAAATATAAAATATGAAGTCTCACCGTCTTGGGAGTCCCAGCAGCTATTCGATTAAATCGGTTGATTAATATATTCATCTCAACTCGCTGTTTGCCTAAATCTGATTCAGGTTGGGCATTCCTTTCTTCCTCAGTATAGGAATTAAAGAGCAAGGTGATCTAAAAATAAGAATAAGTAATTGCTTTCAGTAACTTTCCATAAAATAAAATCCAATTAAAAGACATGATACTTACTGGCTGACGACACAGAGGGCAGGTCATTGTCGAAATGACAAAATCTTCATGCTGAAGGTATGTCTTCATGCATGGTCCTGCATTATTGAAAAAAATAATAATCAGAAGATTCAATGAAATATCAGATTCAGCAAGAAAATTTCAACTAAGAATAAATATCACTAACAACAAAATCACTACATAAAGTTGCATATATACAGATTAAATTACTCTCACAAATAAATATTTATCCTGGACTTTATCACCAATGTAAAACTAAGGTACACACATTAAACTAGTCCAACGGAAGACATCTTACAAGGGTTTAGCTAGCACAAGAATATTATGATACCTCTTCCAATGGAATAAAATTCTTACTACTAGGCACTTGGTGATTAAAATTAAAGTTATAAAGAATTTTTGGAAATTGATGGCAAACTAAAAAAATTAATTACTTTCTAATACTAAAAAAACTAACTTATACATTTTTACAGTAGCATTTAAGACAGCAATAACATTCTAAATAATATTTACACAATAGATTGCCCTAAGAATAAAATTTTAACAAATATTTAAATTAAAGTTAAAACTAAAGAAAATTTGGCCATTGTGAATTCCTTGTATCACCGCCATATATGGAGTTGTGTGACACAGTCAATGCATAGCCCTACATTATATTTCCCGAACTCCATTTTCTTCCTTCAGATGCAATTTTGATGGGCATACCTTTGCCTCTGGGCAGTTGATTTCACGAGGTGTTTTACCCATCATACTTATACGCAAATCAATATGGGCATCACCTAAATGAATTGTTTACATCCATTCTCCCAAAATATGACTCCATGAATTACTTTTAACTCGAGCATTGCTCTTCTCTGACATTTTTCAAATTTTTTTCTTTGACTTATACACGAGGGGATGCATTTTCCTCAATTTATACAAAACATCAATGGCAGTTTTGTCACAGTAATGAATAAATCTGTTATTTGCAAAAAATAATCTCAATACCATTCATCATTGAGTTATAAACAAGCTCATTCCTCATCTCATGAGCTGATTCCCAATAGTGCCATTTACTTGGAACCATATTGTACCCACTGAGTAAGAGAATTGCACACTTTCATTTCCTCAGTTGTTGCTTGGATTTCCGCAATTGCAGATCTGGGCATATCAAGTCCGTTGCCATAACACTGGCTTCAAAGGCTTCAAGTCTCATGTGGTACACTTAGGGTGTCCACTATCCAGCGATTAAGTAATTCCCCGAGTTTCCCAGGTTTTCCAGGGTAATATTTTAATTTTCCAGGGTGTTCCAGATTTGCACAGGAATATTATTTTAGCCAAATATTAGACATGCAGTGATGATTAGATCATACACTTTCAGGGTCCAAAAAATGGTGACAAACAGTTCATATTTTCATCATGATATTTCATCAGAGCTGAATCTAGACACAGACATGACTTTCGGGGTGCATATTCAACTATAATATAAACTCATATAAAATAAATCGGTCAATAGTACTTAACGATATTGTAACCAATTAAACATCCTACATAACGACACTAGGTTTGTATTTTCATGTCAATCCATTTATGAAAGTTGTTTTTCAAAATTGATAACGGAAATATCAGAAATAATTTACAACTTTTCAGTCAAAAATGAGGACGAAAAAAATGAAACTTTAATCGTTTTAACTTACAATAAAATAAAAACTATATAGAAACAAAAATCTCACATTATATCATTAAACGCAGGATGAAGCATGCTAAAATTTAGAGTAACTTTCAACTGTGGGATGCCCAGTTCAGTTTTTGTTCAACTCCAAACTAGAGTATCTATATGTTTTAATTGGCCAGTAAAAAGAGTGGTGTATAACAATTTTAATTGACATAAATGATGTCTCCACATCAATATTCTACATTTCCCAAACATAAACTTAATTTGAAATACTTTGTTAATCACTTCAGAGTTTTAAAATTTTTAATGACCAGGTGATAATGGTTCAATTACTTTCTCAAGTATCCCTGTATGCAGAGAATAGACAAAGGACTGGAATACACGAAGGACTAAGTCGTGAATAGAAAGGGTAGTTTCAGTAAAGGAAAACAGAAAACTTACATGTTCAATGCCTGACATCTACTGAGATAGTCCAACTACAAACTATGAAGCCAAGTAATGATTGAAACCACCTAAGTTGAAAACAAATTCTTATCATGCTCTATTCGCTGTTTTTCACGCCAAAAAAGAAATAGGGTACTCCTGGAAACTGCGACTCCATACGGTCCCATTCTACATATTTGCAATATTGAAAAATGTTAAACTAGAATAAAGGAAAGAAAGAGTTCCATGTTATAAGCTTTAAATTGGCCACGACAACACTCAACAAAACATTTCTTTCTCTCAGGGGAATTTTCACTGAACTAACACGAAGCCAAAACCAAGAGTCATGGAAAGATCTTTTGTAAGGAGAGTAAAATATCTATTTTCCAGGTTACCCTCCAAATTCCTGGAGTATTCCAGAAGAACAAAATTACCTGAGTTTTCCAGATTGGTGGATACCCTCTATACTAGGAAGTGCCTGTGATTATAATTGCATGATCTTGATCCTAAAATATTTTGAATGTATAAATAAATGGCAATTAACTTTTAAAATTACATTTACTTAACCTTTAGCTCTATTTGTTTTAACATACGATTTAGTCCCCAAAATATCTACCAAAATTCACTCATTTAATAACTTTTCTATTAGAGAAGTTAGTATTATTATTACTTCCGAGTCATCCTTCAAAGGGCAAGTCAATACAATCCAAGATGAATAAAAACATACAAAAATACCAGCTAAAGAAGCCCAACCAAAAAAAATAGAAGTGAATGCTATCCCAGACATTTTGTCTACATATGAAGGACATCTAAATAGGTGATAAAAACCCATAACAAGTTTATCTGATTCTAAACCATGTGAAGATGAACTAAGGTGCAATCAATCGTTATGACCAGCCTGACTCTTATGGCAACGTTGACTACATTCAAGCCATTGTCCTATTTCCCCTTATCTAAATAATACAGCATACCCATAACACACTTACCTTACCAAGGCGTGTTGGAATCTTTGGTTGAATGGCATTTGGTATCGGTTTGATCATGGAGAAGAGCAAGTTTAACGTTTATGGCTGCAGTGCAAAAGGCGTGACAATTTAGTTTTCCTTGAATAGTGGTGACTTAAGCACGTGATTTTGAAAGATTTGTATTTGAAGTATGAATTGGAAACATTCTGTATCCCTTACGTCTCTGCCTAGCATTTTAAATGGGAGACATATTTCCCACCCAGCATCGAACCCGGGTCTTTCTGGTGATACTTCCTATGCAACACAATAGAAGATCACCATCTCTAACTATGTGTAAAAATTCAAGCAGAAATATTGGCAGCAACTGCCTCAAACGACGTCCTACTTTTCCCTTATATTCCTTATAAGAGAAATGTTACTGCGCTCTGGCATCGAACCCAGGAATAGTACGGTCTTATCCTACTTTTGAGGACCCTCTCTATATGATGTCAACTTGAAATTTGTATTATCAACATGCTTGCAGAATGCAAGCAACATTTTACTTGTATTCTTATATACATCATTATATCCTACTCAATGTATTTGATGCCAATAATTTGTGAAGCGAAATACATTTACAGTGATAATAATAGAGATGGAGCAATTTCAACAATGATAGGTCTATTCTTAATGGCTTATGAATTTTGGAGGCAAATGAACATTTTAGAAGTAAGGTCACATTACACCAAACGCAGCAGTTAAGGTAAACTAAACTTGCAAACTGCCACAAAAATCAGAACTTTTCGAATAGTTGACCTGATTTACCTTCTCTCTAGCTGAACCATGGAAATAATATTCTTCTGGGTACCTCCCCTAACCTGCATTATTTTGTCTTAAAATGGCTTAAATCATTTCCTCAATCTTAAAATTGAACTATTTACCCAATCTTATAAATAGCATACATCCCAAAATCAGTGCACATCACCTCTGAGCCTGATTATGTCATTACAGTAGAACCACGATCCATCGTTCCCGCATTTGTCATTTTCCCGGATTTATCGTTTATTTTCTATAGTCCCGACTTAGGCCCATAAGGAGACATGTAAAGTAATAACGCATTAATCGTTCATCGAAATATTATTATCCCGCATTCATCGTTCAGATTTTTGGCCCAATCGAGGAAGAAAGACAATGTATTAGGAATTGGGACAAAAATTTTCTTTGAGAAGCTTGGCATGAACTTTTTTTAAGGCTGTCGTAGCACTTGCTCAAAACAGCCAATTTTTAAACACATCCGGGGCTGTTTTAATACATTGTATCCTATTGGAGAGATTTCACATGGGTGTGCATACGAGCACTGTTTGTCCATCTCAGTTTACTGGCATATTTCACCCTGTTTGCACAGTCTCTAGGAGTTTAGTACGTTTTTTTCTAAATCTTTAGGGGTTTTCTTAGGGTAAACTTTCGCTATGTATTCGTTTTAATAGTGTGAGCTGAGTCTACATTTCCCGTTTTGATCGTTTTCCCGCATTCATCATCCTTTTCTCTCGGTCCCTTCAAAAACGATAGATCGAGGTTCTACTGTATCTTCAATTTTTGCAGATTTATGCCTTTTAGTTGAAGAGAATCAACGGTCTTTCCTTGGTAACCATAATATTTTCTGTAGAAAAATTGTCATCCATTCCGATCTGGGCTATCATTGTCTTCATAAAGTACCGCATTCATATTCATTCATCAATGAACTTTTCCTTATATCTTCCTTGTAAGATTGGCATTTTCAAGCAATTTTTCATCTCATACAAAACCCCTAAAAGATGCTTCAAATTTTAGGACTGTAGACATAAGTAAGAAATTTGTGACTGCTTCATCGATGACCCTTTCTCTTTCCTCTCTCACCCCCACGAAGAAGCTTCCTTTGTTTCCTTGAGAAAGACTATGAATGGTGATACTGTTATGTAGACGAAAACATACAGAAATGGCACCCAAATGGAACTGGCTGCTGAAACCCTTAGTAGTAGATTTAAATTTATTATTCATGCATTACTTGTGAATATTAAAAATGGAGTTTTTATGTCTGAAATTGTAGGCTCATACCTTTTTCCAATATTGATATTATTAATCGTTTTAGCAATCAAACATTTAATACGGAGGCCTAAATAAAAGGAATTAAATATTAACAAGTGTATTATTCAATTCTTTTGGTGCTTGACTCGACTCTGCGCGACTAGTCCTTCTGATTTAATTATTCAAGAGAAATTTTTGCGCATACAATATAAAGTGGTTCTTTAAGAGACTACAGGTTGAATAGCAGTGAGTCCAAATGATCAGAGCCCTCTGCTGGGTATCTTTTAAGAATATAACTCTGTATAAACAATGATTATTAGAGATATTCCTTTGCTGTGATTTACATGACGAAATATGCGACAACATGATCCCTATTCTCAATGATCGTGATTTATGAAGCCAGATGGTAAAAAGATTATTGCGAGATCATAGCGAGGACAGATGGTATATAATGGTATAATTTTGCATATAGTATAAAGTGTAAATTATTTAAATCAAAATTCCCTGCTAATGTAAATGGTTCCCAAACAACTTGGAAGCTTTCACAAATACGTTTTCAATTAATACAAGCACCTCATTTCCTCTTTCAGGTCCAATATCATCCATTGTTTTCTGTAATAGCAGTTATTTTATTATTACTCCATATTTATTCTTATTACGCTTTTTTTCTAATTATCTCTTCCTCTGTTGACCTAATTTACAGTAGTTCATATTTTTTTAAATCATCATGTCATAGTTAAGCATAATTTTTACAAAAATGTTCATCATGCAGGTGTGTGGAGCATTAACCGAAATAAACAAGTGCATTCTAAATCAATATTTATGGAAAATTTTATTTTAAGAGAATATATGAGTAGCCAAAGTAATTCATGCCCAATATTTTTGAGGAGGAGCGAATAACGCATGAGATTCAAGCCGATTTAAGGAAATACAAATTTAATTCTTTCATAATACAATACTGTTTCTACAGCATCAAAAGCAATGACTTTTAACGAGTATTTATAAAATTTATGATATAAAAGCATTCAAAACGTGCCAGGCATAAAGAGGAAGACAAAAAGCGAGCTCAAAACAGATAACGACTCGCTCTTCTCGAATTCTGCTGGTTGCGTTGTAGGTGGTAACTTTTTTTTTGCCCCTTGGCATACAATATGGAATGCAAAATATATCCTCTTATTCCCCAAAAAACAGCAAAAATAAAGGTAAAAGTTAACTATAAAAACATTTATGAAACAAAGTGATGAAACATCACTTTGCCAAACGTGAAAAAGATTCATAAAAATTATTTACCACAAAAGTTATGTCCACAATTTGTTTCAATTTTAAACGTGTAGTTGCTGAGGCAAATGGGACAGGATTCCTCTGGATACGCTCTATGAGTTGTTGTGTCATCTGAAGGAAAAGAGTGATAATTTAATTAAATTATTTACTTTGTAAGCTATTTTGATACAGCTTAACAGCATGAAAAACTTATAATCAAAATAAAATATTATGAAATTAATTTCAATCAGGAATTAATACATAAATAATAAGAGTTATTAACCCAAGTCACGAATACTGATACTTTAACAAGGAAAAACCTACAGAGGTGGAAATCAAACACACAATTCTACTTCTGATTCATTAAATTAATTTTGATAAAAATATACGATTACTCTTGAATGTAAAGTTTCAAACAATTGTTATGAAGAGAAATACTAAGACTGTATAAAAGATTGAGGCAATTTGAGAACCTAATAAACTTCGCTAACCATATCTAAAATCTACTGCAATGACCGTTAAGCAAAGATTATAACTTTTACCAGGAGCGTAGATGTTTTTCCCTGAGGAGGGGTTCAGTCCTCAATGAAGTATATAATATCATTTAATATAATTGAATGCAAACAATCTAGAATTTAAACTATCGTATGATACCTTGCTGACTATGGAATTAGCGGATAATAAAGATTTACAGACTTACAATTCTTATATTATATTAATATTTCTTGTCGGGGGGGGGGTTTAAATACCCTCGACCCCTCATATCTACGCCCCTGACTTTTATACAGAAAAATATTAATTTACCTTAAAGCCTGCAAAATTGGAATCTGAGATCGTCTGGGTACAATCCCTTACGTGACAAGTACTAGTTTCCCAGACGAGATAAACGAAAATTCCACCACGATTTCAGGGAATTTTAGTTAACTCATAACGGACGAAATTGCTCCCTCGTATTTACTGATCATCACTAGCCGATAATCGAACATACGACGCTTACTCAGGGAACCCACAAATACATTATTAAACGTTATAAATGGGTCAATCAAAGTTAATAATTATTACTAACTCCGAACGAGCAACAATAAATACACGATGTACAAACGCTGAATGAATGAAATTATGTTGCATAATAGAATCTACCATTGGATTACGTAAAGAAGTAAATTCTAAACGAAATATCGCATAACTAGTGAAGTAATTACAAAACATCCTTAGCCATATTTACCTGCATCATCTGAGTTGGATCGAGGTGGATCAAAATTTTGGTCTTGGAACATGCTCCTAATCCTACTCATCGTCCTGAAAAAAGAGCAAACGAATCTTTATCCATATATAACATTAAAAATTAATGTATACCACACGATATGAGAGAATAATCAATAACTTAATTTTCATAATTCTAAATTAAGATAAAGAACCTTACATTACTTATAAAACTTCATTCATTTAGTATAATGACATTATCAATGTTTTACGAAATCAAGCACTTACTGGGAGAAGAAATTGGAGCTGTAAAGTATAAACCAGCCTGACAACGTAAATGTCAGGAGGAGACCAAGTAAAACTAAAACCTCATCTCCTACACCATACATTAAGCTTTGAGACATTTTGAAACATCCATTGACCAAAGGAAACAGAATTTAAGACTAGTTTTTGAGGTTTAAGAATATTTATGAAAATCTACACAGGTTAACATACGCAAACTTTTACTTCGTTAGATAGTACGGCTAGTACTACACCTCATTTGTTGTTTAGGCGCTCCGGCGGGTCTGACTTTGGACGGAAACACTTTCATATTTGCTGAAACTTCGTGGAACTCACAGTAGGATGCAGCACCTATTAGCTGTTCAAGTGTGTTCAAGGCTCAATTTTCAGCTGATCATCAGCTCGAGTGCAGTTAATTCCCAACGAGTTATAGTACGAGAATATTTGGATTCATTGCATTCTTTATTTCTCCTAATATGATCAACAAATAATTTCGTTGAAATGATACATAACCCATTCACAAATTTTGTTATAATATTCGTTCCTGTTTTCATTCGGTGTCTTCATTTTTTTTCTGATTGCATATGAAACTTTGATCGTAGATTGTAGGTTTTAAAACAAATTAGCTATTCTCGGTTGACTTAAAGAATTTATTAACGTATATGGATGAAACAAATCAAAAACATCATTGTTCGTTAGGATCATGTGTATCCTATAGGTAAGGCATGTCAACTCAAATAAACCTGTTGATGTTCACTATTTACATTGTTGAAGGCTTAGGGTATAGTTACTAAATTGATGCAATTTGTACCGATTTTTCAAAAGCCTTTGATAAGGTGAATCATTCCATCTTGATATTTAAATTGAACTTAATTGGTATTAACGGTATGATGTTGAGATGGCTACTTAACGGGTCGCAAACATCTAGTCAAACTTAAATCTGCTACCTCGCGTGTATTTGATGTGTTCTTCGGAGTACCATAAGGTTCTCACCTTGGGCCAATTCTTTTGTGATATTCATTAATGATATAAGCTATGTTATATTTCCTGTTACACATTTAATGTATGCTGATGACATTAAAATATTTAATGTAGGGTGTAACTCAACAGAATGGCAGGAACTTGATGATCGTCTGCTGAAAATATCGGATTGGTGTGTTCAAAATGCAATGTTTCTTTTGGTTACCATATTTTATCCATCGTTTTTCTAAGTCTCTTCATATGCTAGGTTTCATTACAAGAATTTAAAGATATCAAAATGTTATAAAATGTATATATATATTTAGTTCATCCTATATTAGAATATAATTATTCTCCTCTTCTTAAATATAATTAATCTATTGTTTGGAATCCCCATTATAATAATCATGTTAATGGTATTGAAAGGGTGTTGAAAAAATTTTCAAAAATTATTTATTATGCTGTTTTTTCTACATATGATGTGCCATACGCTGAAACAATGCAAGCATTAAATTTATGTCCACTTTGAGTTAGACGACATCTTGCACAATTTACACAAAAACTTAATAAATTGTCCACCTTTGCTTGAATTGATACCTTTTAACACTACTTTTCTCTCCACCAGAAGTATTTCATTATTCTACATTAAATACTGCAGAAGAAATTTTAAAATAACTAGGATTCTTCACCTGTATAATTCTCTTATTAGCAATTTTTATATACACAGTGATTCCTTACCCGTTTTTAGGAATAAGTGTACTGAGCTGTTGTACTCTGTATTAATATATGTGATTTTTTATGGTGCAATTTTAATTATTTATATGCATGAATTTATTCGTTTTGTGCAATCTTGAGTATTTTTTTTGGTAAATGAATGTATGTTATTTGCAACTGAGCATATGACCGCAATAAATATTATTATATCTAAATACAAGTGAGGCAACTTATATCCTGTCATTATGTTGACTTATATTATATCTTGCCTCTTAAACATTAAGACATATTAGGGAAATCAAAAAATAACTCAATACAATATAAATGGAAATAATATTTATTTATACAAAATAGCTGTGATCGTAGGGTCTATTAAATATAGATACCCAAGAAATTAGGAACCTTTATTGCAAATATCAATGTCATACAGATACCTAAACAGAGGAGAGCCTACTAAGGGATTTGTTGTCAATATCATGTGTGTCGAAAATTGGTTTGTAATTTTCATAATCCAAGACTACCTAACACTTAAATTAAACACGAAAAATTAAAATACATATTTTTCTCATGACAGGGAACCAAAAAAAATAGTTTATAATGATTTGCTTCAGAATGAATAATGTACAAAACTTAAGATCACCAGCAAATAACACTTGTTGTACATTACAACTAAGATCCGAATGATTAATAAATAACAAACAAGGTGCCCAAATACACAACTGGTGAGCTTCTGACATAACATTAACCTGCAAAGAAAAATCACCCTTGATTTACAAACTTTTAATGCAGTTGGGCAAAAATACCACTAAAATCTGTGTACACAACATTGACTTGATAACCTGAATGAACAAAGTACAGAAGTTTGAATCCATGTTGGTTTGGGCTGTACATAAGAGATAGTTTCTATTTAGTTTCTGCTCAGTTGTTTTAAAATTTGATATCAACATATTACATAATAACAATGGATAGGGAGCTTTTCCATAGTCCGATGGACAACACGTTGCCTTTGGTTAAAGCGGTCCCAGGTTCGATTCCCGATGGGAGCCAATGTGCAAAATGACCAAGGCTGTCAAAGCATTTATAAAGATACTACTATATGCAAAACCATGGAAAATCTATAACCTCCAACAAGGCACTTTTTGTATTCTAACATTACTGTGAAAAATCCATTTAATACATAAAAGT
Organism: Sympetrum striolatum; assembly: GCA_947579665.1. NCBI lineage: Eukaryota > Metazoa > Arthropoda > Insecta > Odonata > Libellulidae > Sympetrum > Sympetrum striolatum. The sequence continues at coordinate 22,201,360 of OX388352.1, read as the reverse complement.
ATATATGGTATTTATCATTGAGTTTGTTTATGGCATGTTCAGATATTAAGTGCACTTTTACATCCAACATTTTCTGTTTACATTCTAAACCTATAAAATTGTTTTAACACAGGTTGTTTTACTTTTAAAATTCGATTCCAAAGAAACTTTTTTCTTTAGGATTAAGGTCTAGCCGATGAAACAATTTCTAATTGAAGGTGAAAAAAGTCTGCATTATTGAGAAAAACGATTTTCAGTCAGAACAGCCTGGACTGATGAAAACAAGCATACATTAAAATAGTGGTATCTCCACAAAAAACTGAAGTCCTCAAATAGTAGGCTCTAGAAGTTATCTCAAATGCCATAATTTTATTCCTCTCACACAGTGTCCCACAATTACTGATTCATGTTAATAAAGTTAATCATCTACAAACTGCAATATATTACATTAATCATCTAGGATTTATCCTAATGGAAAAGATTATACTATTAATATAGCACTCACTGTTCTGAAAGAAGTGATTTCAATAAAGTACAAGGAAAAAGAAATAAGGATGAACAAATATATGAAATATGAGCAATAATGAACCTTATATAACTCTATTAATTGGGAATAAATACATGTTAAGTTATTCTAGCACAGCAAGCAAACATTTTAGCGGTTGCTTTGATGGAGTTCATTTCATGTCTCCAACCTCTTTAACAATTTTTTATCAACTACAACACCATGAACAACTTCAAACTAAACTAGATCCTTAGGAGCTTCAGTGTATGGTAAATATTCACTTTAAAGACTCCCTCATTCTGTGACCCACAATTGCAAGTCTTGCACTGTGACCAGATAAAAAACCTTGTGGTCACTTGAGAATACTGAGAATTAGTTTTATATTTCAGACCCATTTTTACATGAGAAAAGGGTACTCATCCAGGAAAAATTCAGTGTGTGAAACCACACACATAAAAATTGGATTATACCCAAGGGCATTTTGATAACCAGAAGACTAAAAATGGAATCCATAAATACAGGTACAACGGAAACAATTTTAATTATTTTTGAGTCAAGATAATGAGGTGCAATAAGATTTAAACAGGGAAAACATAACGTCTTGTATTTTAGAGATCTGAGGATAGGTCACACAGTCTTTCATTTCTGATGTCTCAGACTTACATGCACATCAAAGAATTACATACACTACTTTTAAAGATAAAAGAAAAATGCAAACATACTGCAGTGCTTGCAGTACATAATCCGAGGGATTTGTAAGAGTAAAAGCAATTGCCATCGATTGAAGTCGAAGAGAAAGCATACGTAGTATTTTATTCTCTTAAGATTTTTAAGTTTTGTAGTGATTGCATATATTAGTAGACGTCAAACAAAATATTAGCAGTAACAGTGAATAGTAATCGCTCATAATAAGGTAAAATGTTGGATAAGAAACGGAATTCTCTACAACCTACTAACAGGTTAATCCAGCTTTTATATGAATGTAAAACTAGGTAACTAGGGATGTTTATAAGAACAGGACAGGTGTCCTCCTACTAAAGACTACTGAGCTGAGAGATCATAGACAATTTAAACAACAACTATAGATTATGCGAAACAATAGTTTTGGAAAAATTTATAAATAAAATCAGCACAAGGTTTTGAGAAACGGTTGTAATTAAAGGTAATTTCAAGAAGATTTTAAATTATGTGCCTTTAGCAAAATCACCGTAAACAAGTCTTGGTTGGATTATTTCAAATGTACATTTCCTGGCAGCCATACAAAAAATTATCACAAACCCCGAGTAAGCGAAACATTACGCAATGCACTAAAAATTGACTTAAGGCCAAGAATTACCCTCTCTGAAAAATATCACATTCAAGATTAATTTTAATATTTAATGCACGTAAATACATAATATACATTTTAATTAGTAACACAAAATTCAATACCTACTGTCCCTTAACAATGACATGAATGTATCAGTTAATACAACAGGTAGGAGAAGCCAAAGTGGTATCATAACGCAATACATAGATAAATTCCATAAAGGATATTCTAGTTTGATACATAATATTATTTGCGATACCATCTTTAAAACCAAAGCTATAACATACCATACCTTTTTAATCATAGAGTTAGAGGTCCTATCATGACCGTTTTTACAATGCGAGATCATGCTAAACAAAACATAAATAAGTAAAATTGTATCATAAATCCATAATGGTATAGAAACGATAAACCAGCTCCATTGTGTCCTTGCGTCTAATCTCAGGACAAGTAATATTAAGAAGACAAGGAACAAAAACCAGGTGAATAAAGCACGATGTAGAACTGCCATAGTCTAGGAGCAATCTTTCCTGATATCACTCGCTGTTTTAGCAGCGTAGCGTCTTTTCATCTTCCTGCGGGAATTACTAAGTTCTGGACAAAATGAGCAATATTAGAGTCACTCGATGAACAAATGGAAACGAGAACATCGACACATTACATTCACCTTAGCAAAATCATGAACCTGGATATTTGATGAGAAAATTTTTGAGGGCATGTCTTTTCATTCTCACTAATTAATTATCACAACTGTCAGCATCATCCATGGTTAATCTGAACGATCTGAAAAGCACTGAAATATAGGCAAATGATTTTTCTTGATGAAGAAAGTTGAACCAATGTTACCAATTGGCGGCTAGTTACCAATTAGACGAAAGATGGCAACATTGAAGTCATTGAGTTTTTCAGATAATGGCGGGGGTTCAAAAATATTCAAATTGTCTCAATTTTATTAAGCTTGTATATGAATTATTTTCGATATTGCATGATTTGGAGCATCATATAATGAAATTGAAACAAATTTCATAGATCCAAAATATTATTAACATAACATCTGTTTATCGCTGAGAGGAAATAAAAGTTTTCTTTAAAATTTACCAAATAATAGTCGATTCTTACTGATTTCATCTTAAGCTGATTTATCCTATATTAATTTCCTTTTATGCTTTTGATTTGAATACAATATCTATAATTTACATTAACGGCTCTCGTAACTCGCACACTATTACTAGTTTAGAGTTCTGAGGATGGATAAACTACGTTGATATTATTATATTTTGAGATTATAGATTATATTCCTGTTGTATATGATATTGTGTTACATCACTCGATATGATTGATGGACGTTTCGAGGCCAGTGAGTGAGGGAACAATTGGTCATAATGAAATAACAATTCATCGAAAATAAAAATCGTCAACGACGATTGAGGTTTGGGTCAGCCTAAGGTAGTAACACATTGCATGAATTACTAAGAAATCAAACATCATGGGTAACCTCTAAACAGCAACACAAAAAAATCTTAAAACCGGATTCGCTCGCGTGTCAGTTGCTACTATATTTACTTTCCTAATGTATTGTATTTTCACACATGAGCTACATCACCATAATTTTATAATTTAAAATAACCTAATTTTAGTTGTGCAAACATTATTTTTACAAACTCGCGAAAGGAAATGTAGCTTAATAAAAGGTGATAACTGTTATATTCGCGCTTAAAATCACAAGCACTTGTATTACGTTTTGCATAGGTTGGGGAAAGAAAACATTTCTCAGTTTAAAATGACTTATACTTATGGAGAGATTCTGAAATTTACTCTATCAAATTAAAAAAAAAATGTGCCAATATTCGACTTGTAAGTCAACCAATAAAATATATATTACGTGCTTAAAAAGCAAATGAATGTCACGCTTTCTCCGTAATATGTCAGCTTGAACGTTTTTGTTCTCATATTAAGTCTGGGCTTTCATATCGCCATTGCCACTGTATAACCAATCAGGTAATTTCAGCACTGAAGAATCGCGGAAAATACCTCAGATGACAACAAAAAGGATCGCTAGCGCAATATTCGTGGGATTTGGGTTTAAAGGTCGTATCTACCTGTTGTGCATATTCATACCTATAATAGTTTATTGAAAGCTGCAAGGAATATGAAGAGAAGAAATGCCGAATGTGGAAAACTCCGAAGGCCTTTAAAAAGAAACAAAATCACTGAAGGAATCTACGGAAGGTAGGAATGGTAGCCATATGTGTATCAAAATGGCTGACACAGAAACGTTAAGAAATGTTTATATACTCAGTTTCTGTGCCTAACAGTTAATACATTGTGTTTTACGAAGAAGGATATACTTTTCATAGATTATAAATTAATTTAAGACCCACTCCCTGCTCTCTCCATGACTGTTCTTGGTTGAAACTTACAATTTCTTCATGTTTACCTTGTTCACCATTTCCTCCTGCATTTTCTGAGTTTTTACCAAGTTATCGATTTTTAAGTGATTATATACCCTGTAATAACCTTTGATTTTGTCTTTTTTTCAATTATAGTACCCTTCTCTACTTGAAGTTTCTGGTATTATGGGCATTCGTACTGCTCGCAGATTTCATATTGGAGTTCCGTTTTGAATTTTTGTGGCCGTTTTGGATGCTACTTCGGAGTGTCTACGATTCTTTTAAATATCAGGGTCTGGTAAGTGTTATGAGCTTGATTTTATACAATGTAATGAAGCTAGTTTTAAAACATAGTTATGAAAGTACTAAACGGGACCCAAAACACTAGGTCCTTGCCTCCGCGCCTAGAATTCATAAGCCGTGAATTACGATACTAATCGAACATGTTTAAATGAAATGTTATTTATTGCTTGATATATGTAATTAATCATCTTTAATTTTTCAGGCGTTTTCTGTATTTTTCATTTGTATTGCACTGACGTCAGATATGATTTGCTTCTTCTTTATACCGGTACACTGGCTGTTCTTTGCAGCCAGCACATATGTTTGGGTGCAATACGTGTGGCATACAGGTTAGGATAACGTTTATTTATCTTTACTGTGAATATTTTAATGACATTCAGTAATTTCCGATGTAATTTTTCAGAAAAAGGTATTTGCACTCCAACGATCGTATTGTGGTTTTTGTTCGTTTATGTGGAAGCTGCGGTGCGCTTAAGAGATCTCCGGCATCTTCCATTTCATCTAGACTTGTGCAGACCATTTGCAGCTCACTGGTATGCTTTTGTCTGGAGTGAATTTTTAAGCCACGATTGTTTGGCTTCTTGTATTAATTCTGACTTATTTTCTCGTTTCCCTATTAGCATAGGTTACCCTGTGGTAACCCTCGGCTTTGGATTCAAAAGCTATTTAGGTTACAGAATGAGACAGGTATGTGATAATCCAGTACTTTTTTCTTTGTTTAACGAAAGCTTATTTCACGTATTAGTTAAGTCTTCCCCGTTTGTTGTCTAATTACATTCTAGAAAAAACAACTGGCATAGTTCTAGAAGTATGATGTACCCCCTACCATTTACATTTCTCACTACAATTTACAATTATTTATTTATATTTAATACATATTTGAACTATAAAAAATTGCTGTTCATGCGCTAGTGAGGTTTAAATTTTGAGAAAGTTTTGCTTTGATGCGTGTAATATCATTTTATATTTTGTTGTTAGAAATCCTGTCTTGTTTGTTTGGCGATGATAACTTTAGTATAAAAACTTATCATTGTTTTAAATAGTATAGTAAGTTTTAGTGATAAATTATTCATTTTTGATTTGGAAAAATCATTGTTTACTCAAGTTAGACATTTTTATATTAACTTTAAGGATGCTTTCATAACATAGCGCTTTTTGCATTCTTTAGTCTGAAGCCACTACGACTTCTTTCTAAGAATTATGGAGTATATGAACGCTCTCTCTAGTATGATATTCAGTCTCAATGTTACCATTGTCCTATTTTTGTAAACAAATGATTTGGCCAATAATTGGAACATGTGGGTTTTTATTCAAATTTTTAACTTACTCTAAGATAAGTTATACAAATTGATATGTTTTTGTGTTTAATATCTTCAATTGTTACTGTAATGTATTGATTTTAACATCAGACTTTGCACTTAAGCAATATATTTTGAAAACCCAAATTAAGTAGTTTTTGGAATCTTTGACATTCTCTTTCTTCATTAGCAAATTAAGCTCTCTAGAATTACGAAGAAGTCGTTATTAGAGTCTACAATTTAGGGCTCGGTCAGTTATTCAATGTTATGGGTGTCACTCTCTGATATTTGTCAGGAAAGTGGAGGTTTTCTGTGTCCTTGTCTGTGTGAGCATGTACATATTATGAGCACATGCTTATGCAGAAGCTAATTTCTCAGTACATTGCAAAATTGAAAGTTGATTGACATATCCCCTACTTCTTTTTAAATCCTCATCTATTTATGAGTTATTTTGCTTTGCAGCATTACAAATTTTGCTGTACCATTTTTAATAGAAATTTGATTGCCGCAACAATTTTATTTTGATAGTTTCAATTCTGTATTTATATTTTGCTTTAAAAATGTATGAAATTAACAAGAAATTCAGTTATTTGGGATCATGAGTTATTACAAATATTTTGCTCTCTATTACAGAATTACTGGGGTATTTTCTAAGCTTAGAATTTATTCTTCATACAAGTATTTTTGTTGATTTTATTATTAAATTTTTCTTTGCTTTGATTTTTGTTTTCTTTTCTGATTTTCCCTTTCAATTCCACATTTGATCTCAGAGAGGCAACTGCGAGATATAATATTTTATCTTGTACCTCTTTTTCATAATTTTCCACTTCACATATTATTATAGAGAAAACTTGATTAAGTCAGTTTTACATTCAGAGTGAAAGTTTTTTTATTTTTTTTGTATTTTAATGCATGGAAATGCATATTCCCTATTTCAACACATGAATGAGAAATTCCATTTATATGGTTCTGCTAGCATTTCTCACACTGGTTATCTTTCAAATCTTTTAAGTGTGTAACTAAGCTAATGTTTAAACTTAGCTAAGGTTAGTCATGCTCAGACAGGTTTTTGAGTTTTAATGGGTGTTGCAAAATCATCGTTGTATAAGCACCCGAGAATCTCAATTCTATCTGAGCATAGTTGTCTGCTGAAAATCATTCTATTATATTATCCAATTATATGCAACATTTTTTCCATATGTTGCGCTATTTCATTATAAATTTTTATTCCAAAATTACTTCACTTATTAATATAGATCAAGTAAAAATCGAAAGGCCATCTCTTAGTGCCTCCTCTCATCCATTTAGCCTTGGTTTGACTGCAATTTTATCAAGAAATTGAATTTTTTGATTGATATGTAATGTGGATTTTCCAATTTTTAAACTATGTTATTGATTAGCTATTTTTTCAAGCATTTTTATTAACTTTCTAAATAAATAAAGTTTAATATAATTGATATCTTGCAGAGACGTCAAAAGGATGTTGCAAAGGAAAATGAATTTTATATTCAACTGCTTCAGCAGGCATTGCCTATAGAGCAACATACGCAGACCCAAAATCTTCAGCAACAGCACCACAAGCAATCTTGTCAGAACACAAGTCCCGAGAGAAGTAAAGGTAAAATTTATTTTCTATCTTCTTAAATCATTAAAGTAAATTTACTTATTTACAGCTACCCCATATTCTGAGGTTTTGATTCTCTATTACTCTATATTGGGCTAGATTCTTGTAGATTTCAAAGGATAAAATATTTAAGCTTCCTTGACATCTCACCCAGGGCATGTTTTGAAATCCTCAACAGCTTCTAAGATCTTATAATTATCTTAATCAAGCGATGGAGTTTTGTCTAATCTGGAAAAGCTGAGTAAAATTCTCACTAAGTAAGAAGGAATTGCATTCCTCATGTAGAGAATGGTCACAACCACCCAACGAATGGCTTCTAGGGGTACCTCAAATTTCAATCCTCCCAGCTGCTGGGCATTGTCTCAAAAAAAACTCTGAAAAACGTATATATATCAGTGGCATAGCCAGGGGGGTCTGTGGGGTCCAGACCCCCTTAGGTGCATCATGAAATTACTAATCCCATTAGATTTGCTAACAAAGAGGGAAAGATTTATCCACTATAGTGTTTCTCTTGCTCGATTTCCATCAGAGGCATTCTCTCGTTATAGAAATTTATGTACATTCAATATTTTTTGTGGATATGTGGCTTAGAAGGTGTAGCATATGCGTAATGAAATGAGCTCAGGCATAGTTAACAAATATAATTCTTGTCTTTATTCTAAGCAGATTTTTTAAAACTAATATTTTATAGATCTCTACAGCGTATCAGATTAAATATGTTTATTGCACCATTTTAGTCCGTTTTATCTCATATCTCTAAGTTAATTTACCGAGGTTATTATTAGTGCTAACATTGACTCAAGAATACCCCTGAAAAAACCCTCATCTCTTTAGTTCTCACACAATTTTTGTGCTATCTGATGGAATTTTAAGTCAGTATATAAGGAAGGTCCTCAAGCAAAATTCAGTGTCCTTCAATTGAATGGTAGAATGCAAACGTTTCCATGGCATCAAGCAAGAACTATCGGGGAAACAATAAAAAACATGTTCACTACTGCTGTAGTCATGCCAAGTTAAAGATTTCCATCTCAGAGAATGCTTCATTGAAATATTTGAAATCTCTGCCAAACATTTCATGAGAATTAAGACCATTTTGTGTCGAACTCAGAACCTTAATGTAAGATGTGAACACATGCAATGACATGGAAGGGACAACACTAATTTAATTTGAATTTTGAAGTTGATGTCATAGTTGAATTATCCTAAAATGACATTCTGCTATCTCGATCTGAAATGCATGAGGGAATGAAAATGGAGCTCTGGCATCAAACCAAGGATCATTATGTAAACTGCTTATATGAAATCTATTTATGATCTCTACTTGCATGCCGCGTTCTATTTTCCATGTTATCAGGAAGGGATTAAAAACTTCTTAATCACTGTAATGTATTTCTAATAGGAGAATTTCGCAACCATCCATCGTCAAACTCATGCACTTTTTGTGACATTTCTATCACTAATAATAAAGAAAAATGCATCTTCTACGACCTGTGTTTTAAACTCTCTATCGTAATGGGAAGCACCTTAAAAAATTTTGAAAATTTGCGAAATGTATCCGTAACCCATAATTTTGTTCCTGCTTTTTATATATCGTAGTTTGCATATGTTGACATCTCAGTGAATTGCCTCCTTCTCATGAATTCTGGCATTAGTGTCTACCATTAATTCACTATGGACTGATAAAACCCTATGTATTCTAATAAGAAAACACTTGAGCTCGGATTCAACTATTGCCTGGGTTGGGACTGTTAGTGTATTACGAAGAAATTTCACAAAATGTGTGTTCATTTTGGTTCGACTCATAGAGGATATTACATATAATAAGAATTTACTTTTCATGTGCTTTCTTTTGGTACTTGTCAAGTCTTTGTAGAACAATTATTTCTAATTTAATTTTTCAAATGGTAAAAAATAACTTAATGTATTTCTTACAGAGAATATTTGCCCTGACATAGCATCGAACTAAAAATATTTTTCAAAGATGTCGTGTTATGTTTTATTTGATACTCACAACTTCCAGCGATCCCTCCAATTTCAACTCTTTGATGTCGGAAGTGACTCAAAAAAATATAATTTATCCTTTCAACTGTAAATATAAAGCATAAAAATAAAAATTTCCATCAATGTAGATTTAGAATGAACTTGGTTATTTTGCTGAATGCTCCATATGCCCGCAGGATGAACTTCTATGTATAAATGATAGAGCTTAATCATGATATGATAATTTAGATAAAATTAACTACGGTAAATTAGTTCATCAGAAGAAGTGAAAATTAGAGAAAATTTAGTAAGAATAAAAATGGAGTAATAATGAAATAATACCTAAACTTATAAATAAGGTTGATGGTGGCTGTTTTAAAATTATGGATAGCGCTCACTAGCGTGAAAGTTCTTGTAGTAATGTATATTATTTTTCTACTTAAATAGCAAACCTTCCTCCATTGAAAGATATACTGAAATATAAGATGATTTCACTATCTATATGACTATGGTTGTATTCTATGAGTAACACAGCACTAATTTTATAAATATAATGATGGTGCTGTAGATTTATGAAAGAAAATTAAGTTAGAAATATATTTACATTAACACCCTATGAGTCGCCATAAGGCGTATGGCAGAGGGTGTGAAACACCGAACTGCCTATATCATTTTTATTTTAGCCCAATTTATACAGAAAATTATACCAATACAGGCTATCTGTCCTAGCTATAATCTCTATTTGCCATCAGGCTGCGAAAATTGTGATTGCTGAGAGTTGGGATCATGTCGTCGCATAACAATTAAGACTTTCAATGTTGGAAAATTGTATGAGCCAACAATTATAGGCATTACAACTTCATTGTTAATATTTGCACCTAATGTGCTCAGGTATGAATAATAAATTTGAATCTACTACTAAGGGTTTCAGCAGCCTTTGGGTGCTACATCTGCTCTCAGTGTTTTTTCTACATATTTGTATATCGGTACCATTCATATCCCCCTTCTCAAGGAAACAAAAAAAGCATCTCTGTGGGGGTGAGAGAAGAAAGAGAGAGGGTGTTCAATGGAGCCGTCACAGACTTCTGTCTTCAGTCCCTCTAAAATCTCTATATTTCCTACTGGTTATAACCTTGGTGAAAATCTATTGCTGTGTTCCAGTTTTTGTAGTTGGTTCGATAGCTGAAAACTTTGGTTGAAATAATCTTTAAGAATTTGTAATTTCATTTAGCCCAATAAAACCCACTGAAAATTTTGCCAAAAGTGTGACTATTTTTTCATTTAACTCAGGCAATTCCAATGGATCAAGTTCGCCAATACAGCAAACTACAAAGAATAATCACAGAAAATCTTTGGACAAAGGGGAACGGGACAAGTCTGCTGAATCAGATGCTAAGTGCTCAGAGAAATCTTCTCATGGAAAATATTGCAACAGCAATGGCAATATTCATGGAGAAATAGAATACATGGAAAGAGTTGGGTAAGATCATAAATTAAATTTTATTACACGTGTTGCAGTAGATAATGGAATATAGGAGAGAAAAACAGTGCTGATGGGTAACATCTCCCCTCCCTTGCAACACAGTCATTGCTTATGAAGTGCATGAATGAAGAATATCTTGAGAAAGCAATTTGATATGAATGAGAATAATCCAATGATGTACCTTTAATTTTCGACAATTATTGAAAATAATTTTCCACATTTTATATTAGAGGGTGGACTTTGGTTGTTTTATGTTTGGATGAAATAATGTTTATGTTGCAAACATACTTTTTTACGCATTCTGAAGCATTCGTGTAAGGATTAAAAACCCCACAGTTCCATTCAGCCACACTCGCTGCCCTTTGATGGACATTTTGTTTCTTCTGCTGCAGTTGCCACTATCTGTTGAAATCTTCCTAAGCTCTCCTGAACTTGTCAGAAGGTGCTTCACCAAGGCAACAATACATTTAGTATTAGAAATAATAATAGCTATAACGAGTATACTTAATTAGAAGTACATTTACAATTTTTTTCTCTCGTCATAATGGCCTTCTTCTGTAGCTCTATGGAGGAAAACCCTAAGCATCACTTCCATCCGAGTGGGATGAATTTGAATGGCAGAATAATTCAATCAAGTACCGTATTTGACGGCATATAAGATGCACCGGCATAAAAGACGCCCCCTCATTAAGTTGGCCACTCACAAAGGAAAAAGAGTTTTAATAGTCCGTGCGAAAGCGCGGTACCACAATAACTTAAATTGTAGTTTCTTTTAGTTGTCATGTTTCGCAAAAGCCAAATATTAACACAATCATTGAATGCAATTATGAAATAGGTAGTATAGACCATCTGGGCTAAAAATAGCATTCAGTATTGAAAGTTAACCTGTGGAAGTTGAACCTTCACATATAAGACGCAGGGAAATTCTTCGAGACATAATTTAGGACAAAAGGTGCGTCTTATATGCCGTCAAATACGGTAATTGTATGATATTTTGGTTCAAACAGTTAAAAAGATAATACATTTTTTAGCATAAATTGGACAAGAATCACGAAATTACAGATTTATACTGTATAATTATTTTTATGGTTACTTATGGTATACAGCAGGAATCATGTTGTCAGAGAGCAAGGTATGTTTTTTCCTTCCCACATGCTTTTTCCTCCCTCATATTTGATTTTCTGCCAATGTTTCAAAAGTTGTTTCTTATACTATGTCTAATATTTACACAACTTATGTAAAATGACTTTTCTGCAACTAAGTAATTCCATCAAAAATTCTTTTAAAAATCCCTTTAAATGAGGCTGAGAATTGTAACACCTTAATTAGTGGTAATGCCATTGGTGGACACCACCACACATCTGTTTAATGTCTAATATGCTATCTACACAATTGGATTAGGAGCATGATGAAGTAGCCAAGTGTAAGTTCCATATGCGAAGAAATATTTTAATAGTGCAATCTGGTAGAAAGTAATAGAAGTTCATCAGACAAATTTTACACTTGTATTCATCATGAACCAAATGTTTTGGTCATATACTTTTCATACACTTTCATTTTGGTCATAACTTTGGATGATTGTAAGTTGGGGAACATCTGTATATCAATAGCACATTGGTAGAACGTTTGATGTGTTACATGGAACCAGGGTTAGCCAAGGATCTGCCCTGCTATACGATACCCTGGGATACATTGTTTCTAACACGAATCCCAATTTTTCTGAGAAAGGGCCCAATAGGGGATGTGATTTTTTTAGTAAATACAGTATTTGTAAAGTTCATTATATTTTGAAGCCTAGTAAATGTAATTGAGTATTTTTTTCTATTTTTAGGTCTGTTAATGACTTTGATGAAAATGAAGTGGAAAAGGACAAGAGTATTAAAGGCTCTGTCCACTCATTAAAGTCAAATTCAGCAAAATGGAATCACCAGGTTCGTGAAAATGCTGTGAATACTCAGAGAGAGAAGAAGAGTCGTTCAAACAGAGAATGTACTGATTCTTCGGCAAATGCTGCAAATCATAAAGATGAGCATTGTTTAAGGTAAGTCCAAGTTGTGAAAGAGTTTGAGTCCAATATCTTCTTTCCATATCCATCATATCTGCAGTATATAATTCTTATATACTTTATTGTACTTGCATACTTAATTTCTGTTTTTCTGTATCCTCTCTGTATATTCAGACCAAGAACACCTCCTCTTTATAGTCTTATACTTTACCTTCATCTTGTCTAATTTATATCTTTCTTGTTCTTTCAAACAAATTTTATTGAACTCCATTGCTTCAATCCAATTTTGCCCTATGTCCATTAGCATTCCTTTTCCTACCTTGTTTGCCCAATTTCTCACAAGGGGGGAGAATCACACTTTAGTCCGGGGATTTTGATGAAAATTTTTGTAGTGATGCTGGAATTCAATTAATGAAAACATTTATTGGTGTTTGTGGAAATGGGCCTTAGTTTAGCTGCAATAATTAATTGGAAAGTGAAAATCTTGGTATAGACTACCCTGCATTGCACACTTATGCCAGCCAACTCTGTAGGGAATAAACCGCTGTTGTCAAGCAATTCTCTGATTTTATTTTCATTTTATTTTGCTATATTTTATCTTGTTACTAACTGATAGACTTAAGGACGATATTTCCATTGTTGCGCCCAATATCCGATCGAATAAACTTATTTTGACCAAAGGAATGTCGAAGGCATGCAACATCTAATAGGAGTATTAGCCTGCCCTTTTATCCCAACATAATCTTTTCTTTTTTCTCATTATAAGAATGAGGTATCAAGAGTTCAAAGATATTTATTAATCTTAATGCAATTACTAAATATCATTCATGTAATTTTAAGAAATGTTTTTTTGTACTTGAAGTTGCTGTGCATGAAATATTGGAAAAACATTGAAATGTTGTTTTAATATATTTGAGAATTGATGTTTTTGAATTTTTAAACCATACAGAAGTTTATATTTTTGAAACAAATGTTTGAATCTTAGAAATATTCACCTAAACTTACGATTATGAAGTTTTTTTTTTCAGTTGGTAAGCATGATGTGGTTATCATTCTGCATCTAGTACTCATAAATAAATTACCTTGTATAAGGATACTTACAAATTATTAATATATATTTATTATATAATATTTTGCATTTATTTTGTAAAATTGTTAACTTTGCTAAATGACATGCCTCTCATCAGTTAAAATTAACAAATTTATAGCAAAAACCTTCGCAAAACAAAACTTTTTTTGAAATATCTTAAATAATTTCCGTTTTATCCAAGGAAATATTTTGCCTGGGATCGTATTGACCCATCATGACTAATTAGGGATGAAAGACGTATTTCATATATCTTCTCTTGCTTTTTATCATAAAACACTTGGAACATTTCATTTTCTAATCATTAGTTTCGTTTTTAATTTTCTCTTTTTGTAACAGGTTGGAAAATGATATTAAAAGACTGAAATCGGATCTTCAGTCTAGTCGACAAATGGAGCAGGATCTTCGCTGCCAAATCAATGCTTTAGCTTCAGGAGAAAGAAGTGTAAAAAATGAATTAAGTCAACTTCAGCAAGATAATGATGATCTCCAGTCAAAGTAAGCTACTATACTTTTACTTGATTTGTTGTATTATAAAATATTTAACCTCTGACGAGGAAGTTATGTATGATTTCGATAGAGCACGGTTAATTGTAGATTAGTGATAGCGGCAAATCACTTAAGGCTGCTATAGTACTTACAGAAAAATATGTTTCCAGACTGTTTGCTTTTTTATCATCATGACGTCCTACTAATATATACAAGAATTCTGTTTCCACTATTTGACCCCCAAAAGATGTAGCTAAATATCAAGTTGCTCCATGGATACATTTTGCTATCCCCATTTAAGCAAAAAAATTAGTAAACACCAAATTTTGGTCATTTTCGTCATACTTGGCTCTGTATCCTTTATCTTTGAATTCAGATACTACTCAGATACAAAATATTCATAAATTATGAGAAATCTCTTAAAAAAGTGGAGTGTGTCCAGAGCTTTTTGAAGGCAAAAGGCTTAAATTTAGCGGCATTTCCAGCAGTAATTGGAACAGGCCCTCATTCCACCTTTTCCCTCATTACTCACCTCCAACTGCAGTGATCAGAAATCAGGGCAATGCGTAAATGTAAGATGAAACCCAGATAATTGATAGTGTCTTAATCTTCAAATGGAAGTTCAACATGTAACATATCAAGCAAAAGAAGAGGGAGAGTTTGGCTGACAGACGTTCTGGAATCTCTTTAAATTTAGTTCTACATCCCATGAGCTGTCAGTGGTGTATGGCTGATGCTTAAATAAAAGCAATAATTTCTTATATACCAAGTTATCCTCGTTGATGCTTTTGCTGAAGGAAGGAAAATTTATAGGCTTTTGTATTATTTTCCAAAATGTGAGACTGCCGTATAATTTAAATAATCCTTAACCTAACAGAGTTTTTATTTGGGTGATGTGTTTCCCAAATAACCTGTGTTTAATGTGTTAAAACAAAAACTGGTTTGATATCTCCTAAGGCCTTGTCAAACAATGGAATAAATATATTATGCTGATAATATTCCCGGGCAGTCTTAAAACTGTTAATTTACCTTGGTGTACTTAATTCCAACTGAAACATAGCTGCCAATTCAGCAGTGCTATTCTAAATTCTATTTAATATTTCCTCAATTTATTTTGTGTCATCTAAATTATGTCTCCAAAAATTTCCCTGGATCTTATATGCACAGTTTAACCTTCCACTGAATGATATTTTTATCCCAGATGGTCAGCACTGCCTATTTTGACTCCATTATATCAGTTATACTCTGATTATCACTTTGGTATTACTTATTATGAACTTTCCATATGTAGTTTTAAATTGAACATTCATCAGGCATCTGGCAGCAGTATTTACATTTACACCCTGCTATCCACCATTGGCGCATGGCAGGGGGTGTAAAATACCGAAATCCTTATTTAACCTGGAGAGCTATTAGCTTCTCAAATACTTCACGAGAAAAATGACCAAAAGTAACTAACTATCTGTTCTGGCAACTACTTTGCTTTTTTGTTTTCTCTCGAAGATCGCGAAAGTTTATAACTGGGATAACAATATCAGCTATCTCCTTCCCGAAATCGGTAGTGATAAATTTATCAAAAAGCTTCTGTCGATACTCAAATCTTCTATCATTAAAAGAGTTCTATCCGAGAGATTCTATCGTAGCTGAAACACTGCTGTCAAAGCTGAAATCTCCCTTGACAAACCTAGCTGCTCTAATTGAACCATCTCAAGATCAGAAATTAATCCTACTTCGTGAGAATCCCAAATCGCACAGCAATACTCAGTAGAGGTCAAATCAGAGAAAAGTATGCTCTTTCTTTTAATCTCTATGAACATCCCCTCAAAATTCTACTGGCTAACCTTTGCATTCCATTTGCCTTTCCTATTACACTTCAAATATTCTCTTCCAAGGAAAATTACTACAGAGCATAATTCCTAGGTATTTATGATGCATCACGAGCTCTAAGGGCTGTATGTAAAAACTTACAAATTTACAACTAATAATACAAAATATCAGTTCATTGTTGAACTGGTCACTGAAAACCAGAGGAAGAAATTTCATTTTTGCGTCAAAATCATCCGCTAGTTACATTATAAAGAAGGGGTCCAACGTCACTAGCGATAACTATTTGATTTAATTACATTTTATGCCAATAGAGCCTTAGCAGCACCAAGTCAAAATCCATGAATAAGAAATTTGTACTTAGTCACACGTTGGCTGTTGCTAAGGGTTGCTAAACAATCTATGAATACGGCCAATGGTTATTTGTAATAGATTTTGATGTTTGGAGGATAAAGGTGCCAATATGGCCACAGATTACTAAAATCAATTCTCATATTGCAATCACAAACTCTGTTAAAATTGGATGTCACAAATATTTGAGTCTACATTGGAGGCTGCCATGCTGGGCAACTTTTAGACCTCAGTTGAGGACGGAAATACCTGCTTGAGAAATCTGCTTCTCAAAAAGTAAACAACAGGGACTCGAAATCACAGTTGAAGAGGGATACTTGTTATTCTATCCTGATTTTATTTGTCTCTGTTAAGTCAATTTGGGATATCAATGTCAAATGCTGCATTTTATCATTCACAAAGTTAGAGAGTATTAAGGGTGGTGGAAATACATCTAATCAAAGTTAATTTAACTGAACTGTTTATGACAATTGAATTTATTTACTTTCCATTGCACTCCAAAGGTATCCATTAACTGGTCAGTTATGAAAAGGGTATAAAGAGTAACAATGGATGTGTACAAGCAACCACGCCATAATTAGGTTATTTTTGATTCATTTGAAATAGAACTTGGGACCTTAGTGTTTGTGTGCTACTACCAAATTTATACTAATATGCCCCTGGACTTAGCGAGTGGCTTCCTGCTGTATGTTTTCACATGGGCCAGGCCCCATCTAGAATATGAGGCAAGTACATGGGATTCGGTTGATGAAATATGTACCTGCAAACTCAAGAAAGTGCAGTACAAGGCAATACATTTTGTCAAAAAATGCTACGATGGAAAAGCAAGCATCACCAGAATGCTCACAGACTCTGAATCTTAGAAAGGAAAGAGATTAGAAACTATATGATTGTTTTATAAATTCATAGGAAGGTCATTTGAGGTTGATAAAACTGTGACTCTCCTTCGTTACTTAGGCCCATTTGATGAGCACAAATCTAGAGCATAGATTCCCTAACATTTTTTCCTGTTAACCCCTTTTAATTTTTCATATACACCCCAGCCTGACTAATATAGAAATGGTCTGTTAAAAAGCAATATTTTGTTTCCTGTTGGTGATTTTATCCTTTAAAATGGGATCATTAGCTTCTGAAACTAGAAAACACTCTTAAAATTAAAAAAATCATGGTTCCCATTTTTTCTCCCTTACATGGACCCCTGGCGGTCCATACAGACCACTTTGGGAACCTATGATTTCTATAAAAATCCCTAGGAAGAATGGATTTGAAAAAAGTCTAATAGGACCAGTACTTAAGTCAGGATCTCCCATTTGCTGGTCAGCTGCTCTCATGGTTGAGCTATTGTGTCATTCAGGAGACTTAGTCGTGGTTACTTCTGTTTGGATAGCAACTGACCGGCAACTGGGAGATCCAGATTTGAGTTTTGTCCTTTCCTGTGAGGCTTTTTTCATGTCTGTTCTTCCTTGGGATTTTTCCTAGGTACACAGCTTTTCCTGCAAAGTCACTTATATACGAGGGTCGTCCAGAAAGTAAAGAACGTTTTTGCATAACTGAATAAAAACAAAAGATATCAACTTAAATTTTACTCATGAAATCAGAGAACCTTAATTCACTTTTCAATATAGTTGCCATGGTTATCAAGGCACTCATTGTACCGTGTAACCAGTTTTTCAATGCCGATGTTATACTCTTCTACCGCCAAAGTTCTTAGCCAGGATGTCACTGCTTCTTTGAGCTCTTCATCGTTTCTAAAATGTTTTCCTCCAAGAAACTCCTTTAGTTTGGGGAAGAGATGAAAATCACTGGGTGCCAGGTCAGGGCTGTAGGGAGGATGTCCAAAAATTTCCCACTTAAGATGTTGAAGCTCTCTCTGTGTTTGTGCTGATGCATGAGGCTGAGCGTTAACGTGAATCAAAAACACTTTCGCTGACAACATGCTGCGTCTTTTGTTTTGAATGGAACGTTTCAATTGCTGAAGGGTTTCACAATATGATGCTGAGTTGATTGTTGCTCCTCTCAGCATAAACTCCACATGGATTAAACCCTTTTGGTCCCAGAAAACAGTGGCCATGACTTTTCTCGTGTGCAAATTTGGTTTTTCTTTCCTGTGTTTTGAGGGTGAGTTTGTGTGATGCCACTCCATACTCTGGCATTTGGTTCCCACTGTTTTGTAAAAAATCCAAGTTTCATCTCCCGTTACAATGCGACCAAGAAATCTGTCATCGTCATTGTTGTATTGGATCAAAAACTCAAGGGCTGCTCCCATCCGTTTCATCATGTGAACTTCAGTCAACACCTTAGGTACCCATCGAGCGCACATTTTTTTATAGCCTAGGTGTTGTGTCACTATTTCATGTAGGAGAGATCTTGAAGTTTGAGGGAAATGTTCATGAATGGTGCTCAAAGTGAAACGCCGGTCTTCCTGAATTTTTTCTTCAATTTTTGCCTGCAAATCCTCTGTAATGAGTGATGGCCTCCCACTCCGTTCTTCGTCGTGCACACTGGTTCTTCCTTGATTAAACAAAAACACCATTTCCTCACTGAAGATTCATTCATTGCATTGTCTCCATAAACATGCTTTATTTGCCTATGAATTTCGATGGGCCGAACATTTTGTGCGTTCAGAAAACAAATGACACTACGCACTTCACATCTGGCGGGATTTTCTATACGCGCAGCCATTTCAAAAGATCACTGAACGAAGACGCATCTCCAAACAGATACTGAAGCTCTTCTGACTGTGAGGAGGAAGATAGAGCTAACTGATGAGCATGCAATTTTAGTCTAAGATAAGCAGTGCCGAGCGTGATACGCAAACGTTCTTTACTTTCTGGACGACCCTCGTACTTTCACTTGATTGTTATCATTAAGGGAATTTATCCTTTCCTCCTCCACATCTGATTAGTTACTAGCCTTATTTAGTGCATGCACCTCAAACTTTGCGTAATGAATTTCCTGCTAAGTCTCTGCCACTGTCACCACCTTAAAAATCATAACTGACTTTGGCAGAATATTTGATGATTAGTCCAGGGCACATCAGTATTCCAGACACATGAACATTCAACTCCCGCCTAACTGGGATTTTCTAGGTTGGGAATAGATTTTTATTTCTGTATGCTACATTGTCCACTGTTCAGATAGATGTAGCTATGAATCACTGGAGACCCATTCAATGTGTTGAGAAATAAATAAATGATGCATTATTGCAATATTATCCTATCAATATTCTGGTAGATAACCTCCATATTATCCATTCTTAAATATAGAAAAATTGTAAAAATAATAGTGTAAGATATAATGTGGAAAATCTTGTTTCATTGAATATTGCACTTAGAAACAAATGACCATACTATTTCACATATCAGAGTTTTAAAATACCTTTCAGAAGTTATTGTTGAACTGTGATCAACAAAATCAACTAGGAGCTATAAACAGTAGTATCAAAGAAGTTTCACCTTAAAAGAATAGCTGGAGTGTTTACAGATCCTTGCACTAGTAATGGAAGGTTTTCAACAATGTTTAATGCGAGAAAGTCATAGCTACGCATTTCTTTAATTCTCAGAAACTATTGCTCTTTACATCAACTTGACATAATACTGAGACAGTTCTGCAGTATTGAAATGTCATTCTTTGATGCAAAATCTTTAAATGGGAGTGTCATAGTCAAACAATCTATACATACTCTTTATATTATCTACTAGGTTTTGGATAAAATATATTTAAGTTTTGGTTCCCTCAAATGATTGACTTACCAATCCTTCTTTATTTAAGATTGCATGGGCTTGTGACAGCTCGTCAGTCTGACAAACAAACTATATGTCAGCTAGAGAGGAGGCTTCACGATGAAAGAAGGTCTCGAGGTGTTTGTGAGGCTCAGTTGGCTGCTGAGAGGAAGGCCAGGAAAGTAGAAGAGTCGGCTGCTGCGAGGACTATAGCAGTTGCAGCTGCTGCGGCCGCTGCTTCAGCCAACAAGTTTGTGCCATTATTCTCTATTATTTATTACTTATAGTTTTGTGGAAAAATTCTTGTGTGGATGCACATGTTACTGTTGTAGCGATTGTGCAATTATGTATAGTAACATACAAAGAGTGTTCAAATGATAAGGTATGAAACAGTACTGTGGGTATAATTAAAGTCTTAATTCAAAAGTAATCATCAGAGGCTTGAGCACAAATATCCAACTTTTCACGAGCCAAAGGATTCTCTGTTCCCAGAGTTCCTGTCCTTCACTCTGTCCTTCAGTTAGTCATTCGAGCTACCTTTTCATTTGAACACCCCTCATATATAGTAAAAGATTATTAGTATAATGTGAGTATATTACTCTTGTGTTGAGATTTTCTGTCATTATTTCTTGTTATGAATTATATTGCTTAAATGCATTAAATCTATATCTTAGAAGCATTTTCCAGTAATGTTTGGCAATTAGCAAGCATATTGCTCATTTTCATTGCCTATTTTTTAAGCTGCTCCTGTGTAGAAGGATGTACAGTAAGTTCCCGACTTACATGGTTAATTGGTTCCGAAAATATCTGTGCAAGTCGAAAACCGTATAAGTCGGAAATTTCTGGAGCGTCATTTACGCCACGTTCTCGGAGATTAAAACAAGAAAAAATCAATAAAACAAGCATATAACATTAAGAAGACGCAAATATTTAAATCTCATCACATGACACACACATAAAAGAGAAGCAAATTGCTTAGAAATGCAAACTAAATTGTTAACAAGTTTGGTCAGCAGTAAATGAATGGAAGCATGTCAACCTGTAGTAATAGTGTGCTTTTTCTTAGTACTATTCATACTGTCACCACAATAATGTTTCTCAGAAATATCAAGAGTTTAAAGATGTTTATTAAACTTAATATAATTACTAGATAGATTGAATAAGGTGGATGAAGTTTACATGATACACATGGTTATTGTCCGAATAAAGCCATTTTATTATTATTATTATTATTATTGTAATTGCAAGATGGAAGTGAAGGAGAAAAAGTCTGCCGTAGCCGGGGATTGACCCCGGGTCTCCCAATTGCCGGTCGGTTGCTCTAACCACTAAGCTACCGGCAGTTGGGAGACCCAGGGTCGATCCCCGGCTACGGCAGACTTTTTCTCCTTCACTTCCATCTTTCAATTACTAGATAGTTATCATGTAATTTGAAGCATCTCACTAGAACAAAGAAAACAAAAGTACTTGTTTTCCACTTCTACTAATAGAGCCTTATCATTTATTCTGTCAGCTATTATGATATTTTGCGATCAGATGTATAATTAAAGGTATTTGTGTGAGAGCTAATGAAAATAACTCCTTACATTACAAAGCTATGTAACAATCGTCAATGTCTACATAAAAATTTGCAAGTTCTAAAATCATCAGAAAACATTTTCAGCATACAATCAGGCTCTGATTTGAAAATGTTTTTGCTAAAATTCCATGTTTACATCTTCTGTGCTGCTTGGGGAGATCGATGGGGAATTATTTGAGGACAGAGAATTTTACCGTTTAGCAATTATTATTGGTGAATTGTCTAAATAAAAGTTCATTTTAATTTCACTGGTTAATATGCAAGTAATTGTTATTTAATTACATTGAAATGTATAATTTACACTTTATTTTCTAATGTTATTGTATTCTTTTTCTTATTAATGCAATTGATAGTCACCACTCTTACATTTCGCTGCCGTAACGCGGGCTTAAAGATATTTATTTACTACATTACTTATAATGAAATTACTATGTAAATAGTTTTTATGTAATTTTAAACATTCTCACTCTAAAAGAAATACATTTTACAAACTAAATTTGCAATGTCTGTCTGCTACTTATTCTGCAAACATTGTGCCATCTATGGGGCAGGTATATAACTTACTGTATGTGCATGAACTGCGCTGTGTTTCAAGTTTTCCATGTATTTATAAAGTTATTCCATGTGTCTGACAAACTGTCTACAGAATAGTGTAACTCGAATCCATGTAACTCTGGGACTCACTATAGTTGGGTAACAAGGATTAATGTAATTCTAACACTACTGACTAGTCGAATTTCCAAGTAGATGTATTTCAGTAAAGGCTTTTCGCCTTCTTCAGTCATTATTATGATACATGAGTGTTCTACCTGTCTGTACGTTCTTTTGCATCATAATTCAAAGATCCCTATTCATTGCCATTTCCTTCACTTCCTTGTAGCTTACAGAAAAAGTTGTTTTTACACTGTTGGATTTGCTTGTGTAATGACAGTCTACTTAGAGAAAGAAGAGTTCAGTGTTCACTATTTGACACATGAATGATATAGCTGGAATGCCTCCATTGATACATATACCACATCTGAGAAAAAATTGGTAACATTCCAAAACATAGATCATTTTGTCTAACTGCTTCTTGGCTATAAGATGCAATAGCAATATCAACTTTTGTTCAGAAGAGGACTGCATCTTTGAATACATGTGCTTCTCAGATAGGACATGAGCACAAATTATGAAAAATCTCGGCAAAAGCAGAGTATGTCTAGATATTTTTTGAAGGTATAGAAGCTGGTGGTGCTGAAGTTAGCACCCCTCTTTTCCCTCACACCCTATCTCTGATGCTCAACCAATCCAAACCATACGGAAGCAAGGGATTAGTAGATGAGGGTAGTCTCTATGTTCTTGTGACTCCCTTGTGGAAGATGCAGCAGGTCAAAGGTATGCTGACATACAAGGAAGGAAGCAATAGAGATCGTTCTTCCAAATTCAGAATCATTTCAACCCCCGCTCTTATTTAGTGGATATACATTTAACTCCTTTTTGCTTAAGGATAGTGGTATGTCACTTGCTGCTATTGATTGCTACACTGAGGAAGATTGATTTCTCTGAGCGTACAGTTTATATTTGCATTCTTCATCAGACAAAGGTAAAATATAGGAAAATTGAAATAATAATATACTATATATTTATAATATATTTCAATTATTTCAAAGTATATAATTTATGCCCCTTAGATAATTGAATTATTTTCATGTATATTGTGTTTCTGTCTCAATTATCAGCGTAATTGCTCTCTTAAGCAATGCTGGTGAAATTCATTTCAATCATTTTCTATTTTTATTGTAAAATTATATAAAAGAGAAAAACCAAACTTCAGAAGAACCAGAAGTTCTATGGAAAAGAATTTCTATAAAGATTTACATTCTTGTTGCCAATTATAGATATTTTGTCCTTAATTATGGCATCTTTAGTAAGATTAATATATGTATGGTTTTCCTGATTCATTGAACTAAAGTTGTATGAGTGGATGCATGGATTCACTTCTGTAGAGCAAGAGGTGCTAAATTTAAGCCTACTTCTATTTTTCCAATTGAGAATCAACGGGCACTTCACCTAGTACATTAATAAGTGTATTTATTTCTATAAAGGATTAACTTTTTCATAAAATAATTTCTTGTAAGCTGTGCTTCTTATTCTATCCTTCATCTGTTAATGGCAGTTATTAATTCGTACCTCTTAATCTGATTGACTGATTGATATTGTTTATTAGCTCTGGGGGATGTGCGTAAGAGCTGAAAAATGAATATATTTTTGTTCCCAAAATATTATACAACAGATCAATTCCAAAATAAAATCAATACAATCGCAAATAAACACATATTGTGCTAAAAAATTTACAATATGCTTAAAGAAAACATAATAAAAATTAATCTTAAAATAACAGCTGATGATTAGATAGTTTATTTTTTTAATTTATAAAGAGGTAGAGCTATTATTCCTGTGGGGTAAGGGGTTCCAAAGTTATAGCCAGTAATTAAAAAGAAATTGAGAAGTAAGGTGTGGTTCGAGTATTAACAGAAAATATTAAACTCTATGGGTAAAGAGTTCCAAGACATAATGTGCTGGGAATTCCAAAATAGTAAATACAGGTACATACCTAGATAACCTTTCCTTCTCAGATCTGGCTTAAACCACATTAGTTACAGGCGAAAGAGAGATATGTTATCTTCTCTTTGAAGGTTGAAAATAAACCTAACACAAGTGTTTAAAAGTCAAAGTAACATGAGCTCATTCTCTCGTGAACTCAGAGGTTAAATTATTGTAAATGAAGAAAGGAACAGGAATCAAACATCAGAAAGACTAGAGTGCAGAAAATTATTTTGTATCAATTGTGGAAGATTATTTTGCTGTAGCATAAGAAGATTTAAGGTATTATCTACTCTTAATATTTTAGAATTTGTGAGTTCCAGTACTTGTAAGGTTGATTGTGAAATGAGTTACTGAATAGAATGAAGCATCCATTGACAGTAATTTTAGGAATATTACCGAAATGTATGTTAAATTTGTTCTTTTAAAATTTAACTCTTATTGATAATACTTTCTGTATCTTCTAATGCATGGAACTTATAATAAATATTTTGTATTCTTTAGCATAAGCTCAGATTTCTTCTATATTTAAATTTAGTAGAATGTAAGATGTACCACATGTTTGAAGCATGTCATTTTAGGAAAACATTATGTATGTAGTGTATTAGTCATAGGTTTTTTGAATCTCTTGAATTTTAATTGAATATTTGGATACCAATTCCTAACCGAGCTTTTCCCCTGTAAGTGATATTTTAATCATGCAGATTGTCTCAATTATTATCTTACCAAAAGTCTATTGTGAATGTAGACCAAAATGTGTCTAATAGTGCCTTCTGTAGCATCACAATTTCCTTTTCAAAAGAGCAGTTTAATTATTTGCAGTAAAAAATCAAATAAGGGGGTAATCTTATAATCACTTTGATCTTAGATTCTTGCAAATATGGTAAATTTACTCTTTGAATACTTTGTTTACATCTTCTTCTTAAAATTCCAATACTGCCTCCCAAAGCATCTGAGCTTATTAAATGGTTGGGCATCTTTACAATATTAATGATGTGGGTATCCCATGTTAGGTTATTTCTGAGGGTTTCTACAATATATTTCACCAATTCTTCTGTTACTAAGTTTTTCCTTTAGAGGCTGTATGAATAATTAATCAAAATAATTGCTCAGTATGCATTTGGAGTTTCATTTAGGTGATGCATGATGTTCTCTTCACGAAGAATAAACTTAATTACTCAATAAAGATTAGGAGTTTTATTTGTATTTATTTCGTTTCAACTGCAAAATGTAGACTTTGGGGAATAATTGGAATAAAATATGACCTTTTGTACACTTGCCTATTTTTTCTGCAAACCTATTTAAACAAGTTATTTGCTGCAATACAGAAAAGTTTCCCTATTTTCGTGATATCTTTATTCATCTTAATTTTGGTTGAATTGCAGAGGGGAGTGTACAGAGAGTTGCCGTGCAAGGCGAAGGGATTTGGAGGCAGAGGTGAAACAGCTACGAAGAGAATTAAAACTGAAAGATGACCGTTGCCTCACAGCAGAAAGAGAGGTGCAAGTGAGTGATTTATCAAATGTATTCCTTTTTGCTAATTATCAGTATAGCAATACTTACATTGAAATACTTAACCAAGTCTTATCTATGTCATAATATAGCAGGTTTATGAATTCAAGTGCGTGAGTTCATTTTTCTCATTTCTCCTCTGTAGACCTTGCGCCAGTATAAAGAGAGTCACAATGAGACTGAAATTCTCATGTCAGCTTTGTCTGCTATGCAAGACAAAAATACCCACCTTGAGAATAATTTGAGTGCTGAGACGCGTATAAAATTAGACCTCTTTTCTGCTCTGGGAGAAGCTAAGAGGCAGTTGGAAATACATGAAAGTAAGTAAGGCTTATAATAGCGGTGTTAATCAGTCACCTGAGCATGCTTAATATGTGGCACATACTTCAGCTTGCAGAGCTCTTATCTCCTCTAGGTGATTAAGTCTTTAAGTGATGTATGGGCCATTCACTCAGAATTTATTCTGGGTGAATGGCCCTTGAGAAAATGTAAAAATACAGGAAGTTACATGTTCCGTTGATATTGTTTCATAATTTACTCCAAATATTTTGCCTATGATACATTGCCACCATTTTATTGAGAGCAGATTCTCTATTTCATTCTTAAATATATCATATAAATAGCTTTACGAGAAGAAATCTCGTTCAGTAATAATAATATTTGGTATTGGAGTAATATAATTTTGAAGATATGCGCTGGCATTATTTCTGAAAAATTTCTATCCCACATTTAGGTGGCATTTGTTCTTATTGGGGATTTTGTAGTGTCTAATTCTACCATTACTTCTTAAACCAATTGAATCTAAGATGAACAGTTATGATTTTTAACCATCCATTTTATCCAAAGATGTCATACGAGCTCAGGACAAGGAAATAGATGACCTGAAGCGGAAGATAGCACAAGTACTTGCAGTAATGCCAACGGATTCCTTCAGCCCCTCCTCTGTAAGTCTGGAGCTATCAGGAAGTGGCACTTCAAAGCTGCTCTTAGTGGAACCAATCATTTCTCCCCCTCACCATCACCTCCCACCCTCCTCTCCTCCTATCCTTGCCTGTCCTCCTTCTCCTTGCACTCCTTCTTCTACGCTCGACCCAAACGCCACCGCTTATACCCCAAAGGGTAGCAGTGGATCTACTGGGGGCGGTTGTGGAAGTAGTGGTTTGGGAGGCAGTCAAGGAAGCCTGGTGGCAGCAATTGCTTCTACTGAAGCCTAAAAGGTTTTAAGAAACTCTTTGGGGAAGAGTGGTGATTTCATAACTGTGCTGAGCTTTTACTGAAAGAGTGCATGCACCAGGATCTAGGATCACCATTTTAAAAGTTCATTCTGAAACCTAATAATGGAAGTGAAGTGGGTGTCATTATGAGTGATTGATGTTTTAATCACTTGATGTCTGGCACCCAGCAAATGCTACGCTTGCTTGTGGTTAGCAGTAATTTGTTGTGAAAAACTTTTATATTTTGTGCATATAAACTTTGGGGTTTTCACATCAGTTGATATGCTGAACTAATGAGAGGTGATACTATTTATTTTTAAAAATATTCTTTTTTTATAATTTGTCAAGTTCCTGTGTTCTCGAATGTGTTTGGCTGCTTTCAACGTGACTCATTCTTATTTGTTGTTTTTGTGTTTTTTATGTGATAACAGATTTGGTTATGCGCCGCATCTTTAAGTACATGTTTTACAAATGTTTTATTGATATAACCAAGATTTCATATTTGTGGAATAACTTACAGCTTTAAACAGAAAAGTTTATTTCAGTTGTGAACCAGGTATTGAGACTCAATCTCAAGTCAATTTTGTCTTAATCTCTCTTGAGTTTTGTACAAATTTTCATTTAGCCATGAAGAAAAAAACCTGTTGTGACTGTATTCATTGTGTCTCATTAATATTTCATCATCCATTTGTCATTTGGTATTCAATTGTAAGTTAGGTTGAAGAGACAAAATATGGTAACTTATTTTCATATTTAAATGTGAAAATTATAACCATAAAAAGGACATTGCTTTTATTACTTTTATTTAAGTTGCCTTGTTGATTTTTCATTCTTATTTAGGGTGGAAATGGGCAAGAATCTCATACAGAACATTATGAAGAAATGATTTGGTCCAACTATTTATAGTTCTACCTCCCGTAACACAATTGTTGTACAATATATTTTATAGTCACTTAAACATGTCTAATTTCCCAGCTTTTAAACAATTTGAAATTACTTGTAGTGTATTTCATCCAAATTGCATTGAAAAAGTATTCATCAACTTCTTTCTAGGTCTGTGTGTTTGTGAAAAAGGTATATCTTCAATCAGCAATTACAAAACACTTAGTTTTCAAACAAGTATTTCGCAGTTTTTTATGCATATGTTATTAATGCAAAGAATGTTCTTGTAGCCGTGTTTTCCTGAATAAATCTGAGGGTGCATGTGATGATCTCACCAAATCTGGAACTTTATCACTACTACATGTTTTGTTGTTAAAGTAACTGTGAGCTTACTTCCATCTATTTCATGTTAATTGTGTGGGGTTTTGCTTATTGCACTATGGAAGTAATTAGAAGTAAAAAGCCACACATGATGAGAATTTTTGGCAATTTGAATGAGCTTTTTGGGAATCATAAAGGATGATCTATTGCTGAAAAGTGATTTCTAAAATATCTCAAGTTTCCATTGTGGATTTATGTGTGAATGTGTTCCAGGTATCAGTTGCACTGTTTATCTAGTCTGTACTTAAGAGCATTCCATCTCAAATTTTTGTTCAATGCGTCTCAGGACACTTGTGCTCTTCTTGCACGGAAAATAAAAATTATTGCTTTAACAATTATCCCTGGGTATTTGAGTTTTACTTAAAGGCTCTGTCAAAAATAGGGAAATGAAAACGTAAGCCTAGCAGTGGATGGGTTGGTTGTACTAGCCTGCCAATTTTGAAATGATGATGCAAAATTTCTGTATGGTTTTATCATGAGTAGGTATTTTTTATCATAATTTAATCATCGTGAGAAAAAACTAATACAGTAGAACCCCGATCTATCGTTTTTGAAGGGACCGAGAGAAAAAGACGATGAATGCGGGAAAACGATCAAAACGGGAAATGTAGACTCAGCTCTCACTATTAAAACGAAAGTTTATCCAAAGAAAACCCCTAAAGATTTCGAAAAAGAACATACTGAACTCCTAGAGACGGTAACAGGGTGAAATATTCCGGTAAACTGAGAAGGCCAAACAGGACTCTTACGCGCATCCATGTGAAAGCTCACCAATAGGATACAATGTATTAAAACAGCCCCGGATGTGTTTAAAAAATCGGCCGTTTTGAGCAAGTGCTACGACAGCCTTAAAAAAAGTTCATGCCAAGCTCTCAAAGAAAATTTTTGTCGCAATTCCTAATACTTTGTCTTTCTTCCTCGATTAGGCCAAAAATCTGAACGATAGATGCGGGAAATAATATTTCGATGAACGATGAATGCGGTATTACTTTACATGTCTCCTTATGAGCCTAAGTCGGGACTATAGAAAATAAACGATAAATCCGGGAAAACGACAAATGCGGGAACGATGGATCGGGGTTCTACTGTATTACTAAAATTTGACTATAATTTATCAATATCTCAAGATTTTGACTGCTGATGTGTGGCAATTCTAAAGCAATCTTTGCTGTTAATTTGGGATTTTTTTCCCTGATTATAGGTCATGACTAGTAAATGGATTTTTGAGTGAAGAATTTTTATTCATTCAAATTGCCAGACATTTTCTTCTATTCGTCTTCAAGATTATGTGATTGCAGCTACTGCATTGCTTCCCCAGCATAGAATGGTCCATAATTTTTAAATGAATTCATTTTGTGTCATAGACAATGCATGTAATATTTTACTATCAAAGGTTATATTTTTAATATTCAGCTCTTGGGAAATGCTGGTTTACATAAGGAATTCTTATATTTTAACACTAGCACATTATTTAATTGACATCTCTTCCTGAAAATCTATTTTCCTGTTAACTATAAAAGTTAATGGAAGCTGGTGGTTTGAATGATCAGATTCATGCTATTTAGCAAGCTGTTGCAGCTTATTTTATGTTATAATATCTCAACTCATCCTGTAGTTGCAAAGGTTTTTATATTTTCATTGACCAATTAATAAATTATTAGTTACCTATTTATAAATTTCCCATATAACTTGAAAAGTAAGCCTCTGTAGTTAGTTGTAGATGCTCATATACTAAATGGACAACATCTCAGATAAAATACGCATATTGATGCATTTCTTCCTACTTATTCTTGTCCTTGTGAGATGTATGTTGAAATTCTGTGGATTCATTCAAAAGCTAATATATTGGTTTTATAATTTTTATCGGTATATTCTGAATTGCAGGGTATTTCTCTTGTTTCCTAATTTCCTGTATGTAGTTATTTTAAAAAGGCATTTATTCAAACCAACTATAGCTCAAGACAAGAAATAACTTCAGTCAAGAAAGCCTGTTGATAACCTTCTAAATTTATTTCAAATATAGAAATAGAAAAACTTGTACTTATATGTCTTTTATTTAGCTGTGGAATTTTTATGCTTGTTATTCTTTTGTATGTAATTGTGATTTGTGGAAATCTTTACTTGTAAGTCGATTAATTAACCTCATCATTTTTTTTAACATTCATTTAATGTGATATTATCCATTTGTGTGGAAGACACTAATCAGTCACTACTTCCTTTAAGAATTGTTCTCTCATAATACATGGTGCCTAATGAAAAGTGAATTCTTAAAGATGTGCTATACTGTGTATAAAAACACACCATGTTAGGAATATAGTTTCATAAGATACTGAGCTTTGGTTTTGTTATATTCAAGAAATATGCAATGCTTACATAATCTGTAAAAAATTAATAATTGAATCCATATTATCAGCAACCTCAAATCTAATAAATGAAAAGATCTTATATTGGACATATTATATTATGCATAACAAAATTTCAGCAAGAAATAATAATTAATATAAAAGAATGAATTAAGGGAGTAATTTGATACTGCATATGTTGAAAGTTA
Organism: Sympetrum striolatum; assembly: GCA_947579665.1. NCBI lineage: Eukaryota > Metazoa > Arthropoda > Insecta > Odonata > Libellulidae > Sympetrum > Sympetrum striolatum. Next base: position 22,170,309 of record OX388352.1, on the reverse strand, counting down.
AGTATTAAAAGCAGTTAAAAATATCTTGATCACTCATTGGGATCTTTGATTCATTTAGAGCTAAATTTCTTGTGGATGTGACTTTTTCTTAAATGTCCACCATAAGTGCTACTTATTAGTTCCTTTGTATAGGTCTTTGAGATCAGGAGGACATGGGTTGAATTCAGTTTTCTGTTGGTTCTTTCTAAATAAATTGCTGCTCATCTGCAATGACTGGAGTCATGGATACAAGATATGTCAAGCTCTCAAATTTTGAGGTCACCTCAAATATTCATTTTTTATATTGGTCGATCATTCAATGATTTGTTGGCAGTGAAATAAATAGAAAGAAGTGAGATTTTATGATAGTGTTCTATACTTACGGTGTATCATAATTCATTAAATTAATAATCAATATAAAGAGTTATTCGTCAATAGCTTGATTGCTTAACCGAAGATGTCTGTGCATCTTTGAGGCGATGTTTCTATTTCATACGTATCACCTGAAAAAGGCTATTTCTCAATTGTCAGGTTCAGTATTGCTTGTCACTCGCAGTAAGTTATCATGAAACTAACTAAATATGTCTCCTACCAATAGCAATGACTTAATGTAAAAGTAGGAAATTATAAGGTTAATGATGACCATGTGTTATTCTTCAGGTCGATGAGAAATTCAAAGCTGTAAAGAATGAGTTAATGATGAATTTTGTTGGTTATGCAATGCAGTTGAAAGATTTATGGTATTATGTGGCATGACTTAAAGGTTGAATATGAGATTAAAGAAGACAGAAAAAAATAGCTATTTTGTAGATTCCTGAATACACAATAAAAGAAAAATGAAGTTAGCGCTTGAACAGCAAATTGACTTTGTAGTAGTAGAATATGGGTTAAGTAAAGCGCATACATAGCTAAAGAGTGAATTTAGAAATTGGATTGGTCAAGAAATTTTGTGATTCCAAGATGGTTGTAAGTTGGACGTAAATCAAGAAGGATCTAACAAAGAACCCAATGTAAGAATGAAACCACTAAGGTTTAAGTCAGTTTATGTTTGTATTATACTTACTTATCAGAGAAGTGCTACTGGCACATAGTGTGCAGTATAGAAGTGCACTGGCAAATATCTTGCAAGTGAAAATTTGAAAAGAATACAAAAATGCGTTTTTTAAAAGAGAATAATTTTTAAACGGTAATCTTGCCAGATTCGCTGATGGTCCTTGGCTCGATTCCTGTGAGTTATTTACATTCCTCAATGCCTTTCTAATGGGGATAACGGAATCCCATTTTAGGTCCTTCCCGGTATGATAGCGACTTCAAACTTTGCAGTAAATAAGATCAAGTCCTACCAAGTTATAATGTGTATTCACATCTGCCAATAGATCCTGGGTTCGAGACCAGGCGTCTCTAAAATAAGTAACTGATACAATTTTTAAGATTTTTTTAACCCCTTCCCGATAAAATAGAAACTTCAAACTTGGCATGTGAATGAAAATCATAATACATTTTATTTACGCATCTTTAGGTTTCCCTGATCGTCCTTGGTTTGATCCCAGAGAGCCATTTACATTAGTTTGTACGAAACGGATTCAAACGAAACTTACAGGGCACATTCATTCATTCATGCTTAAAAATAATAGTCATGCGTCTGACCGTTCAACTCAATGGACCTTTGTTTATGAAAAATTAGCAACTGAAAATCGGTCCCTCCTAAATTAAAATTTATTTTTCGTATAAAACGTTAAAGAATAACAGTTAATCGTAAAAAATGTAAAGCATACAATCCATATTTCTAGTTCAGTTCCTTAGATATTTTATCACCCGAAACTTCGAGGATACTACATAATTTACATCCGCGTCGAAAGGGTTAACATTTATTTTTCTAATTTTTGTTTGTTTAACTCTCCCAACAGTTTTTTAGCACTATTCTTGACATAATTTTTAAACTATTCCCATTCCTCGTTAGTGGTTAGTTCCCTTCCCTTAGGGGACGTTCATTAATTACGTGAGGCTTTTAGGGGGGCGGGGGTTTAAGCCGAATCCCACTCACTCTCACGTGGGAGGGAGGGGGGGTTCTCGCAAAGATTACGTAATTTTTTATCCGCAAGAAACTGTGTAGAATTATGAGATAACTGGGTTCTATTTTTTCATTGTGATTTTAGACTACGATCTCAGTAATCTTAAATACTAGTCTCAACTAGTCCTAAATAAAAATAATTAAATAAATTACGTTTTTTTATAAATCCAATACAATGAAACATAGATTAACATATTTACACTGAAAACACGCATTTTGAACAATCTCACGTGAGATCAGAGGAGGGGGAGCGGGTCGAGCCAATTTAAATTTCACGATATTTCACAAGGGGGAAGGGAGGGGTAAAAAAATTACAAAAATCACCTCACGTAATTAAGGGATGCCCGCTTACTTTCAAGAGTCTTGCTGACTGACTCTTGGAATTCTTTAGACTTTCCACCCCTTAGAGTTTCTAAACTCCATTTTGGTGTATGTTTTGGCCGAATGATCTTTTTAAACTTAAGCTCGGTTTTTATGATGACCAGGTCATAATACGAATCGAAATCAGGATAACTCAACAATCGTCTAGGTTGTCGGGGGGACTGTTTCTTTACAACGGATACATTTCACAAAATTTTGGTTTATTTTGCTATAGTTCTCGTAATTTTTATATGAAAACAATACTACATGACGAATAAAGAATCTTCATTTCATTTCCTTTCTTTTAGTGCTTATCTCGACTTCGTTAGACCATATTTTCCTAATTCATTTTAGAAATGAAATGAAGCCTGCGAACGGGAAAAAAGAAATTTGTGTGCATTTCTTACGGAGAATATTTGCCCTGACCTAGCCTCGAACCAAGAGGATACCTTAGAAGATGTATTTATAGTTTTAGTTGGATACACACGGATTACAGGGAACGCTCGAATTTCAACTCTAATTTTCTCGAAAGAGTCTCACAAATAATTCTGAAAATCCCTGAAATGCATTCTTATTCGAAAAAATCGGGATTTTGGGGACTGGGGAAACGCTCATGTGTATGATGCAGAGCCGATTATTTCTTACAGCAATAAGCAGGGCTGTGGCATACCATCCATTTATTGGAGATAAATTAGCTGGTTTTCATTCTATATTGTGACACTGCCTGAAACGCCCGCCCCTTCTAAAAGAAATGACTCAACTGGGATGTACGCTGATGTCATACCTCATATAATGAGTAGGCCGGCTACTGGCGTTACTCATACTGATGTAAGGTTGCCGTGCCGATCAAGGAAATTTCTTGATGACTCACGTTGAATTATTAACGTAATTTTTATATTTAAAGTATTTGAGCGTTCTAATAACATCTTTCGTCGGATAAATCGTTATATGTATTTTAGAACAATTGATTTATTTACCTTCCGCTTTTCTTGCTCTTTCGTTGACATGATGATAATAACAAATGGAAACATCCCCTACCGTTCTCCGAAGAAAGATTTCAAATCCGTGAAATAACTGCAAGGAAGGTTAACGTAACATATGATTCAAGACCAATTCACCAAATATTAATTAACATATAAGACGATAGAGAATTTTCCCCTGCTTCCAGCGTTTTTTATGCGGTAGGCTTGGTAAAAGGAAAATATAAGAAATAAAGATATTTTAGAAACTATTCGTTTAAACCTGAAGGTGAAACAAAGGTGAGACATTAAAATTCGATCGTTTTTAAGGTTTACATTCCCTACTCACATAATGAAGGGGAAAAGATTCTTTAACTGCAGCTAACTGAAACTTCACTATTATGAGGGTAATATTAGATTCATACAATGTATATTTTACATTGTATGAAAAATTCCTGCATTGTACAATGTAGATTTTTCATGGATTAAGATTTATAATATTAGTTTATGAACACGCAATTCGCTTAGGTTGTGAAAAATAACGTCGGCTCTCATAAATAAATTCATAAATTCCTATTTATCTGGTATTCCCTATGCCTATGAATTAGGTAGCAAACTAATTAAAATATTTTTTTCCGATGGCAATAAATTCCTGAACCTGCCTTATTCACGTACTTTGTGCGAAATAAAACGTATGAATTTCAATTTTCAAATGGATGACTGTGCTGACATCACAGGCATCACCCGTAACTTCTTTGGCTTTGGCAACTAGCCACACCCGCCACACCTCTCCTTGAAGGAAGGAATTTGAATCAGTGACACCTGTTGGATAAACGAGAAAGTAGGAGTGCAAGAAGTTCAATAGACGCGACAATGTTTTGAAGAGCCAGTGCGATTATGTGGAACAAGTCTTAGTGCATTTGTGATATCTATATCATTTAGAAGAAGTACTAAAATGGGCGTTAAAATTATGTGGGTGGCTATTTTTCTGTGTTTATCTGTTTCAATACTTCACAGTGCCAATGCTCAATATGAATGGCAAACTAAGGACTCTTTTGACGAAATTCGGGAGCGCATGGACAAAGTGAATGAGGACAACTGTAAAATTCAACATTTAGGAAATTTGTATCTACCCGACGATTCCATTTCCCATTTGCCGGATATCAAGGATGTGAACATAAACCCTGTTTTTCCCAACCGGACGGCCCTCTTGCATCTTCATAACATGGCATTAAGTCGATCCTTCTTCTGGAGTTATATTCTCCAAGCGAGGTTTATTAGACCTGCTATTAATGACACGTATGATCCAGGCATGATGTATTATTTCTTATCGACTGTGGCAGATGTTTCCGCCAATCCGTTCATCAACGCTAGTGCAATTTATTTTTCACCCAATCAATCCTACACTCCTTCGTACAGGGGATTTTTCAATAAAACTCTGCCGCTATTCGCCCCTCGGACTTACAGGTACGTATGTTTTAGTATAATCTATATTTTTTACATCGGTCTTTGTTTTTACTTTGGACTCATTTTTCAGAGCGGACGATTTCAACGATCCCATACATTTTGAAAAGATTTCAACTTTGAACACTTTCACAATGCAAGATCTGGGTGCTATAGCAAATGGAAGCTTAAGTAATGACTATACATCCGAGTATTACAGGATAAATGAATGGTAATTATTATTAGACATTCGAATTATCATTCATAGGCTTTTTCTGATTCTTGTTATTGATGTCGCAGTTCTGTAAATATTTCAGGTACAAGTTGTGGTTACCAGACCAAGTCGTTGGTAGACACGATACAAAAACAACTTACAAAGTTGAAATTAGGTATGCTAACAACACCAACGAGACGTTCACTTTCCATGGACCACCAGGTTTGGTATTTTCAGATAAAGTTTTGCCAGCTACTCGTCTTGTAAGAGATATTTTAGTCAATATTGTAATTATTAGGTGCTGACGAGCATCCCGGTCCCGTAAAATGGACCAGGCCGTATTTTGATTGTGGAAGATCAAACCAGTGGATTGTTGCAGCCGTCGTTCCAATTGCTGATATTTATCCCCGCCACACAGGATTTCGTCACATAGAATTTCCAACGTAGTTATGAGTTTTATATTTGCATCAATAAATCCTTTTTATTGAGCAATTCACTATATGCCATTCTTGTTTATCTTTTAGATATACAGCTGCTTCTGTGTTAGAGTTGAACTTCGACAGAATCGATATAAATCAGTGTCCAAAAGGGAAAGGAAATAATGGACCTAATAGATTTGCAGATACTGCAAGATGTAGAAAGGATACATCTGAGGTGAATAAATATACATATATAAATATATATATATATATATATATATATATTTATATATGAATATAAATTTATATATATATAAATATATATATATATATATATATATATATTATATATAAATATATATATATATATATATATATATATTTATATATATATATATATATATATATATATATATTATTAGGGGCCTATATATATATGGTATATGTAGTCCTTATTAATTTTGGACCTTAGCATTTGTATGATTTAACTGATAATATTGTATTGGTGGAATAAGGAAAATAGTTCTAAAAAACGAACCTAAATTAATATATGATAAATAAATATCTGAGATACCTCCATTGGGAGTGACTAACTCAATCATCCATTGGAGTTTATTTATACCCTGGTTCAAGGTATCAATTACTATTAACATTTCTTTCTTTTCTCAAATAAGATGTTTTGATCCACAACTAGGAGTTGTGTTTCTTTGTTTCAATTTGAAAACGTGTCATGAAATAAATTTAAGTGTTGACTTTGTTCGCATTGTATTTACTGTCATATTTAGATTGTCTGCATTCTTTCTGCTATAAATGAATGACTCTACTGTCACAGATATAAATACTGTTAGTATTTTGATTTGGTTGTTGAATACATTAGTATTTTAATGCATTTTTCTTTGCAACATTTTTCACTTTTATGCCGGAAAATACTGTTGTTCTGTCTGTACAATTAGCTTAACCTTACTCTTCTTATCTAAACACTTTCTGAAAATGAATAGATTTCTTCTGGTCCCTATGACTTTTAGCCCCTTTAAATTAATAGCTCATCTTTGCCTTTTCTGGATCTCTTTAATACCTTCTTGAATCCCTATAATCAGTAATTGTGGTATTGTTTTTACCTAATGATACTTAATTATGAAAACTAATTGTAGTGTGAACCTCTTCATGGATGGGGATTCCGTAGAGGTGGTTACCAATGTCGATGTCAGCCCGGCTACCGTCTGCCCAATTTTGTCCGTCGTCCTTATCTTGGAGAGATTGTGGAAAGAGCCACTGCTGAGCAGTATTATAATAGCTTCAGCTGTGAAAAAATAGGATGTAAGTGATTATTTCCTGATTGAATTTCCTGCTAAGTCAGGGTTCCTTGATTATAATCATTTTTTTTTTTCAGTCCTGCTCAATTGTCTGTGACACTGACCTAGCGTAATACAGCATGTTCAAATCATAAATTCATTTAAAATAATAGGTTTTAGGTTTAAATTTGGCAAGTTTTCTTTTTTATCATCCTTCAAATAAGCCATTACACTTGCATGCTTAATAACTTTGCTTCAAAATTTGAGAAATTGCTATCTATTACCTTTCTCTTTTTAAAGATCCTACAAAATATATCTTCCTTAAAACACCTATTTAAGATAGAATAGTTCATTATTAGCGTAAATTAATAATTGTTACAAAATATTTATTATACATTGTTATTATACTGTACATTAAATACTAATATTTATAATTATTTGTTAGGGGTCCATAAAATGCCTGTCCAATGGGAAAGAGCTAGTGCAGAAGTGAGAGAGAAGTATATGGATAAATATTATGAGTACAGGAACTTTAGTAAAGGTGCTGAGTCTCTCCATGCAAGCAAAATGAACATTCATGAAGTTCTAAATTTTATTTTGTCTGTCAATGAAAACAGTTGCAAAAGGTATGATTATTATTCTCTTTGATGTAAATAATACTGATATATTTAGATTTTGATATAAGGGAATTGGGATTAGCTTGAAATACTAACACTAAACACTCGTTTCATGTTCTATTACCGGCCTGACGAGAGATGTGTATGCTCTTTCTCTGACACCCTTCTCACTCCCCCTATAACCCTTCGCAACAATATCCTCAACATGCCCTCCCCATTAAAGATTTTTTGTTAGCTTGATACCTAAATATTTGCCATCAGATACGATTTGAATGATTTAATCCACTCGGCTAGTTGGTTTAGGTCAATTTTAAGAAGAACTTGATCGTAAGCTTTCATTATGCATCTGATTTCGGATTTTATATTTGTCGGGAGGTCATTCACATAAATAAGGAATAGCAGTGGCCGGAGAACGCTACCTTGCAGAATACCGGAAGTAACATCTGCCTCATTAGATAAAACATCTCCAATTATATAACGGCCTTCTACTGTATTATATTTTTAACCAATGATTTTTCTTTTTTGCCTTATCTAAAATCTCATTTTATAATTAAAACATCAGGTACAAACCTCAGGATCTTGTTCTTTCTGGAGGAATTGGATTTGGAATGGAACAGCAGTTTGAAAATGAAGCTAGAATGGCTGTACGTCTTGCTAATTTCATCAGTGCTTTCCTGCAAGTGAGTCATAAGTTTCTATGTATCTCTCACATTTAACTGATAATCCTGTTTGTTATGTAGTGTTCTTTAACTGAAGGAATGTTCAATATTCAATGTTTAATTATTGTTAAGTAGTAACTTTGTAGTTTTTGTGTTATATTCTCGCATCTTTTTGTTTGCTCTTCCTCTGGCTTGATGGCTTGAGAGGGCTCCATAGTAAAGAGAAGTTAATTCCAGTTTAAATGAAAAGCTGATGGAATATTTTATGGAGCCTCGTAAAGCACAAAAGTATGCCATTATAAACTGTAAAACTCTTGCTACTGAACAGGTATGGATCTAGAAAAAATTTTTGGGGGGGGTCCGATCGAAAAATTCAAAAATAGAAGATATTTCGCCTTTTACAAAATGTGGCGTTAGAATTGTGTTAGACAAACTCGAATTTTTTCGCTAGTGATTGCTTATTAAATTGTGTTTTTATTTGGGTTATTTGAGTTTCATTTTCGAAAAATAGGCCCAAATGATTTTTTCGGATCTGGATCTGGATCCGTCCCTGCTACTGAAGCATTTTTATTTCTAAGGTTTCACACCAATTGCTGAAATAATCTTATTCACATCATTTGTTCAATAGGTATCAAATCCAAAAGAAGTATACAGTGGTAAACTAGTTGCAGATAAGCCTTTGTCAGAAGATCAAATGATTGGAGAGACCCTTGCTCTCGTTCTGGGTGACACAAAGATCTGGTCTGCTGGAACATATTGGGATAGAGACAAGTTCATCAATCGTACATTATTTGCTCCATTTGCATACAAGAAGGAGCTGAATACCCGAGATTTCAAAGTGGAAGACTTGGCAAGGCTAAATAAAACAGGTTTGTGATATTGTTATGTATATGTTTAGCTCTGCTATGGCTGTTTAGGACCCAATGTGTGATTTTTTCATTGAGGTTGTCTATGATAAAATACATACATTGGGAAGTGGATCTTTCGAGGCTAATTATGACGGATAAAACTGAGAATGAGGGTTTTCTGGCATATTTAGAAAGCTTGTAAGTCTGACTGAATTGTACTTATGCGGCTGGTATCCACCTTTGGTAAGTTCAGTGGCTAGGGTGAAGGAAGTGCTGTTAACCTAGGAAAGCGGAGGCCTTATTTTAAGATGAATATTATATAATTATATTATTAATTATATGAATATTCTCCATTGGCTAGAATAGCATGCAGGACCATTTATAAATCACAGATTACCTTAATTTGCTTCAGCTATCTTTGCACTATTTTTGCCATCATGTGTCACCAATTTGACTGCGATTTTAACCCAGTTTTTCTTTACAGAAGAGCTGTACTTAAATAAGCCAATATTTAAAAACTTGAAGAAAAGGTGGTCAACCAACTTTGATGACCTGGAGCAGTTTAATTTGAAACTGAAGATACGTTATAGTGAAGTAGGAGAGTACTTGAGGAAATATGAACACTATCCCACTTTCTACAGGTATATTTTAGTTTTACTGTTACAATTTGTGTGTTCTCCCTTAAGAGCAAATTTATTTCATCTAAACTTTTAATTTTTTTTCAGAGCTGCCAACTTAGATCATGGACAATGGAGCACTCCTTATTTTGATTGTGATGGATTGGTAAAGAAATGGCTCATTTCATACTCATCTCCATTCTTTGGTTGGGATAGCATTAGGCACAAATTAGAATTCAAGTAAGTGATTGATTTCCAATATTATGTGAGAGTACAGCGTTTGTCTATTTTGTAGTATTCATCATTATGTAAAAAGTGGAGACCCTATGTTTTCTTCGGTGTGATGATCAGCAAAAGTGGAAGACAGGACTTTTAAGTTTGAGGAGAAAAATGTTCAATAGCTCATTGACTGCCCTTAGACATGATCCTCAGATAGGATTGAGTGCAATACTTTTACTAAGGCCCATTATGGAACCATTACAAGCTGTAGTTGCATTGCGTGTATTTTATTACTCTTATTATTAGTTTTTTTACAAAATAAATTAACTCCTCCAGTGATTAAATTAAACTTTTTTCTTTTAAAGGTTCCAAACAGATCATGTAGTGGTAATAGTTACGCATATTGCCAAATATGGATGGCATATTTTATTTTTGACAAAACATTTTTGTATTACCTTCTTATAATGGTATTAATTTAAGTCTCAACTATACATACACTACATAAAGTAATTATTGAAATAAATTACCTCCGGAAATATATTTTTTTAATTTACTTTTGTAGTAATTTGAGGAACTCCACAAAAACCGCATTACATATTTATTTGAGTCCATAAATTATCAGATAGTAAGTGTAGGGCTAAAAGAAAATTAGAAGTAATCTCTCTTTTTCAATAACCTATATATTAGATATATTGGTTCATTCATTCATTGGTCAATTCATCTAGAAAAATTAAAGTTTGACACACACCATCTCAGATTTTGATGAAACTTAGTTTTCTTACGAGAAATACGTGACTTGGTTTCATGTCTACATGAAAGGATGAAACGTACCAAGTTTCATCAAAGTCTGAGATAGTGGGTATCATGGCTTGGATGAGCTGACATGGAACCTGTTGACATAACTATCTGTTCAGTTGTCTTCATTCGATTTCTGTTATATTTCAGAGGTATGGTAACCGTGACAATGGACATGTTGCAGCTGGATATCAATCAGTGCCCTGACAAATATTACAGCACCAATGCATTTAAGGACACCCACAAATGTGACAAAGAAACTTCTTACGTGAGTAAATTTTGGTCAAGTTTGTTTAATTTATTTGTTTTATTTAAACAATGCTCATTTGTAAGTAAATATTATATTTACAGGTGTCTTTGTAGTTATAACTTTGTAATATAACTTCTTTAACTCATTAAGAGGTAAAAGATTTCCAAATAGGCGTTGTTTGTGAACGAACTGTCGTGTTCTGAGCTGTAGAATCCTCAGTTCTCTTCTTCTCCCGAAGTTGGTGAAATAGTCACTGAAATACATATCAAGAATAATAATTCTTACAATACCTCAGTTACGGTAAACCTTAACCCCCATGGTTAGAGTACTTCCGCATGACGGCTTGTTTTACAAACAACGGCTATTTGGAGCTCCTTTACTTCTTAATGAGTTAAAGAAGTTATAGAGCTATAATGTTAATAACACAGCCGTGTTCCTTTTTTTCCTTGTAGTTTTCTTTAACTCATTCTATAACTAATGCTGGATGAATTTAACTTACAAGAAATGTTAATGGGCTGTTACCGCCAAATTTAATTCAAATATGGTAGGTTCAGAGTTAATGGTAAAAAATAAAATCTATGAAATTATACGTTCCCTCGTGGCCTAGGAGTTGAGATATTCGAGGTCAAAAATTGCAAACTGACCACCCTGGTCCCTCTCAAGGACACTGCACAACTACGCAGGAATAGCAGGTGGGAGTGCCGATGCGCTGCCCGCAAAAACGGTTTAAAGTAATCCAGTTTGGTCTTTCCAATAAATGGAACATGGTATCTCTAATTTTAAAGCAGCATGTATGTGGCTTCAAGATAGCCAGAACAAGATAGTTTCATGGAAAGTGATGATTGTTTCCAAAAAACATTCCTTGGAACAACATTCTACAATAAAAAAAGCACAGAAGTTTGTGGAACAAGTGAAGCATGTCATCCAAGAAAGTGGTGCATCCCAGGTGCTAAATAAAGATCAAAGCTGTTTAAAAAAAATTCATTTGGGACGTACCCCAGAATTTCAAGATGCAAAAACAGTGGAATCAGTCGCTCAGTCTATACATGCAACTACACACTCTTATACAATTCAACCAACAATAACGGTTGAGGGTGAACTTCTCTCCCCTCTTCATATCTGTTTGCAGGAAAAAGATGTTACGTTCCCATAAAGTGTGAGAATCTTTAAATTTTCCAATATTTATGCCGTGGTGTCAACCTCTGTCCTGTTGGCAAAAAAATTTTAATGCAGGATTATTTTGAAAGTGTTCTTTTCCTGTACATAGAGGACGGGTACATTCTTTTAGTGGATTCCTGGGGACCCTACAATGATCGGGAATTTATGGATAAACTAAATGGAAGTAAAACCTCGAAATAAAATTGTGGACATAAAAGTGATTCCTCGAAAGACTCCTTGACCTATTCAGCCACTGCGTGAATATTTTTTCAGAATGTGGAAAGACTTTGTGCAGAAGGTTTCTGATCAAGTGTTGCTAGATCAGCGAGACTTTTCCCTTTTTCAGAGGGATAATATTCTCAAAATACATCTTACAATGCTCATACTCATTTTCAATTCAATCCCCAGATTTAAAAATTTTATGAAGTACGAGTGGTTTAAAGCAAGATACTTAGAGTGGCACCCCGATTCTCATCTAACTCTGGTTCAATATTCCTTTAAAGAAAAGATTTATGAAAGCCAATGCCAAAATCTAAAAGATGGAATGTATGCGGGAATACAATTTTCATTAACTGAATCTGTGTTTTAGAGATTACTTTGAAAAAATTCACTTTATTGTTTGAAAAGGTGAAGCAAATAAAAATCCTACTCCATCTCTTCAAAATTTAGTCTATAAATTGTAGAATGAAAAGCACTGAAAACCATTCGAATTTCCGCCTACGTAATGTATTCTCGGTGAGCGTATCGGGACTCCCGCCCACTATTCGCACGTAGGTGTGTGGCGTCGTACGGAGGGGCCCAGGTGGTTTGCAATTTTTGACCTAGAATATCTCGGCTCGTAGGCCACAATACAACATATAATTTTACAGATTTTATAAACTACCAACTACATAACATAAACTCTGAATCTACCAAGTTTGTAGTAAATTGGGTGGTAACAGTCCGTTAATGTTCCTTGTTAGCAATAATTTCTTCAATATGCTTGAAATATTTTGCTGCATCATTTTGGTGCTACTTAATAGTTGATTAAACTTTGTCTTCTTGTTTTTCAGTGTGTACCTATTTTAGGTAGAGGTTTTGAAACCGGTGGATATAAGTGTGAGTGTGTCCAAGGTTTTGAATATCCTTACGAGGACCTCATAACATACTTTGATGGACAACTTGTAGAGGCTGAGTTTACCAATGTTGTTGCTGACAATGCCACTAGGTATATTTTTCTGTTTCATTATTGTTAATTTTAGCTAAAATTTTGTAAATACACTTTATTAACTAATTTTCATAGTGCAGAAAAGTGGGGAATGTCTATAGAAATAATATTATCATAACTGATGTTTTTGCAAGTCATTATGATCCTTAAATTTCATATGCTAGGTAAGAAGTTTTTCTATTTAATCTTTTTTGTAGTAATGATTTTCTTCTGTGCTGAAGAATACTTTATTTAAAAAACATTCGTCTTAATTAGCTCTCATAATTTTGCTATGAGGAATTCCAGGAGGTATTACATTTTTTTCCGACTGTTGAACTTTGTTCACTTTTAGTAAAATCAGAAACCAAGAAGTGAGGTTTGCATTATGTTTATACTGATATTATTCCATGTGATTCTGATGAAATGGTAGACATGTATCCTTTTGGAATAACCCAAAGTACCTTTTCTTTAATTTCAGATATGACATGTTTACTTGCAGACTGGCTGGCGCTGCATCAATAGAGAGTAACTTGATTCTGATACTATTTAGTTTAGTTTTGTTCAGATTTGCATTTATTTTTTAATGTAACTGGAAAAATGCAATATTTTATGGTTTTATTGAATTTTTGTGCTATGCAATAATCCGTCCAAAAAGTATGTAGCCAAAAGATTTTATACCAGGAAATAATTAGTTTTTATGTAATTTTAACTGGCGATTTATGGCATTTTGCCTACATTGATATTTTTTGTGTATTCCAACATATGCTTAAATTTTATTAATCCTTTTAGGATAAAATTAGGTAGCTATTATTAATCCCGAAAATTGTGTAATTGTGATGAGACTTTTATACTGTACATGATTGTTGTGAGGAGTTTGTTTGATGTTATATTATATATGAGTAGTATTGTGTAGATGTTTATACTTCATTGGTGTACTTGTTGGCATAATATTTTCATTTTTAATTTTCTGACTAAATGAATTTATTTTAATGTTAAATGTGATTTAAATAAGCCTTGGAAGATTCATGTTTGTAGCTTCAAAAAGCTTATCTTATGGAATCATTTTAATAGTGAATGTGGTTTTTCAAATGTGAAAGTACTACTTATCTTATTGTTGTTAAATGTCATGGATATTTTTTAATTGACTGCTATAAGTATTCCTCCATGTTAAAGCCATTAGGTAATTATTCGTTTAAAGTTCTTCAGTACCAATAAATAAGTTTTTAGGTCTTTAGGCTTAGAACCGGTTTTTAGTTGAAGTGGTGTTGAACCCTCCCATTTTCGTTTTTTATGCTCTGTTATTGTCTTTTACTACCCAAAATGTTGTTTCTTCTCACCTGTATATCAATTTAAGTTTTTTTCCCCAATCTATTCATATAAAACAAGACTGCTGTTTTCTTATTGGGATTAGAAATTAAATTTCTCCAGTTGACAAGCATTTTGTTTTACCTGAAAACCATATCATTCATTAAAATTAGCTCTTGCTAATCTTTCTGTGAAACTCGAGACAGTTTGATAATTTCAGGCTTTTTATATGTCATAAGGCCATAAACTAAGTGGGTATCTTGTTGCCTACAGTGAAAGCTGTCCCAGGTTTGATTCACAGTGGGGACATAAGTGTTCACCTAGCACGATGAATATTATCCAATATGGATAGCTATCCAATTCATGTGATGCGTGTAGAAAAGCCAACAGCAGTAGCAAATGCACTGACATTCCACTCTAAATACGACATAGCTAGTCTTGGTTCCTAGATCAGAACCTTCTTATTATTCTTCATTTTTTGCTGAATAAGAATTGTATGCAGCAGCAATTAAGCAGTTTATGATAATGCATCCCTTATGTGAAAACTATAATTTGGATTATTCCTGTGTAAATTATTACAAATTCTTTAAAAAAATACTTTTTCTTCAATTGTATTCTAAATTATGTGAATATGAAATTAGGAGAATATTTAGAAATATTTAGGCCTTGACAACCTACTTCAGTTTTTTATTGTGTCATCTTGCAATATGATTTAAACTATCAGTATGATCATTGTAGATGATGGTTTTTTTATAAATACAGCATATGCTCATTTTATTAAGCGATAACATTGTAATCTCCATTTAAATTTATTTCACAAGTTAACTTTGAAATTAAAGCGTGTTTAGTATGTTGTGCTTTAGTTGTAATTTTGTTAGCATATCACAAAAATACATCCTTTTTGGATGAATTTAATCATAATTTCAAGCTGTGTTGCTCTGTATACTTAGTAGGAATGTTGTTTCTGTGGTATTTTTCCACAATTTATTTTTACCTTTGTGTTAAAATATGTATTTACATTTTGTATCGGGCTTATTTTCGATGATTTTTAATGAACATTACATTCCATTATGTTGTAGGGTCACCAGTTTTGTTAAAAGTTTTTATAAAAGTTTGAATAAATGATACATTATTTCTTAATGTTTATTTTCATTTCAAGGAAACACGAATTACAACAAGACAATCACATTAAATCATTAAAGTTCTGATTGTTTAATTGTATTTTCCTTAAATAATATACTCAACACTTCTATGAATCTTCATGCTCTAATTTTACCAATAGTTTTGATGACATTTAGCATATATAAAAAAAATAATCTATTCTCTGTCCTAAATCCATTTCCAAACAATTAGCTGTTTGGTGCAAAAAATATAAAAGCTTAGACTCAAGTTCACTGGAAAAAAACATTCATTCTAAAGATTTACATTGGTATTAAAGATAAGTTTATGAATTACATAATAAAGAGTACAGTGAATGACAGGAGATAGACAAAGCTCATGAATTATAATAAGAACTACCAGATGCTGAGAATGAAATTTCAGAGTTAATTCAATGCAACACCTTTAGTTCAGATATCTCAAAATATGATAACATAGTTCTTGCAAACCAGAAAGATTTGAGAAAAACCACAGTAACTTTAAAATCACTTCTCCTTAAGTTCTCACCAGGATCAGGTCTTCTCCCAAATAGTTTGATTGATTTTTGACATTCTCCATATCATAAGCCACTAAAAGTTAAATTACTTAACATATTATCACAGGTCCATTTCCACTGCTCTAATTAACAGTTCACAGCATTTTCAAACAGGTCTAACAATCGTTTTATTTCCTTTCTGATGCATGAAGTTAAGGAGTAAATATTATAATAATATAAGTCAGGTAATATCGTAATTATTGATAAAATATTGTCCTATTTCAATTTTCTTATGTTAGAGCTATGTATAGTGCTATTATAGAGATATATTCTTTA
The DNA here is from genome assembly GCA_947579665.1 of Sympetrum striolatum. Lineage (NCBI taxonomy): Eukaryota > Metazoa > Arthropoda > Insecta > Odonata > Libellulidae > Sympetrum > Sympetrum striolatum. The sequence continues at coordinate 22,153,949 of OX388352.1, read as the reverse complement.
TGAAATGATCAACATAGTATTCCATTTCATATGCATATCAAGCTAGGCATTAACGAAATATTGGATAATTATTTTAGAAATAATTAATTATATAATAAAATAATAATTATTTTAGAATATTCTAGTTATAGCTCGAATACCCTTGTTATTACTCAAATACTAGTTAAAAGATGTTTTACAACAAAAAATAAAGCAGTTATATGACAATTAATACTTTCTTTCCCATGAAATATTTTTAAACAAACAGTTCAAGAACATTTGATCAATAGAAATGTGTCATCTTGCAACTTTATAACACTCCAACAACAGTACAGTGCAGTGTACAGAGACTCGGACATATTCTGGTATTGAACTGATTGGGTAACCAAGTAATAATTTCTCAAATACATGGTTTATTGAGTTCTCCAAGAAATACTTCTTAAAATTTGACAAGAAACAAAATTTGTATAATTATTCACAACATAGAAGGGATACTATCCACTATATAATTTGCGGGTCAATTACTTTCAGAATTAAATCAAATTTTAAAAATACAAGGCCATTTCTTTTACTTGCATTTCAATTGCTTCATATCCCAGTAATTTAGATGGAATGAACTGAAAATACAAGTATTTTTTTGCAAAAAGACATAATAAGAAGAAAACAATAATGCACTTATAAAATGCATATAGGAATTGAAAAGTGTTAAATCTATACCAACTCAATCTACGACTTTTAACTGCAAAATGTAGCACTTGAAAATTTTTACAATTCTTTATAATTACCTCATGATGAAAAAAAGTTTCATAAATAAGGAATGAAAATTGAAAATCTACAAGATTGATTTCCTACTATTCTGCTATAAAAAGTTTCAATTTTTACTTACATTGAATTTGCGATCAAAAAAATTTTAAGTATTAACAATTAAATTTAAAAATGTGTCCAAAGACAAGGAAAAAGATTTCACTTTCCTCGAAATAAAAAGTGACAAATCTTAATAAGTTCCAGCTTTTCTAGTAAATGGTGATGGATCACATGTAAATGAAATCCCATATTTACCTAATTAAAGTAGTAAAGGCTCATTTCAGATTGCCTCTATCTGGTGTTCTAAGGATTAAAACAGCCAATTTTTCTTATATTTAAAGACATTAACAGTTATCAAACAATTAAGACTGGAACTCAGTATAGACTATAATTGAATAGTGCAAGTAGCAAATAAAAAGAAGGTCTAAGAGATGGGAAGAAAGCCTACTCAGATATTTTCTTATCATTGCTCAATTTTTATAATTGCCATCCAGAGTGAGTAGAGGATTTTTCACTAGAGCAAATTCAACTCGGTGATTAATTGATGAAATAACCTGAGTACTTGGAAAATTATCCTAAATGCCAAGACTACAAACTTAGAATTTAATTCCATAACAATTATCAAATTAGTAGAATATTTTTGAAAAATACTCTGAAAATATGAAGCCAATAACCAAATTTAGATGATCCTAATAGAAGAAAGATACATAAATAATACGAGTAAAATGTTGCTTGCATACTGCAAGCAGATCGGCAACACTATATTCATGTCGGCATCATATCGGGACGGCCATCAAAAAAAAAAAAAATGGATTGAAATTTTTCTTAGAATTCGCTGAAATTCCATCGTCTGGCATCGAACCCGGGTCTTTACTGGGAACTTACTATGCAGCACAATTGAACATCACCATCTCTAACGATGTGTGAAAATTCAAGCAGAAATATGGGCTACAACTGCCTCAAAAGACGTTCTAATTTTCACGAATTTAAATGGCTCTCTGGATTCGAACCAAGGACGATCTTGGAAATCAAAAAAATTTTTCTGAAAGTTATTTATGATCTCTATCTATATGCCGAATTTGCAGTTTCTATATTATTGGCAAAGGTTTCAAAATAATTCCTAAAAATCGGATCAACCTCTGATTGCAGAGACACCTGGTGTCGAACCCAGGACAGTTTGATAGCTGTGAATGCACTGTTTGATTTGTATGGACTTGATCATTCTACATGCAAAGTTTGAAGTCGATATCGTTCCGGGAAGTACCTAAAATTTGTTTCCGTTATCTCCGTAAGAAAAGCATTGGGAAGTGCAAATGGTCCTCTGGGATCGAACCAAGGACCATAAGCTAATATGTAAAATTCGATTATGATATATATTCATGATATCTATCGACGTGCCGAGTTTCAAGTATCCATGTTATCGGGAAAGGTTCCAAAAAAAATCTTAAAAAATGCCGCAATGCATTTTAAACGGCCGATTTTTGCCCCGGCCTAGCATCGAACCAAGGACAATATTCGAAGATGTCTTTTCGATTTTTGTTGGCTATGCACGGCATTTAGCGGTCCCTCGAGTTTCAACTCTCTGCTTTTCCGGGAAGTGCCTCAAAAAAATTTTCGAAAATCCCCGCCATGTAATCTTATGGGGAAAATCGCGACTTTGGGGCCTTCTGGAATCGAACCCATGGCACCGAGGTTCAATGTCGGCTTTTTCCTGGAGGTTACACGTTATGGCCAATATGTCGTAAAAATTTCAAGTCGGTGGCACTTGTGGAACATGCTTAGAATTTTGATCCCCTATATATATATATCTATTATATATAGACGCTTCTCCGGATATACCTATATATATATACATTCATAGGGGATCAAAATTCTAACCATGTTCCACAAGTGCCACCGACTTGAAAATTTTACGACGTTATGGCCATGACGTGTAACCTCCAGGAAAAAGCCGACTTTGAACCTCGGTGTCATGGGTTCGATTCCAGAAGGCCCCAAAGTCGCGATTTTCCACATAAGATTACATGGTGGGGATTTTCGAAAATTTTTTTGAGGCACTTCCCGGAAAAGGAGAAAGTTGAAATTCGAGGGATCGCTAGATGCCGTGTATATCTAAAGGAAACCACAAAGACATCTACAAAGATTATCCTTGGTTCGACCCTAGGCTAGGGCAAATATTCTCCCGTTTAATTTACATAGCGATCTTTAAGATTTTTTTTAATTACTTACAGATGACTTGGAAACTTGAAACTTGGCACGTATATATATAACATAAATATATTTTATAATAAAATTTTAGAACTCGCTGATGGTCCTTGGTTCGATCCCAGAGGGCCATTTGCACTTCTCAATGCATTTCTTACGGAGATAACGGAAACAAAATTTAGGTACTTCCCGGCATTCTATCGACTTCAAACTTTGCATGATAAAAGAGCAAGTCTTTATAAATCAAACTGTGCATTCACAGCTTACAATATGTCCTGGGTTCGACACCAGGTGTCTCTGCAATCAGAAGTTGATCTGACTTTTAGGAATTATTTTGAAACCTTTCCCAATAATATAGAAACTTGAAATTCTGCATATAGATAGAGATCATTAATAACTTTCTGAAACATCTTTTAGATTTCCAAGATCGTCCTTGGTTCGAGTCCCGAGAGCCATTTACAATCGTGAAAATTATAACGTCTTTTGAAGCAGTTGTAGCCAATATTTCTGTTCGAATTTTCATACATAGTTAGAGATGGTGATCTTCTATAGTGCTGCACAGTAAGTTCACCAGTAAGACCCGGGTTCGATGCCAGACGATGAAATTTCAGCGAATTTTAAGAAAAATTTCAATCTTTTTTTTTCTTTTGAGGACCGTCCCGATATGATGCCGATATGAAATTAGTATTGCCGATCTGCTTGCAGTATGCAAGCTACATTTTACTCGTATATATATATAGGTATATCCGGAGAAACGTCTATATATAATAGATGAGAACGATCACAGAAGACGATGACATAAGACAAGCAATAAAGAAACAGAAAATCAACAGGAAAAGATGAAATTAACAAAATGATTATATATGGAGGACAGCTGACAGTAGAAGAATTTACGAAAATAGTACCAAAAATTAAAGTCAAAATGAATAATAAAAATGAAGGAGTCCCACAAAATTACAGAGTAATCAATTTAACTAGCACATCGCTATAATTAATGACAAAAGAAGAACTGAAAAATTAAAATCACTGGTGATATGCGAATTTTTATGATACCTCTGCAAATTAATTCAATTTTTATTTCTGTGCTTTTCATAGTTTCTTTAACAAAACTGCAAATGTTCATAAAAATTGAGTGATATGTAAGACTTTTTTCTCACGAGGTATGAGCACCCATAAAAGCAAAATGGAAAAAATGCTGATTCACCTAAACTTAAAATGGCACCTTTAGCACTATATATTGACCCTTTAGGTCAGGATCAAAACCATGGTCATGGAATAAATTATTCTTTGTGATAAGAAAAAGGGCTTTCTTTGTTATTCATTATAATGGAGAACTACCACTAAGTGGACACCAGATTAGTAGATTCTTAATAAGAATTAGTTGCGATAGAGAGGAAAAACTTTGTAAGAATTCATAACTAAATGAAACGATAAAAAATATCAAGTTGCATCAAAATCTGATACAGAGGGTGTTAAACCTTCATTTTTCAGGATGAATTTATGTGGAATGACTGTTTAATTTAAAAAATTGGAACACTATTACTAAAAAAAAAGATCTGTTTTTGATCTTTTATTGCTTGAAGATGTCTCATTATAAACAAACTTCTCCATTAAAATGTTATAGAACAATTGAAAGTGAAACTCAGATATATTGAATCTCTAAGCTAAGTAAATGCAAGAGCTACTGGAATCAATTAACAAAGGATACACATTGTCTGAGAGTTTGTAGATAGATTTCATTGCGATGCTAAGTTCTTCACACTTGGCCATTAGCTGGTACATAGCCTTAAAAAATTAAGTATTGAATTAATAAATTTTTGAAAGATTTGTCGAGCTCTTTTTTGACCGACGACGGTCTAAAATTTTAAGAATCACAATTGCATTCGTAAGAAATAAAATCTCTATCAAATGCCATTATAAAAACTACCATTCATCAGAAGGATCACTAGCACCCTCAGAGTCATTCAATATAATTTTGAAGCAAACCAACAATTTCTGAGAGGAGACAAATAATAAAAAATAAAGTTGCCAAGAATCTGGTTAACTTTAAACAAAGATAAACACAATTTATCTCAGAATAAAGATGATGTCCATGCTTGACAACATTCTTTATTCTTAAGAGGTAAATCATGGGAATATTTCTGACTTAACAGGTAAAGAATTTAAAATCAGAAAGAAATGGATAGATTTTTATGAAACTACCACATACTCACCTTATAGCACACCAAATACTATTCTGAATGTTAACAAGTTTTCTCATTAAATCAAACGTTAGCCACTTGAGGAAATTAAGGCAAATTTCTGCTACAAAGCATACTAAAATGATTTCTAAGTTGTTAAATATTAATTTTTCTTAGTAAAGGAGCTTCAAATTTCAATTGACTTAATTACAATTATATATCGAATTCCACAGAAAGAAAACTAAGACATTTACCTTGATATTGGAGTCAACAGCATCACATGTTTTGCACACAGCATCTCTGTATGTCTCTAAACAGTCGACGGTGAGGGCAGAAACCTGGAGACATATATTAAAGCATAGAGAATGTTGCCAACTATACACTGAAATACATAATTATGAAATAAAATATTGAAATAAATAAATATGCTAACAGCTTCAAATCGTTTCTTACCATGTGATTATAATATTCCTTTTGAGAATCCTACTTTCATTTAATACCAATAATCTGCGAGGGCAAATTGTAGCCACAGATTAAACTTAGAAAAATTAAGGGTGATGGTCAATGAAAAATCATTTTTTAATCATAATCATGTTAATGAAAAATATCTGCATGAATCAGAATAAGGAGTTATACAAAAATTTTATGAGGATGCTACATAATTACAATTATCAAAACTTTGCTTTAGGAAGGCTATGAAATTTAAATTATTTCATTATCGCTGGGCAGGATTATCCAAAAATGTATTTGTTGTGGTTTCACTGATAATTTTCTATTCTATTGCTTACAGTATCTGCTAACTGACTTTCAGATACCGAAGCTTTAGTAAACAGAGTTCTTATGAATCTAATAGAGTGACACTCACTATATCATACAACGATGTTGCAGTTTCATAAACAGGAACTATGTTACAGAGAAAGTAGTAATGAACAACTTACGCTATGTAGTATCCCTGCTAGATTTTCTGTAAGAGTATCAACTGACGTAGCAACTTTTCTTGCTTCCACTTCCAAATCATTCAGTACATTACAATCGATTGCAGGAAGCTGGGGAGTCAATGCTTGCCTATAAAGACTTGGGGTAGAGCTTCTGGAAGCTGGGAATGCCAGTGGTTCTACCAAATGCAATAAAATAACTATCACTCAACACTTGATATGAATATGAATTCATGTAACTACCTGTGATCTCACAGCTTATCTTTCTATATATTAGGTACATTATCAAGGTCTTTACAACCAACATGTTTTTAGGTTATGCCTGCAGTAAGATTAAAACATAACCCCACACCCAATTACTGATGCTATGTGATCAATATGTAAGCCCTACAGATATTCCTCCTTGATAACTTAACAAACGTACAACTTCAGAACATTTTCTAATATTATAAACAGTAAAATCTGAACGATTCATAGTAAGATAGCCAAGACTATGGGAATGTGCACTTCCTCAAAAGAAATATAATCATAACAATACCTATGAATAAACATAACAATCAGTACATGTGTGTATGAACACACACACACATATATATATATAAATTGACGTACAGAGAAAATTATTATACATAGCAATTAAAAAATAAGATTAACACTACGAGTAACACACTTGATTTTTCTTACCACTTCTGCTAACTGGACTCGAAAGTTTGATTTTCGTTTCCAAGTCCTCGGCAACAAATAAAACCATATCCCCTTCTTGTGAGACAGTTCCTTCAAGATGAAGGTTTTCTAAGGCTTTAGGAAAAGAGTTGCCACTAGCTTCACTCTCCAAAGTCTGAGGCAAATCCAATTTGTCAGGTCTTCTGTTATCACCTTCAAAGTAATTTCTTTCTGAGAAAATATCATGAGTATCAGAGTGAACTGAAGTGTCTTGAGACAGGAATGCAGGATTTATATCAAATGACCTGTCCACTGATAAAGACTCCTCTGCTGGAGATGGTTGGGAATCGAAAGATATTTCTGAGTAAGATGCAGTCATTTCATGTAACTGCAATGAGATTGCAAGGGAAATCTGGATATAGTTAAAAAAACAATAAGCAATTAAAATATTTTTAAAGACAAAGAGGACCTATACCCTATCATCATCGAGATCGACGGGTGGTAATTCTTCGTTGACCGGAGATATCCCATCAAGTTTCTCTGTGGAATCTGGTGAAATGCTCAACGACTTCAAAAGACTGTCACTAATGAAACCAACGCTACTCATGCCTTTTTCCATTACGAAACCTCGTCGAAGACGTCTGCTACTATCGATACAAGAACTTAACGGTTTCGAGGCTTCGATTGGTTTCGATATCAGGTGTATTATATTATAGAATATTCTGTGATGGCTCTTAATTATTAGGTATATATAGCGTGCTATTCTTTTCTACGGGTTTCTCTTGAAAATATTTTTCCAGTCCAACTTTAAAGTTGGACTAGAAGTTGAATTTACTTACTTCTATGAAGATTATATATCGATTCATATTAGTGATCATAGTGATATTGGCAGTAATGTAAATAGAATTAGCGTCAAAGAGACTGATTGCTGGTGTTCTTCTCTTCAAGTTTTGTGGGTTCTGCCTGGTTTATTTTAATTACTTGCCTGCTTTAATGACAAAGTAACTCAAGTTTCATAGTTCTTCGAATTATCTGAACTTGATTTTTACTTTTTAATTGTCGATTAAGAAAACATCAATATTCATGTCGTAAAGCCATTGATAATGCAAAATTGTGGCATTATTCCTCCAAACATTGATCAAGATAATGTGATCAGCGATATATATTGACAACATTTATTCCCTGGAAAGAATTCTTGAAGAATTAATTGCATTAATGCATCTCCTTGAAGACAATGAGAATAATTAATTAAATATCTGATAATTATTTTGTGCATTTGCCGGGTCTTCCTTTGTGGGTACGATCCTTCCTTTCATTTCGGGTGTCTACTGAGAGTGTTAAAATCGAACTTCTGAGAGATCTTCATAAAAACATTTTAATTGGCTGGTATTGATGTTATTGCATTCACAGAAACGAATTTGTGTGATAGTATTGCTGACAATGAACTTGTCTTAAATAATTATAAAGTTTTTCGAAAGGATCGTGATCATTTAACTAGTCCTAAATCAAGTTTTGGTGGCTGCCTAATTGGTGTAAAATCTAATATCAAATCTTACATAGTCAAGGTAGATAAACATAATATTAAGCACTTATTTATTACACTTTGCATAGGTCACTCTAAAATATTATTTGCAGTTGTATATATCCCTCCTGCATCTCCGCTTAATGTGTATGAGGACCACTTCTCAACAATTGAGGAAATCCTTAATATTAATGTAAGCTACTCCAATGTATTTATTCTTATTCTCTAGTCTTTAGGTGATTATACCCTTCCTGATATTGATTGGTCTTCCAAATTAAGTTATGGCACATGTTATTCAATTCAAGGTCAATATGTGATTAACGCTGCCTATTTCCTTGGACTAACTCAAATGAACTCCGTTTGCAACTCAAAAAATAGGTGTTTAGATCTTGTGTTCTCATCCTCATCTGAGGATTCAACCTTTCTTATTAATGAACCTCTTCTCTATGTGGTTAATCATCATCCACCAATAGGTTTAAATATCAATTCCCTAATTGTGTTACCAAACATCTTTCTTCTATAGTGGAATTCCATGACTATAAAAAATGTGATTTTGAAAGTGCATAATCCCCAGTAGCAGAGAACGTTGTCACAACGTTGTATCAACGTTGCTGCATCAACCTAAATGTTAAATTGCAACGTCAACGTTGTGACAACGTTGCATCAACGTTATACTGCAACATTAATTTTTCATGTTGCAGAAAAATTTTATTCAACGATGCTACATGAAGTTTTAAGTGACATTTTATAACATAGTCGCTGTAATGAACGTCCAAAGGAAAATGTTGCTTGCTCGTTGTCACAACTTTGTGGCAACTTTGTGACAAGGTTGCAACTTGCACGCATATATGTATATGAGTCGGTATTTAAGTTGGGGTACCATGAAAAATTTATTTTTTAATGAGTTCCTGCATCAATTAATTAATGGATATAAAAACTTCTTCCAAAACTGCTGGGAATAAGATGGGAGATAGAATTTCACCTTTTCGAACTTTCTTCTCAATCTTGAATTCTAGGTAAATTCAATATTATCCCTTGGAATGTCTCAAATCTTCAGTTCCTTCTGTCGTTTCATCATTCGCTGGGTTTTTACGACTTCCATTGCTTTGGCTCCGAGTTCTTTCTCATGTAGGGCTGAGAATATTCCTATGTTCCAGCTAAAACTCCTTGTTATTTGCAAGATTATCGATGTTTATTTCCTGCTTCCCACAAGAAATGAACTTCTTCCGTTTCGTTCAGGGGTTAAACGTCATTTGGCATTTTAAAATTGTGTGGTAACTCCCAGTGTTAAAGTTGTTATACCACACTCCTAGAAGGGAGTTCTTGCCAGGTTTTCAGAGTTACTCTTGCGAATAAAGATTAGAGGTTTTTGAAAACGAAAGAACTTTATTTACCTTTAAGGACGACCGGCGGAAAAAGAGAGCTGCAAGTCAAAAGAGCGAAGGCGGCAGAGAACCGGCATTGGATTCAGACAATTTCGCGTGACTAGGGCTACAATCACATGCACTCTGTTCTTAGATGCGAACTGCTCATTGCTTATACATTCTACGAAAAAGGGAAAAGTGAGGAAGAGGGGCAACCAGGTTATTGGAGACTCTGACTGACTGATTGACTCGGAGGTTAGACCTGGTCGTCATGTGTTAAATTCGTGGCTAATTAAAACTAAGGAATCACGAGCTGCAAGATGGGAGCAAATCGGTATTCCTTTGCTGTATCCCTTTTTTATTTGAGGTCAGTTCAAAAATAAAAATATTTTCTACACTCCATCCCTGGTATAACAGCTTTATACTGTGTGACTGTGCTTCCTAAATATGTCAAGGACATCCTCAATTTCGGTTTAAAGTTCACACCTCCTCATCCCTCAGTTCTTCGACAGTTAAAAACCTCGTAGCGGATTTTGGAGTAGCCCTTAACAGTGAAATTTCATCAGTGAAACATATAGTGATGGAATTGATCTACTGAAAGATGTAGATGTATAGTGACGGAATGAATCTACTGAAAGCCGACATAGGACAGTGCGTGGTCCTTTATTTCATACGAACCAGCCCCTGACCAAGCACTGCTTATTCTGGCGCTCTCTCTCCTACTCTCACTTAAATTATACTAGAAAGATAAAAACAGGAACATTTTTTTAGATGAAAATGATAAAGCATAGACTTTTCAACTGAGATAAGTAACTTTTATATATTGGCTATTATAGGGAATATCTGATAGATGGATAAAAAATGTCACGGCCTCTTAATCCAAGTCTTAAAGAATTCATAATTGTATAGGAAAATATTCAATAGTTACCTAATTACCTCAATGAAGTTTTTATCAGAAGTATTTGTGTTGTCTGGAGGAGGGACGTGAATTCTTCCATCATCCTTAGCAAGAATATCGTAAAAACTACGCGGAAATGAAGAGGAAGGCAAATATACGGGAAGAACGGTGAGTTCCTGAAAATCAATCGATATCTTGAACACTGAAGAAGAAGAAAAAATAGAAAGTTTTTTCAGCTGCCCTCATTCAAAAACGGTAGACTCCGGGATTGATACCTCGAAGTCGACTTTAAGTCATAATCGATAGATACTGTCATGGCGTTTTAAGAATGTAAACAATGTAAGGGATATAGAATTGCTAGATAGATTGCTCTCCAGATTGGTATTATTCCGTTGCAGATATTAAGATCGAGAGGACCCTTACATCTTATACAGCCTTCCGAGCATGTTTCAACTTCATTGAAGTGCAACTATTTCCGTTCTTTATCGCAATTATCGTTTTTAAGTAAAACAAAAATTTTCTCCGATGGGTTTTAATTCTCTCTAAAGTGCTGCACCATTTTTTGTTTGTATATTAACTTCTCAAGAAGTCTTCGAATTGTTCTTAAATACTGTGCCATTTTGAAACACTTTGCTTTCCAACTAATTATGTGGTTGTTTCTTCCGTCTCGTAAAGGTTTGTTAAGAACTGTTGTTGGTAGCGGACTGTGATTGCTGTTCTTTGTTGCACTTGGTAAGCAGAGCAAATGGTTATACGAAATTATGATGGATACTACTGTGTCTCTTAATTGTTATCCTGTTTAGGCAAGTATCATGTCTATCAAAGTTATCAGTTTGAATAGTAACTGCTAAGCAATCTTTGAATTTTTGTTGAATACTTTCTAATCTTAAGGCCGTCATACACGGGGAAATATTTTCTGGTGTATGACGGCCTTTATATTCATTATGAAGCACTATTTATATAAATTGTACAATTCGCATACCCTGCTTAAATAAATTAATCTGATACTACCTATGAGCCGCCTTATTCCACTAAGTACACCTTGCCAATTCGAAGTATTTGAGTACTTGAACAGCTAAAGTGAAATTAAAAACAATTGTACCAGGATTTTATTCGTGTCCAAGGATTTCGCATGGAAGAATGTGATTCCAGAATAAAAAGACTCAACCATATTTCTCGAAGAAACGGAATTATGTGACTAGGAAATATAGGAAGAGATTGGATATGGTACGTGAAAATAATTTCGATATAAATTGGTTGATCTTTCTTACATCACAGTTCACTTGGCTCCTACCAGTTTGCTAAAAATATGTGGCCGTTAATTAAAAAGTAATAGAAATTCCGAAAAATAATTTTGTTATTCCAAATAGTTTAATCAAAACTTAAATCCCGAAAAAGTTTGTGAAAAAATGTTATAATTCAGTAAAGGTTATGGATGTAGCATAAAGTATTGCACCTCATTCCCTATCTTTTGTACACTTATATGGCATTACAAAAGTAGTATGTTTCAGAAAGTTCCATCAAATATCAGTCCCTAGTTACTAAGGAGCATCCAGATTTGCCGCAACTTTCTTATTGCTTAATTTATTTTGGTTTCTTGTTTAATTCTGTGATTATTGTATTTCAAGCACCTCATATGAGTATCTGTATACTGGTTAACTTTTTAATGTATATTGCCAACTATTTATATTTCTCTCTATGTTCATATAATAAAGCTACAGATGACGTATTTTGATTCACGAGATAAGAGGTTTTTTTCTATTACCTTCTTCAAGATACTGGAAATTGAATAGGAAATTCGTTATCAATGATTTAAGCATCCACGTTGTTCTGCATTGTCCTCATGGACTGGGGCAAATGTCTTGTGGCTGTCCACTTAAGTTCCATATGGCCATGTTCCACACTAGCAACAAAGAATTTCTATCTGGACAGCTACATTGAATTTGACCAAGGAATTTTGTGTGTTCTTGTATGTACTATGCCAAATCAAAACTTATGATGTGCCCACAACTTTATCTAAAATATTGCTTTTTTATACAGTAAGGATATCAAAATGGAGAGAGGAAGAAACACAAGCAAATATTACAGCATACGTTCAGGAGTGGCTAAAGTATGGTAAATTCAGAAATGAGAGAAAGAAGAAAAGAAATATCAACATTATAAACTTTGTGACATCAATGTTAACATTGTGATAACATTGTAGCAACATTAAGACAACATTGTGGTACTGTTGTTGTAACGTTGATTCCTGGGAACTTTGACGTTGTATCAACGTTGATACATAGTTGTCTTTGTGACATCAATGTTAATGTTGTGACAACATTGTATCAACAATAGAACAAGATAACATTGTCGTAACATTGTGGCAACGATGATGTTGTATCAATGTTGCATTAACGTTATGCAACCTTGTGACAATATTTGGTAAGGTTATGACAAGATTGGGTTTTCCCATTGTAACGTTGATACAACGTTGTCTTTGTGACATCAACGATAACGTTGTAGCAACAGTAAGACAACATTGTGGTAACGTTGTGGCAACGTTGATTCCTGGGAACTTTAACGTTGTATCAACGTTGCATCAATGTTACGTAACGTTGTGACAACATTTGTCAACGTTGAGACAACGTTATATTTTTCCATTGTAACATTGATACAACGTTGTGACAACTTTCTCTGCTACTGGGGATGATTTAAGTTTAATCAAGTAGGAAACCCTACAAGGTATGGATACCAATACAGCCTTTTCCACATTCATCAATATCTTCAAATACACAGTTAATCTTTATACCCCTACTATAAAATATTGCACTAATTCTAAGTATCCTAAATGGTTTATACCCGAACTGTGTTGCCTAATAACCCAGAAAAAAACTCTTGCATAAGAAGTTTAAGGCGAATCTTCTCTGGAATAGTACCAAGCGAATCCGCCACGTGGCAGCACCAAAATGAGCGAAATTTACGGTCCCTCTAGCTCAAGAATGGTTGATCTGATTGTAAATCTGAAAATGTTTTTGAACATTGGAATAACAAAATTTATAGAATTGAAAGGATTTTTTTAAATCTTATTTTTACAGCTTTCTTGGAAAATATTTTTGTTATTATAACAAAACTTAAAATTTCAAGGTAAACACCTTATAGAGAATTTTTTTAAACACTTTGCCTATTTTGGATTTGAATTTGAATGAGTATTATGATCATGAGAGTTTTTTTAAAGATAGCATTATGAAAAAACCCAGCATTGGAACGCCGCGGTATTCTGAACTGACAGAAGTGAAGGGAGCCCCGCCGCTGCGACCATGGGTCTCCCCGTGGCCTCATATTGGTGTCGTGGAATTTGTTACCCTTTCGTGAACTCATTCATTTGAAGCCAGTCTTCCTTTTACTGTGGAAGCGACATCTTCTTGAGCAACTGCTTAGCACGTTTTCCATCGCCTAACCTGAGACTGGAAAGAAGCGAAAGCGATGGATTGGAGACGTTCGACGAAAGGGGCTACTATTCTCATGCTTTCAGCGAAGAGAAAAAAACGTGGAGGAAAAATTCCGAACCTTTTAAGAGCAAGGTAAAATATTTATAAGAGAATCAAAACTTTTGACGGTATTATACGTTTTACTCTTTATCGATTAGTAATTATCGTTTACATAATGTTCATTTGTTAGCTTAGCGAAGGAAATTTATTTGGGTTAACCTTTGTTCTTGAAATGAATTCCGTAATTCGTTCTTCATAGATAAAGCATAGTAAGGACTTAATGTTGATTCCACTTGGCTAATGTATTCTAACTGGTTATATCAAATGTGCTTCGGCAGACTCGAATTTAGACAGAAATTGCTCTAGAAAATTCTTGAGACGAGATGAAATACTACCAGACCTCGTTTATCATTCCGTTCTAGACCCTACAGCGATAAATAAATTTTCGCGAATATGAGAGTACTAAATTTCCACCGTATTTGCAGCATAAATATTCCTAAATATAATTTTTACTTTCATAGTTATCCTTTAATACAATTAGAGCCTATGGGCACGAAATAGCCAGTAGTCACCATCCGTACCCAACACTCGTTCTATCCAATGTATTATAGGCAAAATGAAAGAAGAGGGAACGTTTGCTGTATAAGTTTCACTGCCTCGATAGACATTTCAACCAATTCTTTGAAATACCAAAATAAAGTAAAGCCGCGGAAGTCGACGCACGAAGTGGCGAGGGACGATTGTAGCGTTTTATAAGGTGAAATACGCAACAGCTTATCCTGTGATCAGCAAACGCAATAGTTATATATTGACGCAAAACTACCAACGGGATGTTGTTGCTGATTTTTTCGGTGAATTACCTATCTCACCCAGAAAAACTACAGCAATTGTTTCTAACATTAACTCCAGGGGGTTGAAAAATAATTAAACAATAAATTAATATTATTTTTTGCCCCGTAAATCAGAATTCAATGTTTACCTTTATGTACTCCTATGAAAGGTCTCTCTCCGAAACAAAATTATTGTCTCGTCCCGATTATAATTTATGTCTGCTTGACTAAAATAACTTGAGCTAAAATGGCTTGCAAATAGTAATTCTTGTAAGTCGTAAATCTTAGTATAATTACTGATTAACAATTTCTGATGTATGTACAGCTAACAGCATAAAAAAGTTACCACCTAAGATGCAACCAGCATTACTCGAGAAGGGCGAGTCTTTCAGATTCTCTGTTTTGAGCGCGCTTTTCGTCTTCCTCTTTATGCCTGGCACGTTTTGAAGGCTTTTGTGACGATATATATTTTATAAATAATTGCTGAAAGTCATTGCTTTTGCTGCGGTAGAAGCAGTATTGTATTATGAAAGAATTAAATTCGTATTTCGTTAAATCGGCTCGAATCTCAAGCGTAATTCGCTCTTCTCCATGAAATATTGGACATGAATTACTTTGACTGCTCATATCTCCTCCTAACATAAAATATTCCATCAATGCAGATTTAGAATGAAATTGGTTATTTCAGTTAATGCTCCACATGCCCGCAGGATGAATGTTTTCGTAAAGATTATGATACGATAATTAAGAGAATATGAACTACTGTAAATTAGGTCAACAGAAGAAGGGGAAATTAAAAAAATGTAATAAGAATAAAATGGAGTAATAATTAAACAATACCTGCTATTAAAAATAATGATATGTGATAGTGGAATTCAAATAGGAAATAAGTTGCTAGTTTTCATTGAAAACGAATTTGTGAAAGTCGCCACGTTGTTTGGGCGCCATTTACATTTGCAGGGAATTTTGATTTAAATAATTTAAATAGTAGCACACTTTATACTATATGTGAGATGATACCAGTATAGTCCATCTGTCCTCGCTATAATCTCGCAATAATCTTTTCGCCATCGGGCTGCGAAAATCATTATCGTTGAGAATAGGGTCATGTTGTCGCATATTTCGTCATGTAAATCACAGCTAAGGAATATATCAAATAATTATTGTCTATACAGAGTTATATTCTTGAAGGATACTCAGCCGAGGGCTCCGGTCGTTTGGGACTTACTGCTATCGAACTTGTAGTCTTTTAACAAACCGCTTTATATTGTATGTGCGAACATTTCTTTTGAATAATTAAATCAGAAGGACTAGTCGTGCAGAGTCGAGTCAAGCACCAAAAGAATTGAATAATATACTTATAATTATTTAATTCCTTTCATTTACACCTTCTCCGTAATAAATGTTTGAATGCTAAAACGATTAATAATTTCAACATTGGAAAAAGGTATGAGCCAACAATTTTAGACATAACTCCATTTTTTTAAATATACACGTAATGCACTCATGCATGAATAATAAATTTAAATCTGCTACTACGGATTTCAGCGGTCAGTCCCCTTTGGTGCTATTTCTGCTCTCCTTGTTTTCGTCTACATAACGGTATATGGGTGCCATTCATACCGGCCTTCTCGACGAAACAAAGGTAGCTTCTCCGTGGGAGTGAGAAAGGAAAGAAAAAGGGTCTTCCATGCAGTGGTGACAGGTTACTTTTTCAGTCCGACTAAAATTCGACGCATCTTTTAGGGTATTTGTGTGAGATAGAAAATTGCTTGAAAATGCCATTCTTAGATGTGAACGGAAATATAATGAAAAGTTCGTCAATGAAGGAATATAAATGGTGTTACAGTTAATTACTTATATATTTTTACATAAAGAATGGAGACGATGATAGGAAAATAAACAATGGGGATACGGAAAATTTTATGCTTACTAAGAAGAGAATGCTGATTCTCTTCAACACTAAGACAATACATCTAAAAAATGTAAAGATAATTTGGTAAACAGGCTCAGAAGTGATGTGCACAGATCCTGGGATGTAGGCTGTTTATAAGATTGAGAAAATGGTTCAATTACAAGATTGAGAAAACAATGTAAGCCATTTTAAGACAAAATAATGCAGGTTAGAAGGTGGCCGGAAAAATATTTTTTCAATGGTTCAGCCAGAGAGAATGTAAATGAGATCAACCATTCGAAAAAGTTCCGATTTTTGTAGCAGTTTTCAAGTTTCATTTTCCTTACCTACTGCATTTGGTGTTATGTGAACTTACTTCTAAATCGTTCATTTACATCCAAAATTCATAAACCATTAACAATAGACCTATCATAGTTGAAATTATTTATTATCACTGTAAATTTATTTTGCTTCGAAAATTAGTAGGATATAATCACGTAGGCATGTAAGAATATGCATACAATTTGCATACATTCATGCATATAATTAGAGCTTCCGTCAGTTAATCCTACATAAATGTCGAGCATTTCACACATTTAAATTTCTGCACCTTCAAGATATCGTAAATGTCTTCCTTATCTTTAAACCAAGAAGTTTTAAGGAAGAATAGGCGAGGCCCATGAAACCAGCATTAAGATTCAGCAGTAATAGATTATCCTGACAATAAGAAATATTTCCCCAGAAAGGAAGCTTTACCCATCTTATTTAAGAGTAATTATGGGTAATAAGTATGAGATGTCAGTATTTCTAGTGCTGTATCTGATAATGGCTGATGGACTTAACTGGCCTCTCATTAAAAAAAGGAAAGGGAAAATACAAAGCCTAAATTTTAATTATTAAACGGCTGTTACCGATGTAAGGGCAACTCAAATTGATTACGCCTGATTTAGTAGTTTTACTAAATGTAATTTCCGTAAAAATATAGTCGTTGCTCAACGACTATAAGAAATGGCGGAAATAACTAAGGACAAAGATTCACAATTTCTTATATAATGCTGTTTCACAAAGTAACGGCTTCTTCAATCAATTTGACTATAAGGAAATTATTCAGAGAACTTGAACCAAAGAAAGCTGCATCCATTGCGGAGGAAATTGATTACAATCATCGGGAAGGGGTAATCTGAAGATAATTGATATTCTGGGCAGGCAGACGTTTAGAACTAGTTCCCCTTAATGGATAAAAGAAAGTTTAACTAAATATTGTGACCGGGTGTAATCGTTAAAATTCCGTAAGCTACGCGTATAATTTTATCATTGAGAATATTCAAGGGATCTGAGAAGAGCACACAAACACTGGGAACGGTCTCCCAGACTGCCCATGTCTCGGACCGTCTCTGCTTTCAGCAGTAGAATTAAACATATATTAACCATAGAAAGATCACTCCCGTAGAAACTTAAGCTTCGTAAAATGCCAATTCCAATATTAAGTTCTCAATATTTACATTCAACTTTTCAGGCCTTTTTCGCTATATCTTCTAACCAATGTTTTTCATAAACCTTTGGGACATCCTTACAAATCAATCAACAACAAAACGGGAAAATTTAAGAGATAGCTATTTGCGTAAACTAGCGTTCCTTTGGTTCTTTTTTATTACTATCATTGGATGTATAGGGTTTTCAATTCTTTTATTCCATTAAAAGATAGACACAGTTATTAGTTTCGTAGATTTTAAGAACCTTTAAAATTAATATAAAAAACACCAAAAGCAAGTGAATACATTTTTTTCTCTCAGTGTTGATGATAGCCAAAACGTTAAACTCATCTTGATTCACTTATAAAATTTGCTAGTATATCTCACCTGGTTTATAAAATAAAAAATAAGGATGTCATTTAAATACGTATTTAAACTCAATTATAATCGTCATTACTGTAACACACACGCAATAACTTGCCCATTCTGTGTCGAGTACTAAAAACTCATACCTCTAGCCAAGTCTTAGGTTTGGTTGGACCTCGATTAACCCATTGTCATGCAAAAGTAACAGATCTACGGATAGCGGTCTTATCATTTTCCATAACTGATAATTAAAAGATGGTTTTCTCAAAATACTGAGAACTTTGAAATAAACAAATTGTAATACTCTTCAGAGGTGATTCGTCGATCAATAAATAGCTAAAAATACAAGAGGAGTAACTTTTGAGAAATAAAATTTCGAGAATTTTACCAAAAGGACGTCTACCGCTGGCCATTTACTACAGTATTTACTGGAAGCCATTACTTTGAAACGATAAGGAATCCATGGATCCAATTTTTAGGACAGTGGTTTCATCAAGCTATTTATTATTATTTTAATTTAATCCACATCAGATAAACAGTGAGATCTCGTAAGTTTTAGGCCGAAGAACATACAATATTTCTAATCTGTTGCTCTGCAGTCCCACTTTATGAGAGATTTATTTCTTCGAGTCATTCTTCTAATTGCGAGCTAAAAATTAAACATATATCAGAGAAGGCTAGCGAACACATTACTTTAGATAACATGAAAACGAATCAAGCAAATTGCAACCCAAATACTCTTATCCCAACGAGAAAGTTTTTCCTTTCCATTCCCCTTCAGTAACAAAAGGTATATCTTGTCCTTTTCCCCCACCTATTTCGTTTTGTCCTGTTTAACAGTTTTCCAAAAATTCTACCCTTTCACCTGCAGGTCACACTTTTGTTCCTTCTCATTCTTTCTTCTTTTTCCAGGCACACGCTATATGGAGGATCGCGTATTTATGTAAATGTTGAAGATAGTGATAGTAAGCGTCGAAGCTAATTGTGTGAATTTTTCTACAGTGTTGTTATAAGGATAATTTAATTTTACAAATTAATGGATTATACAATCTATAGTAATCACGAGAGTAAGGGGAAATGGTAATCTAGAAAAGAATATTCGTTATTTAAATCAATCGAATGAGCTTTAACTTTGAGGAACTCCATAGGTAACTAAACACAAGGAAATAAATAACTTTGTCAAAGTTATACGACTTTCTGTGTGGAAGTTTTGGCACTTTTATTTCCTTGTGTTTATTCCTTACTTATTTCTCTTGATAATAGAACAATTTTCAATTGGGAAAGTTAAACGAAAGGTTTTTAAAAGCAATCAAATTATAGTGATCTACCGAATCATGCACATATCTTATATATTAAAATTCAGCCTGCGTATGTTTGTGCCCGCAAAACTCGAAAACCACTCGGTCGATTGACTTGAAATTTTTACAGAACATTGCATTCAAATATATATATACGAAAGTGTTTATATTGTAAAAAATGGTGACACTTCGTCCTTGCTTCGATCCCAGACGAGTCAAAGCATTTCCGTGAGAAATACTCGTAAAGTTCATTTTTGTCTCTGCATGCTTAATTTCTTTTGCAAAATTTAATTAAAAATAATAGTCATACGAGATTGAGACAAGAATCAATAGCAGAGTAAATGAATAGAAAACCTTATTTTGGTCGTTTATTGTTGTTTCTGAATTAAATTTTTGAGATTTTTTACGGAATACGCGAAAAGTTTTGTGAGTATAAACAGCCGGTCCCCCTGACGACAAATGCCATTGTTGAATCCGAGATCCTGCTTTTTGGCCTATTTGAAATTAAGAAGAAGAGAAAAGTTGCTGGTTTCGTTCACATTGATGAGCATAATCAATCGTTGGAAGTGATTTAAACGATCGATTTTCGAAAAACGAAATGTGAGTTAATTTGATACCGAATGTTGTATTCAGTTAAATTCATTTGTATTGTTTTGGAAATGATTTAATAATCTGTTATCGAAAATCGAAAAAGTGAGAGTGACTATGAATGCTGCATTCAATTCGATTCATTTCTTTAGTTATCTTCCAGTTGATCGTCGTCAAATTAAATAGTACGCGTTAACACATCAAATGTTGTGGCAGATAATGGATAGTAGTAAATGATCATTATATAAATAACGAAAATTCTCCATCCAAACGCGAGAGCCGAGCTAGCATAATGTACCATGTTCTCCATCTTTCTTTTCTCTCCCTCCCTTTTCGAGAGAAACGCTCGCCGGCCCGAAATTTGGACTTAGAATTTGTTGGTGGGTCAGGGGTGGTAACTTTTTTTTGCTGTTAGCTGTACATTAGGGTGGTCCTTATTTATATGGGAAAAAATTTTTTTGAGAAATTCTTTCGGGACGCCCCCTAAAGTTGTTCCATTTAATTAGAAAATAAATGGTGTAAAATATTATTTAAATCGGTTAACGGAAAGACGTGCCACATCGCACTTAAAGTTTATAATTTTCAACATTTTTGGCCTATTTTCCATCATCACAGAAGATAATGGAGTCTTCCCATATTTCAATTGTTTTGATTTTTTTATCAATGCATTGTTATACATTAAGTATGAGTTCCGTAAAATATTAATTAGATCTGCGCAGTAGTTTTTGAGATTCAGCCCAAATAGAGAGCGCACGACGTACAAGTGGCGCCGTTCCCTTGGCGCCTCCGCTCGAGTCTATGACTTTTCCTACCGTTAATTATGTCTTGAATTACTTTACTAGATAAAAAATTAATAATTTATGTTGTTTTAGGGAATATTTCTCTATGTTCATCTAGTAAAGCATAAGATAAATCTTCCAAGTTTCAAACAAATGCTTGTGAACCATGGGAACTCCCAATGCCCTGTTTTTCATATCACATGTATGCTAAGCGATCATCTATATCGCCTGCATTTTCATCTAAACTGTTACAAGGAAATAACAAAGCAGTCAGTATAGTGAGACTTTGTTGATTACAGATTTACTTTTCGACAGTATAAGCTTGTATGATCTATTTTGGCTACTGGAATGACATATTACCAGGGGTATTCCTCTCTGAAAGATGCCAGATTTAGCAACTCTTCATTGAAGTTTCCGAGATTGATTGATTGATTCATCTGTGATTATAAAAGACAAACCTAGAATTCTACTTTGCACATCAATTCTGATACATTATGTGTAACAGAAAATACAAAAGAGTGCTGACTTAAATTACCTAAGCCCTTGCTTCTCAGACTCCACCGGCGAACCAGATTGTGCTGTGATTTCACTGAGCGAGCCGCTTAAAATACTGCATTTTGGTGTAAGTACATAAGCACAGAAGTGATTACCGAAATGGAAACCAGAACTACTGACCGAATTTACCTGATTGGATACTACACGAATCAAATTGTTGGCTCTAAGTTGCCATCGAATGGTCAAGTGCTAAGAGTGCTTCTTTATAATATGCGAAGAGTAAACTTAGATTTACGTACTAGTGCCAATTTAGCAGTAAAGAAATTTTAAAATTAAATAAAGGAATTTTTCTGGGAAAAAGCGCGAATACCTACAAGAAAACTTCTACGAAGTATTGA
Source organism: Sympetrum striolatum (assembly GCA_947579665.1). Lineage (NCBI taxonomy): Eukaryota > Metazoa > Arthropoda > Insecta > Odonata > Libellulidae > Sympetrum > Sympetrum striolatum. The sequence continues at coordinate 22,131,809 of OX388352.1, read as the reverse complement.
GAAGCTAGAGTCACTTTATCAGGAGTGGAGAATTTTTCAGAAATCTTCAAGTAGATCGAATGAATCGCAAAAGAAAAAAGAAACTGATGCTATTCTGGAGGTAAAATGCCTGAAATCTGCTGAGTTCTTCACAATAGCTGAAGCTATTAACCAGGTCAAGCAGTTTTGCCTAGAGAAAAGCAAAGCAACTAATGCTGCAGGGCTTAAAATGCTTGCATACAGCAAGCAGATCAACAAAACTAATTTCATATCAGCATCATATTGGGATGGACATCAAAAGAAAAAATAAAGGATTAAAAATATTCTTAAAATTCGCTGCAACTTTATCGTCTGGCATCGAACCCGGTTCGTTCAGGTCATACTTACTATGCAGCACAACAGAAAAAATCCATTTCTAACTATGTCTGAAAATTCAAGCAGAAATATAGGCTGCAACTGCCTCAAATGACGTCCTACTTTTCACATATATTCCTTATGTGAGAAATTATAATGTGCTCTGGCATCAAACCCAGGAACAGCATGGTCTTATCTAATTTTTTTTCTTAAACCGAGTCTTAATATACATCTTCTAGCAAAGGAAGAACTTCCTATTATTTCGATAAATACATTTAAAAAAATAATGAAAACTAACGCAATGTATTTGAAATGGAGGATATATTTACCACCTGGCTTCAAACCTGGGTCTTTCTGGTAATACCTTCTATGCAGCAGAACAGAAGATCACCAGCCCTAACTATGTGTGAAAATTCAAGAAGAATTATTGGGTGTAACAGCTTCAAACGACATCCTACTTTTCCCTTATATTTCTTATGAGAGAAATTATAATGTGCTCTGGCATCGAACCCAGGAAATGAACCCTCTTTTCTAATTTTATTTCTGAAACCAATTCTTAATATATATCTTGTAGCGAAGCAAGAACTTCCTATCATTTCGATAAGTGCATCAAAATAAATAATGAAAAACTACCTCAATGTATTTTAAACGGCGGATTTTTGCATCGCCTAGTATCAAACCCAAGATATTTTGCGAGTAAGTCATTACTGTTTCCGATAGATCATGACCATATATAAAGGCTCCTAGAGTTTCGATTTTCTAACTATCAGGGAAGTATTTTTAAAAATTCCAGAAAATCAAAGCAATGCATTTAAATGGAAAAAATCAGGACTTTGGGGCCCTCTGGAATCGAACCCATGACACTGAGGTTCAAAATCGCATTTTTTCTGGGGGGTTAGGGCCAATACGTTGTAAGAATTTCAAGTCAATGACGCTTGTGGTTTAGGCTGTGAATTAGTATCCTATCTGTCTATCTATCTATATGAATGAATCCTGAGAAGCATCTATATATAATACGAGTAAAATGTTTCTTGCATCCTGCAAGCATGTGAATAACACAAATTTCAAGTACACATCATATCGAGAGGGTCATCAAAAGTAGAAAAAGTATTGAAAATATTCATAAAATTCGCTGCAATTTCTCCGTCCGGCATCGAATCCGGGTCTTCCTGATGATAATTAATATGAAGAACAACACAGGATTACCCTCTCTAACTATGTGTGAAAACTCAAGCAGAAATATTGTCTGCAACTGCCTCAAACGACGTCCTACTTTCCCCATATATTCCTTGCGTTAGAATATTTAATGTGCTCTGGCATTGAACCCAGAAACAGTATGGTCTTATCTAATTTTTTTTAATAAACCATGTCTTAATAAACATCTTCTGTCTAAGCAAGAAGTTCTAATCATATCGATAAATGCATTAAAAAAATAATGAAAAGCTACCCCAATGATTTATATATGGGGGATAAATTTACCGCCCGGCATCGAACCCGTGTCTTTTTGGCAATACTTTCTATGCAGCACATAAGGAAATAACCATCTCTAACTATGTGTAAACATTCAAGCAGAAATATTGGTTTCAAATGCCTCAAATGACTTCCTGCTTTTCCCTTATATTCCTTATGAGAGAAAAGTTATTGTGCTCTGACATCGAACCAAGGAATAGTATGGTTTTATCTAATTTTTTTCTTAAACCAATTCTTACGATAGGTCTTCCAGCCAAGCACGAACTTCCTATCATTACGATAAAAGTATCAAAGAAAATAATGAAAAACTACTCCTATGCATTCTAAAGGGCAGATATTTTCATCGTCCTAGCATCGAACCCAGGATATTTCTCGTAAAAGTCATTTATGTTTTTGATAGATCATGTCCATAAATATAGGCTCCTAGAGTTTTGATTTTCTACCTATCCAGGAAGTATTTTTTTAAAAATTCGGAAAATCAAAGCAATGCATTTAAATGGAAAAAATCGGGACTTTGGGGCCCTCTGGAATCGAACCCATGACACTGAGGTTCAAAATAGCAATTTTTCTGGCGGTTAGACGTTATGGCCAATACGTCGTAAAAATTTCAAGTCAATGACGCTTGTGGTTTAGGCTGTGAATTAGTATCCTATCTATCTATCTATATCCCTATATATATGAATGAATCCGGAGAAGCATCTATATATAATAGATACGAGTAAAATGTTGCTTGCATACTGCAAGCAGATCAACAACACTAATTTTATATCGGCATCATATAGGGACGGTTCTCAAAAGAAAAAAAAATGATTGAAATATTCTTAAAATTCACTGCAATTTCATAGTTTGGCATCGAACCCAGGCCTTCCTGGTGAACTTACTATGCACTACAATAGAAGATCTCCAAGTCTAACTATGTGTGAAAATTCAAGCAAAAATATTGGCTGCAACAGCCTGAAACGACGTCCTACTTTTCACGAATGTAAATGGCTCTCTGGATTCGAACCAAGGACTATCTATAAAATCTTAAATATTTTCATGAAATGTATATATGATCTCTATCTATATGCTGAATTTCAAGTTTCTATATTATTGGCAAAGGTATCAAATTAATTCCTAAAAATCGGATCAACTTCTGATTGCAGAGACACCTGGTGTCGAACCCAGGACTTATTGTAAGCTGTAAATGCACAGTTTGACTTGTAAAGAGTTGCTCTTGTACCATGCTAAGTTTGATGTCGATAGCATGCCGGGAAGTACCTAAATTATGTTTCTGCTTTCTCCATAAGAAATGCATTGAGAAGTGCAAATGGCCCTCTGGGATCTGGGATCGAACCAAGGACCATATGGGAATATGTAAAATTTGATTATGAAATATAATTATGATATCTAACGCCATGCCGAATTTCAAGTTTCTATGCCATCGGAAAAGGGTTAAAAAAAATCTTAAAAATCGCCGCAATGCATTTTAAACGGCCGATTTTTGCCACGTCCTAGCATCGAACCTAGGATAATATTCGTAGATGTCTTTATGGTTTTCTTTTGATATGTGGGGCATCTAGCGATCCCTCGAGTTTCAACTCTCTCCTTTTCCGGGAAGTGCCTCAAATAAATTTTTGAAAATCCCCGCCATGTAATCTTATGGGGAAAATCGCGACTTTGGGGCCTTCTGGAATCGAACCCACGACACTGAGGTTCAAAGTCGGCTTTTTCCTAGAGGTTACATGTTATGGCCAATATGTCGTAAAAATTTCAAGGCATTGGCACTTGTGGAACATGGTTAGAATTTTGATCCCCTATGAATGTATATCTATTATATATAGACGCTTCTCCGGATATACCTATCTATTATACGAGTAAAATGTTGCTTGCATACTGCAAGGACATCGATAACACAAGTTTTTTGTCGGCATCACATAGTGTAAGTCCTCAAAAGAGAAAAAATGGATGGAAAATATTCTTAATTTCCGCTGCAAATTATTCGTCTGGCATCGAACCCAGGTCTTCCCGATCATACTTACTATGCAGCACTATAGAAGATCACCATCTGTAACTGTGTGTGAAAATTCAAGTAGAAAAATTAACTGCAACGGCCTCAAACGACGTCCTACGTTTCCCTTATATTACTCATGAGAGAAATGCAAATGTGCTCTGGCATCGAACCCAGGAATAGTACGGTGTTATCTAAATTTTTTTCTTAAACCAATTCTTTTCATACATCTTCCTGCCGAGTACGAACTTCCTATCATTTCGATAAGTGCATCAAAAAAATAATGAAATACTAAACCAATGTATTTTAAACGGGAGACATATTTGCCGCCCGGCATCGAACCCGGATCTTTCTGGAAAAACTTCCTATGCAACATAATAGAAGATCACTATCTCTAACTATGTGTGAAAATTCGAGCAGAAATATTGGCTGCAACTGCCTCAAACGACGTCCTACTTTTCCCTTATATTCCTTATGAGAGAAATGATAATGTGCTTTGGAATCGAACCCAGGAATAGTACGGTGTTATGAAATTTTTTTTCTTAAACAATTTCTTAATATATATCTTCTAGCTGAGTGAGAAGTTCCTTACATTTTGATAAGTGGGTCAAAAAAATTAATGAAAAACTATCCCCATGTATTTTAAATACAGGATTTTTGCATCGTCCTAGCATTGAACCCAGGAGGTTCTCATTAGTAGTCATTAATGTTTTTAATAGTTCTTGACCATATCTGTAAGCTCCATGAATTTCGATTCTCTACCTGTCCGGGAAGTATTATTTAAAAAATTTTGAAATTCGTCACCATGTATCCTTATGGAGAAAATCAGGACTTTGGGGCCTTCTGGAATCGAACCCATGACACATAGGTTCAATGTCGGCTTTTTCCTGGAGGTTACACGTTATGGCCAATATGTGGTAAAAATTTCAAGTCGGTGGCACTTGTGGAACATGCTTAGACTTTTGATCCCCAGTGTATATATATATCTATTATATATAGATGCTTCTCCGGATTCATTCATGATATACCCAGATACCCAGATACCCAGATAGGATACTAATTCACAGGCTAAACTAATGGCGTCATTGACTCGAAATTTTTACCACGTATTGGCCATAACGTGAAACCTCCAGGAAAAAAGCGACTTCGATCCTCAGTGTCATAGGTTCGATTCCAGAGGGCCCCAAAGTCCCGATTTTTCCCGTTTAAATGCATTACCGTGATTTTCGGGAATTAAAAAAAATTACTTTCCGGATAGGTAGAGAAATAAAACTCAAGGAGCCTATATATATGGTAATTATCTATCGAAATCATAAATGAGTTTTACGGAAAATATCCTAAGTTCGATGCTAGGTCGAGGCAAAAATCGGCCGTTTAAAATGCATTGTGGCGATTTTTATGATTTTTTTTGGACCCTTTCCCGATGGCATGGATACTTGAAATTCAGCATGAGGTTGGAGATCATAAATTTGTTTCATAATAAAATTTTTTGTATTCGCTGATGGTCCTTGGTTCGATCCCAGAGGGCCATTTACATTCCTCAATGCATTTCTTATGGAGATAACGGAGACAAATTTTAGGTACTTCCCGGTATGATATCGATTTCAAACTTTGCACAAAATAAGATCAAGTCCTTTAAAATCATACTGTGCATTCACAGCGTAAATATATTTCCTGGGTTCGACACCAGGCGTCTCTTATATCAGTAGTTGATCCGATTTTTAATAATTATTTTGAGCCCTATCCCAATAATATAGAAACTTGAAATTCGGCAAATAGATAGAGATCATAAATAACTTTCATGAACATGTTTTAGATTTCCAAGATCGTCCTTGGTTCGAATCCAGAGAGCCATTTAAATTCCTGAAAAGTAGAACGTTGTTTGAGGCAGTTGTAGCCAATATTTCTGCTTGAATTTTCACACATAGTAAGAGATGGTGATTTTCTGTTGTGCTACATAGTAAGCTTACCAGGAAGACCCGGGTTCGATGCCAGACAATTAAATTGCAGCGAATTTTAAGAATATTTTCAAAACCTTTTTTTTTTCTTTTGAGGGCCGTCCCGATATGATTCCGACATGAAATTATTGTTGTCAATCTGCTTGCAGTATGCAAGCTACATTTTACTCGTATATATATAAGTATATCCGGAGAAGCGTCTATATATAATAGATATAGACGCTTCTCCGGATATCTATTATATAAAGATGCTTCTCCGGATTCATTCATATATATAGCTATATAGCTATATAGATAGGATACAAATTCACAGGCTAAACTACAAGGGTCATTGCCTTGAAATTTATATGACGTAGTGGCCATAATGTGAAACCCCCAGGAAAAAAGCGACTTTGATCCTAAGTGTCATAGGTTCGATTCCAGAGGGCCCCAAAGTCCCGATTTTTCCCGTTTAAATGCATTGCCGTGATTTTCGGGAATTTAAAAAAAATACTTTCCGGATAGGTAGAGAAATAAAACTCAAGGTCCCTATATTTATGGTCTTGGACTTTCGAAAACATCAATGATTTTCACGAAAAATATCCTTGGTTCGATGCTAGGACGATACAAAGATCTGCCCTTTAAAATACATGGGAGCTGTTTTTCATTATTTTTTTTGATGCACTTCTCGAAATAATAGGAAGTTCGTGCTTAGCCGGAAAGTGTAAGGTAAGAATTGGTTTTAAAAAAAAATTTTCATAAGACCATACTATTCCTGGGTTCGATGCCAGAGCACATTAACATTTCTCTCATAAGGAATATAAGGGAATAGTAAGACTTCGATTGAGGCAGTTGCAGCCAATATATCTGCTTGAATTTTCGCACATAGTTAAAGATTAATATCTTCTATTATGTTGCATAGGAAGTTTTACCAGAAAGACCCGGGTTCGATGCCGGGCGGTAAATATGTCTCCCGTTTAAAATACATAGGGTTAGTATTTCATTATTTTTTTGATGTACTTATCGAAATGATAGGAAGTGCAGGCTTGGCTGGAAGATGTATGGTTATAACTGGTTTAAGAAAACAGTTTTCAGAAGACTGAACTACTCCTGGGTTCGATGCCAGAGCACATTAAAATTTCTCTCATAAGAAATATAAGGGAAAAGTAGGACGTCTTTTGAGGCAGTTGCAGATAATATTTCTGCATGAATTTTCACACATAGTTAGTGATGGTGATCTTCTATTGTGCTGCATAGTAAGTATCACCAGGAAGACCCGGGTTCGATGCCGGACGAATAAATTGCAGCGAATAATCAGAATATTTTCAATCCATTTTTTTTTCTTTTGACAGATTTCCCGATATGATGCCGACATGAAATTAGTGTTGTCGATCTGCTTGCAGTATGCAAGCTACATTTTACTTGTACCTATATATATATACACTCATTCATAGGGGATCAAAAGTCTCACCATGTTCCACAGGAGCCACTGACTTGAAATTTTTACAATATATTGGCCATAACGTGTAACCTCCAGAAAAAATCTGAATTTGATCCTAGGTGTCATGGGTTCGATTCCAGAAGGCCCCAAAGTCGCAATTTTCTCCATAAGAATACATGGCTGGGATTTTCGAAAATTTTTTTGAGGCACTTCCCGGGAAAGGAGAGAGTTGAAACTCGAGGGATGGCTAGAGGCCGTGCATATCCAACAAAAATCAGAAAGACATCTTCAAATATTGTCCATGGTTCGATGCTAGGTCAGGGCAAAAATCGGCCGTTTAAAATGCATTGTGGCGATTTTTAAGATTTTTTTTGGACCCTTTACCAAAATCATGGAAACTTGAAATTTGGCATGGGCTTAGATATCACAAATATGTTTCTTATTCAAATTTTGCTTATTCGCTGATCGTCCTTGGTTCGATCCCAGAGGGACATTTACATTCCTCAATGCATTTCTTATGGAGATTACGGAAACAAATTTTAGGTACTTTCCTGCATGATATCGACTTCAAACTTTGCATAAAATAGGATAAAGTTCTTACAAATCAATCTGCGCATTCGCAGCTACCAATGTGTCCTGGGTTCGAAACCAGGCGTCTCTACAATCAGTAACTGATCGTATTTTCAATAATTATTTTGAACCCTTTCCCAACAATATAGAAACTTGAAATTCGGCATGTAGATAGAAATCATAGATGCATTCTAAATAATGTTTTAGATTTTCAAGATAGTCCTTGTTTCAAATCCAGAGAGCCATTAACATTCGTGAAAAGTAGAACGTCTTAGAACGTATATAGACGCTTCTCCGGATATCTATTATATATAGACGTTTCTCCGGATATACCTATATATATATAGGGGATCAAAATTCTAACCATGTTCCACAAGTGCCACCGACTCGAAATTTTTACGACGTTATGGCCATGACGTGTAACCTCCAGGAAAAAGCCGACTACGAACCTAGGTGTCATAGGTTCGATTCCAGAAGGCCCCAAAGTCCCGATTTTCTCCATAAGGATACATGGTGAAGATTTTCGAAAATTTTTTTGAGGCACTTCCCGGAAAGATAGAGATTTGAAATTCAAGGGATCGCTAGATGCCGTGCTTATCTAAAGGAAACCATAAAGACATCTACGAATATTATCCTTGGTTCGATGCTAGGTCGGGGCAAAAATCTGCCGTTTAAAATGCACTGTGGCGATTTTTAAGATTTTTTTTGGACCCTTTTCCGATGGCATAGAAACTTGAAATTCGGTATGAGGTTAGACACCATAAAAATATATCTTAATCGAATTTTACATATTCGCTGATGGTCCTTGGTTCGATCCCAGAGGGACAATTAAATTCCTCAATGCATTTCTTACGGAGATAACGGAAACAAATTTTAGGTACTTCCCGGCACGATATCGATTTCAAACTTTGCATATAGAAAGATCAAGTCCATACAAATCTAACAGTGCATTCACAGCTATCAATGTGTCCTGGGTTCGACACTAGGTGTCTCTGCAATCAGAAGTTGATCCGATGTTTAGGAATTAATTTGAAACCTTTGCCAATAATATAGAAACTTCAAATTCGGCATATAGATAGAGATCATAAATGACCTTCAGAAACATTTTTTAGATTTCCATGATCGTCCTTGGTTCGAATCCAGAGAGCCATTTAAATCGTGAAAATTAGAACGTCTTTTGAGGCAGTTGTAGCCCATATTTCTGCTTGAATTTTTTAACATAGTTAGAGATGGTGATGTTCTATTGTGCTGCATAGTATGTTCACAGTAAAGACCCGGGTTCGATGCCAGAATATGGAATTTCAGCGAATTTTAAGAAAAATTTCAATCTATTTGTTTCTTTTGATGGCAGTCCCGATATGATGCCGACATGAAAATAGTGTTGTCGATCTGCTTGCAATATGCAAGCAACATTTTACTCGCTATTATATATAGACGTTTCTCCGGATATACCTATATATATATAGGGGATCAAAATTCTAACCATGTTCCACAAGTGCCAACGACTTGAAATTTTTACGACGTATTGGCCATAACGTGTAACCTCCAGGAAAAAGCCGACATTGAACCTCGGTGTCATGGGTTCGATTCCAGAAGGCCCCAAAGTCGCGATTTTCCCCATAAGAATACATGGCGGGGATTTTCGAAAATTTTTTTGAGGCACTTCCCGGAAAAGGAGAGATTTGAAATTTAAGGGATCGCTAGATGCCGTGCATATCTAAAGGAAACCATAAAGACGTCTACGAATATTATCCTTGGTTCGATGCTAGGTCGGGGCAAAAATCAGCCGTTTAAAATGCATTGTGGCGATTTTTAAGATTTTTTTTGGACCCTTTTCCGATGGCTTAGAAACTTGAAATTTGGTATGAGGTTAGACACCCTAAAAATATATCATAATAAAATTTTACATATTCGCTGATGGTCCTTGGTTCGATCCCAGAGGGATATTTAAATTCCTCAATGCATTTCTTACGGAGATAACGGAAACAAATTTTAGGTACTTCCAGGCACGATATCGTCTTCAAACTTTGCGTATAGAAAGATCAAGTCCATACAAATCAAACAGTGCATTCACAGCTATCAATGTGTCCTGGGTTCAACACCAGGTGTCTCTGCAATCAGCAGTTGATCCGATTTTTAGGAATTATTTTGAAACCTTTGCCAATAATATAGAAACTTCAAATTCGGCATATAGATAGAGATCATAAATAACTTTCAGAAACATTTTTTAGATTTCCAAGATCGTCCTTGGTTCGAATCCAGAGAGCCATTTAAATTCGTGAAAATTAGATCGTCTTTTGACGCAGTTGTAGCCTATATTTCTGCTTGAATTTTCACACATAGTTAGAGATGGTGTTGTTCTATTGTGCTGCATAGTAAGTTCACAGTAAAGACCCGGGTTCGATGCCAGACGATGGAATTTCAGCGAATTTTAAGAAAAATTTCAATTCAATTTTTTTCTTTTGATGGCCGTCCTGATATGATGCCGACATGAAAATAGTGTTGTCGATCTGCGTGCAGTATGCAAGCAACATTTTACTCGTACCTATATATATATATACACTCATTCATAGGGGATCAAAAGTCTCACCATGTTCCACAGGAGCCACTGACTTGAAATTTTTACAATATATTGGCCATAACGTGTAACCTCCAGAAAAAATCTGAATTTGATCCTAGGTGTCATGGGTTTGATTCCAGAAGGCCCCAAAGTCGCGATTTTCTCCATAAGGATACATGGCGGGGATTTTCGAAAATTTTTTTGAGGCACTTCCCGGAAAAGGAGAGACTTGAAATTTAAGGGACCGCTAGATGCCGTGCATATCTTAATTAAACCACAAAGACATCTACGAATATTATCCTTGGTTCGATGCTAGGTCGGGGCAAAAATCGGCCGTTTAAAATGAATTGTGGCGATTTTTAAGATTTTTTTTGGACCCTTTTCCGATGGCATAGAAACTTGAAACTCCATATTAGGTTAGATACCATAATTATATATCATAATCGAATTTTACATATTCGCTGATGGTCCTTGGTTCGATCCCAGAGGGACATTTAAATTCCTCAATGCATTTCTTACGGAGATAACGGAAACAAAGTTTAGGTACTTCCCGGAACGATATCGACTTCAAACTTTGCATATAGAAAGATCAAGCCCATACAAATCTAACAGTGCATTCACAGCTATCAATGTGTCCTGGGTTCGACACCAGGTGTCTCTGCAATCAGAAGTTGATCCGATTTTTAGGAATTATTTTGAAACCTTTGCCTATAATATAGAAACTTCAAATTCGGCATATAGATAGAGATTATAAATAACTTTCAGAAACCTTTTTTAGATTTTCAAGATCGTCCTTGGTTCGAATCCAGAGAGCCATTTAAATTCTTTAAAATTAGAACGTCTTCTGAGGCAGTTGTAGCCCATATTCCTGCTTGAATTTTCACACATAGTTAGAGATGGTGATGTTCTATTGTGCTGCATAGAGAGTTCACAGTAAAGACCTGGGTTCGATGCCAGACGATAGAATTTCAGCGAATTTTAAGAAAATTTTCAATCCATTTTTTTCTTATGATGGCTGTCACGATATGATGCCGACATGAAAATAGTATTGTCGATTTTACTCGTATATATATATATATATATATATATATATATATATATATATATATATATATATATATATATATATATACGAGTAAAATGTTGCTTGCATACTGCAAGCAGATCGGCAATACTAATTTCATATCGGCATCATATCGGGATGGTCCTTAAAAGAAAAATAGGATTGAAATTTTTCTTAAAATTCGCTGAAATTTCATTCTCTGTCATCGAACCCGGGTCTTACTGGTGATCCTATTATGAAACACAATAGAACATCACCATCTCTAACTATGTGTGAAAATTCAAGCAGAAATATTGGCGACAACTGCCTCAAAAGTCGTTGTAATTTTCTCGAATTTAAATGGCTCTCTGGATTCGAACCAAGGACGGAATTGGAAATCTAAAAGTTGTTTCTGAAAGTTATTTATGATCTCTATCTATATGCCGAACTTCAAATTTCTATATTATTGGCAAAGGTTTCAAAATAATTCCTAAAAATCGGATCTACTTCTGATTGCAAAGACACCTGGTGTCGAACCCAGGACGTATTGCGAGCTGTGAATGCAAAGTTTGATTTTTAAAGACTTGTTCTTGTGTCGCGCAAAGTTTGAAGTCGATAGCATGCCGGGAAGTACCGAAATTTTGTTTCCGTTATCTCCGTAAGAAATGCATTGAGAAGTGCAAATGGTCCTCTGGGATCAAACCAAGGACCATCAGCGAACATGTAAAATTTTATTATGAAATATATTCATGATATCTATCCACGTGCTGAGTTTCAAGTATCCATGTTATCTGGAAAGGATCCAAAAAAAATCTTCAAAATCGCCGCAATGCATTTTAAATGGCAGATTTTTGCCCCGACCTAGCATCGAACCATGGACCATATTCAGCGATGTCTTTTCGATTTTCGTTGGATATGCACGGCTTCTAGTGATCCCTCGAATTTCAACTCTCTCCTTATCCGGGAAGTGCCTCAAAAAAATTTTCGAAAATCCCCGCCATGTATTCTTATGGGGAAAATCGCGACTTTGGGGCCTTCTGGAATCGAACCCATGACACTGAGGTTCAAAACTGCAATTTTTCTGGCGGTTATACGTTATGGCCAATACGTCGTAAAAATTTCAAGTCGATGACGCTTCTAGTTTAGGCTGTGAATTAGTATCCTATCTATCTATCTATCTATATCCTTGAATGAATCCGGAGAAGCATCTATATTTAATAGATATTTTTATTTCTATATCATATCCGAAATAATAGATCTGAGAAGGTGTAGAAGCAGGGCCGTAACTAGCATGGGGCTGGTGGGGCGGTGCCCCAGGGCCCCTTCCCGTCGACCACTTTTTTGGCCCTAAAAGAGCCTTACCTCGGCAAAGACTTTAGGGACCCCTGAAAATACCTCAAATTGAACAATTGTCTCCCAAAATATGCGTCTTCCTATATGCGCGGGAAATTCAAACTAGACAACTCTAGGTGTACTTTAAAATTTTAAAAAAGATTTCTGTATCGGGGGCCCCAGATTTACTTCTTTCCCAGGGCCCCTGAGGCTCTAACTATGGCCCTGTGTAGAAGTATACCTATTAGGGAACCGAGTAATGTGATTTAGTTTCATAAATCATCATTGCTAGTTAGTCAATAATACGATAATTTATTAGAGTCTGTAGCTTTAGATTCCTGCGGCTTTATCATGAGCTAGGTAATAACTTTAGCTTAGTTATAATCATCGTTCTCTATGTATCTTTACCAGATTGATTTAATTTGTTACTTTGTAGTCTATGATGTCTTGCCGGCACAATATTTTGTCTTAATACCACCAGATAGATACCGACACAAGGATGTACAACCTCAACGAAGAAAACAATTTGCAGGCTTGGGATCCCCAACCAAGAAACCCACCCGTGGCTGGTAATCGCTATCGGGCGTGACCCCTATAGCGATGGGGTTACTGGTTCAAATGCCTGAACTGGTAGTGACGATGTCACCAAGGACCAACGCAATATACTAAAACTGTCTACATAAAATAACCAGGACGATAAACAACAGAAGACATGTGGCGCTACCATAGCAACGTTCTCAACGTTATTAATTTTTTAGGGCTGTACGTGCTCGCGATGAAAAACCAAGTGTACTTTTTTCAGAGGTTTGAAACATGCTTTTTTCAAATGAAAATGATTTATAGGAGTATCGAAAAGGTATTTCTTTTCAAAGAGCGGGCATAAAATAACCTATGATGTCGTTTTTACAAATGTCATTGTCATAGTTGTCCCTATTTTTATGGCCTTATAAGCCGGAGATGAAAAACCAGATATACTTTTTTAGAGGGTTGAAATCATTCCCTACCTAATAAAAATTATTCAAAAGGAATTCCAGGGGGCTTTCTTTGTAAAAGCGGGGTGAAAATAGTCTATTATTGGCTTTTTCACAAAAACTCAAATGTTGACTCAATTTTTAAAATAATGGAAATTACTAGGAAGATGAAATTTTCAAATTCATAAAATACACATTGATATGTTATCATGTGCAAAGTTTTATGAATATTATATCTTTTCTTTCTGAAATTTAAAAAGCCAAAGTTTTATTTTTTTTTCGATCCGCAATTTTTTGGTCCAGATTTGCACAGAATTTTCTGCAAGGATGTCACTCTTAAAATTATTTTTATTATTATTTTTTTTAAAGAGCGCAAAAAGTTGTCCAAGATAGCCAAAGTTTGTTTACTTCATAAAGCAATTCTCTGAGATACTATGCCTCAAAGTTAGTGAAAACTCATAGTCATATTAAAGAAAGCAGCTACATGGGGCCAAATAAACTGCTATATCTCAGCAAGTATACCATCAGCAAAAGTAAAACTTTACAAATGTTCATAAGAGATATGTCTGAATGTCAATACAAAATTTCATTGAAATCGGTAATGGTCAAGAGGGGCACTTCTCTGAAACCACTTGGCATGGAATGACCCATAATCATAACTCATTTGTTTGTAAAAATACTTAACTTCTATGAACACACTGGTCACTGTAAAATGTTAAAATGAATACTACTCTCGAACACTAATATTACTAGTACTCTAAAAAACGCTGCATTTTCCTTTCCGTCATTTTAAATGGTGGAATACAATAGTCAAAGTTATAGCAGCTACAATATCCTAAGTAGTTAGAAAATAGGGTAACCAGCACACGCCATTTTGGATTCGCCATCTTGGATCACGTGACTTCCGGTCAAATGACGTCACTTCCGGCCGCCAACTTGGATTTTGACGGCACTTCCGGTCGCCATATTGGATTTTGACCTCATTTCCGGCCGCCATCTTGGATTTTGACGTCATTTTTCACCCGACATCTTGGAAAAAACAGGAAGTGACGTCACAATTCAAGATGGCGACTGGAAAAAAACAAGATGGCGACCGGAAGTGACGTCATGGTGACCAGAAGTTGCCGTCATGGCCGATCCAAGATGGCGGCCACCATTGAATCCAATATGGCGGATCCAAGATGGCGTGTTCTGGAAAATCCAAGATGGCGTCGCCATAAACAGATGATGAGCAGAGTGGGCGCGCAAAAACAGCAGAGGATCAAAAAGAGAAGTGACAATGAAGATGACATAGTAAAAGAAGAAGATCGAAACAGTTGCAGATCAAAGAAAAAAACATAAGACAATCAAAATGCTTAGTCATTACTATCAATACCTTCCCTCTCCATCCTCACCCTTTAACATTTTATCTGCTAGTAATTCTAATTAATGCAAAAACAGAAGACAATCGAAATGCTTAGTCATTCGTATCAATATCTTCTTTCTCCTTCTGTTCTCACCCCTTAACCTTTTATCGTATCAATATCTTTCTTCTCCTTCCCCATCCTCACCCTTTAACCCATTCGGATTGGAGGCCGCTGATCGGCGGCCTAGCCGATGGTACCCAGGAGCGGAGGCTGCCCATCGGCGGCCCATTTCTAATATATTCTCTAATTGTTCAAATTGTTCAAATTTTTTTCTCTTTGTTGATATTCACTATAAAGTATATAAAACTACTAGAAAACATAAAAATTAGATTCCGTTTCTGACGAAAGTATAAAAATTGCTAGCCGATCTGAATGGGTTAACCTTTTATCTGCCAGTCATTCAAATTAATGCCCACCCCCTCTCCTTTAACCCTCAGCTTTTATCTCTATCCTCAGCTGCTATCTCCATTCTCCTCGAGACAAGTCTATATATAAAGCTTTACCTCTTTAAGGAGTAACTGTTTCAACCTCATCTCACTTATTAAGGAGTTTTTTGTGTTTCATCCTGAAGTGTGATTGAACCTGTTGTTTTTTCTTCAACATCCTCTTGGAGATTATATATATAGGAGTATTCAAGGTATTTTTTCATCATTTTATCTATTCATTCATTTGAGAGATGTCACATCCAGTCAGAGAGCATAATTACAGTGTCAGAGTGGGAGGTGATGATGATGAAACAGCACAACAACCTGCAACAGCTGTAAGTCTTATTGATCATGACTATTTTACTAATCTCGAAAGGGAAGACATGCCGATGATACCTTATGAACATAACTATGTAAGAAGGTCCGTGGTGGGAGAAGATAGGGCTGGTCCATCAGGGGTAGATAGAGGGGTGCAGAGATTTCATGAACATAACTATGCAACGAGAACCGTGAGGGAAGAAGATAGGGCTGGTCCATCAGGGTTAAGTAGAATGGTGCATAGAATTGGTGATCATAATTATGTCACAAGAACCGTGAGGGGAAAAGATAGGGTTGTTCCAACAGGTCTGAGCAGAGGTATGCAGAGATCTAGTGCTCCTGTCGAAATAATTGAAATTGAAACGGGTGTGAAATGCAGGTTAAAGACATATTGGGTGAGTACACAAAGAGTGCATACAGATTTAGTAACATTTTTGGAAGTGATTAGAAATTCTGTAGTGAATACAATTCAAGATGAGTTGAGGAAAAAGCCGATGAAAATTAATTTGGTGGTAAAAACTCAATTTAAAAATAATGTAACCGAGGAAAAATCTGATAGATGGTTTAAAACCACAAACATAATGTTTCTTGAGGTTGATGATGTGAATGCTAAAGTTAGAGATGGGAACCTCGAAAAAAATGAAACGTTTGAAAAAAACTTTTTTTTCATTCATCGTGAAAAAAACATTTTTTTCGTCAATTTTGAGATGGCGTTCTTCGTAGTTTATCCGATGGATTTACTATCCTCATAAGTAAATTTTGCAGTTCACCTGACCTAATAGCTTGTAAAGAATGTATTTCTGTAGTTTTTAAAACGATTTTATAAAAAACACAAGTGTTTATACATTTGCAAGATTGTATAAAATTAACATTTTCAGGCATAACTTTGTGGAAGTTTGGCTTCATGATAAAATTCAAATGAGTTAAAGGCTTTGTAAAAGCAATCTATGATAAAGTGTAGAAATTTTCAAAAATTGGCCCCATGTGGTTCACTGGTGACTGCTATGTTTCATGTTGCTGAACAGAAAATAGTGTTCATAGTTTTTTCTTGACATCATGTATTCACGTGTTGGAATTCATCAAATTCAGTGTTCCGCTTCAAGCTCTGAGTGGAAGACGTATCATTGCGTGGATTATTTGAGCGTGTTTATCATCATTCGAACTTAGTTTTCAGATGTTCAAAAGAGCAAAAAAATTTTTATCACTTAAAAAACCCTGCAGTAACTCGATTCTGATCCACAGCTATTGCTCTGGGATCATTAATTATTAACAAAAGTGTGCTGCAACAGATAGCGATTGATGCAAATCCTAAGAATCCATCTCTGAGGCTTCGTCACGACACAAAAAACGTGTTATGTCCGAAAATTAACTTTTGGATTTTTAAAAATAATCTGCAAGATGTTCTGAAATCATTAAAAGCTTACATAATCGACATGGCAAATGATGAGCTACAGCATAGCAAAGTCTGATGCATTTTCCTAGATCCCTTTGAAAGAGTAAAACATTTTTGTATAATCACAACTGAAATTACTGATGGTCACAGTTGTAAAATAATAAATTTAATTAAAAAGAGAAGAAATTTGGCCGTTACGAAGGCCCATTTGCCAGCTAATTTTTTTGAACCTTCAAGAAAAGGTTCGAGCTTGGAACCATCAAAAATTTCTGATGTTTTTAAATTTGTTGATATTCTTGCAAAATCAGATCCCACCTTCAGTGAAGAGAATATAGCTGAAATTTATTCCGAGATGGCAACCAACGTGGCTGACGATGGTAAGTGGAAGACACCATACGTCATTTCAGTATCTAAAAAACTTTTGCCTCTAATTTTTTGGAAGTGAACATGCTCCAAAACAAAAGTCTATTGAGTTGCCGTAAAAATTTTTCACTTCCACCCACATCCTCAGCGACGGAAAGAAGTTTTAGCAAGCTCGGAAATATTCACAACCTAAGAATAAACCGCAGGACTAATGAAAGAGCTTTGAAACCTATTTTAATCAAGCACAACTTGAAATTACTGGAAACCGAAAGGGCTAAAATTTCAAGCGATAATCTCTCTATAACTGGATGGAGAGGAAGTTGTTAAACCTGCGGGTGTAGATGAGAACAATTCTTCACTCATTTCCAACGAGGAATCAGATCTAGATCGCGTTGTGGAGGAATTTGAAGACACAGTTACAGACTAATCCAATCCAAAACATATGGCCACTTTGGTTCTTTTGCTTTTGTATCGAGTTTTATGCATCTTTAGTTGTGAGTTGTGCCCAACAAACTATAATTTATTTGCAACTAATACAGACTATAATTTAACTACAAATAATAAATTATGGCTGCAGTTAATACCATGAAAGATGATATAGTCCATGATTTAAAAAAATATGTAAAAATATATCCTTCTTATTTATAATTATCTACGAACTTTTTCACTCATTTATTTCAAGCATTCTAAGATACGAAACGGAATTGTTAAAACAAAACATGTGTCATCACAATTAGATTGGAATATCAAACAAAAATGTTGCTGCTGTTTGTTTTTAATTTTACGGTTTTTAAGCCTAAATTAATCCCCTACACCATTAGATAAAAAAAACACTATCGATATACTGAAAAGATATAAACATTTTTTGAAGATGTTTCTGCTATTCGAGGTAAGTTGTATTAGTATTATAAATAATTTATTTATTATTTTTATTAACTCTGCCCTTACCGTGTGAAAACTGGAGGATTCCTCAGCATTTATATCCAATTGAATATTTTCATTTAAAATTCAGAACCTGTTAAAGGTGGCTGAAATAATTTTATTTCTAATACTAATTATTATACGTATCATAACTATTATATGCTTAATCCATTTGGTTCCTTTATTGGCTCTTTAATATGACAAGGAAGAAAGATTTACGTATTTGAGATCATCGAGTATTCAAATGTGATTTTCAGCGCATCATTGTGCATAATTTTGTAATAAACTTACATCATAAATTTAATTTTTTGTTGAATAACTATTACTTGGAACATATAATGAATCAGTTTATATTGTCAATGAGAAGTATACACATAAATGTCTAATTTCAATCCTAATATGGGAATAAAATGTAAAAAACGTTTTTTTTAGAAATAAAAACGTTTTTTATGAAAACACGTTTTTTATTCAACATTTTAAAACGTTTGCATGAAAAAAACATTTTTTTCCCATCACTAGCTAAAGTAGAGGAACAATTTGCAAAGTTACTTAGAGAGAAATCCGAGCATATGGCAAGGGGATTGGGGTGGTCCTTGATTCAGGTGATGGGTTTGGAATTGAGAATGAATAAATTTACCCCATCACCAGGAGCATCATACATAAAGTTACCTTTAAAATTGAGGCATTCTAAATCTGTAATTAATGTTGGGAATGGTGATGATTTTTGTTTCAAATATGCTATTTAGGCAAAAAATATTGCACGCAACCCTCAAAGGATTTCAAGTTATGATAATGACGCTGCCTTTATTTATGGATATAATTGGACATGTATAAATTATCCTGTCAATCTGAAAGATATATCAAAATTTGAGGGAAAAAATAATATATCCATTAATGTTTTAGGTGTTGACGATGAGTGTTTGGTGTATCCTATGAAAATTGTGTATGAGATATTAGAGGACCACCATGATTTGCTTTATTTAAAAATGATGTTACCTCTCATTATTGTTGGATAAAGGATTTTAATAGATTGGTTAGAAAACAGATAACCGCTCACAAAGAGACACCTAACATTTCTAAAAGGTGCATGCTAAATTTCATTTGTGAAGAAAGCTTTACCAATCATAACTGTAATTGTCAACTAGAAACTCCTACCAATATTTGATTACCAAACAATAATGAGAAGTGGCTTCATTTTAAGAATTATTCTCATATGCAATGGATTCCATTTATAGTATATACGGATTTTGAAACAATGCTCTCTCGTGTAAGCTCTTGCGATCCATGTGATAATCATTCCTTCTCAGTTCAGAGGCAAAGACACATTCCAATGTCTTTTGCAATCCTGATGGTTGCTAGCAATGGGGTAAAGTTTGAGCCCATAGTCTACAGAGGAAAAGATCTGATGTCTGTTTTCCTTATGAAAATGAGGTGTCGTAGGGACATTAATGAAAACCACAGGTTGGTCGCCCAATTATTTTATTTACCAATATATTACATAAAACGAGCATACATTCGTATCCGCTAGGAGTCCCGATGTGGAGGGTAGTCTAGCGCGTAGACCGTCAAAGGTGCGTACCGCAGACCGGGAGGGCAGTCTTACTAGCTGAGTCGCTGCAGACTGGGGAATCAGTCTTACCAGCTAGTTCGCTGCAGACCAGCAGGAGGCAGGTCTAGCAAGTGAGTTTGCTAGAGACCAAAAATGATCTGCTTTCGGGGCTTTTTGGTCGGCTTTATATACCGTTTTGGGGACAGGGTTTGGAGGGGTCCCAACGTGGTTAGAAGTGCAGTAGTGCATTTTGACTAATGTGGTCACGTGGTTCGAGCATGGTTATAGTTTATGGGCTTGCTGGGGGCTCCAGCGGCGTCAGTGCAAGGGGTGAGGCATCCCTTGTAGATCACACATTCTACGAGCTCGCCGGAGGTCCCAGCATGGTCGGAGAGGGCTTCGCGTCCAATATGGATCGCGCATGGTTTTATGTATGAGTTTATGTGTGAGATTGTGGCCCCCCCAACATCAGCCCCTTGGCTGTTAAAACCCCGGGATGTGGACAGAGTAGGACTCCTAGTCGGTATGCGGAAATGCTCAATCAGTGGTACAAAAAAAGTAAAAGAAAACGAAAAAATAAACCTAGACAAAAACAAAAAAAATCCACAATACGTTCACTTTCACCTCGCTTTGTCACAAGGAAATACATTTTACTACTAACTCCGTAATACCAAAAATCGCAAAATATTACTAAAATCAATTTCACTTGCACACTCTGTGATTCACATACTGTTTGGAACCCAGAACAACAAGTAAAACCAAAAAATAAAAATAAAAAAAAACCATGTTCTACTCATTTGCAACACTGACAGGTAGGGTTCATAGTCCTGTGTGCCTTGGCGTTCGTGTCACTCTCTATCACAACACTATATTGTCGGAGGCAAAGTGGCCACTGATAAACGGTGGGAGGGTGCCAACAGATGCATGGGATTCACCACTGGATGCAGGGCGCAAGGTGGCTATGGAGAAAGGGAACAAGGCAGCAGAAGTAGAGGGTGGAAAGCAGTAAGAATTTGAGGCGGCTTCAAGTTTGTGCATGCCTTCTTGACAATCGGGAGGGACTCTTGCGGCCTTTTTGAGAGCCCTTTTCTTCCTATGGTTCAGGACTCGCCGTCGCCGATTGTGGGCTTTTTTGGCAAGAAGTATTTCATCTAGCTCGGCAACAGGGCGGAGGGGAGTAGGAATCCGAATGGAGGTAAGTGTGGATGGGAGTTCTGGGTGCAGTGGTGGAGCTGCTCGGCTTCCACTCCGACTTTCCAACCCCAAGGGTGAGGGGATGGTTGTAGTGTGGGCTGCATACTGCGTGGTGCAATTGGACCAACTGGTTGCATGTTGCTCGAACGGGGAGTTGCCAACACCAAACCCGGGATCGCTAACGTCCATCCAGGGGATGATGCCCAGTTGTGCTGACAGGAAAGGGGAGAAGAGGTCAGCTTCTGAATTCCATCCTTGACCCAGGCTCACGGTGGCGTAGACGTTGGCATCCTCCATATTGCTTCCGGGGTTGTGGAGAAGGAATTTGTGATTACAACCTTCAGCCTGGAAGGGGTCGCAGGTTATGATTATGCTTTAGGGACCCATGACTGGCGGTTGCATTAGATGGATCTTTAGGAGGTGACGAGCGTTGTACTGTCGGTGGACTGTCTAACAATTCCCCTTGGGAACTGGTATTGGGCTTGGGAGGGGAGAGAGGGGGGTCGTGAGAGTTTGGTACTTTGTCTGCTGCCGCGGCGGGAAGGGTTCTATGGTCTGGCTCAGGAGGAAGAGGAAGCAAGTTTTTTTAGATGTGCAGTCAGTATTCTGCCATTCTGCAAATTCTCTACATCAAACATAACTGGGCTCCTCTTTCTAAATACCTTGTAAGGCCCTATCCATCTGGAAACAAATTTTTTTGTTTGTCCTTTTGTTAAGACAAAATTACCTAAAAGAACCAATTGTCCTTCAGCAAGTGAAGGCAAAGGTAAACCCTTGTTGGCAAGGCTGTGTTCCCTTTCTAAATTTTCTTTATTAAATTTAGCTGCCTGTTCATGGGCTATGCTCAATCTGTCCCTGAGTTCGGATACGTAGTCGGTGAGCTCTTCAGTAGTGGCCATAGAAGGTGCCAGAATATCATCCCAAGGTAGAACGAGCTCACAGCCATACATTAGGTATGCTGGGCTGAACCCAGTTATCCTATGTCTGCTGTTTCTATAAGTGAACAGAGCAAAGGGAAGGTGATCGTCCCAATCGGTATGATCCTGTGCGACATAGTGAGTGATGCTGTTGGCAAAGCACTGATGCGCTCGCTCGAGCCTACCATTAGCAGCAGGATTGTAGGCGGACATAAAAATGGAGGTAATATTCAAAAGCTTGCAGACATTTTTCATTAGGTTCGACTTGAAGTTAGCGCCCCTGTCGGTTAACAAGTATCGAGGGATGCCATGATGACAAATTATGTGTTCAACAAAAGCTCGTGCCACGGTTTCTACCTTTTGGTCAGGAATAGCCACCGCTTCCGGGTAGCGTGAGAAGTAGTCCTGGCATGTTAATACATATTTGTTTCCACGTGATGATAGAGGGAGGGGCCCTACTATATCTAGCGCCAACTTTTCTAGCGGATACGTTGCTTCAGTAACTGGTTGCAAAGGTACGGATTGTGCTTTTCTCTTCCGGCAAGACATGCAGTTTTGCACATATGAGCGCGTATCGGAATAGCATCCTTCCCAAAAAAAACTTCTCGTGACTAAATTCAAAGTCTTATCGACACCAAGAAGACCGGCCATTGGAGAGTCATGGCGGCGTTCTAGTATGTGGGCTCTCATTGCTTGAGGGGCACAGATGGTGAAGCAAGAGCCTGCAGTTTGTGTTTGCACCTTATATAAAACTCGACATTCATCGTAAAAGAAGGTTGGGTCGTGTCTATTCGCAAGGTCCCTAAGAGCCCGCATGGTGGGACATCGTGCCTGCTCCTTGGCAATTCTCCTCTTGTCCCAGGAGGGTTCATACTCAGGAAGATCTCAGCTGAGCGAATTAAGTGCTGCTGGAGTACGAGATAGAGTGTCGGAGTGAGTGATTTCCTTCCCTGGGCGGTATTTGATATCAAAGTCATACTCACTGAGTTCCATGACCCATCTTGCTAACCTTGGCTTAGGTTCCTTCAAAGTCAGGAGCCATTTGAGAGGTTTATGGTCACTATAGAGGGTGAATTGCCTCCCTAATAGGTATGCGTGGAATTTTTTGACCATAGCTACGACTGCCAGACATTCTAGCTCTGTGGCTGAGTAATTTGCCTTTTGCAACTCTCTACTAGCATATGCTACGGGATACTCTCCGTCTGCAAATAACTGGGATAAAACCCCTCCTAGGGCAGTTGTAGAGGCATCAGTGGTGAGGACAAATGGGTTAGAGAACTCCGGAAATCTAAGAATTGGTTTGGTTACTAGACAGGTCCTCAAGTACTTGAATGCAGCCTGTTGCTCATTCTTCCACGTGAATTCCTCGTCTTTACATGTTAGCCGAGTAAGCGAGCTAGAAACCTTAGCAAATGCTTTGATAAACTTGCGGTAATAACCTACCAATCCTTAAAATGATTGCAATTCCCGTACATTTGTGGGTGCGCGGAAAGATTGGATTGTGCTTATTTTATCTCCATCTGGTTATAAACCTTCGGAAGAAAGTACATGTCCCAGAAATGTTGCCTCTTTTTGAAAAAAATTACATTTAGTGGGTTTTAACTTCAGGTTAGCCATCCTGAGTCTACAAAAAATTTCCCGTAACCCTTCCACGTGGTCCTCCCAAGACGAATCGTAGCGGAGGATGTCGTCTAGGTAAACTACACACCCTCGGTATAAAAGCCCTTGTAAAACTTGTCCCATAAGTCTCATGAACGTAGAAGGCATGTTCGCTAACCCAAAACTCATGCGATTGCACTTGTAGTGCCCGTTTGGCGTACTGAAGGCAGTGTACTCCTGGCTGCTTTCCCCCACCTCGACCTGCCAGTATCCGCTGCACAGATCGAGGGTAGAAAAGTAACGCGAGCCTCCCAGCTGGTCAAACATCTCATCCATGTTAGGTATTGGGAACACTTCTTTTTTCGTGACCCGGTTGAGTGCTTGGTAATCGATACAAGGTCGATACTGGACAGTTCCTCCCTCAGGTGATTTCTTTCTGACTAATATGAGAGGGGCTGACCAAGGACTTGTGGATGGGGATATAATCCCTTGCTCTAACATATCGTCAATCGCCTCTTCAAGAAAGGCTCGCTGCGTGTGGGGCACACGGTAAGGATGTTTTTTAATCGGAGCCGTGCCCTCAACATTAATTGAGTGCTTCACGATGCCTGTACAGCCTAACTGACTATCACCAAAAACAAATATGTATAAACTCAGAAATGAGCGCCTTCAATTTTTCCCTTGCCCCCTCGGGCACATTCTCAAAATCGAAAAGGGACAACAGGTTGTCACCATCTCTGGGTTCGGGCCATAGTTCCGGCTCGGAGATACCAATTCCGTTGACTGAATATACCTAGTTTAATATCCTCCTCCTTTATTTCTACCTTAATGGGGAAACTTCTACGCCATACTTGCTCTGTATCCCGAACATTACATAATAAAACCAGCGCTTTTCCTTCGGGTGAAACTCTAACTAGATTGGGCAATACCATAACATCGCGACCGCCATCTATTAAAAGGACTTCTTTGTTTGCGAGTTGCTCGCACCTTACTTCCAACAGAACAATTGAAAATGGAGGAACCCTTACATTTTCCCTTATACATTATACTTCGGGAACTACACTGTCATTCGATTGTATAGGAACATCTAATCGGCCTTGGACATCAGTCTGGTTTCCAGTTATACCATTCAAACCCACTGATTCCCTACCGCAAACATCACATGTTCCTAAACACTTCTCCTATCCCAGTGTTGCGCCTGGCGCCATCTTCGCAAAAAATCGGTTCCCTCCGTTTTCCCTATCTTTCCCACATTCCTGATTGAATTCTCTGTGTGAAAAAACCTCCTGAAATCTCGCCGATTGTCCCTCGACAATAATCGGTTCAATTAGAGGTTCGCTCTCATTTATTCCCTCTCTTGGTTTCACTGCTGCCCTTTCACAAACAAATTGATCCCACTAATCCTCTATCATCTGTGTCGTGTTGTTGTCATACTTAAGCTCGGACTTATTGTAAGCAAATTGTTTTGATGGAGTTGCTGATGGATGCTCGAAAAAAATGTAATCTACTGTAAGTCTCGAGGCTTTACTTGTTGCCAATACTACTCTATGATTTTCCCCTATTGTTAAGCTAGAATTGTCAAGGCTTATATTGCAACCATACTTTTTCATAAAATCAAGTCCTAGAATTCCATCGTAATTAGTGTTACCTAGATCTGCAATGATAGCGTCATGAGGATAGCTACATCTATCGATAGCAAGGGGAATAACGGATTGTCCAGAGACAGTGATGGGATGACCTGACGCACTAAGAATTGAGGTCTCGTACGGTTGAATGCTGAGATACGACGACGGAAAACATCTTTGATGAAGAATAGTGACCGCCGCGCTGGTATCGACAAGAAATCTTTGAGGTTTGCCTAGAATGAAACCATCTACCACTAGGCCTGCCGCTGGAGTCACAGCTAAGATTAATTCTGCCCTGACCGAGTGGTCGGGGGAAGTGCGTTTCCCTGAGCTGATCCCGAATGTATTTGAGAGCAATCAAACGGCCATGGTGAAGAAGTAAACGATGCGCAGGCGAAGGGGACGAAAAAACCAAACGAGAGGAACACGTAGAAAGATATGAAAGTGGTCCTAATAGAGTTCGAAAAAAAAAACAATGGAGCGAATTTTACGAATATTTAAAAGTTACTAAAGGCAAATAAACACTGTAAGCAAAACCCGAATACAATCCCCGCAATGTAAAATATGTCACAAGACGTTCGAAATACAGAAAACCCAGATTTACTCAGAAAATCACCCTCGTTATTTTGGAAAGAACTAAGGAAAGCTGTCAGACTTTTTTCAAGTCCGTTTTTCCTTGGGAATTTGGAAAGAACGGTCGTTTTGCAACTAAACTTCGCACACTAGCAGAACAACTTTAGAATCTCATCACGAATGAATTAAAAAAAACTAACAAGTCTTTCCAAATTAATCTCGGGATTATTATCAAACACGGCACTTAGAGACGTTCTCCGACACACATGACACTAATTTAATTCCTAATCAGCACTGAATACGGCACGTAAGGACATTCTCTGACACACCTAACACGAATTTAAAGTATCATTATCACTGAATACGACACGTGGGGACGTTCTCCGACACACCTGACACCATTTAATGTCCTAGGGACATTAATGAAAACCACAGGTTGGCCGCACAATTATTTTATTTACCAAAATATTACATAAAACGAGCATACCTTTGTATCAGCTAGGAGTCCCGATGTGGGGGGTAGTCTAGCGCGTAGACCGTCAAAGGTGCGTACCGCAGACCAGGAGGGCACTCTTACTAGCTGAGTCGCTGCAGACCGGGGAATTAGTCTACCAGCTAGTTCGCTGCAGACCAGCAGGAGGCTGGTCTAGCAAGTGAGTTTGGTTAGAAGTGCAGTAGTGCATTTTGACTAATGTGGTCACATGGTTTGAGCATGGTTATAGTTTATGTGCTTGCTGGGGGCTCCAGCGGCGTCAGTGCAAGGGGTCAAGGGGCGAGGCGTCCCTTGTAGATCACATATAAGGAATATATAAGGAAAATAAACCAATGAAACCTCTTACCGAAGAAGAAAATCTCAATTTCATTGATGCTACCACATGTTACATATGTGATGGTGATTTGGGGGATGATCGCGTTAGAGATCACATCACAGGTGATTATAGGGGTGTATGTATATATATGTATGTATATATATATATATATATATATATATATATATATATATATATATATATATATATATATATATATACATATATATACATATGTACATACATATATATACATATGTACATACATATATATACATATGTACATACATATATATACATATGTATATATATATATACGAGTAAAATGTAGCTTGCATACTGCAAGCAGATCGACAACACTATTTTCATGTCGGCATCATATCCGGACGGCCATCATAAGAAAAAAATGGATTGAAATTTTTCTTAAAATTTGCCTAAATTCCATCGTCTGGCATCGAACCCGGGTCTTTACTGTGAACTTACTATGCAGCACAATAGAACATCACCATCTCTAACGATGTGTGAAAATTCAAGCAGAAATATGGGCTACAACTGCCTCAAAAGACGTTCTAATTTTCACGAATTTAAATGGCTCTCTGGATTTGAACCAAGGACGATCTTGGAAATCTAAAAAATGTTTCTGAAAGTTATTTATGATCTCTATCTTAATGCCGAATTTCAAGTTTCTATATTATTGGTAAAGGTTTCAAAAAAATTCCTAAAAATCGGATCAACTTTTGATTGCAGAGACAATTGTTGTTAGCAAGGCCAACAACAAATACTTGAACACATTTGATGTGAACAATGATTCTAGCTATATTGTTTATTTGGATGCAAATAATTTATATGGATGGGCCTTAAGTGCTCCTCTGCCCAGTGGAGGATTCCAATGGTTTGATCCACCTCAGGATACAGAAAATATACCGGACGATTCTCCAAAAGGATACATCTTAGAGATTGACTTAGAGTATCCAAGGTGTTTACATGATGTGCATAACGATTCACCATTATGTCTAGAATCTAGAGTTCCACCAGACTCGAAATTTCCAAAATTGATGAGTACTATATATGATAAGGAGCATTATGTTCTTCATTATCGAAATCTCAAGCAACCTTTATCAATGGGATTGAAATTGAAAGCTATACACAGAGTATTGGAATTCAACCAATCCCAATGGATGAAGTCTTACATCAATTTAAATTCTGATAAAAGGCGCTCAGCCTCTTCAGAATTTGAAAAAGATTTCTTCAAATTAATGAACAACGCTGTTTTTGGAAAAACAATGGAAAATGTATGGAAAAGAATAAATTTTGAGCTAGTTTCCAATAAAAGGAGATTGAGAAAGTTGATTCCTAGTTCTCTTTTCCTAGATAGAATAATATTTACCGAAAATTTTATAGGAGTCCATAGCAGAAGGCAAATAACCAAAATGAACAAACCGATTTATGTTGGTCAATCTGCATTGGACATTTCAAAAATTTTAATGTATGATTTCTTTTATAATCACTTGAGAGTTCGATATGGGAATAACCTCACGCTTTTATACATGGACACCGATTCTTTCATTTTAGAGATTAAAACAATGGATTTTTATGAGGATATGAGGGAGGATCTTCAACTCTATGATTCCTCGAATTATCCTGAAAATCATACTTGCTATTCAAATTTAAATAATAAAATTATTGGTAAAATGAAAGATGAGTCTGGTGGAAAAATCATGACAAAGTTTGCTGGACTTCGGAGCAAAATTTTTTCATACACCCTGGAGGATGGATTTAATGGTAAAAGAGCTAAGGGGATAAAAAAGGCAACCATCAGGAATTCCATATCCTTTGATGATTACATGCATTGCTTGAGAAGTAATGTAAGTTGGTATCGAAGGATGACTTTGTTTAGATCCATAAGACATAGTGTGCTCACTGAGGAGATGAATAAAATAGCACTGAGCCCCTTTGATGATAAGAGATATATATTAAATGATGGAGTGAATACACTTGCATGGGGGCATTATCGTGTATGCAAAAGGAGGTGGGAGAATTAGGATGTTTTACACATGGTTATTTAAACACCGCATTTTAATGTTTTCAATTCATCATGAGATTAGACAGCGTAGGAAGATGTTCGCTCGGTTTTCCATTTTTATTTTATTTTATTTATTCCTATACACTCATCAACAATCCAAAGTTGATGAAATATGTATAGAACAGGTATTGAAAGAATATGGATACCTCGATCAGGAGGTTGAGGGTGGGTTACTTGACCCTTTGGTTTTGGGGTTGGAATTATTTTCCGAGTTTTACAATGTAACCAAGGAAGATGCATTAAAACTGATGCATAGACCGAGATGTGGCGTTCCAGATATTGGGGAGTATTCAGCATCATCCAGTAAATGGCTTAAAGAAGACATAAGGTGGCGTTATGCATTGAGTGGACAGACTTGCATAAACCTTGCTAGGGCCGCATTCGAGAAATGGAGTAATGCTACGAATCTAAACTTTACATTTGACACTCGTGATTCAGATATTATCATATCTGATCGAAAGTATGTTCACAAGAAGATAAATCCCACAGTTACGTGTTTTAGTAGATTTGACAGACCTGGTTCAATATTGGGTCATGCTGAGTTTCCCAGGAATGATGGACATAGTGAAATACACATCGATCTATCAGAGAATTGGTATTTGAAAATGGATGGGAACAATTCAGAGGATCAAGTTAATTTGTATACAGTTCTTTTACACAAGATTGGTCATGCATTAGGTCTTTCACATTCCAAGAATATTTCGTCGATTATGTATGCATATTATGGGGGGGAGCCTAAATTGGAATTGAGTGAGGATGATATAAATGGTATTCGCCATTCCAGCCTAGGAGTACGCCAACTAGCGAGAGAAATTGGAAGTAGAGGTTTGGTGATAGCATGGTATGAGCCTATGCGTCATAGCGTTGGTAGCTGTTTGTGATACACGTAATTGTTGGCATCTTGCTCTTTTATCTGCTATGAAACTGTTTTTTTTAGACTTCATAGCATTAATTTTTCATAGTTGTTTTAATAGCAAACTTGTTTATTATGGATGATATCGAGGCGATGTTTTCCCCTAAGAAAACCACTTCAAGACGCAACTGTTGCGTTCCACAATGTGCTTCATTACCTTAATCCTGATCTCCGGTTCCATACCTTCCCAAAAGAAGGTGAGGCAGTGTTAATAGCGAATAGATGGAACGTCAGAGAAAAGTGTGACAGAAGGAAGATGTGGATAAGGTTGCTGAAGATCGGGAAACCGGTGACGAAGAATATGTTCGTGTGCTCGCGACATTTTGTAAAATTTGATTACTTTCCAGGTAAGGAAGAGTAAAATTTACTTTATGTTGAATATTTAATGTAAAGTTATCGTAGTTACCAGAGTATATATGTGTTTGTTACATGTTACAGATGTTGCTGCGTCACACAGATTTTGTAAGAGAACAGCAGTACCATCCTTAAATTTGCCACGGACCACTGTCGAAGCCAGTCTCTTGGCAGAACGTCATATCAACAACCGCCGACGACCTCGCAAGGAAAACAAGATACCAGAGTTCTACATCTACATTAATACCCTGCAAGCCGCCTTTCGGCGTGTGGCAAGGGGTGTAAACACCTGTTGAATCTATACTACTTCCTTATTCGGTTATTGTCATGTATTGTTCGCGGAAAGAATGAATCTCTAAAACGATTCGTCCTAGCATCTATTTCTCTTAACTTACAGGGGTTGCATGATACCGATTGTATCTTCCGAAATTCCGAAAATGTAGTTTCCCTGAATTTATTAAGCAATCGCAGCCAAGCTTCCAATCTCCTTTCTTTCAAGGATTCCCAACCTACATCTGAGAGCATTTTTGTAACGCTTGCTTTTTTATCGTAGCATTTCTTAACAAAACGAACCGCTTTACGCTGCACTTTCTCGAGTTCGCGAGTACACGTTACATCCGCCGGATCCCATATACTTGCCGCATATTCCAGAAGGGGTCTGACCAAGGTAAAATAACATCGCTCTCTCACCTTTTCATCGCATTTACCGACAATACGCTTTACAAAGCCAAGCCTTTTACTTGCTTTGCCGCTGATTTTTCGAATATGCGTGCTCCAATTTAAATTATTAGTAATGTTGATCCCGAGATATTCAACTGTATCTACTACTTTGATACTAATTCCATTAATTTTGTACGGCTCATTTGGACGCAATTTTTTCTTTTCGAAGAAATTAACTACGGAGCATTTACCTACGTTAATATCTAATTCCCATTTTTCGCACCACCTTTGGATGAGGACTAAATCGTTTGAGAGAGATGTCCGGTCTTCCTCGTTTGTTAGTTCCCAGAGTTAAATTTGTAATTTAATTTAAATATTTTCTAACTGCTTTTTAGTGTATTTCATCCCTCGTTGTGTATATGACATTTTACACGTAGTTAATAACTAATGAATTTAAAATAGCATTGAATAATTCATACTAAACTTATTAGTGGGATTTTATATCCTTCGATTGAATTATTTACTAAATCATCTTACATCTGTTGCTGTATTCATTATGAAAGCTATATTATTAATTTTTCAACAATATTTGACAGTATTTGTTTCCTAATTGGCCTCTAAAGTACTTGAATGATAATTGTGGTAATCTAGTGTTAGGTTTCATACTAGTGATGCTAAAGAATATTTTTTATTCGAGACAGAGCCATGGACAGCCTGCATGCATTGAAGAGCCCCAGCCAGTGGTAGATGACAGGGAATTAATAGCTGCAGGTGCCTAAATGGCCCTACGGTAGACAAAGGCTTCTTAATAAAATCACTATGTGAAGAAAATTTCATAGCGTTCGTACAACCACCATTCTTCAAAAAAATACTAGGTTTTCGAAAGAGGATGCAGTATTAACATCAAATATAGCTAAAGCTAGGGTGCACGTAGAGAGGGTTATAGAACGCATAAAAAAGTTTAAAATAGTATCAGATGCCCTTCCTCCATCACTGCTCCCCTTTGTGGATGATATTATGCATACTTTATGCGGTCTTACTAACTTACAATCTCCAATCTTAGCAGATGATAAATTTTTGTAGGAAATATTGTGAAAATAAAATTATTTGGTTCTTTGGAAAAAATTTTATTTCTCAATACAACATGTTTACCATTCGTCTTGTTCATGAACTTGCCTCAGTCTCCTTTTGTCTTCGTGCCCTGAAATTATTTGAAAAAAAAATGTAAATTTGAAAGGCAGTCTGAATATTAAACCCAAATTTATTGTACGTATTAAATTATGGATTATATAAATTATATCATAAAAATTGTATTCTATAGTTATGGAATAAAAAAATAATTTGAATAATATAATAATTTTGTTTTTTCATACCTATGTATCAAAAATGCTGAGCCTGGGCTCACTTTCAGCAGCAGTTCGTGCGCCATTACTACCTCTTCATTGCTTACTGAAGTCATTTTGGCCTTCTTGACACAACAGAAATCTCTAATCTTCTTTGCCTCGTAATTATTCGCCATCACATGTTTTGGCTTTCCTGACCACATACACCTAATGTCAGTGGCTGAAAGCTCTTCCAGTTCATGGATGTAATTCCTGATTTAATAAAATATTAAGACAGCAGTGCTTAATTTGATATTGTTAGAAAATTAATATATGAATTGCAATGTATGAGAGTAATTTCGACGAGCATTTTCATTGAAATAAATAATTGTAGGGGAAAGGAGGGTAAGATGACGAACTTAAGCTTCAAAGATTTTTCTTGGACTTAGTAAATGTTTGAAAAAAACTGAAATTTACTAGTATGCTTCTTTCAACCATTATCTATAATAATACATTTATGAAGTGCGGCCATCCGCTGTTGAAGGATGAAATATTAATGATTGTTTTGAAAATGTAATTTTCGTCATCTTACCCCACCTTAGGGGTAAGATGACGAATGGGGGTGGGTAAGATGAGGAAGCGATAACATTCTTATTAATTGGATAACATTTTATTAAAATAAGGCAGAGAAAGAATTTCATTTATCAAAAATAAAGTATGAAAAGGTTAAGCTAAAACACTGGATTTCATGCACCGAAAAGTTAAACATTCGGCATAACATTCAACAAAATCTTTATGAAAATTCATAAACAAAAATCGCACTTCCAGGGTCTGTATTTGATTTGATAATCATCCCAGCCGGTGCTTTCAGATTGGCACTTAAAGCACTGATACCACAGTTCGTCTTTTCCCTGCTCCCCAAATATAATGCAGTCCCTGCTGTCATCTTCCACTAAACTCTTCCTGTCAACCTCGCCGGCGGTTTGAACATAAGGGACCTCTCCGAATGACGACTCATCAGAGTACAATAATTTCAGTCGACGCGTTGTAGTTTTCCTTGCTTTTTTCATAGTTTTCCTTTTTTGGATCTACTTGCTACTTTAGAGTAGGGGTGAGCCGATATCCTTTTTTTTCCGATAGCCGATACCCGATATTTTGTTCCGATAACCGATATTTTAATCTGATATATTGTGTGTGTATGTATATATATATATATATATATATATATATATATATATATAGTAATAACCGCAAAATAATTCATATTTTTGCCTTATTTCTGCTAATTCTCGTAATTTAGAATCAAAAATGATATTTCACGACCAAAATAAGAATCCTTAATTAATTTCTCGTCTTTTGGTACACGTTGCGATTTTGTAGGACAATTATTTCTAATTTAATTTTGCAAATGAAATGAAGCCTGCAAACGGTATATAACGGTATAAATTTACGTACATTTCTTATGTAGATAAAATTTCCCCGACCTAGCGTCGAATCAAGGATGCTATCCGAAGACGTCTTGATAGTTTTCGTTGGGTATTCACGTCTTTTAATGATACCTCAAATTTCAACTCGCTCCGATGCCGGAAAGTGTCTCAAAAAAATTCCCGAAAATCAAAGCAATGCAATCTTAAGTGAAAAATCGGGAGTTTGGGGCCTTCTGGGATCGAACCCATGGCCCCTATGATCGATATCTCTATTTATTTTTTATATATCTAATAGATACCTATTAAGGTAGCAAACAGTGCTATTTAGCACTGTAAAAAATATGTGCAAAAGTTTAAAACATTTATTTAAAAGATCAATGTACACAATGTAAAAATTAACAATTTCTTTAGAATTATTACATTTCAGTACTTATTTTTAGCCAAAAACACAAGCTGCTTAACCTTATTCGGGTTCAACGCTCCCATTGTCTTAGAAGACACTAAATTTGCCTTTAATTAATTAAAACCTTTCTGATGCTACAGATCCACATGGTGCAGCTAAAAATATTTTGGCTACCTCTGAAAGGTGCACATATTTTTTGCAATTCTTCCAATAAATAAGGGGATCACACTCAATAGGCAATAAGGATTCCTGAAGATAATCCTCTAATTCATCCTCTGGATTGTCTAGTGATACTTTAATCTGAGGAAGAATGATATTGTATAAACTCAATGAAGGGCAATCCACTGTACTTTCTATTTAATTTAAAATTTCCAAACTGGTACCTTTTTTTTGAACGAGTCTTTCATAACATTAATAATTTCGTTTTTATCTTTCTCGACTGACTCTGGGGAATAAAAGACAAAGCCTTTCAACCTTGGGTCCATCAGGGTAGCGACGGCATAAAAGTGGGTATTCTCTATGTTTTTGAATCGCTTTCTCACGTTTGCTATTAAAGATTGACCAAATGACTTGGGATAAGTTGTATCTTTGTCAAACATAGCATTTAATTTTGCAATCAGACCTCCTATTAGCGCAATGAAATTGGCAATGGATGATCTAGGCCCTTCCTCACTCATTTCAAGAGTAACACATCTAAATAATTGCAAGCAAGGAACAACATTTTCTATGAGTTGCCATTCTTCATTTGATGGTATATTACTGATATTCATTGTAGGGGCAAGTCCTTTGATCATTTTCTTTTGTTCAACATACCTCTCCAGCATCAGAAAGGTACTACCCCACCTTGTGTTTTGGTCCTGAATGAGTTTATGCACCGGCAAATTATTGTTTTCTTGGTAAGTTATACGCAATTTTTTTGCACTCAAGGAATGCCTGAAATGCGCCACAACTGTCCTCACTTTGGTACAAACATTGGAAATAGAAGTCTGATTGAGCAAAGCCTCCCGTACAACTAACTGAAGAGTGTGAACAGCACAACCTTCACTAGGGATTCCACACAGTTTGAATGCCCCAGCCA
Source organism: Sympetrum striolatum (assembly GCA_947579665.1). Classification (NCBI taxonomy): domain Eukaryota; kingdom Metazoa; phylum Arthropoda; class Insecta; order Odonata; family Libellulidae; genus Sympetrum; species Sympetrum striolatum. The sequence goes on along the minus strand of OX388352.1, from coordinate 22,096,831 downwards.
TGTTGAACGCATTATCTCTAAGAAATAAATGAATGTTTTCCCTCTTAATTTTCCATGAATCTAGTGTTTCAACTAAAAACTCTGATATATTTTCACTCGTATGATAAACAGGACTAAATGGAACAACTTCAAAAAACAAGTTTTTCATAACAAATTCTTCCGTGATGAGATGCACCGTCAATGATAAATAATCATCACCAGAATTCGATGACCAGAAGTCCGTGGTGCAGGTGACTGTTTCAGCTACCTCCAACTCGTGCTTGACAAAGTCGCATGCTTCGTTGTATAAAATTGGGATAATCCTTCGGGAGAAGGTCTGGCGGCAGGGTACAGCATAGCGAGGCTCCAAGTATTTAATCAAGTCAATGAAAGCTTAAAAAAATATTACATCTAAAAGCAATGGAGAACCAAGAAATTAACACAATGTGATCACAATTGAAAAAATACTTACAGTTACTTTGAACTAATTTGAACAAAAGAAAGTTCTCGGCCAACATCCGACCTATTAGGTTACTAATTTTCTTCCTGCGAGGATCATCTTCCGTGTATGGTTTCCTCCAAATTTCATTGAGTGAAGGTTGAAATTTCGTCTTCTTTGGCGTTGATGAATTTGATTCGGCTGGCACAAATGATGAACAATCTGATGCACTCGAAGTTGGTCGAGGATCATCCATTTCTTCATCATCACTCAGGGGTGTAGATATACTTACAGTCGTATTTTCAAAACAAATTTCAGAATTCACGTTTTTCTTCACTGTTTTCAGTCTCTTCTTTTCCAGTTCTCGGAACTGGATCAAATGGTTGCTTTTTAAATGAACTCTCAAGTTAGTCGTTGTGTACGATCGAGAATTTTTTCCACCGCGAGAGACACGTACATTGCAAAGTTTACAAGAGGCCTTATTGGGGTCATCATGTTTTACTACAAAATACTTCCACACGTCCAACATTTTGACTACCACGTGCGATACATGTGACCTCGGGTGAATTTTTGCGCCTTTGTTATGTTTTCAAAATACATCGCCAACTAGTGGATTATTTCAGAAGGCTGCAAACAACGCACATTAGTAAGTGCGGTGAAGCGGGAAAAGCAAAATATTCAAATGGGAAATAAACAGCAATTTGTTGAAAAAGTTATACAAGTGAAAACATTATCGGATTTTGATGCTCCGATACCGATATTCCGATAACCGAATATCGGCCAGTATTTATATCGGAATTAATTATCGGCTCACCCCTACTTTAGAGGAGATGGATTTTCTCACCACAGCTAGAGCTTTCCTTCTTAATCTTTCCTGTCGTTTTCGTTCTAGCAATTCTATTTCTTGCTTCTTCTTACCGTAAATGTGAAAGTATTACCGTTATTAAATATGCATTTAAAGCTATTATAGTTCGTAGGTAGTCAAAAAGCTAGTCAGGCAAGCTTTTGACGAAGTTGTGAAATCCTCGTCATCTTACCCCACCTTGCCATTTTTGTTTAAAAGTTATCTACCAGTTCCTACATCATCGTAAACAACGTACATTTGCAATGATTGTTTAGGTTTTGAATTGTACTTTAAGAATATTTTACGGAAGAGTTAAAATAACTTACCATACAATTGTAATTCCTTAAGTTGTCTGGTCAAAAAATTACATCAACAAGTTCACTAATCAAATATTGGTCAACTACTTCTCACAGGGCAACCTGATTTGCAATTTATCAAGACAGGTATGTTGCTCGACCACAGGGATACCTACAGGGCCGGGAAAATTTCTTTTACCTGTGGCAAAGTGGAGGAATTAGCAAATTCGTCATCTTACCCGCCCTTCCCCTATATCGGAATTACTAATGAAAAATTTCATATAAAACTAAAAGAAAGGTTATAATAGATAATAATAAATGCTCACCTATTTAGATACCACAGAACAGCTCCAATATGTTTGCATTTCTGTGATAGTGCAGCCTTACAACAGCACTCCATCTTCTCCAATGTCATCACCGATTCATCCGTGAATATCAAGTCTCCAATAACTTGCAGAGGTTCCCTTGATAAACCGCTCGTCTGGAGTACCAAGGAAAATATTGATACCTTTGTCGAACTTTTATCTCTACTCCCAACAAGAATAACAAGTCCGGCTTTTAATACCGCCTCGACTTCCACTATATTTCTTGAGTCAGGATTACCTCCCAAAAACTTAAACATTTCCCCGTAGGAAAGTGTTGATTTACCACTCATTTCAATGAAAGAATGATATTATTAATTAATAAATTTGAGGAGTGTAAACAATAACAGCGACGGATACGATCTGACTATTTTGCCTCACCTAGCCTTCACCTATCCATCCGCCATCTTGAAAATTGACTACAGCGCCTCTATAGCTCGTTTGAGTCTCCAATACAAAGTATTTATGGAGTGCGCACACAACCCATGGTCACTACACAGACAGACATCGATAAAGAGGATGTTGAGAAAGCGAATAAAGCAGAAATGTTCCCAAATATGTGGAAAATAAAATCAGGACAACATTTCCTAATTGTTAGGAATATGATGTAAATTTTTTATCAGAAATGGGTTTGGATACATGAATTGAATGATTCGTGGGTGGGAAAAGTCGCTAAACCATTATTGATAACAGAATGGTTATGTTTCCTACCACCAATGTTCCCAAGGCGTGTCAGCTATTTATCAAAAACATCGGGTGAAATAGTTCTCTTCGACCAAGATAATATCTATATATTTGAATTCCCGAGCATTATCATTAATCCTAATTTCCCTAAAAGTAAAACCAGTATAGGAATTAGACAAAATGGAAAAGTACAAGCAGCTGTAAATACATATGCAGCTGGCACTTTAATATTTTATGATGATGATTTTTTTATTGAATTGCATGATTGTACAATGAGACCAAAGAAATATGGTTACATAAGGAAAGAATATCCAAAGCAACCACAAGGCTTAGAATCCACGTTTTGTTACATAAATGGTATGCTATACTTTTAAAAAAATGGGACCTTTTATGAATGTAACGAATTTACCAAAACTCTTGTAAGAGCAGCACCTTTTGATATTAGCATAGACATGGGCGCCGTTATGATTTTTGTCAGCGGCGGCGTAGGAGGAAAATGAAGCCGGCGGCGGCGGCGTAACGGCGTGAACGCTGACTGCTTAATTGTCGGCGGCGGCGCGGCGTAACCGGCGGCGTGTAAAATTTCGTTCGTATACGACAGAAAAAAAGGCGAATAACTCGAATATCTGAGAGTACATTATTACAATTATATCATACCAATAAAGACAATGGGCCGTATACTTAAAAGGAAGCAAAACCTTTTATATACAAAATTTCGAGCAAATGCTTCAACAATTATGTATAAAAATTGAAGTAAAAGCTTTTGCTTTTTTCATAAGCAAATGCTTGTTCGGCTGACCTTTTGCTCATCCGAGAAGTAAAAGGTTATGCATAAAGTATACCTTTTACTCGAAAAGAAAAGCAAATGCTTTAAATCGGATGCATCTAGTCAGTCGTAGACTTAACGGCTGAGTAAAAGGTTGTGCCCGGCCATGGCAGAAATAGTAGATATGCGTAGCGCGTTTACAAAACTAGATCGGGTCCTCTTGATAATGACTTTAAATATTTGTTCCATTTCGAGGTGTGCAACGTAAAGTGGTTGGCAGAGAATTTCTTAGGGGAAGTAGTCGAACATCGAGGTGGAGCACTGACTCCCTTGCATAAGATGAAAATATTTCATAAATTCCAATTGGTGGGAATCCTTAAATTAAGTTTCAACCACTAATAAATTACATTGTATCCTCCATTATTTTCAATCTCAGTCCTATTACCTACCCACCTAACTTCTCCGCCCCTATCTTCCGCTTTAACAATGAACTCAACTTTAAGTACTCGATTGTGATTAATTAATTTTCTATTCCTTACGTCTCACTTTGTAACGCCCATTGTTTGCATCTTCAGCCCTCAAACCCTCTCAACTCCCTAAATTAATGATCCAATTGCAAGAGTTAGGTGAATCTTATGATACCTAAAAAAACCTTAAACCGGTCGTTTATGAAAATTAATGGTCGATTTACACGAAAAAATATTTCATGCATAATATAGTTTTCTTGAAGGTGGATTGATATAGCAATTATATTAAATGAATCTGTTTCGAAAATTTTGAAATGATTAGGGATATTAACACAGTAAATTTGAATAAATTCAATTAAAGAAGTATTACCTTGGTGAAACTTCGAAATTGGATTCATATTAAATAAAAATTCAAAATTCCACAAAACAAAAACCGAACGGTCGCACATTAAAATTTTTGTTTCGTGGAATTTAGAATTCTTATTTAATATGATCCCGACAATAAATTTGATTTAAATTTGTACTAGCAAATACTCAAAGTTAGTGAAGAAGAATATTTTGGCGACAGAACTTTTACTATAACTTCATTTGGTTTCAATGAATCTTTAGCACCCAAACTCTATATTGGCAGCACATCCTCAATAGAGGATGATTTTCCACAAACACCAATGATATTCAGAATTGAATGTAATTCAAGCCGAAATTTGATTTATAAATACCTATATCTGAAATTCTCACAAATTTTGCCGTTCTAAAAACTTCGTGATGCCACCCGTATTTCCTATCATGTTCAAAAATGTTATCGTTTCATTTTTAATCACGATATTTAATTTGCAAAATTTGGTATTATTATAAGATGCGTGATATTTATCGTGGTACAAAGCGAAACACGTTGGTTTGCGTTGGGTCGATAGTTATATACTGCATAGTAATATTTAAGTGGTATTTATACTTAATGGTAATATTAATAAATAGTTATCGTATCCGATCGGGATTCCGGTGAGGGCAATGCAAGCGTCAGAATGACTGTTTACAAAAAAATGGTTAAAACTGAATCAAATCTTTAAATGTTTTGCATGATTCACGTTAATGCAATTTTAGATCGTGAATCTACGACGCACTTGAATATGGAGGCAGAAAACTAAAAGAAGATGATAATATACGGTGAAACGCAATGCTTTCGGTTGAATGTAACTTCTTAAAAGGGATTTATATTCATATTAAAAAGCGATATTTAGAATATAGCTTGTTTTCCACCCCTTCTTTTTGCATGTTTTTTTCTTACACCACACATTCATAATCAAAATTTTATGCTATCGAGTATGTATGATTCTTTACCGATCTCCTCTATTCACATGAGAGTTCTCTATCACTTTTTCACACGATCATAATAATCTTATTAATAATAAAATTAATGAATACTCATTTACAAGCAACAGTTATCGATTAACGTTTCAATTGAACAAGTTAATGCTCTCCGTGTGGCGGCTAGAGCTGATTCCTTCATTTCCATGGAAACAATTCGACCTTTTACTCGTCATTTGAAGCATTTGCTTGTAAATAAAATAAAATAAAAATAAATGATTATGCATATTAAGAGAAGGTTTTGATTTAACTTCTACCTTTTGCTCGGAGCATTTGCTTTTACTTCTACCTTTAACTCTTGAGCAAATGCTTATTTTTATGCATACGGCCCAATGTAGAGCTATCTTGAATACTCAACACAATGGGCTAGAATCGAAAAAAACTGGCCAAAAATCCTTTTCTTGAGTGCGGTGTTTAGTACTGGCAATTCTCGAATAAATCCTTCTTATTACTACCAAATTATTTACGCTTATTTCTACCAATTAAAATTCTACAGGTGGTCAAAATTCACAAATAATGCCATGTTTAGATTTTTGCAAAATTCTTCAGCCTCAAACCAAACCCAAGTGAGCAGAATCATCGGGAAAAAATCAATACAGTGTTAAATAATCAACCCTTAAGCTTAATTATGATTTTTTTAGTGATCACAGTTGAATATTTGAATTATTGTATCACTTCCATCAGATCTCTGAATTAGCTTCTGTTGGTGACAAACTCACTTCATACAACATGTCTTTTAAGTTATATTTCTTTCTCTTATCCTCTCTCGGACCCTCCAATTTAAGGAAAATGAGCTCACATAAGACGCTGTCTGGGAATATTATGTGCAGAACTTATTGAGGTATGGCAATGCGAAGTTTCAAAGTTCACACTCAAAAAATATTTCCTTATTCTTGGCCAGCATTTTTCGATTCTAGCTCGCTCTGCGCCGTAAAGGGGTTAATTTGGCAATATGTTGCTTTCCTTATTATCACAAAAGCATGCTTCTTATAATTACGCCACATTACTTTAAGAACGTTTAAAGAGTGGTATCACAAATTGGGTACAAATAGCCAGTAGAATGTCGATCAATGGATGTACTATTGTTGTGAATTAGTTTTAACATCACATTTGCGCCACATTTTTCAAGTATGGAATCCAGGAATAGACGTTCAAAATTTCCAGATAATAAAAAATGTATAAATGATGAACGCAAATCAAAACATTTATGTTTAAACAAACTAAAAGAATAATAAGCAAATGAATGAATGAGAGGAGTTTAAAATAAATATGTTAATAACATTCAGCAGTAGGTTACACTCTGTCAACTAAATCTTTGCACAACGCATAGTTGTCATGGATGAATACCATTTTATTCAATCTCTGTGGCTCTAGTCTGCTTTTCTTATCTTTGAGAGTGACCCCGTGAAATTTAATTACAGTTAATTATTGTCATATTTACAAGCAAAAATAAGAAATGAAAAATATATAAAATGAAAAATTTGGAATTTCGTAGCGATTTTTTTGTACTTGTTCTTTAAATACTCATTTCAGAAACGAAGAAGTTCTTATTCTTGATAATTTTCTTCCTTTTATGATCATTTTTCGATGCTTTTAAATTTCCTGGTAAATATTCTAGGAAAATTTTGAAGGGAATGTCAAGAGGTTTGAGAAAATGCGTTCAAGAAGGTAGTTACCAACTACTTTTCGCTATACTTCATTCATTAAAAACATCCAGCGAGATAGCATTCTGAGAAAAGACTGAATTTTATTTGTGTTATTTTAATCCCTATTTTCTATTATAAACATTCTAAAACGAACATACATTGCGGAAGTTACATCTTCCGCAATGTATTGTATGAATTATATTACGTATGAAATATATCATTATATATACGTACCATGAAATATTCCACCAAGAGCTTGGTAACGAAACCAAGTTTGCAATCGTACCTACTTTCATTACTGAGAAAAAGTTGTTTTAGATAATCGGTAACAATTTTTTCTGGTGACAAGGAAATATATTTAAATTTTTAATTTTGATTTAAAATACAAACCAAAATACTGTGTTAAAATTTAGTGCTAATTAAACTAATATTTTTTGAGATATAATTTTTCAAATTGATGAATTTGATCTGTTTGAGAGCGCGAAATAACGGGAACTTATTTATTTGTGACTGCGATAAAGTACTAAAAAGACAAAAACAAAAAAATTTCTATTACATAGTTACACATGCAATATATCAAGCTAAAATTTGATAGAACTTGTTTATCTGTGGACATTCTTGTTTAAGTTTTATTCAACTCAAAACTCAAGTAACTATAATGGAAAGACCGACAATAAATAGCTTTTTCATTTATTTAAAATTAAGAACTTTCTTTACTAATAAGATATGATATAATAATTTATAATTCCTTTAAAACTTATTTCTGACAATCATAAAAAATTTTCCGCAAATTCTAAAGCAAAAAACTGCAAATATGTGAAGAAAACTATGCATTAAGTGATAGCCGCCTGAGTAAAGTGTACCCCGCCCGGGCAAGGCACACTTGTCAAGTAAACACCACCACCTGGTGGGACTCACTGTACAGTGACTCCTGCCCGTTAAGTGCTCCTCGACTCCTACACCGGCACCGATTTTTCCGGCACGTGTGCAAACGGCCTAATCGTAACACGTATCGATATCACGTATAACTCAGCGCCCTTGTGGAAAGCCCAAGATGTGTTCTATCAGTTCAAAGCGTATCTCTTCGAACTACTTGTCAGTATTTTTTCGACTGTGAGACTTTGTTTTTAAATCCAAGCCACGCCGCGCCGCCGCCGATAAAATTTGCGGCGGCGGCGCGGCGGCGCGCCGTAGTTATTTCTTCGGCGGCGGCGGCGTGCCCGATATTGTCGGCGGCTGGCGTAATCGGCGCGGCGCCCATCTCTATATTAGCATATTTAACAATAAAAGGTTAAGGGGTGAGAATGGAAGGAGAAAGAAGATATTGATACGAATGACTAAGCATTTCAATTGTCTTCTGTTTTTACATTAATTAGAATGACTGGCAGATAAAAGGTTAAAGGGTGAGGATGGGGAGGGAAGGTATTGATAGGAATGACTAAGCATTTCGATTGTCTTCTGTTTTTTTCTTTGATCTTCAACTGTTTCGATCTTCTTCTTTTACTACGTCATCTTCGTCGTCGCTTCTCTTTTTGATCCTCTGCTATTTTTGCATGCCCACTCTGCTCGTCATCTGTTTACGGCGACGCCATCTTGGATTTTCCAGAACACGCCATCTTGGATCCGCCATATTGGATTCAATGGTGGCCGCCATCTTGGATCGGCCATGACGGCAACTTCTGGTCACCATGACGTCACTTCCGGTCGCCATCTTGTTTTTTTCCAGTCGCCATCTTGTTTTTTCCAGTCGCCATCTTGAATTGTGACGTCACTTTGTCACATTGTCAAGGGGGATGGGTATCCCTTTTGACAATGAAGGCCTAGTTGATTCCAAGCTCATATATTTATCCATCAAAATGCATTAAGAATATAAGTCAAGTTAAAATTAATACTGCTAATAAGTAATGGGTATCCCCCTTGACAATGAAGGCCTAGTTGATTCCAAGCTCATATATTTATCCATCAAAATGCATTAAGAATATAAGTCAAGTTAAAATTAATACTGCTAATATGTGATACACTTTATGAAGAAGAAAAAATTGCATGATATTTTAACATTTGCTGTTACAAACAATATCCTGTGAAGAATCGCACGGAAAAAAGTACGAATATTAAAATTTTATTTTTTTACAATTTCGTTTAAATGTCAGTAGCAACCAAGTTTTATTAACAGCAACGTAATTATTAACTTAATTTTTGGTTAGAGTTTTAAAACAGTTTTACTCTCTCTCTAGCCGAGGACTAAGAGCCATTTCACACTTGCCCGGCAGCCGGCTAAATGGCACCGTATGCACACGGTGCGAGCGGTTTCACATCTATCCGGCAGTCGTTTAAACGGCATAGTCCCTTAATTTCATATCCACCCACCTGTTTTATTTTCTAAATTGTAAATATTTACGAAGAAAATGAAAGGGAGCAGATGACAGCGTGTTTTATAGTTTATCGACGAGCGAAAAGGAGGAAGAGAAATAGAAATGATATTTAATACCGAAACCTACGTAGCTCATTAAATCTTATTGTCATAGACAGTACAATGTTTTTCGATCTATTATTTCTTAAAAGAAGGGCCAAATAATTGCCTGGATTCACCACGTCATTGCTGGGATTGAACGATCTTTTGTATTTACTGCCTGAAAACGACCCGGCAACCGTCCAAAGTGGTGGAAAGCACGGGCTGCTAGCTGGTGCCATGCGCCGTTTGGGCGGCACATGGCACCTGCCGGGCGAGTGTGAAAGGCTCCATATACCTTTCAATAAATGACCGTGTAAACGGTGCCGTTTAGCCGGCTGCCGGGCAAGTGTGAAATGGCTCTTAGTATGAGGATTTCAATATTGTAAACTTCTGAAGGTAAGTTCGACATATTGGAGTGACTGTGAAAACAATTCCGTGTTGTTTTGCAGTGTTCATTACAATGCCAAGGAGAGGATGAGCTGACATCGTCAGTAGCTGAGGTCGTCGTAGTCAGTCATATGCGTGGCGAGCTAATACACGAGAAAACCTAACTGATCGGAAAGCCATCATCTTTGTTTATTTATATATATATATATATATATACCGGAATACAAAACAAAAAACATTGTTTACCAAAAAGCTTTATGCTGAACGTTAACTGCATTTATGAAAATTAAAGACATTGAATTCATTTGAACCAAAAACGAGTTTAATCAAAACTAAACTCAAACCTTGCAGGATGTGACCAATATTATCGATCTCAATGATTTGGAGTTAGAAAGTTGATTAGGATTGATAATCGCTTATGAAGTGTTGCAATCAAATCAATTTTAGGTGGTAAGAAGTTCACCGGATCATCTAGTTTTAAATAAGAAAGAATGTACTATACAGACAACCTCAACTAAGTCTTAACCCATTCAGATCGGCTAGCAATTTTAATACTTTTGTCAGAAACGGAATCTAATTTTTATGTTTTCTAGTGCATTTATATACTTTATAGTGAATATCAACAAAGAAAAAAAAATTTGAACAATTTGAACAATTAGAGAATATATTAGAAATGTGCCGCCGATGGGCGGCCTCCGCTCCTGGGTACCGTCGGCTAGGCCGCCAATCGGCGGCCTCCGATCTGAATGGGTTAAGGCCGTCATACCCTCCTCAGTCCTGATGTAGCATATATGCTACATGTGGTCTTTATTTTTTCTGGTGCTAGCATCATTTGTAGCGCGAGGTAGCCGGGTGTATTATCTGCTTTACAGTGTGCACTTCGTGATTGTACTTCGTTTTTTGTTTCACGCTGCAATTGACAGGTGTCAGCACTAATTAGAAGAGACATGTGTTTTTATATTTCACCATGGCAACAAGAATGGATGGTAATTATTGTGATTATCTTGTTTTATTAATTGTTAAGTGCACATAATTGCTTATAAACATTAATGAACGATGTGTATCTCAATTAAATGTTCAAAACAATGGCTAATTAGTACAATATCATGTTGTTAATGAGGTAGCATATACTCTACATTAGGCAACCACCTATACTTTTCTACATTTAAGTCACGATATTTTCATAACATATTTCATATTATTAAATATTTTATTGACTGAATTTGTAATTTTTAATGCTGTTTTTACTCTTGATAATGAAGTTTAACGTCAATATTCCTTATATTATTTTATATTTTGATTGCAATAATTACTTATGTATTAATTATTTAGTAAAATTTAAATTAGGTTAAATTTTATGCATAAAATATTTCAGTCTTGACGGAAACGGATATTATTGAAATGATAGACACTATCGACCCTAATTTATCCGATCTCGAGATAGATGTTGGGGAAGATGATGAAGAGGACCTTACAGTTCGCTCAATAACTCCAGTGTTTGACGAAAGTTCTTCAGAATCTGAAGATGATTCCATCCCTCCTGCTGAGATTCAGCGGAGGAGAATGGTTTGGAGACATAAAAACGAGTTAGTTGCTACTGTTGTCTGTGAGAGTTGTAGATGGAATTTGTAAGATAAAATTAAAAATTTTGATTAGTATCTCTCTAATTTCTAGTTTCCAACCTAATGTCAGTTCTAGACAAGCTTCATCTTCTGCACCTGGATTATCTGGCGTGAAAAAGCCATTTGAATATTTTTCTAAGTATATTAAGCCCTGTATTTTTGAAGATATGGCCCATTACGCCAATATTAGGTATGTAAAAGAAACTGGGAAGTCAATGGGCGTAACTGGAGTGGAAATTAGAAAACTCTGGGGAGTAAGTGTAGTTGCAGCCCTCCTAGGGTTCCCCAGACTCAGGATGTGCTGGGAAGAAAGAACGAGGTATCCATTGATTGCAGACCATGTAAAATGAGATAAGTTTTTAAACAATTTAAAGTTAGTAGACGATAATGCTGCCACTCCAGCAGAAAAACAGGACAGCTATTGGAAGGTACGCCCACTTCTGAAGGCTATCAGAGATGCTTGCCTAGTTAACACTCGAACGAAAAATATATCGATTGACGAACAAATGGTCCCTTTGGATATGTGAGGATGCGGAAGTATGTAAAAGGGAAGCCTCATGCAGTAGGGCTGAAAAATATTTTCATGGCCTCACCCTCTGGTCTGCCTTTTGACACCTTGCTTTACGAGGGAAAGGGAAGAGAAATTATGGCAGAAAAGACTCTAATTCCTGAAAACCTGGATGTCGGAGGTAGAGTTGTATTAAAACTCCCAGATTCATTACCAGCTGGGTCATCCATGTACATAGACCGTTATTTTACTTCTGTGGCTGTTCTTGAACAATTTTTGGTTTTGGAGGACAGGAGTATGCTGGCTAGTGGCACAATAATAATCAGTCGGTTGCCAAAATCAGTGCAGTTTAAAAGCAATGCTACTATGAGAAGAGAAGGCATGGGGAGCTATGACCAAGTTGTAAGGCATGATGATAAGTTGGCTGTGCTAAAATGGTTTGATAACAAACCTATTTACTTGGGGTCCACTGAGTACGGTGCCACACCAGTTGAGGAATGCAGACGTTGGTCTAAGAAGGACCGACAATATGTTCAGTTTCCACGCCCAGACGTAGTAAAAAACTACAATATTAATATGGGAGGTGTGGATCTACTTGATCGAGTTCTTGGCAAATATGCCATGAGGGGTAGGACAAAGAAGTGGACAATTAGGGTTATTCACCATTTTTTTTACTTTGCCATTGCAGGAGCTTGGCTTGAGTATCGCCATAGTGCTCGAGAAGAATGTCGGGCAAAGGAAGACATCCTGACTTATTACCAATTTAGGTTGGATATTGCAGAAAATTTAATTTATTTTGCAGAGGGGGAGAATCAGGAAGATGAAGATGATGACGGGGAAGATGAAGAAATGGAGGTTGATGATGAAACACTAAAATTACATCATCCTAGGATTCCAGCTGTTGTTCCACAAATTCAGGATTAGGAAGGCTGAGGCCATGCATCTGCCAGAGATGATGAGTCAATATCAAAAGAGTAGATCTCGGTGTAGACTGCAAGGATGCAAAGGGTTTACTTTTGTACGTTGTATAAAATGCTAAGTTTTCCTGTGTTTCACGGAAAAAAGAAACTGTTTTTTAACATTTCACAAAAAATAACAATGAAAAAGGCGTTATAACTTTTAAAATTCTTTATATTATAGAAAAGGTTTAATAAATGTTTCATGTGTTCAAAGTATTTTGTACCTCTTTGTTATTTTCCTCTTAAAAAACCTGCCTATAATTGACGGCAGTAAGATCGTACCTAGGCAAATAAATGTCCTGCTTGAGTCCTGATGTAGCATATATGCTACATGCTGTAAAATGTAAATGGGCTTTTACATATTTTTTTGCAATATTTTGTATAATTTAAACCAATAACTACTCAATAATCGAAAAAAAAAAATAAATAAAATTGTTCAATCAATTGTTGGGACTGAGGAGGATACACGGGGAAATATTTCCTGGAAATATTTCCAGAATAGAACATGTTTTAATTTTGACCAATCAGGAAAGAGTGTCGGCCATAACTGGAAATTATTTCCAGGAAATATTTCCCCGTGTATGACGGCCTTTATATAAAAGATTCATAAGACAGGAGGCTATGGGGATTTCTTCAAAGAAGATACTCCTAAAGCACGAGCGAGCAATGAAATTTCCCTAAAGTAAACGCACCAATTATAGTGGTGAGGGTTAGATCATCGTTATTTCTCTTTACTGGTGCGATATTCTTCATGGGCGTTGTACGGCAAACTGAAAGGCTACCAGGACTTGCTTCCGCCTATCGTACGGTACCGCAGCGGGCTTCCCTCAACCCTTCTCCGTGACTCCGCATGCTTTACGGCCTGATGCAGCGTTGCGACCTTTTCTTATCTAAGTGTCTTTAAAAAACTCTCATGATCATAATACTCATTCAAATTCAAATCCAAAATAGGCAAAGTGTTTAAAAAAAATTCTCTATAACGTGTAAACCTTGAAATTTTATGTTTTGTTATAATAACAAAAATATTTTCCAAAAAAGCTGTAAAAATAAGATTAGAAAAAAATCCTTTCCATTCTATAAATTTCATGTTATTCCAATGTTCAAAACCGTTTTCAGATTGACAATCAGATCAACCATTCTTGAGCTAGAGGGACCGTAAATTTGACCCTAGCGGTGCTGCCATCTAGCGAAAAAAAATTGTAACTTTTTTGGGATGATTCGCCTTAAGTCTTCTCCATCTGTGATTGACCATGAGGACTTTTGTAAAATAAGAGCACTGTGTAAGGTTAAAACTAGACAGTGTTGCAAAACTTACCGTATTTGACAGCATATAAGACGAGCCGGCATATAAGACGCACCGGCAAATAAGACGCACCCTCATTAAGTTGGTTACTCACTAGGAAAAAAAGTTTTAATAGTCCGTGCGAAAGCGCGGTACCACAATAACTTAAAATGTAGTTTCTTTTAGTTGTCACATTTCGTAAAAGCCAAATATTAACACAATCATTGAATGCAATGGTAAAATTGCCGAAGAGGACTGTTTGGGAAAATTTTTTTTTATAAAAAATAGCCCTTTTTCGATGATATTTTCAGGGAAGACACTTGAAATATTGCGGCAGTAAAATTGCCGAAGAGGACTGTTTGGGAGAAATTCTACATCTCCCTTGATACTGGATATCTAAAGTGAAATTTTACCTAATTTAGGGAAAAAGGTGCGTCTTATATGCCATCAAATACGGTATATGCTTTCTGTTGAGCTGTCTATACCAAATAATATTAAGTCATTTTGGAATTATGTTTACTCTTTAAGGAAGACAAATTATTTGTACCTGATACTCTCTACGTAGTATGTATGTAGTACTACTATTATACTAGGTTACTTATTATCAGGTACTACTAGTATACTATGTAGTACCTAATGTACTTTCCTGTGTACAATGGTAAACTTGCTGATAACTCTGTAGATATTGCCAACATGTTTGCTGGTTATTTTTCCTCTGTATATGCTGATTGCCATAATTACTCTAATACTGCTAATTTATCATCTGTATATTTTCCTTTCCAAATCTCCCATTGTGGGATTACTTATGATAATATTCTTAAAAAACTTGAAAATTTAATCTCAACAAAGGTATGGCCCTGATGGTATTCCAACTCTGATATTAAAATGGTGTAGGATATTACTAGCTTATCCTTTATACATTTTATTCAACATGTCCTTATCTACTGGAATATTTCCTGATTGCTTTAAGACTAGCCATGTTGTACCAGCATATTAATCAGGCAACAAATCAGATATAAAAAATTATAGGCCGATTGTAATTCAATCATCTTTAGCTAAGATCCTTAGTTTATGACGATTTATCTCCCCTACTTCATTCAGTTATAATTCCGGAACAGCATGGATTTATGAAAGGTACTGTTACTAACCTTTTATCTTTCCAGCCTATTTGTCATGGTGCTTCTCAGCAAGGTAAACAAATTGATGTTATTTATACTGATTTTAGCAATGCTTTTGACAGTGTTAATCACATGAAATTCTGTGTACTGAGTTAGCTGCGATAGGTTTTGGAGGTGTAATGTTACATTGGTTTCATAGTTACTTAACTAATTGTAAACAAGTTGTCAAAATTAAATCACATCTTTCCTATGAATATCTGGCCTTGTCTGGGGTTCCTCAAGAATCTCATCTGGGTCCATTGCTTTTTATTTTTTATAAATGATATTGCTGATGTTATAAAACCTAATAACTTCCTTCTATTCGTAGATGATTTAAAATTATTTCATACTATTGAGGACTGTCACTTTCTCTAAGCTCAGCTTATTAAACTTAATGATTGGTGTATCAATAATCTGATGGATTTAAATATTGACAAATGTTATGTCATATCACTTAGTAGGATACAAACCTATAAATGTTGATTACTACATTGATTCTAAAATAATTGAAAGTGTCAGTGACAAAAGACCTAGGTGTATATTTTGATTATAAACTGAATTTCTCCTCTCATATTGATTTTGTTATACGTAGCAGTTTTTTGGTGCTATTTTGCCTTTTTTCGAGTAAACTTACTAGAATTTGTACTCGATTTGAAGAATTCAACAAGAAGTATGAAAATGTTAGGTTTTCTACATAAAAGCAACAATGACTTCCAAAACCTTCATGCTCTAAAGCATATGTATTGTTCCCTTGTTCATCCCACCTTAGAATATGCTTCATGTATATGGTTCCTCCATCAGGCAACTTATCAAGCTAAATTATTCAAAGAAGGTTCATCCGTTTCATTACAATTAAACTACACTACCCAACTGATAATATTCCATATTCCAAGATAATGTATGAATTAGGGTTTCCAACCCTTCAGCAATGTAGAAACCTTCAAGAATTATTGTTTCTTTATAGATTAATCCATCCTGTAATTGATTGTCCTTATATTTTGCAAACTGTTAATTTCAATGTTCCATCTTGTAAAACCAGAAAAACAATTTTATTTAATGTTAAGTTTTAGCATAATAATTACTTTTCTACAGAGTGAAAAAAAGACAATGATTAAATGGTTAATTTAAAATAGAGTTATGATTCCCTAAAGGTAAGGAAAACTTTTTTTTTATATTTTCATATTTAAGTTTGGTTTATCATAATTCCTTCTATGACTCATAAGTCTACATTTTGGTAAGTGAATGTTTGAAAAGACTATTTACAAATTTTAAAAAAGATACATCAATGAAAGGGTCATATAAATCCAATATTTAACGAAAAATACCTTCATTGTATTCTGAACAACAAAAAAAAACTCTTTCTCTCTCTAAACTCTCATAAACACTATCATTATTAGGTAATCTTCACTTGAAAATGAAGCTTTGTAGTAAATAAATGTGGTTTCTGTTAATTAGTAATGATAATTAATGATTATTTAAGCCAAATACAATATCTTCATCCTATCGTTCAGATTATGAAATATTTATCACCATCCCCAGTATGGTTTTGAACCACATTGGCACGCATGTTATGCTACATTAATAAAAAATGGCACTCTTGCAGCAAAAAGTTGACCAATTCTGGTGTAGAAAGATCTACTTAGATTTAGTGGCCATACCCAATTAAAAATATTCTTACAATTGATGATCAATACATATGCTCCATTCTCATGATGTATCTTATAAAAGTCAGCACTCATTAGTACATGCCTCAAAAAGGAGAATTTTTACTTCACTAGTGAGTTTGAGGTACATATCTTTCTAAAACAGAAATGTTTCCATAATTTTTCATAATTAAAATTAAACAACAGATAGAGACCAAATAAAAATAATTTTTATTAACAATTTGCCCTGCTGCATCAAGTTCATTACAACAGAAAACATTATCAATCATATATAAGAAGATTAGAAGAGGAAAATTTTTATCAGTTTCTTCCAGTTGCAGAACCATTTCCTGGTTTTATATCAACATTCATCGGAGGAACATGGAAGAAGTACAGCTGTAAATAAGAGTAAAGCACCATCTTGATAAACTGCACTTCAGTTTATTAGCACAGCATACAGTAATGAGCATTCCAAAAATAGTTTTAATATGCATGAAAATATTACCATAAATCCAGCAGCAAGAAGAAGATGCAGAGCCAACATGCTCAATACAATGGCACATGACACTTGCCGTTGGTTGCTAGCAACTGCTGGCCAAATAGTCATAAGCAATACTGAACCAGAAAGCACTGCTCCAACAACCACCAGGAGCCACTGTAGCCATCCAATCTGAATTACCCACAGTATCTAGCAAGTAAACATTTTTAATTACAAAACTGATGGTAATAACCGAGTGTGTATAGGCGGTTCACCATCATTAAGGCAAAAATTCTCCCCATTTAAAATGCATAGGCCCATGTATTTTAAACGGGAGAAATTTGTGCGACATTGCTAAATTTGCGTAAAATGATAGAGTTGGTCGAAATTGTTTCAATTTTTTTCAGTGTTTAGTATCAATCAAAAATTGAAACAATTTCGACCAACTCCATCATTTTACGCAAATTTAGCAACGTCGCACAAATTTCTCCCGTTTAAAATACATGGGCCTATGCATTTTAAACGGGGAGAATTTTTGCCTTCATGATGGTGAACCGACTAATGTGACAAGAGTTTTTAAATCAAGTTGAGTTCAAGAACATGGCAGAAGCAATAAGAGAAATAAGGCTTTTATCAGTTAACTGGAGTGATGTCAAGGCACCGACATTGTTATTAATTTAAGAAAAGTATGTCATCATTTGACCACTTGTGGCCATTTTCTAGATATGTGCCTGATTCTTGGCAATAATGATATAAAATAAGCTTCCTTGAACTTTTTTTATCACCCCCTAAAGTGTATGCCACTCAGGAAATATACTCACAGATACTGGAATGTAAATGGAAAGAGAATAGCCATATACACAGACTATTTCCATGAATGTCAACTGAGCTTGATTACCACACCACCATATTGCTCCCCAAAGTGCAAGAGGTATGATCCAAGCATATGAAAAGATGGCTGTGGCAGCATATGTAACTGTAACAGAAATTAAGAGTTATCTTCGTGCAACAACCAGGAATAATGTTTCAGTAAAAGCATTAGAGTGAGGAAAGGTATTAAAAGCAAATAATCACCTGTATGAAATTCATATTTCCAGTGATAATTCCCTAGAGAAGCAGTTTGCAGGTAATTAGCTAGATTTCCACTGATGGCAATTGTAAAGACTAATGTAACACAGATCCAAAATGGACCTACAATGAAGTAGAGAGAAACAGTAAATGAGGTATCAAAAAGTTAGTTTTGATTCATCTAACTTAAATTTTCATCTAAATCACACTTGAACTCTGTTTACTACAGTACTGAGGTTCTTTAGGGTTTGAACATTTCTGGAATACTGTATAACAGAACTTTTTAATTTCAATGTGTTCAGCCTCTGCACCCCAAAGCATTTAAAAATGTTCAGCAAACTTACTGTTCCCTTGTCTTTTATTGTTTGGCAGCACTCATTTCAGGGTTTGTCAAGAATTTTATAAAAGTCATATATGTTTGAGGTATGAAGAAATAACTACGCAAATATAAGAAGTAGAACAGCAAAATTCAAAATAAAACATACACAGGGTTAAATGAAAATTTTATATTGTGAATAAAATATTATCATGAACTTGTCTAAACTGGTTCTAACCAGCGATTTTAAGGTTCACCACTTGAGGGTAATATTATAAAAAATGACCTCATGGTAGAGGACTAATAAGGTAAAAAGTTTCATAAGCAGGGTATGTTTCTAAGTGAACTGACTCCTTCCCACTTTTGGCTTTTACCCAAAACTGATCACATTTTGCAGTCTGAGCCTCAGAAAGGTCTTTGTTGTCCATTCAGCACAGATGCCTTTCTTTCAGTTCTATACCATCAGTAAATTTTGGTTATTTGAATGTACGGAATTTTAATTATAAGTTAAGAACATTGCTTACTCACAAAAGTCTATCATCTGAGGCTATTTGCTGAGAAAAAATGAAATGGCATGTTTTATACTTTTTCTTTGACAATTAAGTAGTTATCAAGCCCAGAATGTAGCATTGCTGCATCAGTAACTGCACATTAACAATAATTATCTGCAGATAAGAGGAGTAACACATTCTCATCAAAGTTTTATAGTTTTAGCATACATCTGTCCTAAAAGACAGCCCCTAAACTATCAATGGCCTATGAATGTAGTGTAAATCAGCAATCATCATCTGGGTAATTGTATTGTATAGTGTATTCGTTATTTTGTCCTGTCTGTAATTTTTCAAATAAACAAATTTCATTTTTATGCACCAGGCATCACTGTCTTACGATTGCTACAAACATTCCCCTAGATTCAGGCATTGACCTTGACTATCAATAGCTCAATAAACATGAATTTTAATATTTATTTGGTTTTAGTATTGTTACATCAATAAATAGTTTGTCGAGTGATTCTTTTTAATTTTATAATGGTTTTAATTGCTATTTATTTCATTCTAATATTTGTATCTGACCTGTAAGATGACCCTAGATATTGGGGCCTATTATTTATGATTAAACAATTGTCTTATCTGTAGGAATATGCTGTAAGCAAATTTATTTTAAATAGAGCTGGTAGCATCACAATTGCAAAATTAAGTTTAGCCAAAAATGATTTTTTTCTAGAATTTTGCTATTATATTAAAAATCGCCAAGGGCTTCATATTATATTCATTAAATGAACAGGAAAATATAAAAAATTTATAAAATCAAAAAATCACGTAGTAATCATGGAAGCATACCATATAGATCAGGGTTTGGCTTGATATAATTCTGAAGATAATTGCTCCCAGGTCTTGGAATCATTGACCACATTATTCTATCAATGACTTTGTGAGTGTCAACATTGAAAAATTGCTGATAATATTCAAAAGTCCAGAACGAAGGGTTTCCAGTCCCAGCATTTTGAGATCCATCAAAATTCTTTCCCTGGAAAAGGGAATTCAGAATTAACACCATAAGTCTATCATAATAAATTACTACAAACACAAGTATTGGAAAATTTTAGAGGAAAAACTTGTTATAAATTGAAAACATAATAAAGGTACATTATACAGGCATTCCACAATGAAAAATACTTTCTAAAATATATTACTTTAAATAACAAAAGTGAAACACACTTTATGTGAGAAAATTAATGTCTAAATAAGTCATAGTTAACATTAATCACCAATAAAACCTTCGACTCTTAATGGCTGTTCCCACCAATGTGCCACATGGTCCAAAGTAATATGCATAATAATGCTATGTGCATTAGTAAGCTATGCGCATACTAATGCACATAGCATGACCATTATTGATTCTCCAACCATACGTTCAAGTAAAATTAGTTCAAATGACATTTTAATATCGTGTTTAAATTTAATAAAGTTATACCACATAATATATGCTTAAAATAATCAATAATTTTCCCAAGAGAATACATTGATCATTCAAAATGTCACGTAAGCAATTATAATAGATTTCAAATATTATATATTCGGGGTTTCAAAGTTTTAATTTAATATTATAAACATACAGTTTTTGTTCCAAAAATAAAACCAATAAAAAATACAATTGGATACAAGCCACATTCATGGAACAATGGTAATGTTTCACCATTCTTAATTTCTTATTCTTTATAATTAATTCTAGGTTCATGCTGAATTAGATATAATAATAATTGAATTTAATAGGGTAAATTCTAGTCAGATTACAGATTACTCTTACAATTAACAGTTGACACAACAAACACCCAGTCCCATCTGTTTAGCCAAGACTTGATTCCGGGAACTCAGTGCTGGAAAGATTAGGCACTATATATTTAGTTAGTTAATTTTCATTTTAGGTGAATAAAAATTTATTTAAATTAATAAAAACAATAAAAAAACAAAGAAAAGGTTGTGTATGTCACATGATTTAAGTTAAAACATGATTGTTCCGTGGAGGTTGAGACACATGGCTATATCTGATAATATATCCTCTGATGAAGATAGAGTTAACTATGACCTTTTCTTCCAACTGTTGGTGGCTGAACAGAAGAGAGCGAGTGGCCAATGAGAGGCCACCTCAACTTTCCCCTCTGACCCCCTCACTTTTCCCCACCCTTCCCCTTCATGCGGTCGACCAGTATTGCCAGTACTTGCAAATAAATGCAAGTAGGGGGCAAGGCGATGACATTCTGCTACTCTTGGGTAGAATGCAATAATATTCCTTTCTGCCATTGTGCCTGATGAAATGCCACAAAATCAAAGCACCCGCTAAACTTAATACACTAACTAAGAGAGTGAGTAACTCTGAAGGCTGACGTGAACTGCTCGGAGGTCAGAGAGAGACTGAGTGCCCCCCACCTTCACGTTCTGTGATTGGCTAGAAAAGTGAAAGGCACATATCCGAGTTCTAGCTCAGCCACCAACAGTTGGGAAAAATGATATAGTTATACATGAGGATACTAATAGAGGGATGCAAATTCATAGCCTAAACCATAATTTCCAAAAAATCTTTTGGTGCTATGGAACCATTACTGAAACCAGCAGAAAAAATAGAAAACTCTGCTCTAAGTGTCATGCCTATTGATTTTTGTTGTTGATTTTTACATAAGAAATGCATGGCATGATATTTCAGATTCTTTTTGTTTCATTTCCCAATTGCTTTTTAGGTTTGTTAGAAAAATATCTGACCTTTGGCTGGGGGAAAATATACTGGCATACCTGGAGTGTTGGATACCTAATCACCCTCTAAGTCCAGGATACTCAACCTGGTGCCCGAAGCGACCTTTCACAGTGCCCGCCAAGCTTCAGTAAAAAGATTTTTTAATTTGCTAAAACAGAATTTCTTGGGATGCGCTAGCAGGGACTGAGTGGTGGCTCCACCTGGATGGGGTCAGAGACATGGTTGGTCTGGTCTTTGGCTTCGTAAACATCCAGGGTGATGGCGTGTCTAAACTTTATCCCTCTTATTGCCTCTGTCCAGATTAACAAGATGTGTATCTGTGTCATATTTTGTTCATAATGCAAATGCGTGATTCAGCTCAGCACAGATTTTCTGGTTATCAAATTCCCCCTAATCAATGGCTAAATGCTACTTTTCACAACACGGTGGCGCACATACAACGAAAACCTTCAAACCACATTTATTTCACGAAATCAAATCTTCTTCAGAGATAAAGACTTTCCCACATTGTGAGGTTGTAATGAAATTATATACGTTGTAATATTCTCGATATTATTTACCAAGGAGCCTTTTTTAAAATGACCTACGGTTAACTAGTGAAGTGATAATATTGCCAAGGTATGGCCAGAATAGCAACCTAGACGGAAATGTTAAGTGTTGCCCACTTCGCTTTCTGATATGCTCTTGGGTGCCCTGGCACCAAAAAAGGTTGAGTCCCCCTGCTCTAAGTAGTCTCCTTGGGACTCCAAACACTTCTCCCAGCGGTGCCGTCATGGAAGCATTCCGAGAAAGCATCTTTCGGAATGGAGTTAGCTTGGCTGTCATCACATCCATAATGACTAAAATGGCGTTCTTTTCAATGATCTCTTTAGTTTGGGAAACTGTCAGAAGTCGCAGGGCTCCATCTCAGGAGAGTAAGGAAACTGTTGAAACACATGAGTCTGGTTTTTTGCCAAAAAAGGTTTGAATCAAGTGCGAGAAATGTGCTGGAGCATTGTCGTGAGGAAAGCACCAATTTCCTGTTGACCACAATTACAGTCTCTTGCACCGCACAGCATCACTCAGATGATGGAGGACATCCCTGTTGAACTTTTTGGTGATTGGTGGTGTGTACTCTGTGGTGCGTACTCCTGGTATACCACACTGTGGGAGTCAAATCACTTTGACATTGCTGTGCACTTGGCCTTCTTTGGTCTTGGTGATGTGGAATGCTTCCACTGTGACGACTGGGATTTGGTTTCATGGTTGTACCCGTACACCCAGGACTCGTCACCAGTGATTATGGTGTTCATAAAGTTGGGGTCACTGTTTATGGAGTCCTGCATGTCCTGTGAGACTTACACATGAAGTTGCTTTTGCTCCGCTATCAGCAGCTTCAACACAAATTTCACTGCCACTCTCTTCATGGCCAAATCTTCGGTCACTATGGAATGTACCGAAAATGATGCCCACCTCTTGCTCAAATTCTTGGATATTCACACTGTGGTTCCCCATCACCACAGAGTTCACTTTGGCAATGACCTAGTCATTTTGGCATGTTGATGGCCAACTGGAGCGTGGCTCCCTCTCCACCGATGTGCAGCCATCTTTAAACTGGTTGTACTAATCTGTATAATGCCCTTAGCATCATCATCAAAAGCCGTCTGAATCTAAAAAATGGTTTTCACCTGGCTCAGTCCCTCAGCCCAGTTTCTGGCAAAATTTGATGCAGTGGTACTGCATCAGTTGTTCCGTTATTTTTCTTGCAATGAAAAACTGACGAGAGCACTACAGGTGCGATCGTCAGGTGGGAAAAATTCAAGGTTGACTCATGTATGCGTGCTTGATTCAAATCCATCATGTTTATACACAACAAAATATGGTTGGATACTTCTCTAACAGACCTGGTATGTTAAAACATAGATAAATATGATTATATATAGGTCGATCACATTGGAAAATTGAATTACGGAAATAATATTAGTACATTTGAGATATAGAAAAATGGCTTTATAACTTCGAATCGTAATAAGAAATGTATGATTTAGAATTTAGAGTAAATCAAGCATCATTGCCATATAAATCTGTTTTATGGTTGTTATTTGGAGCGTAATGAATGTTAGCAGAATGCACCATCCTACTGTCACTATATATTTAAAACAATATTTTTTAACTAATGCAGTGAGTACATTATTATGAATGCAAATTAGGATCGTGAAAATACAAGAAATATTTATCAGTCTTATACAAAATTTCTTAAAATCCTACCTCCCATCATCAAAATTTGCAATAAAATATTTTAACTCCTTGTAATATGGTTACAGTTTAGTCTGGCTGCTCTTTTGGAACATTCTATGATGGACTCTTCCTTTCTTACCCATTATTTGCAGTCCATGTTTTTTCTGTCAATGCATTCTAAGTTTGTTTGGGTCCTTAGTCCAAACGAGAAAATCATACAAAATACATCGGGATGTAAATTGTAGTTATGTAAGACTGTGATTCCATTTAGCACGTATTTACTAAAAATTATTTGAAGCTACCCTTCTTTGTACATGTTTATATTACCTATGGTATATCTCATAGATCAAAGTCAAAAAAAGCTCAATGGTGAAAAGTAAAAACAAAAGAAAAATGAGAAATACTCTATGGGCTTGCTAATCATTCTGGTTAAAATAACACAACAGTTTCTCATTCATCAATATAATAATAGCATTTTTTCTAATACACCCACACTCATACCCAAAAAGGGTATAAAGGGCTAATAAAAATTGGACAAATATTATTATAATATTTTAATAGCATACTGTTAAATTAGGGGAAAACCAGATCATGGAATTAAAATAATTTTTCATTTAATATTTCATACCCCAGTCTAAATATAACTCTTAAATAGACAAATATAATATCATTTGAAAAATTAAGAGTTAAACCACCACATACAAAAAATCCAAAATACTGAGAAGTTTTCTGAGTAGCTATTTAGGATAAAAAAGGCAGCTAAAATAGACTTAATTTTCTTTAATTGAGTAAATTTAACCAATTTAATTTTGACCAACAAGAAAAAATGGAATTTCACTTAAAAACATTGATACACATATGAAATATAGGAATTGACATGGGCTGTGTCCCTGCGTTAATGCTATACCCCTCCTAAAGTCAAATATGTTGCTCCATCCCAGGCCAGGTGGGAAGAGAGCCAGTAAAATGCAAAGAGGGCTTAGTACAACAACGCAAGGCACTTGGTTTGGCTTGCTATGCTTTGAAGTATATTTGGACATGGCAGCGAGCGTGTGGACTTAAAGGCGATGAGATAAGGCAAGAGAATGAAAGGAGAAAGTTAACAAATTCTTGACTGAGCAGGCTGTTGCTTAGGAGAACTCCATGTCAAATCAAAATAAAAGGAACAACTTTTTCTAAGAGAAACTGAATCCTGAATTAATAAATTAGTATACTCCATAGGATTAATATAGTGGTATTTATGATGGATAATTTAATCTATTAAATCTAATATCTAGTTTCACTTGGGATGAAACAATGTTATTATAAGAAATTATTCAACATGAAATTAAAACCAAGGGATAATGAGTTATTTCCATTCTGAAGTAATGATATTGAAGAATAGAGAAACTGTTTTGAAATACCACCAAAAACTGAAAATTTCAGTCTTGTGATTTACCACTAAGTAAGTAAAACTACTTTTGATGCAACAAAGAATGTACAATTTAAATTAATACATACAACTCAAAGCAACAAAATTTGGGCCATAGCAAACATAGATCTATTAATTGGCAATTTACAAACCATTCAAATAATGGAAACTTAATTGCTATAATTTATTGTCGGATGAGTAGAGGGAATTTAAAACTATTTAACAATTTGCTAGCACTATATCTTCATTTTAATTTAAAATGACAAATATGAAATAAAATATTCTTTCCAGATGTATAAAATTTTATTGAAAACATAATTATATACAAAAAGTACAATGTAAGGGTCATAATTACTTGACATTGATGCAAAGCTTTAAGAATTTCAAAAGTTGTGACCTGAAGAGCTTTCAATTATAAAATAATGAGATTCATATAGACTTCTCTGCAATTTTTGATGATTGATTCATTGGAGTTAAACTCTGATTCACATCAATGAAGGATAATTAGTTCCTATTTAAACATTATACCATCACAAATAGTTATTTACTTAAACAGTAACACGGGAAAATGTTTAACAAACAAAAGAATTGCACTCAAAAACTATGAGTAGAAACTTCTCTCATGCCTTTGATTAGGAATTAAATCATAGGAAAAATCTTTTCATTTATATAAACGAATGAATTTCCAGATATATCAACAGTTCTCATTAGGAATTAATACCATAAAAATATCTATGCTGTAAGTTTACAATCGACTAATAGCATAAAAAGGTAACTTATAGCTGGTAAGATGCAGCATTTGTGCCATACAGCTGAGTTAGATTAGGTGACAACTTCTAACACAACTTAATATCATTGGCTCCTCTTTTGAGGGCTAAAGCAAGATTCTCTACCTTAATGGAAACTTAAAGGTGAAAACTTGGATAAAAAATTAAAATCAATAAACATTGGTAATTACAATTAAGGAAATTATCAATAAATGAATAATTTCAAAGTGATAACTCTTCAAAAGTGAAGTACTGACTGAAGCTAATGGATGATTGCATAAGACAAGTATAGTAATTTATTAATGGTGAATAGGAGAGGGAAATATAAAAAAGAAACTCATGAAGCATCACCATCACTAAATATACACACAGTCTTTGCTAAATAAAAAAGCTGTTGTAGGTCACTATGTCTGTATGCCATTTATACAGATTTTCCCTGAAAATTTTAATTCTAATGGGTTAACTGTCAAATGCTCCCACTCAGCTTAAACTCACTGAGATAAATTAACCATATTCTCTTAAATAAATTAATATAGATTACTCTAAAAAAGAATTACCTTTAATAATGGAGCTCTACCCTTCTACACCAAGATACCTGGTAGATTTTCATCAGGTTTCTTTTTTGCTTCAATGTGAAAGCATATTACCCAGAGAAAAGATTTATTTTCTCCATATAATGACAGTTCCTATAAAAATTCATGGCACACCTTCCATTGTTAGGATTTATGACTTACCCAATATTATTTTAGGGTAAGATGTAAGAGGTTACTTCCTAGTCTCAATCTCGCCCTAATAAATTCCTTTTTTTATTATCCTGCTACCCTTCAAGGGTTACTTTACTCTAGTAATATAATGGCTGTGACCTAGGGATCTTGCTCAGGGAAAAATTCATTCAGCAAATTAGAAGCTATGTAATATGAGTGGATATATCCGTGAATAGTTCCAAACTTTTTATTTAAAAAAATGTTGATTTTTTGGATGGAATAAGCTTTTGCTAACTCCATGTTCTTCCAATTCACGATGAATGATCAATGTCAAGATTTTATCTTTAAAAGTACTGCTACAGAGTACTTCCACCACTGAATTTAAGAGAAACCCTTAGTCATATATAAAAGGTGAAAGTATAGCTAACAAGGCAAAATTTCTCCTGGCTTTTGTTCATCTAAAGACAACCACAAAGACTCCAAAAGTCTATTTAAATTAGAGATTTAACATATTTGGAACTTAAGTTCCCAGCAAATCAATAAATTACAAGTAATGATATTTGTATTTCTTGTCATTAAAATTAGTTGAAAGGGAATCAATACTGAAGGAAGTTTTATCAGGTTTCCAACCAGGTTACTGACAGGAGACCTGTGGAGATAACAGTCGAAACATCGGACCCGTTCCTGTCAGTAACCCAGTTGGAAACCCGAGAAAACTTCCTTCAGCACCTTTACTGGGAAAGCACCAGATCTTTCTTGGAATCAATACTGTTCTTGTAAATTCGAACCAAGTTTCTAGGAGCACAAGAGATGTTGTTAATAAAGGAGTGTATTGCATGTCTTGATGGCAGCATGCCAACCTAATGACAATGAAGACTTGATTATAAATCCTGGATAGGCAAGGTTGTTTGATTGAAATGGTTAATTGTAAGAGTAATTTTAATAAATTAACACAAATATGTCCAGATTTTTAAAGCTTAATTTTCACTAAAATATTAAAAAATAGTTGAATAACAAAATTCAACCAACCATTTGGTCAAATTGCAATAATTATAGTAACTAAGAAAAAGTCAATAGGGTAAAACAAGGATCTCTTCCAGGATTTGCATTCAAATAAATTTCAGATTGAAAAAATATATAATAAATATGTCATGAATTTTGTTTTTATGTAATATAAGTTATTTTGATGACAAAAAGTTCTTAACAAGAAATTATTTAAGTTTTAATAGTGTATATTGATATTAATCTAGAAGCTATAAAGAAATACAGAGGAAATCACAGGGCCTTATTATAGCTGTAAGTAAGTTGCCTAAAATGAACTTTAATGTTCAATACCAATGCAGGTAGCAGCAATGATGATTGAAGAATATTGTAACATAAAAGTTAAGCAGTAAATACTTGAAATCATTCAACTACATCAACTACATGAGAGCTAAATTCTGCACACTTATTCCTTAGAATGCCATGAAAGACCTCATAGTGATGATTCAGAGACTTAACTGTGTGCAGCTTGGTTTTACCTCCCAAGGCTCCATTATTAAAACATCCCACAAATACCCTGCGTGCTCTGCAATGAATAAGAGCCATAGCACACATTGGGCATGGCTCTTGGGTTACATACACATCATAACCAGTGCATAAATACTGAGAACTTAATGAATCTGAAAGAGGTCTTTTGCATCCCTTATCCATGTTTGGTTGCATAAACCACATTCCATTTTCTACAGGCCAACTGCCACCACATTGACTCTTTGCCACCAAGTCAATTGCAACCAAAGTTGCATGTTTAAGAGAATGACGAATACGCATATCATATCCGACAGCAACGATCCTGTTTTTCTTAGGATCTGCAACCACACATCCCACTCCAACACCACCATTTTTTAAACTGACTGATGCTGAATGAAGAGCAACGCTCATAAAATGCTCCTGCAATTTCTTGTCTTTTGAATCAAAAAGTTCTCCATTTAATACTTTTTCCAAATACTTGTTGACAAAGAAGTTGCACGGCCATGCAAACAAAGAGTTTTCATACTGCATTCTAGTTTTTGGAGAAAAAGCAGGAACTCCCAATCTGAATGGAGTTGGATCAAGTCCCTCAAAATCAAATCCTTTTTCTTTCAATTTTCTCACACAGTCATCTGGAGATAGATTTCCAACTAAATGCAGAATCACACAAAGTCCAGTCTCTTTCAGCATCGCAACCCTCTTAAGATGTATTAGTTCAGGAATAGGGGATATACTATTCAAAACTTCCACAATTGCAGAAGTCTTCCTTTTATCAAGTATGTGTCCAACATATACATTAATACAATGTAATTCAGCCGTATATTCCTCACTCAACACAGGTTCGATATTCCAGGTTAAAGTTTCATCATGGGAGCATTTCATCACTGCTTCTAAATCTATCTTAGAAAAGTCTACATTGGCAACATTTTGACGATGGATACAGCAAAACCATTTTTCCTGAAAAACATGGATTTACCAACCTGAGTAAATTTAATACATAAAATTACACCAATACATTAGCAAATCACAACCACAGCCTTTAATAGCAGTGGCCTTGGTACACAATTAGAAGTAGTTCAGAATAACAGGCATGAAATAACGTATTGGAAAAATTCACCTAAAAATAGAATGTGATTCCATACTGTAAGACTGAACTAATGCTTAACCTGAAAACATTTATCAAAGAAAATACTAAAAGAATCCAACCAAAGTAGGCAAATTAGAAGACATTCTTACATATTTTCAGTAATTGCAAACACATTTTAACACAACAAAACGCAACATTTTTGCATACTGATAGTGATTTTTAAAAAACTCAACCTTCCATCACCAAAAGTTAGCAAACCTTAGAAATTGTTAGCATAAAGCATGTTTAAGTCCACTGATTGAGAAGCGAAAGTGAGTGATTCCTAGCATCCATCCATAAGCAACGACTATCACGAGGGAGGAGAGGTTACCCTTGGAATCTGTATCAGCACTGATTTTATCTCCTATATTCCAAACAATCAAACCATTCGGTGCCAAGTTTAGTATGAAAACAAATCCCAGTGGTGGATGTGAATATGATGGAACTCAATTAAAAATTCTGGTGCTATCTAGAGGGGTCGTCGCCGATAAGAAACAAGAGACAATGTGCTAAGATGTACGGAGGGATAAAGGGAAGAGTGAAACTTGTGAGAAGTTTCTAATCAAAGCTCCCTGAAGCATCTTTGCTGAGTAAGGATGAGCGGAAACAAATGCATGAATTAGGCGACGATAATTTTTGCATTTAAGATTTTCTTCCTTATGAAGAAGATAACCTGCCTCAGATTACTGTTGGCTTGTCTCTCACATCAATTGATGATTCCACAATACCCCTACTCTTTATACCAATACTTCAGAAATAACCACTCATTATAATGGACGTAACTCCCTTTCCTTGTGAGGTGGTGGATGCCAACATGATGTGAACTCAACTAAGTATGTCGGTGGTCAGTGGTGCAGCCAGGATTTGTCAATAGGGGAGGAGTCCAAGGCTGCCGAGAAATCGGAAAAAATGCCTACCTTACAGGGGGGCTTATATTCATACCCGCTACTTACTACAAAAGATGTAAATTCTTTCAAAAACTAGATGAATGGAAAACTAGAGTAGTTTAACGCTAATGTGGCCAACTTATTAAACTTTCCAAGATAGTAGTTTACATAAGTGAACTATTGGAAACTTATCATAAGTGTTGTTTGAATTTTTGGTTTGAATATGTTCAATATGTATTAAAGTCATTTTTTCTATGTTGAAGTTTTTAAGTGTTGTAGATATAAACTTCCTGAGTCTTTGAGATTTCTTTCTTACAAGAATATGCCAAGTGTGAGAAGGAATGAATTAGATACGGTTATTTGGCAAGTGATAACTTTGACTCATTAGATCCCCCACATTTGCACGCCCATGCTTATTTGAATATCTTTTGTTATTAGACTATATCATCAGCAGATTTTGAATTTGATTAAATATATTATTAATATTAATATATTCATTGTTTTTTAATTCAAAGGAAAAAATATTAGTTTAAGACATTTGCACAGAAAAATGAATTTCATTAGCAAAATTATAAAGCAGATTAAAAAAATTTGGGTATCCTCTATTTTGGGTATTTCTATCTTTTGTTAAACGTCTGCAGACCAACAAAAATATTGTCACGGACCCCCGGGGGTCCACGGACCACACTTTGGGAACCTCTGATCTAGAACATTAAAATAAACAATCAAATCTAATTCAAAAAAATCATTTTATTTGTTCTTTTTACTTTCTCCCTATATTATAGAGAAAGTATTATTTTCATGAAAAAATTGACTTCGGGATTTCAATGGAACTACATGTTTTGGGGTCCCTAGAACACGTTTTGGCCATTATCGGAATGATATCTGTGATTGTGGGCACTCTAACATGAAAATTATTTACCCCGAATCCCCAACCTTACCTGCCAAGCAACCTGCAGGGTAAGTTACTGTCATAGTCATTCGCATAGTGCTGGCTGCACTGCACCTCGCTTCTAACCTAACAAGCCCAGCGACTCGCCAAGCGAACCACCAAGGTAAAAAAAGTCTGGTTGAATTCAATCTACCCACCAGCCTCCAACCTACCTACTTGCAGTGCGGCCTAGGGTTTAGAGTTGATTACTTTTTGGAGTAAATCGGTTCACCGGAAGCCGCAGTTTATTTTTCGAAGCTCGTTTCTGTTTTTACAAAATTTCTCTATTAATCGGATATTTAGGTATGTACAATTATCTATAAGATTTATATTTTTCAATATCAACCACCGTTTAGGAGTCGTATGATAATTGACCAATTTTCTGGTTATTGCGACATGTTTAGGTTAAAATTTCATTTTCATTTATACTACTTCATAATAATGTTATATACAACAAGATAGCTATATTTCTTCTAAGTTTTATTTGGTAGTTGATTTGGAATTTGAAAGACTCGTATTTACTTCAAAATACAGTATATGCCAGCGTATAAGTTGAGGTGAATTTCAGGTTTATGCCTATTTTCAGCATATAAGTTGACCCAAAAAAAAAGGCAACACCGCTTCCCCAGCTTTATTTTATGGGAAGAAAATCTATGGTATCCATTAATGTACGATAGCTTCAACAATATACACTGCATAAGATTAAGATGCTAGATTTATTTCTTTCAGCTGCCATGTCAACTTCTCGCCTCTGCTTAACCATCACACAAGTTTCTTTCGTCGGTATCACTCACAATCAGACTGATAAAAATGCATTATGAAACAGAAACACTAAGGTATTAAAAATTTATTATAGAAATAATGGTAATGTATAGTGGTAATATCAAATCGGGAAACTGCTAAAATAACTTCCATGAACTTCTAACGCTAATTCGAATGATAATAATTATAAAAACAAAAACAAACCATGATGTGCTTATTGATCTTCATTCGTAAAAAGAAAACATATAAATATATATTTAATGTTTGTAAAATAGAAATATATGGGAAGAAGTGAATTTAATTTGCGAATAATAAATATGCATCAAATATATTTTAAAGGTATGAAAATTGAATTAGTTTCAGTAAGAAATTATTGTGGTGAGTTGCGAGAGTTTATGTACAACAAGTGTAAAGCAAGCCCCACTGCGGTGAAGGGTTAAATTTTATGTTTGGCATATAAGTCGACCCCTGCTTTTTCAGAGAATTTTTAGGCTTCCAAGGAAGACTTATACGGTAATTATTCAATTATAATTGTTTCATTCTGTTATTGATTACTCGTCACAATAACAATAAAGTTCATAACTATGAGTTTTTTTATATGGCAAACATTAAAATGCAAAGTGTCTTTTGCTCACACTTTTGCTACAGATTGAACTCTGGCTGATTGATAAGGTTTTCTTAATTGTTGTTGTTCCTCCATTTGTCTTCTTTAATTGTTTTTTTTGTGTATATTAATAATGTTTGTCATTATTTGTCATTTTTAAGTTTCCACTGTTTAAATGTGTTCTTTATTTTTATTAATCTTTTGTTTTGTTCATATGTTATTGCGCTCTTCGTTGATATTTCGGATTTTTCAATGAATAATCCAATATCCAAGCCAGATGACCGTCTTGAGTGAGACATGTTAGCTGCATTGCACGAATCATCTACTCAAGCTTTCTTAGGAGTGACTTCATCAGTTGTTTCTTAAATTACCTCCTCTTCTAAGAAACAAAAAATCATTTATATCAGATGAAATTTTCCAGTAGGCTTACAATTAAACCTGATTTCGTAATTTATGTATTAGCTAAGTATTCAATTGTCACACACCAAACATTAAAAATTCGGCTGCATTAAAAAAGTACAGTAGACTCTTGATTTTATTTGATATTGCAATTGAATTTGCAGAAATAAAGTCACATACCAAGGTGCAAAAAAATGAAGACGTCAACTTACAATTATTTAGACTAAGTAATAGGTGGTATAACCAGCAGAGAGCTGATGCAAACCCAGTCTTACGCACTGAGTGTTCAAAGGAAACAAAAATTTTCCATGAATTGAAATTTTGAATGGGCATTGCATGACCATGTGGTTGACAGGATAAGTCATGAGATTCGTGGGATTCTATCACCAGAGAAAGAATTGGCTGCATCGAAAAGGAAGCTGAATAATTAATAGTCCTAATTTCTAATGAGATAAACTCATCATGCTCTTCTGATGGAACTTTAATAATCATATCTTCGAGTATAAATATCATATTTATTGCCATAAAACACACATTGTCATATAAAAACTTGCATCATGATTTTGAGAAGGAAATTTGAATTGAGACACTAAAATTGAAAATAAAAGGCTTGGAATGGTCAGGATGCAATGCACTCTGCAGAGCAGCTGTCAACAACTACTCAATTTAGTCAACCACTGCAATTTGCTAAGTACAAGGAGATTAGTAGAGATAAAAATCCACACACAAGTCAAGTTGATTGAGTGTTGATACAAAATTGGTAGGTAGTCGGATGTTAGCTTCTCTATCCCTCTTTGTTTCCATAACTAACAGCAATTACTAGGTATTTAATCATTAAAATTATAGAACGTACATCATGGGGAAAATCTGATGTTTTGTATGTAAAGACTAGCAGATATTTGAGTGTAGTGCACATTTTGATAAGTATCAAAGAAAGTTGTTTTCAAGAGACGAGATATTTTCAAAATAAATAATCATAGTACAAAAAAGAGGCAATTTAAGCAGTTACAAATTTAACTAATTCTTTTTATGTAATTAATTTACAATAAAAATGTAAAAACAATTTCAATTTAATAACAAGATGTTATGCAAGCAGAATAAATGGCTAAAATCATAGCTAACTAATAACTATATTCTTTACTCAGTTAGCTAATTAACATACCGATTACGGGATGACACAAGTAAAAACATTATGTTAAAACTTTGAAAACAGAGGAATATGTGTCCACCAAAAATAGCTACAGTAGATTTGCAATATTAGAAACCATTGAACAACTTAAAACAACTGATATTATCAGAAAGGTGTAACTGTATATTTTATAATTTTGCCTGCAGGTATAACTATCTTTAAAGATAGTTATACATACAGGCTAGATGACCTAGCAAAATGGAATGTAATTACCAACATGGGTGGTGAAGTACAGCAAATTAAATTACAATCCAAATATACAAAATATTATCAGAAGTATGACTCACAATTCACTGACAGGAGAACAGATAAAATCACCCTGAGAACATTGTTTTGCAATTTAAAAGCATTGAGATGGAAATGGAGCAAAGAAATTCAATTGTTAAGTTGGTAGTATTCAGTCCACCAAAGAAGGTAGAACTTTAAGATTTGGCAAAGAATGAGGATGAACAGGTCAAGAGTTTTTTTATTGATCCTGATCCTAATAGCTTCAGACTGATAATTCATATATAAATAGGAACATTCTGTTTAATTAACCAATGACATAATATATAATTGTGAAGAAAGTTGGTAATATAATAATTACAAGAATAAAATGATTTGATTTATAGACATGCTACAAATAACTTCAAAAAGTACAATTTAGCTCACTTTTGATTCCATGTCAGACTGGCTTTCTTGATCGCTCATATTCTGATCATTAGAATAAGTCTTCACGTCTAGCTCGGCTACACCAGAGGAAGAAGGGGTGAATTCTGTACAATCAATAGAAGAATAAATCAATAATAAATTACATCTATCAACAATAGTGATAATTGTTGATGGATACAAAGCAAACAATTTCATTCTTTAACAACACCTTCATTCAAATGCTGTCAAAGTATTTCACATGCTAAGAAAACCAAAGGTAGGAATCTAATTATTGTGCTGGTCCAATCAATTTATTTCCAGATAATATTAAAACAAAACTCATTGCAATTATTAATTTTTCATAAAATTGAGTTTATAATTCAGAAAAAATAGAAGAAATCTGGTAGTTGGATTAGAAAATTTTCAATGACACAGTAAATCTTCTATGCATTTCCTCTCTCAAACAAGAGTTGGTTGGTTGGAGTACCTTTAACTTTATTCCCCTAATATTTGCTTCGAGTTAAATTTACACAAAATTAATAAAGAAATGTAAGTATCCGATAAGAAATATTTATATTTTTATGAAGTTACCTTAAGTTCGAGTTACCTTATTTGATGTCCATTTTGAATTAATCAAAATGGCTTTCTCACTAAGTAACATGGGCGTTAGCCTTGAATACAATCACTGATGCTTTATTACACCAACGAAATTTACAATTAATACATAAAATTTTTATTAATTTAAAAATGAAACTCAAGAAGGAGCAATCCACTCGTAATATGAACTCCATATGCAGAAAATCACCTCAATGAAATAAATTCTTAAGAAGTTCCTGTACATTAATAAAATATAAGTCTCGTTTTATCATAGTTAGAAAAAAACGATTCTACGTATCATTAGGGAGTGGATAAACAAAGTAGAACAGATGAAGTTTTAGTAATAGCACAAATTTTATTTCAGTACGAATATACTGATGGAAGATTAAACACTCTTCGGGTGCGTCAACTACTCACGAGGGTATAAAATATACTACTGCAGTTGAGAAAAAAATTCCTTCTATGGTAAATAAAACCAAACATCAAGCTCGATCGTAGAGATTCTCTTTGGAAAGAATAATTTAAAGATAACCAAATGAATTAACAAAGCAACATAAATCACAAATATTAATAGAGGATTAATTTAAATAAATTTTGCATCACGTTTAATGGATAATAAAGACAAGAAACAGACTTTAAACCGATTAAATTTTAAGAATTTTGCACAACAGGAAAGTAAAAAAGCAATATTTTAATTGATAGTCAAAATGATCAACTTCGTGCAGTAAATAATAACTGATTTTGTAAAAACCCATGCTCAACTCAAAAGTAAATTATCAAAGTTTTCATTAAAAACTATTAAAATGTTAAATTGAATGAGTTAGAGAACAATTTAGGGGTGTTTTCGAATGAAGATTTCGATCTCAACCCTTTCATAACATCACAATCAAAACAATGACGCTTTAGATTTATAATTCTCTGCTAATACAAATCATATTATAACATAAATAGCTTCAGATATTAGATGAAGTAAAATTATGCTGGCTTATAATAATGATTTTATTTAAACCCACTTAACATACTATGGATTGTGTAAACGTGAATGAAATATTTACGTATGAGCAAACAACAAATATACTGCAATTAGTAATCCCTGAAAATTATGAGTACACATACGTGGCGACTGGACGATGATGATATGTTTGTAGATAATTGCGCTTAAGAAAGCATGACGTGGAAAGGAAATGATGTTACAAGACAAAATTGCTTTAATATTACATATTAATATTGCAACCGAAAACATGAGTATAACAGTAACATGAGTATTTCATCCACGTAATTACCTTGAAATTGGAGCTGTGCCTCAGCTTCACGTCTAGCTCCAACCTAAAATAAATTTTTGAAATCGTTAGGAAAATTCCATGGGTTATTTCATTTAGTCTATGCTTTATCAGTTCACGTAAAAACTACACAACGTATTAAGACTTCAAAACGTTAGATTATAATGTTCACAACACCAATGTTAGGGAAGAGATTTGACAGCAATTCAAACTTACATCCACATCTATAATAGCAGACTTAGACGAAGCCATGTTTTATAAGCAAAACTATCCTTTTCCCACTGACCGACTTCAGTCTGTATGTCTAAAACTTCATATCAATTACAAAAGTTTCATCAACCTTCTTTAGAAGCCTCGACGTAAGGCAGCCGAAATCGTATATCTGTCGATAAGATATCGACATATCGATACACACCTTTCGACTCTCGAACTGAAATAATGCTGGCGGGGTAGCGGATTGGCGCTAAAGCTGTCGGTTAATGTGAACAGGTGCGAACTTGTTTTTGTCAGGAAGCTACGCATAAGAATTTAATAATTTTTATTCCACTCTTGAAGAAGATATTTATTATGAATATTTATCGGTTTGGAAATTATGATATGTATTTTTACTTTCTCCATATACGAAGTATAGAGAAAGTATTGTTTTCATGAAAAAATTCGACTTCGAGATTTCAACGGAAATACACGTTTTGGGGCCCCTAGAACACGTTTTGACCATTTTCGGAATGATGTCTGTGTGTATGTGTGTGTGTGTGTGTGTGTGTGTGTGTGTGTGTATGTGTGTGTGTGATAGTGGGCTCTCTAACGCAAAAACTATTAGTCGTATCAATACCAAACTTCATATATAGTACTGTGGTGTGTGCTGTCAGAGTTGATTAGTTTTTGGAGTAAATCGGTCAACCGGAAGTCGAGCTTTATTCATTAAAGCACATTTCCGGTTTTCAAAATATCTCCATAAATATGATATATAGGTATATTGTATTACTTATAAAAGTTTTAGATAATGTAGTTTACTATAACTTTTGTATTTAACAT
Source organism: Sympetrum striolatum (assembly GCA_947579665.1). NCBI lineage: Eukaryota > Metazoa > Arthropoda > Insecta > Odonata > Libellulidae > Sympetrum > Sympetrum striolatum. Next base: position 22,058,814 of record OX388352.1, on the reverse strand, counting down.
ATTTTAGTATCACCGGTTGATTAGGAGTTATTCGTGAAATACTGGTAAACCGGAAGAAGATGATTATGTACTTTGTGGGCGCTCTAACATGAAAACTATTAGTCGGATCAACACCAAATTTCATATATAATATTTTGGTTGATGTCGTTAGAGTTGATTAGTTTTTGGAGTAAATCGGATTACCGGAAGTCGAGCTTCATTCTTCAAAGCTCATTTCCGGTTTTCAAAATATCTCCATAAATATGATATTTAGGTATATACTATTATTCATAAATGTTTTAGAAAATACAATTTACTATAGCTTTTGTAAGAAACATATTTTTTTATCAATGATTGCTTAGGAGTTATTCATGAAATACTGATAAACCGGAAGTTGCGGCCTATGTACTTTAGTGGGCGCTGTGGGCGATAGGCCAAATTCATCGTTTTTCATCGATTATGTCCCGAAAAAAATTATTTATAACGTTTGTGACGTAAAAGATTATAATATATAAATTAATCACTCATCTTCCAAGTTTAGATGTAATATAGAGTTCGAAATTACTGTCGTAGATAAATATTTACATTTTATATATGGAGAAAGTCATGTGCTGGCCACATCAGATTATTTGTAATAAAATGAAATTTTAGCTTCTACTATTAGAAAGTTTTCGCCCTTTAAAAACAAATCTTTACTGAAGAATGCAAAAACCATTATGTTATTTCTAAGTGTGCTTCTTCCGCAGTTAAATCCTTCTGTCATCTTACTGTTGATAAACGGATTCCCCTCACAAAAAATTGGTATAGTTTAACCCCTCAAACCCTGATGAGGTTCTTTGAATTCCCTACCGGGAGACCCGTTGATACTTTAAAATTTCCGCTACCGATGTGACCAGGGGCGGATCTAGGAGTAAATTTTGGGGAGGGAACTTCCGGGAATAGCGAGTGGGGGGGGGTGAAGGGATTCAAACCCCCCCCCTCAAATTTTGGGGTACAGTCTAAAGTGAACCTCCCGAAAATAATAATATTGTAAATAATAATAAGGGATGTTATATTTCACTGACATCAGGGATAGAGTCCAACCCCCTCCAAGTGAACACCTAAAAATTACTACGAAAGAAAATCTATAACGAAAATATTTATGACAGTTAACTGGCTATAAACTTAAACATACGTTGCAAAATTAACTGTAATTGCCAGTTCGCTGGAAAAAAGAGGAGTTCGTAGCTGACGCGTAATCTCAGCTGTCTGACGCGACTCTAAAATGAACTATAGCTTCAGCCGTTCGATGGAGAAGATGAGTAGACAAAGTAGAACTTCGAGTGCAAAGCAGTCGCCGATTTCAAACATTGTCAGTTTCTTCCTTACAACTAGGCGTTACGATGTTGTCTCACGGTCAGCACGGCCACCACATGCGACTGAGTGGCGCGTCTGATTTTGTGCCCGCTACTCGTGTGAACTCCTCCATTTGATGTTCAGCTATGAGTGGCGCGACTCGGAAGTAGCACAGAGTGGCCTCGTGTAAAGGGACACCAAGAGCATGAAGCAACGTTAAAAGGGCTGGAACACACGGACCACATTTTGCAGTTGGTCTCGACCACAAAAAAGAGGTTGAGTTGCAGTTGTGAGTGAGTGTGGCTCGTGTGTTGGGGTGAAAGGCTGTGGTCGGTGGCCGGGACCGACCACAGCTGCCGGTTTGTGGTCGTAAATACGCTCGTGAGCGCGGATCTCAGCATTTCCTATGTTTTCCTTATGGTGACGGAATACCGACCACAGTTCAGCGTCATTTTGCAGTCGAAACCGACTGCAAAATGTGGTCCGTGTGTTCAAGCCCTAACTCCGACAACCGTCACGCGTCATCTATAGACGATGCTCGGTTTATAAGTAATAAATTATTGGGTTTATGGTAGTTAAGTGAGGTTTTTTAAAGGTCCATCCCTAGACGCCGTTTTTGCAGCTTTATCGCAGTTTTTTTCCACGACTCGAGCTCGGAGCTGATAAGGGACCTCGACTTATCAGCAGATATCAGCATTTATCAAACGAGAGGTAAAGAAAGGCGTGCAGTACGATTTGAAAAGTTATAAACAATTGCAATATACAACAATTTGATATCTTCGGCGTGTCCCTCGTCTTAGGACAAGTACATGCGTCTTTTGATCTACGCTCTACGATGAAAATCAAGGTTTTTTATGTTTTCTATAGAAATTACCCGGTGAGTTATGGCAACGCTGCATTGCCAGAAGATCCAGAGGCGAGGATTTCATGTATTTGAATTCATAAGATATTCATATTCCTTTAATAGTTTGTTATTCATATCCATTTTACATAACAACCCAACCCACCCCAACCTAACCTTCCTAGCAATGCAGCATTGCCATAACTCACCAGGTAATTTCTATAGAAAACATAAAAAACCTTAATTTTCATCGTAGAACGTAGACCAAAAGACGCATATACTTGCCTAAAGACAAAGGATACGACGGATATATCAAATTGTTGTATATTGCAATTGTTTGTAACTTTTTAAATCATACTGCCCGGCTTTCTATACCTGTTGTTTGATAAATGCTGATATCTGCTGATATGTCGAGGTCCCTTATCAGCTCCGAGCTCGATTCGTGGGAAAAAAACTGTGATAAAGCTGAAAAAGGGGCGCCTAGGGATGGACCTTAAAAAAACCTCACATAACTACCATTAACCAGAAATTTCCCCCTTTCCCCCCTCTTTAAAATTGAACTCTTTTAAATATCGTTGGATTTTTCTAGGTTTTACTATGAACGTACGTACTACGTTGGGGAGACCGGGGCATTCGCGCCAACCCGGGTTATTCCGCCACCCCAGCTAAACAGTAAATGGTTGGTTGACATATCGCATGACCAATGTTATAACTAGGGCTGCCATAACGTGCTTATTTTAAGGAGAAAATCTCAGAAAATGAAATTGTAGATATTTCTAAGAAATGTGCTAATTTTACATAGTGCATGCTTATTTTGTCTTATTTGATCCAGATCGAATACAATCGAATAGTCTCTCTCATTGCATGTAATAAGAAGCGCCAGTGCAAGAACTTGAGGGAGTTTTAACTCGCAACATTGCGAAAGAAAGTCTCATGGGAGTATATATGGGGGGGGTTAGGGGGTCAGGAGCACCCCCCTTTAGTATACAACGAAAAAATAAAATCGTACAATATTGGACAGATATGCACCGTATTTGCTCATGTATTAATGTCTGGCCACACTTCACCGCACCATCACCGTGCCGCAGCTAGGTCGCAAGTCGGCCGTGTCACGGTTCGTCCTATGTGAAGCCACACTTTTCCGCGCCGCGCCCGTACCTTGTCCGTATTCTGGCTCGATCTCCACCCTGCGGATGGAGCAGTTTATTATTCTTTTCGACTTCTACGTAGAAGTGATGTTCCGTAATTTCAGTAATAGTGAATTACGAATGATAGCGCTAGCACTAGAGGAAGAAGAAATTAATAATATAAAAAACAATACCAATCGAAAAAGGAAATTAAAAATTCTCGGCATCTAACATAACTATTGTTGAAGTTAATCAAATTTCACTCAAAATTGTTTCACTCGAAAGGAAAGAACTGGGATAATTCTCTTCCGTGTCCGTTCCGTGCCCGTCAAAAATTAAACCAAACTAGTCGGGCACGGCCCGGTGATGGCGCGGAGGTGACGATCCGGTGTCGGTGCGGAGAGGTGTGGACTAGCACATTGTATAGCATTGTAGTATTCGTTCCCGTATGTCGGCCGACACCCGGCCGAGCCACGGCACGGTGACGGTGCGGTGAAGTGTGGCCAGACCTTTACTCGTACCTTTTTTCCCTTTTAGTGACGACGAAAACGGGATGCGCTTCATACACGATGATGCGCGGGTAATTACACGAGAATTTCCATTTGCAATGGTATTTATAGGAAAGATACATGACGGCCAAAAACTTACCTAATACTTTATTACATGTCCGTGTCTTTTAATAGAAATTACGAGAATGTAGCTGATTACGTCAGATAGCCCAAGGAAATACAAAATAAGCATACCTATAAAAAAATCGAAAGTTTATTCCTTTGAAACTAGAAATATAGAACCAGAAAGCTCGTGGCCAGCAATTACTTTGTTGATTTTATCTTGCTCGGCTGATTGCGGCGCGCCGTAAAGAAAGTCGAGACGAGACGTATTTTCCTTCAGCTGAGGCTGGAAGTCAGTCATTTAAACAGATTTTTTTTTAAATATCCTATACATGAGTATTTTCAAGACCAAACTGAATACTGCTTAGCTTTATTGCAGTCGATACTATTGACGTCTCGAAATAATTAATTAATTTTATTATTTTCCGCTGTTGTTTTATTATAAAGCATATTGTTCCATTGTAATAAGTAAATTCTGTTATTTTTCCATTCAATAATATACATTTTTCGAATTTTTTTACCGAAATTCATTGCCGATAAACGAGGTGGTCGTCTTCTTACCTATATAGTTTATTCAAAGGTACTTAAAGTAATATATATATATATTTTTTAAAGTTTTAGGAGCCTTTCACACTGCGGGCCAAGCCGAAGCCGAAACCGTGACACTGCCAGCCAATTTTTAATGAAATAAATATAAATTAAAATTGTAATAAACATTTTCTCGTTTATAAAAGTAAAAGGTTTTCTTTAAGTTTTTATTCTTTTTCTTGAAGGATTTGCTTGGAATTTCACAATTTTCCTACTTTTTATGCATACTGCCTAGAGAATCGGCCGCCCAAAACGCCTCCCAATCAATAAGGCCTGGCGGCCACCGAATGCGAAGCGGAACAGCGTGACTCGGAGCGAAGCGAAGCTAAGCTAAATCTCCAACTGGAAGAGAAGCTGAGCTAAGCGAAGTGATTAAAATTCGTTAGTAAGTAAACAAGATGGCGTAAGATGACTTAGCCTTTAGTTGCCTCCTGGGAATTTAATTCTCTGATATTACGATTAAATCGCGGAATTTCCGTAAGAGACGGACTCTGTTATTATAATTAATCCGGCGTACTTAAATTAAGATATTGTTTGCAGCCCTTGTACACAAATTTAGAGAGCTGTGGAGGGGAAGCTGAATTAGCTTCACCACGAACCGTTCGGAAGATGAGCCGAACGAAGCTGAGTGACGTCACAATTCTCAGCTCAACTCCGCTTCGTATCCGGTGGCCGTAGGTGTATTCAAATGTATAGGTACGATTGTCGAACCGTAGTCCGCTCTGCGTAACTTCGCTCAACTTAGCTTCGCTTCGCATTTGGTGGCCACCCGTCCTAAAGGTTTGATTTAACTTCCTCGGTTCAGGCCGGAACTAATCGGTCCGGACTCGCTCGGCTGTAAGACTGAATACTCCCATGCTGACACCCATGTTTGTTTCCGGAGCGGAATTGGTTTGGCCCGGACTCACTTGGCTCGGCCCACAGTGTGAAAGGCGCTCAATCCTCAAGGTTGGAAAGTGGTATCATATTTCTGTCTAGGCTTCTTCTTGATTTCATACAAACCGTATGAAATCAAGGAGGAAACAAAATCTGCAGACCCGCAATAAAGTGTTACATTTTATCTCACGACTAATTTTCTAAAGTATAAGGGGCCGTACACAAATTACGAAACGCAATTTGGGGGGAGATGGGGGGTCCGGCCAGGCGTTACGTAGGGGGAGGGGGGTCGAAAATTGGAGAATTTTGCGTTACGTAATTTGTGTACGACCCCTAACTAATTAACGTCAGTTTCAGAATTCCTGGCAGACGTGACTTTTGAGAGAAACGTAGTAACTAAGTCAACATTAAGTTTTACATTCGAACAGATAAAACCAAGATTTATAGTTGAGATTGGTCGATTTCAAATTCGTTTATTAATGACATTGTCAACTCATTTGCCGACATTTTATGCTTTTTAATCGGTAACAACAATATATAGAGCGAAAAGTTAATGAAAGTTTGCATTCTTCGCCCATGAAACTTATTAAAATAGCCATTACTCTTCACCAATAAGACATAAAATCCGATCGTTTCCTCACTTGCTCTTTGTATTTGTACGCATATAAATCACAATCTTTATTGAACGTAATGCCTTGACTTACACTCCACAGACCATTAAAAAGAAACATTTGAAACCATTAAAATCGCCCAGAATTCATAAACACAATTTCTCAAAAAATGTTGGAGCTACCTTTTCATCCTTTCTAACATTAACTTGTATTTTGGGTTAACGCAAATAATGCTTGTTAACTGTTATAAGATAGTATTTGTTTAATTGGTTGCTATGGATTAGTTAGTCATTAGGGAATTGTTTATGCCCACTAAATTACACAAATCTTTTGTAACTTTTGTCTGAATTCTCTCAATTTCGATTATAATGCGAAATTCTGCGACAAAAATAAGAATATTTATTCTATTTCCTTACTTTTAGTATTAATCTATATTTCGTACAACCATTATTTCTTATTTAATTCTGCAAAAGTAAAAATGTCAACACATTGTCGATCACAGTGAACTTAACGTGTATTTCTTATGAGAAACGATTAGTCGTCCAGAGTCGAACCAAGGATACCTTGGACAAAGATTATAGCTTTCTGGACTCTTTCTGCATACACACCTTAACAATGCCAAATCTCTCACTCCTCCGTGCATACAATATGCTTAAAAATGGGTACAAGGGTTTGTGTAAATATTGTATATTGGGGTGTCTAGTTTTTGTGCAGTGTTTAGTGACCCCACTGTGGAACACCACCTTTACGTGGTGGAGTGGATTGAGCGCTTCTGTGAAGCTATGAGCTATGCTGGTGGCTGTAAGAGTTACCGCTTAGGTCTCTCATTCCAGATAGGTCATTGCCGAGGAGCCGGACTAAGAGTGTTCCTTATTTTAATGTATTCAAATTGTGGATATAACTTTTCATGTGGACAAATAAGTGACTTAATCAGAAGTGTTATTTAGAAAAAAGGTCAGTGATCAATCTTGAATTATGCATTTTGATACTCTTTATTCTCATTAGGTATTTATTTAATTTCATTTACTTCAAATGTACCTGTATTTTGAATAGTTTTAATGCAAAAATCATGTTTTGTGAATTTCTCTAAATAAATGCTCACCTTTCCTCTGCCTACGAAGTTGGAAAAATTTGTGTATTTTCATCTACTTCCAATGTAATTGTATCTTGAATAGTTTTAATGCATATTTCATGTTTTGTGAATTTATTTAAATAAATTCTCACCTTTCTTCCACTTAAGAAGTTGGAAAAATTCGTTTATATTTATGTCTATGTTAAAATGCCCGTTGGCTGCGGCATCGCCACGGATCCTACTACTTAATGAAGTAGAGCAAAATCTATATTTTTCAGCTCTTCCCAGACTTTAGATATTTGATAAAATTTAGTCAAAATAGAAATGATTTAATAGCTTTTACCATTTAATCATGCCTCTCACGCTATATATTTTGGATCGGGAAATCACCTACCCAAATTTTCTTTAACGATCTAATACTCTACTTTATGCTACTCCTAACTAGTGTGGTTCAGTACCCAGATTCTATCTTTCCGTTAGCGTAATGCAGTTCCCGTTTTTGTTGCTATGAAATTGCTTATTGGCAGGTTATGCGTCAGACTGGAAGTTTCCCTCAATTTCTACTAAGGTTGTCACATAATCATGTTAAGAGCTCTGATCCTTGTTAGTTTCGTCACGTGAGAATCATGAGGCTTCTTCCTCCGATTCGATCCGTTAAAGAACAGTCTTCTCTGTTCTTCAATGCTTAACACTTCGTTCGGCTAACAAATGGACGATATTAAATTGTAGTCCATTTCCGCGTGTGCGATTCGGATGTCAGTGTCTAAGTGCAATGTGATACAGTAGATGTTGGTCTTTATTTCGCAGGCTGTGGCTTTTCGAAAATTTAGTTCGAGAGGAGCGCACGCTTGACCCGGGTCACCAGAAGGGCTTTAGGATGGCAGTGCGGGAAATCCATATAAGAATTCCCATACCAACTGTGCCGTCAGTATGCTGTTTCGGCGGGGAGAGATCAGGTTAGAACAACTTTACCTAACGATGAATAATCAATGCCAAGATGTCCGCGGTGGGTAATGTCGTCGGAGAAGTATACCATCATTCTGCTTACAGAAGTCGCAGGCGCTAAATGATAAATTGAATATGTTATTTCCTAGGCGTTATTCCTGATGGCTTATTGTTTAGTCTTCATATTTTTGTTCTACTAGTGATTGAACGAGGTTAAGACAGGTGATTTTCCAAGGCCCTTCGTCTATTTATCATGAATAACTTCGTTCTTGCATCATTTTACCTCAAATATTTTTCCATTGGAACTTTGTCAAATAAAATTATGTTTGTGAAAGTGAAAGGATTTTTACCATTTCAAAAAGCAATTCTCGTGCATGGTGTGTACGATGTGACGTGATGACCAAATCTCACTTCTCTTACAGATGAATACGGATCACGCAATTTAGTAAAGGATACAGATATGGTATAGGGATATATTAATAATCCTGTTAAAGTTCATCAAATCTTCGCAATATGTTTTTCAGAGAAACAAATCATTGAGGTCTGTTGGATATTGTCTTATTGAATATTGTATGAATGTATGATTAAGGCATAATGTACGTATACGTGTCAATACCTCATTTTCTGCAAAAATGGTACCGCCCTTTACCATGTCCTGGTGGCAATTGCTTCTTATAACAGAATAGCATAATAATCGTGAGCATTAAGCTCTCGGCTTGGATTCGGAGTATTGCTCTTATGATTTAATAACAATGCAGCATTGAAATTTAATTATTAAAAAGGTTCTATAAATGTGCGTTATTTACTGAAGAAAATATCATATAACGTGCAATCTTTCGATCTTAATTTTATAAGAATAAAAATCTTTAATGTTCAATGTTCAATAACATTCATTGTATACATTCCAAATGACCACACACACTACACAGCGATTTTTATACAGGCATTATATATTTCGATTGCTTTCGTTCCGAGGTTAGATTCCAGGTGTGAACCTATTTGTGCGAAATAGCCTCAATTGTCGAAGGTATTTCAACAATGATTATAATAACACTAATTGTAACTCCGCGAGAATCCAACAAGGTTCCACGAGGAATTAATTACTCAGACAAATAGAAACTACGTTTTAGAGCATTAGAGATGTTGATAGACTAGAGGAATGTATGCAGGATTCAATACAATCCTGTTACGCATTACTGTCTGCCAGCTTGTTCAATATAGAAAAATTAAATTGAATCAATTAGTGTAATAATTTGATTAGTATCAAAGATGATTTCATTTAGATATCCCTTTACTAAATAATTACCTATATTTCCAAATAATTAAAAGGAATGTTGGTATTAACCTCGCAGAATAAGATGAAGTGTTGTAGAGATACATTATGGAGTAGCAAAATGCAACTTGAAATGATATCTTTCCACAAATTTATTTCTATATTATAAATGACTCGTTTCGAAGAGTGATCGTCATCATCAGAATCATCCAGTTGGGTGTTGTCTCGAGAAGGTAACATTTTTAAAGGCTTCATTTTGTCTCCAAATACGTCTTACGTTTTGATCACGGAAGCGAAGTTCCGGCGGTGAGTGCATGAACGAGGTGCCAAAGTAAAACAACAAAATAGTTTTCCCCCACATTTATAATTATAGTTCTAGAATGAGCGTTAAATGTTAAAATTGTCTGTATATTGAATTCGAAATTCGGTAATACAGTGGTAAATTAACGATGAAATATCCACCTATATTCATTATTTTCAACTTGTTGCTTTGCACGTGACAAATCCATGGACAATTAGATCCAAATCCTTAATCCTGAAGTCTCTGGGTTTAAAATCCACATTTGCAACCCCATTTAAGGATATTTTTAATTTTGTATGAGTTGCGATCGAGGAATTAAAAATATCTTGAAAAAGTAAGTAAGAAGAAGAATTAATTAAAGTGTTCAATGAAAACGTGGTTCAATGAGGAGCAGAAAGCTATTCTGACTATAATTCGATGGATGTGGATCAAGAACTCGAAAAAACCAAGGATTTCAAATGTTTACTATATACAGGGTGGTTCAAAAGTCTGGAAACGGCGAATTTATTTCGCGCAGGGGTAAAAAATCGGAATTCTGATACTGGGGTCTTTAGTAATTTTGCCCGGGAAATCGAATGGGCCCATCAGATTTTGGGCCCAATGGGGCCTTATACGAGATATGAGGCCCAACTTTGAAATTTCAAATGCAAACCTATATTTTTTATTGCAGATTCGGATTTAGCGGGAAATTTTACATCCGAATTAGTTAAAACCAAAAATATTTTGGTACATTTTTGGGCCCTATGCTGTGTTTTTTGTTCAAAAATCCGGGGGCGTCTGAATCATTCAGACCAGGAGGCAAAAATCGATATTCTGATAACCCGGATTTTTGAACAAAATTACTAATTCTAATTCTTTGAACCATCTTGTTATCGTAATGGGAAGAAAGAAAGAGAATAGTGAATCATACAAAGAGTCATCTTCTACCGGCCTTATTGGCCGAGTGGTTACCGTGCGAAGTGCTATCGTTCCAACCGAATCCCGACTGAAAGGGATTTAGGGAATGGCTGCGTGTGTTTGTCGGACTTTCCCGTTCAGGGGCATGCGGCCGTAAAAGTTGTATCATCGCCAAAACCAACCCCATACTCATCATCATCCAAAACTCCATCAGGCATCAGCCGACCTCATAAAGTATAAATGGGAGTAAGGCTTAGAGGGAAAAAGAGAGTAATTTGTCATCTTCTCTTCTTATATTCGAAGTTGACGATCCCTCATTATAGCAGCGTGTCAACAAATGATAAAATTTTTGTCAGTGATTCACACGTCTAATATCTTTAAGTACTGGTATAATGTTCATGGAAAATAAATTTGGTCTTGTGTTTTGAATGGCACTCAAATAGTTATTAAATACATCTCGGATAGCTCAGTATATTTTTTAATCAAATACGTAGTTTCTGTTTATCCAAGCAGTGGAAATTATCAAATCTTTTTAAAATGGAAAGGTTACTTCACATAAAATGTCAAAGTCCTGTAACGGTTAAGGGCATATAAAATACGGACCCTATGTCCTCTATGGTGCATAAGTTTTACAGGGAAATTATATTGAGAGGATATACCTACTTTATTGATATAATGCATAGAGATTGATGACTAAAACAAGTAAATAATGCAATATTCCAGTCCCTTTATGCAAAGGAAAAGATAAAAGAGCAGCTTTGAGCCTCGAAAAACGCAATATTTATCCTGAAAGTCTAAAGCTTTACTTTACACTAAGCGAAACACAACTTTTGACGTCTCATTAAGAGGATATCATGCGTTATGGACTTGCTATAAGTTTTTTCCTACAAGGTTATCAAAAAAGGGATCAAATGAACTCCAAAGACGTGTTGTTATTGAAAATTACTCAACGGACTTCACTTTTCAGCGATATTCATTCGGTCTTCGAAAGCCTATAGACATTACCTCCTTATTTCACAATAATACTAATGACACACAAGTAGGTACTCACCTTGATCCAATAACGCATTTTATCGTGAATAAAGCATGGAAAACATCTTTTGTTGGCGTTGGTCTTCCACCTTCTTTCTTTTCCTTGGAGGCAGTGGAGGCTGGAATTCGCTCTGTTCTGAAACTTGTGCTGTCTGTGGTGGTGTCTCTCCTGATTCTTCACCTTCCATTGACATAGTTTCATTCTGTAACTGAATCAATATGAAATTATTACTATTAAAACAAAAAACTATAAAATTTCTAAATAATAAATGAACAATAATAAAGTTTCAATTAATGACAATGAATAAGTGTGTCACTCTGTTTTACAATTATCGAAAACCGAAGAGGAATGGCTGTTAGTGGCAAAGCAATATGACGAATTGTGGAATTTCCCACATGCATTGGGGTCAATTGATGGGAAACATGTGATATTACAGTGCCCAATCAAAGTGTCAGTGAATACCTCAACCGCAAGAATACTTCAGTATTGTACTTCTTGCTTTAGTTGATTCAGGTTACAACTTTATTTTTGTGGACGTGGGATGCCAAGGTAGAATTTATTACACTGGGGTTTTTACGAATAGAGAGCTTTACAAAAAACTAGAACAAAAAAACACTTTCTATTCCTCAACCTGCCCCTTTAAACGGGAGGAAAAAAAACATCCCTTACTTCTTCATTGGAGATGAAGCTTTTCCTTTGAGCGAGAATCTCATGAAATTTTATTCCATTAAACATCAAAAAAGTTCAAAAGAAAGAATTTTCTATTTGAGGAAATGCAGAGCACGCAAAATTGTAGAAAATGTATTTGGCGTTACGTCGTCAGTTTTCCGAGTTCTACGTAAACCTATGCTCTTAGAGCCAGAAAAGCACAACTTGTAGTAACGACTTTTGTTTGCTTACACAATTTCTAAGGAGACAACCGGATTCAGCAAGAATTTATCCACCGCCAGGGCTTTCGATGCATTTGAAAATGGTCAATTGATTAAAGGCAGTTGGAGGGCAATGAATAAGGAAAATGCTACTTCCTCAATAATAATAATAATAATTTATTTAACACATACAGGATAAATTCTCACATAGATGCGTTCCATTAGATAAAAAATAAATTAACAAAAAGTACAATAAACAGTGAGTGAATATGAAAAAAGATAAGAATTACAAAATGAGAAAGAAGATGAATTGAAAGGTTAAGCAGAAGACTGGTACAAACAAAACAAAACAAACAAGTTTGCTTCCCTCACGATTCGTGGGATCGGCGAAACCTGGAAGGGGTTCTGTGGGTGTGGGGTTCGTAGAACTGGGTAGAACCCCACTCTGTAGTGGGGTTCGTAAAACACAGGTGTGCTCCTTAACCTGCGTCGTAGCACGGACATACCACAGATATTGGTTAGCTGGGGGCAGTTAGTCTTGTATGTGAAGAGTTTTTTTAAGAAAAGGACATCAGCAGCCTTTCTCCTAGACTCAAGAAGGGGAAGATTGAGTTTCTCACAAAACTGAGGGTATTTATCTTCGGTATAATCCCAATTTGATCTAAAATATACACTTAACGAAGAGTTGCTGAATTTTCTCAGCACAGCGCACTTTCTTCTTGTGGTGGGGACTCCATGTTACACTCGCGTATTCGATAACTAGCCTGCCAATGCTGCAAAAGGTTTTTACTACGGTTGTCAGTGTGAAGTTTGAGTTGGTGTTCTTATTAATGAAACCGAAGAGTCTAAAAGCTTTATTGCTTATTTTGCTGATATGATACTTAGAGTTGAGTTTGGTATCGAGAGTTACACCAAGGTCGTTAATAGTTTCAACGCGTTGAATCGGGATGCTATTCAGGGAGTATGGGAAGTTGAGGAGGTTTTTTTAAGAGAGAAAGATATTACATTACATTTAGGGATATTGAGGGTTAGTTTCCATTTTAGTGACCACAGATCACTAAAATGGAAACACAGGTTATTTATGTCATTCTGTAGAGAATTACAATAAGCATTTTTAAGTATGGGATGAGAAATTTTTAGATCATCAGCGTAGATGGAGGAGTCACAGCTGATACGATAGAGAAGATCGTTGATGTAAATTTTGAAAAGGAACGGTCCTAAAATCGATCCTTGGGGCACTCCGGAAGTGACTTTGGTGTAGGAGGAGCATGAGCCAGAAACAGCCACTTTCTGGTATCTATCTGAGAGATAACTATTAAATAAGTTCAGTAGACCGCCTGTCATTCCAAAGGCTGCCACTTTATGAAGAAGTAGATCATGTCTGACTGAATCAAAGGCTTTTCTAAAGTCAAAGTATACGGTATCTGTTTGCCTCCTTTGTGGATCGCCGTGGCTACGTTATTAAAATGAGTGGATCAGCCTGGTAGAAACCCATGCTGTTGTTCAGCAAAACTAGTTTTGAATTCACGCATAAGTTTTTTTTGAAGCAATTTTTCGAAAATTTTTGAGAATACTGAGATTAGCGATATAGGTCTGTAATTGGAAACATCCGATTTCGATCTATTTTTACGAATATGAGTTACGATAGAATTCTTCCATATCGAAGGAAATATTCGGGTTTGCAGAATTTTATTAAATAAGAAATGCAAAGGGGAGCAAATTCCGTCGGCACAGTCTTTGATAATGGATATTGGAAAGTTATCGGGACCTGAGGATGAATTATTATTATTATTATTTGAGTACTTCAGTTTTGGTAGATTGAATAGTGGAGTTTAGTATAGTCGGCCGGTGGTGTGTTAATAGTGGTGTTGGCCGTGGCTGCGGTTCCGTATGCGGCAGGATGTGGGCTCTGATGGTGGCTGAGTAGCCGGAGCGGTGAAGGTCGGCGCTTCATCTACGCTGGGTTGACTCGGTCAACGTTGACGCTTACCACGCGGCCGCGGAGGAGCAGCGAGATGGTCTTGTCCTCCCGGTGGACCACAGGGTGAGGGCCGAAGTATGGTGGCTGAAGGGGACCACGCACCGTGTCGTCTCGTAGGAAAACTTGGGTGCAAGTGGCCAAGTCCTTAAATACGAATACTCCAGGTCTGGCATGCCTCGATGCTGGTTGAGGTCGAAGCCGAAGAGGACATCTGCTGGCGAAGTCGGGCAGCGAAGTCTGTGGCGTCTTCAGTTCGGTCGGTCGTCGTGGGGACGAGAAGGTCACCTGGTAAGCGTAGGGGCTCGCCGTAGACCAGTTCGGCTGGAGAGGCCTTGATGTCGTCCTTGACGGAGGCGCGGATCCCGAGGAGGACGAGGGGCAGGGCTTCCAGCCAGGTGATGCCAGGGTGGCATATGAGTGCAGCCTTGAGATGGCGATGGAAAAGCTCAACCAGCCCGTTTGCGCAGGGGTGATAGCTTGTTGTCCGGAGGCGCTCAGCGCCGATAGTTTTTCCCAGTGCGCGGAAAAGCTCTGATTCAAATTGTCTGCCTTGGTCCGTGGTGATTCGGGATGGGCAGCCGAATCGGGATACCCAACAGGACATAAAAGCAGTAGCAACGGCATCGGCTGTGATGTGTTCTAGGGGAAAAGCTTCAGGCCAACGGGTGTATCTATCAATGGTAGTCAAGCAATATTTAAAAGATCCAACAGCCGGTAGCGAACCGATTAGGTCGATGTGTACGTGCTGGAATCTTGCTGTCGGAGAGGCGAAATTACCGAGTGGAGCATGGACGTGCCGAGTGATATTAGCACGCTGGCAGGCGACGCACGCGCGAGTCCAGGCACGGCAATCCTGCTGGACGTGGGGCCAGACGAACCGCGCGGAGACGAGACGAGCTGAGGCATTAGTGCCGGGGTGGCTCAGGCCGTGCAGGGCGTCGAAAACGCGTCGACGGTGAGAAGCCGGGACGTAGGGGCGAGGCTGTGCGGTAGACTTGTCACAGTACAAACTGACGTCCGTCCCGGGAATGGTGATGCACTGTAGTCGAAGAGCAGATTCACTATTGAGGAACTCACGAAGCTACTCGTCCTGGTCTTGAGCTAAGGCAAGAGAGCGCAGATCGAGGGGGGGAGCTCCGGTGATGGCTTCAACTCGAGAAAAGGCGTCAGTGACGACGTTGGAAGGTCCCTCTATGTACTGAATGTCGGTAGAGAACAGTGCGATAAATGACAACTGGTTGAGTTGTACAGGCGGGAGCTTTTCGCGTCGTTGTAAGAAGGTGTAGATCAGAGGTTTGTGGTCAACGAAAATTGTGCAATGTTGCGCTTCCAGAATATGGCGAAAGTGCTGTACCGCAGCGTAGATCGCGTACAGTTCGCGATGATAGGGCGGCCATTCCGACTGCTTCGGTGTGAGCTTGTGAGAAAAGAAAGCTAGGGGCTGCCATGCAACATCGAGGAGTTGCTGCAAGCAGGCACCGACTGAAAAGGATGAAGCGTCTGTGAAAAGACCGAGTTGAGCAGTCGGGTCAGGGTGAGCAAGGAGAGTAACGATGGTTAGGCCTTCTTTGCATTTGTTGAAAGATGCAACCAGGTCTTCTGTCCAAGGAACTGGTTGAGAGCCGCGTAGGTTGGCGACGGCGGCATTCAGCGGGGCCTGGTGCTCTGCGGCGGACGGCAGGAAACGCCGGTAGAAATTAATCATTCCTTGGAAGCGGCATAGATCGCGAGCTGTTGAGGGGCATTTAAAATTCTGAAGGGCGGTGATTCGTTCCGGTAATGGACGAGTGCCCGCGGCGGAAACCTCATAACCCAGGAAAGTGACTGAAGGGGCACCAATTGTGCTCTTCTGGACGTTGACCAGGATACCGCGGTCACTGAGGCGTCGGAAGAGGACTCGGAGATGTTCCCGATGTTCGTCAGGGCTGCGTGATGAGACGAGAATGTCATTGACGTAAGCGAAGCAAAAATTGAGGCCAGAGAGGACTTCGTCAATGAATCTCTGAAATGTCTGACCAGCATTGCGGAGCCCGAACGTCATAAATGGGAATTCGAAAAGTCCGAAAGGCGTGATTATCGCTGTTTTTGGAATGTCGTCCGGGTTGACAGGGATTTGAGTGTAGGCTTTTACCAAGTCGATGCAGGGAGAACACGTTGCAACCGCGAAGATGGTGGCTGAAGTCATGTATGAGTTTGATAGGATACCGATCAGGAATGGTTCGGGAATTCAATGCTCGGTAATCTCCGCACGGTCGCCATCCGTCGGTCTTCTTAGGTACCAAATGGAGTGGCGATGACCACGGGCTGTCTGAGCGACGTGCTGCGCCTCCGCGGAGCATCGACTCAAATTCAGCCTGGGCGATTTGGAGGCGTTCCGGGGCTAGGCGGCGAGGTCGGCTGGATACTGGTGGTCCTGGGGTGGTCCGAATGAAGTGTAGTGTTGAGTGATGAATTTCCCGAGGCGTACCGGCAGGACGCGCGAGGTCCGGGAATTCGGCGAAAATATCGTGATATGAAGAGTCATCCGAAAGAGCCTTGATTCTTTGCTGAGCGACGCTTGCGGTCTGGCAGGGAGTAGAGAGACCTGTGCGTTCATCGACGAGGCGTTTGTGGTGACAATCCGGGAGAAGCTGAAAGTGGTACAGAAAATCTGATCCGATGATAGGTAGTGATACGTCAGCTATCACGAATCGCCATCGGAAATCCCGGCGCTATCCGAAGTTGAGGTTTAAAGGTAAAGAGCCGTATGTCTTGATAAAGGAGTCGTTAGCCGCAACCAGCATGCAATCCGTTGCATGGCGCCGGCCAGGAAGGAGTCGCCGCGGAAAGCAGCAAAGGTCCGAGCCTGTGTCGATGAGGAATTGTTGACGGCTTCCGCGGTCAGTGACGTAGAGGCGGCTTCTCCTGTGGTGGCAACCGTTTGCCGCTAATAACGGTTGCCGGTGGAGTTTGACTGCTGAGGAGGCTTGCAAGGCTTGGTGCATTTGTTGCCTTTATCTCCGAAACGTTGGTGGTACCAGCAGATGTCGTCACTTTTGGGGACGGCAGCGTCACGACGTCGGAAGTCTGAGGGGCTGTGTGATCGAGAGCGTCGGCTAAGGTCGTCGATTTCGGTCCGCAGATGTGCTATATGATGGATTAAATCCTCAATGCGATACGCGAGCGACGGCGGGTCGTTCGTTCCCTGGCGAGGCTGATGCAGCGCAGAACGAAAGCGTTTTGTCTGCGGACGCAACGGGAGCGATAGATGCGGAGTGGACGGCGGGTAGTGCGATAGATGGAGTCACTTCGACAATCCTGTCTGCTAGGATGGCAAGTTGGTCCAGTGGCAGCTCAGAAGACTGGGCTTGAAGGATCGCCTGTACATGGGTGGGTACGTGCTGAAGCCACAGTGCGCGGAGCAAGTCATCATGTACGGCAGTTGTGCCAGCCAGTGACTGCATATACTTAGAAATTGAGAAGGCTTGCGGGAGCCCATTTCTTCCTCCATTAATATTTGTCGCAATCGTTGGTTCTCTGTAGGCGAAAGTCTTCTGATCAGCTCTTTCTTCAATCGGGTACTGGTTGGTTGTCGGCGGATGATGGGGCGCGGATGATGTCCCGGACTTCGTTCGCGTACCGGCCTTCTAATTGGCCGACGACGTATGCAAATTTGGTGGCCTCCTGTGTGATGTTCGCTACGGTGAACTGGGCTTCGACTTGCGAAAATCACAGGTCCACGTCGTCTGGCCAGAAAGCGTCGAACGGTTGCTGCGGTAGTAGTGATGCGGATGGTGGCTGTTGTCGTTGCCCGGCGTGCTGCTGAAACACTTGCTGCTTGGCCCGAGAATCTTCTGTTGTTGCTTGACCGTTAAATTATAGGAGCTGCTCCTACTGTTGCTGGTTGACTGCTTGCAGCTGCTCCATGTGTTGCGCCAATTCCTGATTCCTCTGCTCTAAGAGATCGAGCTGCTTCTGTACCTCCTCGAGGGACATTGTTAAAAAAATAACGTCGGGAAAATTGGCGAAGGCAAGAAGAACCGAACACGCGAAGGAAAAAAACATATCTTGTCGGGGTCACCACTATAAAGGCGCTGAAGGTGAGTGCTCTTCAGAGGTCCTTTATTGTCTGAGTATCTGTGCGCCTAGTAGGACGCTTTATATACAAAGTCATTAGCGAAATGCCTCGATGCTTCTCGAAGGCGTGCGTCGACCGGCATCGATGGCGATGCGCCGGTCAAAAGGGGGCACTTCGCCACAGGGTTACGAGAACAAGATGGAGGAGATGGGTGTGCTGTATTAGATTTTTGGAAAACGGATGAAAAAAATTCGGAGAAAAGATAGGACGCCTATTGTGGGACTTTGGCTGATCTGCCGTTATATAAAACCAAGGAGAGGATTCGATGTGAGGTGCGTTTTTGCCTCATGAAGCACAAGAACTGTTTTGGGTCGTCATTCAAGGACTTATCAATGTTTGCCAGGTATTCTTGAAACTTCGATAGCTGCAATTTCTTGAATGAAGCTCGGTGCGTGAAAATTCAACGCAATCGCTTCTTTGCTTGGAGCACTTCCATTTCCTATACGATTCCTTAGTTTAATGGAAGAGATCAGATCCGCGTCGTACCAATGTGGGTACTTCTTTGGAATGGCTCTCAAAAGCGGAACCGAGTCTGCAATACAGCTCTCAAATAAGCAGTAGAAAAAATCGCATTTTGCTTCCACGAAGGAAGATGACTCGAGTAGAACCCAGGGACAGTGCAAAGGAAGGTCCTTTTAATACTTACTTTCTATTCGAAATGTTGCGCGTATGTCTCCTATGAAGGCAACAGAAATAGGACAGGAATTAGCTAATTATTTTATGAATGAAGGTAGAGTGGATTGGCAACAATACTACGCTTAAAGTTGTCACATTTATCATCATCAGGTGGTGTTCTTCCCGGAAGCAGATCCCGCACACCAAGAATCGTAATTTGGAACGTCACTTTCAGACGAATCACAGAACATTTGCAACGAACTACCCCAATAATTCGGAAATTATGAAAAAGAAAGCATGTGAGTCGAAATCGAATCTTCCAATGCAGCAATCAGTATTTTTTCGGCCACTTTCCAAGAATCCAACAACGGCTTCCTTTAAAATTGCTCAATTGCATGCAAAGAAGAAAATACCATTTGAAGACGGTGAGTTGCAGAAGGAAGCATTTTTTGCAGGTTCTGAAAGCCTTCTGAGGAATTTTCTAGCAAGGGTGAAATCATTTAGAGGTTTAAAATCTCCAATAGCCGTTTTTGTCGGCGTTCCTCGTCTCATTCACCGATATTCCGAGAAAACAAGAAACGACACCGTACTTTTTAACACCACCCAATGCGTATTTCGAATGCGATGCATTCATCTTCAGTAGTAATTCGGTAAATCATCAGCCCGATTCAAGAGCTTCAATTATCAGTCAGCACTGGTTTAAGAAGAATAGAAGTAATTGCTGATGACTTGCAATCTCAACTATTGAGAGATGTGGAAACGTGTGAGTTATAAAAAAATCTGCTCTTGAAGAAGAGACCGCGAGGAGAAGAGATTTATAATATTTTAAAGACACATTCGGCAGAAATTGGTTTGCCGCTTAAAAATTTATCCGCCATTACCACAGAAGGAGCACCAGCCATGATAGAAAGAACCAACGGCTCTGTTGCTTTGTGCAAGAAAGACGAGTGTTTTTCCAACTTCATGTCTTATCACGGTATCATTCATCAAGAAGCGTTGTGCGAAAAGATACTCCCATTTGGACACGTCATGGGTGCTATCATGTCGATTATTAATTTTACTCGTGCGGCTTCTTTGCAACACTGACTTTTCAAAGCACTGCTGGCAGACTCCAGTCGATCTCATCTTGAAGTCCGATGGTTCAGCAAAGGAAAAGTTCTACCCAGGTTTTATCTCTAATTGAGCAGGTAAATGAGTTTATGCCGTCCAACCCTGAAAAATTCAGTAAACAAATCGAAAAACTAATTGACTCTTCGAGGGTACTGGATCTGGCTTTCCTCGCCAAAATCACTGAGAAACTCAACATTCTAATTCTGGATTTTAAGGGTAAAGACAAGGAGCTGGCTCAAATGATGGGAACTGTGAAAGCTCTCGAACATTATGGATGTCTCAAATTAGATCAAAATGCCTGGTTCATTTTCCGAACATAAAAAAATGACGAATGACGGCAATTTTGAGCCCTCGCGATTTACCGGCCATCTCAAGACAATTCTGAGCAAATTTTAAAAGCGATTTCAAGACTTCAGTTGCCTGGAACCATTGATCAGCTTTTTTGTCAATCCATTCACCACGAAGCAACTGAATACGCCACAGCAATTGCAATAATTATTGCCGCAGAAGTGAAAAACCTCGAACTGGAAATGGTCGATCGGAAGAATGATATTATTCTGCAATCACATGCCGTAGATGTAGACTTATGGAAACTTTTAGAGTACAGGTATATACGTGTTGAGTAGTAGGTTTCCATTACTAAGAAGTGCTGCTTGTAAAATCCAATCTTGTTTTGGGTCTACTTTCATCTGCGAATCTCCATTTTCAACAATGAACATTATAAAGTCAAAGAACCGGAGCAGGCTCACCGATTCGCATCTTGACAGTTGGTTACGTGTGGGAACCTCAGCGCACGTACCTAACATACAAGAGTTGGTAGACGAAATTCAGTGTCAAAAATCGCTTACGTCCAACACCCTGAGCAGAAGAGACACAATCATGTGAATAAGAAAACCTTTTTGCATGAAATGTATATTTTTTCTATCTCGAACAATTTTTTCGATATTATTTATCAATAAACGTTTTTTTCAAACGGCTTACAGTTGACTAGTAAAGTGATCACCCTGTACGTAAATGCGATTTGGTGCCTGCTTTGCTTTCGTAAACGCCCTTGGGTGCCCCGGCATCAAAAAAGGTTAAGTACCCCTGTGTAGCCCCTCGCCTAAAACCCCCAGGAAAAAAAAGAAACCGGTCCTAGTTATCATGAGTTTGATCCCAGGACGTTACGGAAAGACATCGGCCGAAGTAGTGCTGGGTTCGACGCCCACCTATCAATATTATACTATTAGTAACGCATAGTGAACGGCATTAGAATTTAGGCACTAACTAAGGGGATAAAAAATTGTAACTCGGTATGATGATTAAGATTTTCCAAAATATACACACTGTACTCATTCAAAAGCGCCTTGGGTTTGATTCTCAGCGTCTGTTTACCTTCAAATATCATGGGAAAAATTTTCTGCAAAACTCATAGGCGCATACGCGAATAGTCGAACTTTTTATAACATTTCGACAGATACTTTACATTTTGAAATCTTTTTATTAAGCTTCCATAATGCGCACAACATTTTACTCGTAACTATATGATAAAAATAACGTTAATCTTTATTATCGACTAATCGCATTTGGATGTACTGAAAGTTATTCCGTCTACGATTTTTGTTTTCGTCCACGGACAATAAAGAGGCGGAAGGATGGGTCTGCAAGCAGACCCATCGGTCATCGGACCTGAGATTTCAGACAGGTCGATCGGTCTTAAATCTCAGGTCACTTTCTAGATCGGTCTGACTCACAAGGGGAGACTCTCACTTTTGTCCGGGGATTTTGATGAATATTTTTGTGGCGATGCAGGAAGTAGAGTTATGAAAAACTTTATTGGCGTTCGTCTAAATGGGTCTTAGTTTTGTTGCAATAATTAATTGAAAATTGACAATCTGAGTATAGGCAACCCCGCATTACACACCCGCGCTAGACCAAATCTGTAAGGAATAACCTGCTGTTTTCGAGTAATTCTCAAATCTTATTTTTATTTCTTTTGATATATATTTCCTTGTTACTCACTGATAGGTATAAGGGCAATATTTCCATTATTTCTCCCTATATCCGATAAAATAACCTTATTACAACCAAATGAACTTCGATGACGGAGAGCCTCGCTAAAAGTACGATGAATGATGGTTCGTAAAAATGCTTTCTCGTATCATTCAGTTTTCTTTGGTACTAATTACATTAGCTGTCTTCTTGTACTTGATACAATAGCATTCGCAAGCGCTATTTTTCATTTTCTGACTACCCTAAGAATGTTAAAGGAACTTGTGTTCGACTGATTCAGAATGTCATAACTAAAAGTAGCGGATCACTTCCGGAATTTATTAATTATAAAAATCACTAGGTGCTTTATAGTTGTTTGTCGGATAATAAACAATCTGCTCTGACTGCTTATACGCTAGCAACTCCTTAGTTAAATAATCTTTAATGGTCATGAATGCTATTGAAAATCTCGCAAGTGTGAAAATATCCAATATGGCACGTTACTTGGGAAGGAAACCATTGATAGATTTATGGAGATTATGGAAAAGAATATTTCTGTGGAGGAGAATGAGTTATTCCTTGAAAATTAATACGCAGATGCAGAATTCGTGAATGATAGCGATGAGGGAGCAGAATCGGGAGATAGCAGCCCTCCTTCAAAAGAAAATACAAATGTTTCCAATGAGCCATCACGGAAATTTCTTAAGTACCTTGGTGCTCCGTTGGATGTGAATATTAATGTTGTTAATCTTGCAAGGAAACATCCAAAATGGTCGCTATACCAACGGTTTACCAAATTGACCCGACTTGGCCAAACCGATCTGAAAATGAATTCACTTGGTAAATGGGGTGTCAGATATCCATTGCGTTCAATGCGTCATGTTCAATGAACCGATAGTTGAAGAAGCTTACTCCAGTGCGGTTTTTTCTGTAATAATTTTTCAGAAACTTAATATTTAATATATTTAAACTTCGGATTTTTTAGACATTAATTTCGCATAAATTTATGAAAATTTTCATTAATATTCAATAAACAAACTTTTATCAACCATTATCAATAAACCAACATTTACATTTAACCGGATAATAGTTTTAAAACACAATTATAATACACAATGGTGACCACCGATGTTAAGTTCCTTGGCTGTATATGCAATGCACAACACACACACATATTTTAGAAGAGCAGATGAACTGTAGGAGGAGGATCTAAAAGCTGGTGGAAAATGCCAACGTTTTAGCGAAATTATTCACTGGAATGGACTGAACCATGTAAGCCCTCCTTGCACAAGAAAGGAAGGAATGAATTTTTTGCTTCGAAATACATATTGTTATAATGTATGAAAATTGACCGGTATTCTATCACATATATTCGATTCGTAGGCTTTACAGTTATGGATTATTTGATATCGATGTTCTGTTTTTTTAAACTCCATTTTGTTGGAGAAATATCTCTAGTAATGATAATAATGTATCAATATATTTACAAACCAATGGTTTTCCAATTAATGGTTAGTTAGGATCGTATACGTTACCTCATATCTAACGCGAGATGCGGGTCGTACCTCAATATTTTCTACTTTTGCTTTAACTTGGAAATGTCAAATAAACTCCAAAATGATCACATTGAAATTCGTTCAATACATTTCGTACAAGCACCTTGCCCCTTTCATCCCTGCATTAGTTTCTCTTAGAAGTACTTTTCTTCTAGTTTCGTTAATATACTCCTAAATAGATGATATAGTGGTAATTAAAATCATACCATTCGTACTTTCAATTCAAAATGGGGTAAAAGAAGAGCCTTAACATTTTACGGACCGTTCATAATTCCCCACGTTCTTTACCTTCTGCCCCTATCTTTTCTCGATCCATCACTCAGGGAAAGAAAGTACTTATATCACTCTAATACATTAAATCATCGCAGTTTTTTAACGTTAGTAAATTATATTGCTAAAATTACATTTTCGCTTATTTACTTCAGTCAGTCAATCAGAGCGAACATTCTGAAAGACGTACGTAAGAAAGTACGCTCCCGAAACGTCGACCCTTTGCCAAGAGGTAACCCGGTTGGAAACCAGAGAACTCTTTCTACATTATATTCACCGGGAAAGAACTTATTCTTTCTATTCTGAAAAACGTCTGTACATGTTCAACTTATTTATTAAAATATTAGTATCATTAAATTTAAAAAAAATCAACCATTTTGTTTTAAAAATCACCTCAATATCCAAGTTCTTATTCTTGATCAATATTGATGATTGATTTCGAGTTCAATCTTGTATGGCTGTTTTCAAATATTTAATTTCTCAACACTGCTGGAGATCGTCAAGATATATCATTTTCCGACTTATATTCCAGCATGACATCATATCTAGACAGCTCAGCGTCGTGTGTATCCCGGAATCCTACAATGTGCATACGTATATACACGTATGCACATTGTATACCGTATCCTGTGTATCTGATGTGCATACGTATGCACCTCAGGTACACAATGGATTGTCCACTTCACGTCGTATGCGGTATCCTATGTGTATACGGATACACATCGTGTACGCCAAACCTTGTATATCTGTATACGGGAAACAATGTGTGTACGTTGTATATCTACATTGTCTATCTTTTAATTTATATTGAAATATATGCTTGCTATCGTTCAATGCGCTCTATCTGTTACTGTATAATCTAAAATTTAAGACATGAAGAAGAGAAATAGTTAATTTATTTTGCATATTCTTACAAGATTAATCATATAAGAGGATGTGGAACAGCATGAAAGGGATGTATGTACAGTCCGTCCAAAACATGGTCTCTCGGTATTGGTGACATTCAGTAAATTGAATTTATTAGGCTAGAATTGTCATCACCTAAAAATTACATTTATGCACTAAATCCCAAAGGGTAAATTCTCTTAAACATAGCAGCGTTGTTTCGAGGTTTAGTGGTTAGTGCTTTCATCATTCTATGGATGATACGAGAGAAAAATGCAATTTTCCTACACACACAACTTTTTCCTTGTTCTAACATAAATTAGATCAAAATTAACATGCTTCAGCGTTACTTCGCGGAGAGCCACCGCGTCACAGAAGAGAAAGAAAACTTCATAATTTTTCCACACTTATTTACTGAGCGACCGGTTTCGCTAAAGAGTTTAGGTTAGAAGGTTAGGCTTTAGTTCAGGCTTCAGCCTGAAAATTGGAAAAATTTTCACAATCACAATACAATGGAAATACACAAGGTGAACTTAAGCTAATATATGCCATAAAGCACAGAAGTTAGCGAATCGACACACTAACTTCTCAAAACCTAAACACTGCAGCTCGGAAAACATGGCGGACACTGACATAGATGAAGCGCTGCTCAGTGGGAAATTGCCGAACGATGCGTGAAATCGCTCGGCGCCAGCGTATCAAGTTTTGTCAGTTTTCGTATATGAAGGAAAAATGAGTTTTTTCTATATCATGTTCGTAACGTAAAGGAAAATGAATCATGAGAAATATACATGGGAATCAAGTTTTTTATAATGTTCGCAATCGATTTCTTTTTCATCTTTTGAAATGTTATGCTGAAATCCAAAAAAATATGAGGATACTGGAAATATACACTTTGAGTTAAGATATACTCTCTAAATACTTGTAAAACATTTACACATATCTATAAATTTGCAATTATCGTTTTAGAGAATAGATAACATGCAATAAGAATAAGTAAATAATATAATATAACTAATAACAATTTAAAATAATAATGTGATGAAAACATTTTCAACAATTACAAAAGTTGTTTCAACGTCTACACTTTATGATTATAATAATTATTGGCGGATAACCACCATACCACAGCTTTAAAACCTTATACCCATCCACCGCAACGTTTGAAATAACATGAAGTGTTTGCTAGGAAAGTGATCTCTACTGTCAGGTTCATCTTGGTGCGAGACTCAATGAATGAAAATAATTAACATTTAAAATTAGTTGCAACCTAATTGAAAATGATTAAATCCAAGTGATGGGCTGTATGGAAAAATATTAATTAACACTCTAATTTTCTCTAGACTTCGTATAGGTATGTATTGGCGTAATTTTTTGTGTATTGTGTCTGATTGTGTCATAAAATATTGAGAATGTCAATTTTCACAGTGAATAAAGTTTCCTATGATATGGAAGAGCGTACCGCAATGTCAATGTCAGTGCCAAGGATTTATTGGTGCAGCAGTGGTATTGTTAAAAGTACTTCGACAGGTTAGGTAATTTTGCACATGGGCTCCCACCAGTAATCGAAACCAGGACCACTTTCGCCAAAGCCGAAAGCGCTGCCCACATAGTTATTCAGAAGCACTGAGGATTTACACTAAGCATATATCACTGCGTTTACCAAGCGATCTCTGCTCGATCTGGTGGCAGCTCGTACCGGCTATGTAGGACCGATCTCATAGGACCGACGAGTTTATCAACACGAGCTTACATATCGATATTTGCGATATTCATGTATCGACTGCAAACCATCGAGAATTTGGCGCATCGAGATTTGACGGCCGCCATTGTGCTTCTTCGTGGTGTTATTTATTTAATAAGCAGAAGTGTCCGTTGATTCTCAACGGGGATGTTAAATTTCATAAATAGCAGTGTAACAACCTTGATCACAAGAAATACTTCATAATTGTTGATAGATAGGAAATACCAGACATTCTAATTCAATATACTAAGAAATATAAGTTACAATGAAGTCTACAAAGCCGCATCAACTCAATATTCAATATACTCTGAATGAAAAATATCTTCAACTGAGACGATATAAATATATATTCTAAGATCACATTAGGATAAGCAGGACCACGTTAAAAGTTACATCTTCATACAGGTACAAGAGGACAAATGAATCAAGCATTAAACGTAAATGACAGAAATAAATTACATTTCACTCAAATAAACAAAGATAAGTATTCTATACGGGAAGTAAATGTATTTTGGAGCTGACTGGTATCTCAATCATAAAATATGTAACATAAACACGAACCACAAAGGCAATCAAAATAGAAACAAAGATTCAACACCAATAATAGAAGGATAGTAAATGAATATGGAGTGGAAGCACTTAAAAACAACGAATAAATCAATTTTTGCAAGGGATTGAGTTTCTTTGCACATGATAATTTAGACAAAATTTTAGTATATTTTATCAATATTCTCGCAATTTCGAATCGCAAGCGATATTCACCGACCAAAATAAGAATCTTTATTCAATTTCCCTTCTTTTGATGATAGCGCCAGGAGGATTGCGATTGTATTTGTTTTCGTCCGCTGACAAAAGAGAAGCGCAGTCCGCAAGAACATCGAGGCGACCGATGTCGTGCTGAACCTGGTCCACCTTTTTTGCCGGGTTGAGTTCAGCTCACTTTTAGCCATTCTAGCCCGCGCTGCTCAGCGCGTTTTTGTTTACCAACTCGAACTGACTTGGCAGCACCGATCTGAGATCGCTTGGTAAACGCAGTGTATGATTCGTTTAAGGTTTGGTTGTTGAATACGGCTAACCATGAGCTGCTTTCTTATTTTTACGATCAATAGAAAGAGAATGAATTATATTATGATTATTATATGAAGTAAAATCTTTTATCGGAAATAAATAAGTTGAATTCCACGTAAAAGTTGTGGAGTTTACGAATTGTATTTCAGTCATCAGAAGAATCCTACTATATTATTTAACTTTCGTGAGGATTATCCTAATTACCATTAATATTCTATCAACATGCGACATTGTCTTGTAGGAACTATAGTTTGCATTTGAAAGAGTTATTTCATTTAGTAATCGCTCTGAAGATTTGAATTTAGGAGAAGATTAGTGATGCAACATGAATGAGTTCGGTGATTTATAGTCAAGTTGGCAACTCGCTCCTCCTCGATTCTTATTTATCTCTTAGTCTTATTGCGACTCCTGTATAATATTTAAATTCATTCATAAATCAATTTTTGCCAACATCGACGTTAACTAGTAGTTTCATTTGGCTCTAATGGAAACTTGTATTCGTTTTTCAATTGTTATAGCCTAGGTTTACGTCATTCGCATTCCGGGCAATTGCTTGAACCCCCCTCTGGAGAAGAATTGAGGTGTGGTTCAGTGATAGTTGGTGAAAAGAACGTATTTTATCATCACCAAGACATATTACGAACATCCTAAGGTAAAAACGATAAGTCAAGCAGCATTTTTACAACTTATTGATTGTGAAATTTGTTAAATCGCATTGGTTCGACAAAAACTTCTATAATGAAATTCAGAAAAGTCGTCAGAATAATAGACCCAGCCGGGTGTTTCTGGGATGCATCGACTTCCGGTTCCTGGATCTGTTGTGTATAAATAGGTTTCTGTATAGTTTATGAGTTCTAATTTTAAAAATGTGAGTAATAAATTAAAATTTGAGCGTTTTGAAATCCATAGATAGGTAGTTTATAGAAACATAAATGTTTCCTTCGGTAAATATAATTCATGTTGTCTGCCATGTCAGATTTAGGCGTTCCGTATTTGTACGAGTGGTATAAACGCTACATGTAGTTCGTACGCCTTTCTCGCTAATGTGTGTAATCGGTGGCTGTGCATCACGTAAGGTAGGTGATTTCGATTTTTGCGATCATTATACATCCGAAATAGGGTCATCGTTGTTGCTGACTCAGTAGAAATTAAGCATTTTGTTTGAAATAGGCCATTAAGAACGGGTCACCTCAGTCGTTTATTAACTACGGCGATTTTCAGCGAGTTGGCATTTTAATGTTAAAGAATCCTTTCGAAAGCTGAATAAATGTCCCTCTCACCTGTACAAATTGTCAATTTTAACTCAGTTTATTTTCATTGCTGGTAGATAATTATAACTTTATATTGCTAGGTTAGTAGCCGGATGAATATTTTCTCCAAATAAATATAGCGTGGGAAATTTCTCAAACCTTGGTCAATCAGGGTTAGATCAGGAATTGAATTGTCTGCTATGATATGAAATTATTTGCCGTTGAAACAAGAACAGTTTGTAATTTATAATCAGCAATTTTATTCGAAGTTGAAGTCGTTTTTTTAATTTACCGCTCAGGATTGTGTATGTGTTATTATAGTTTGTGGATTAATTTGTGTTATTAACATTATTCATTATAGTAAGTTTGGTATGGTAGCGTATCATTGATACAGTTATGGGGAATTTGCATAGTGCATGATCCCAGGATATCCAAAGCAATTATTACTAAGTTGCTGCGGATGAGTAGTGTCAGTTGATTCACTTACTGACTCGAATTACCCGTTTGATTGGTTCTGCCTTTGTATTTTGAGAATAACCTACAAACTTTGTTAACGATTATCTCAGAACCAGTTAAAGAAAACTGAAGACGCTGAAGTGCTCTTACAGTATCTTTTGAGTTCTTAGTGATTGAAATTAAGTTATAATACTTCCTGAAGGCGTTAGCTCATCCCTGTTATATTTCAAGTGAGTTATTATTGTGTTTCTTTGATAGAGCACCGAAGAGTACCATTTTGATGAAATGTAGATTATTCCGATATCTCTGTGAAACTAAGAGAAGGTATAAGCGATATTGCTGTAGAAATTCAGCCAATACTTAATGAGTCGAAGGCGACGTTTGCTAATTAATTGCATTCTACTTGTGAATTCATCAATCATTGCTCGATATTCGTTATTTCATTCTTTTACACATCTGAGTGTACGACGAAGAAATATGTCCTCCAAACTTATTATTCCTTATAATAGCAGGAAAGATTGTAGGAGATTGTATTATAATGTTTGTTTTGCATTAGCGTATACTAATGCGTAAACCTGTATTGATATTATGAAGTAATGCTACGTGTGTTGTTAGACGATCTCTTCATATAAGGTTTGGCTTTGTGTGTGCAGAAGAGTATCAAGAATAGTCTAGTTTTGTTGTCACTGTTGCCTTAGGATTCATATTTTCATTGTGTGAAGATGTTCAGCGCTGTTGTGTCATTGTCGTTTCTGTGTAATACAACGGTTTCATAATCATCCAAAGATATTTTCATCATTCTTTGTCACTATGATTTAAGAGGCTTATTTCGTTTGGAAGTTTCTTGGTATTTCTGCATAAGTTGCAAGCCTTCGGCATCTATTTCTTTCTATTACTTCATTATTTTGCATAATTTTCCTATGTAGCTTCGTTAGTTGAAGTGGTTTGCATTTAGCCTTATGATAATGTTAGTCCTTTTTCAAAATTTCATTAACGTCATAGCATTGGATTAAGCTGACTACGTTTATTAATCATTGATTGTTTAATTGGACTAGAATTAAGATATTCACTCGTAAAGTTATGAGTAATAGATGTTGGTTGGACATACATTGGAAATTAGCATCGTTTTTACTCATTTATTTATATAGTATACACACATGCTTTCTACAATTTATTCACTGGGAATCGCCATTGTTTAGGTTTACTCGCATCATCGTACGGAAAAATAGCTTATTTACTAAACAAAGTAGAAGGGGAGAGCAGGTTTCAAATAGAGCAAAACAATCCATTCATGCTATCTGTGGGAGGAATGGGGGTCACGAAGGAAAAGACAGGTTAACAATTTATGATTCTCGGAAGTATAGGAATTCATTGGGCTAGTCTCGGTATTTGAATGATTTTA
Source organism: Sympetrum striolatum (assembly GCA_947579665.1). Taxonomy (NCBI): domain Eukaryota; kingdom Metazoa; phylum Arthropoda; class Insecta; order Odonata; family Libellulidae; genus Sympetrum; species Sympetrum striolatum. Next base: position 22,028,031 of record OX388352.1, on the reverse strand, counting down.
TATCATGTACATTTAGACAAGTGTTCTTACGGTTGATATACTTCCATTATTTCCTTTTCTTGTATCAGATTAAAATCTCCGGAAAGGATATCAAGTGTCGCATCTAATTTGTGAATTGCATTCCTCTTAGACAGCCTGTTGAACTCGATTGCTAACTGCAGCGCTTAATTAGCTTCCGCTTGTTACTTTTTAAAAAATCGATCCATTTTTGTTAAGTTAGGACCAGGCTTTTTTATCATTATTTTAACATAGTGTAATATCCGTATGAATTGGAATGCGGATGATTAGTCAAGTTGTCTATTAGTTTAGCTATAGTTACGATAGTAGGTTGCTGCACAACAATGTGAATGCCGGTTGATGGTAATCGGGCGTTCTGAATATCTTAGCTCATGTATGAATTTTGTTAATAATGAGGCGGCAAATGCAGAAATCACATTATAGAATTACTTCTAAATTACGTGTGCTATCAAGTCGTGTAAGGTGCAAAGATTGGCTGCTTCGTTTGCGGATGTTGTGAAGTACTGCTTAGCTTTAACTTAAGCTAGCGTAGCTAACTTTATTTGTACTATAACAAATCTAAGGTGTCCTTAGATTAGAGATTGTGCGTCAGTGTAAATACGTTACAGTTTGCAGTCGTTTATCTTTCATAGAACCTATTAGATATGCGATAGTAAAAGTGAGAGTAATTCAAATATAAACTGGTAGAAGAGCGTTAGGATGCCCATCGAGATTCCAAGTAACAACTTTATTTACTCGCATCTAACCTGGAACACTAATGACTGATTTGGGATGCACTTGAAATCGGGTCTCAGATTTATGGATTGGCCCAAGTACAGTAGCTCATTTCGTTGGGGGAGATATCAGGTTTGACTATATTTCTAGTGGATTTTTGTTAGTTTAAATCCCAGTGCAGCTATCACCGTAGATGTTTACCATAGTGATTCTAAAGAGAAAGTAATGCTACACACACTTTAGAGGGCTGTGAATCAGTTGCAGCAAACTTTGTCTATTTCATCTTGATGAATTTTGGAGCTCAGTGTTTTTGGAAGCTTCCCTGGGTACACGTGCATAGCAAGTCCGTCATTAATTCAATTCTTAGATTTAGGTAACAAGCACTTGTAACATTTATCAAAGACAAGAAATTGCGTGTTTTAATTTTCCTTCATGTTGAAAAATACTTTCATTTACTATTCGTCAACTTAAATGGCAGCCCTCTTGTATTTTTTAGTTTGCGATTGATTAGGGTAAAATGACGTAATTAATTAATTCCATTAAATGAATTTGTTGTGTATTTCAAAATATTAACTCTAGCATCATACTATATGCGTTGAATTATTAACTGGCATTCATAAAGTAATATGTGATTTCATAAAACAAAAATTTTGAGGTACTTGGCAACCCTGTGACACAATTACTGATGGCTTGTATTTAGTTGATTTGAAGCGTGTTGCACTATCAAAATATAAGAGATTTGAGTGAGAATAGTGAATATCACATGGATAATACTATTTACTGTAATGTTATGCTGTCAATGAGGAGGTACTGTTACAAACTAGTTTCACTAAATGACACTAGAGGCTAAGTGTAATTGGTAGTTTGTTTTTTTCTTCATTATTTCATGTTAGGAGTTAAGTATTATATGCTGCATGTTAAGGATAAGCATGGGCTCCGTTTTTTCCCTCATAAAGGTTACAAGAAAAATGAGTGAATGATTGGAAAGGGGAATTTTAGCCAAATGACAGGAGGATTTGCACCTTAAAATCCACATTTTAAAGTATATAATTGTAGGAACGCCTTCTTTTGAGGCACATTGATTTTTTTCTAATGGCTGACTAATATTTTGTGTTTATTGCAGCACTATAGCAGTTTATTATCAATTTTACCTTACTGCATGAACACACACACACAATAAAGTATAAGTCGGATTTTTATGAAGGATCAACTTAGTTACACTAATTTTCTTTGGAAATGCAGTCAACATTTAATGATGATCTTATTTTCGCGAGATGGGATTTTTGCACTTTCTCATGTCTCATGCTGGGTATTGTTAGTGTTATTTTGTTTTATATAATCAATTAATTACTTAAAGATGCATACTATGGTTTTTCTTTGTAGATTTTAATGTAATATGCGCATAAGACACATGTTAATGCTTACCAAGCTCCCATTTGAATTGCCATTGATAGTTATTAGGTTTTTCTTGCCTAATGGGTTCTGCTTCCAATCAATGCATGTTATTTGTATGACTAAAGCCCTTGCTTAACTTTGTTGATGAGATTCTCCCAACAAGTGACTGTTCCTAAAGATGGGTTCTTCTAGATGAGGAGTATCTACCCTTTGGGAATAACCTAGTTAAAATTCTTGTTTAGGGGACATAATTCTATTGTGCCGGATGTATTAAGTTTCCTTGGCTATTCTTTTTAACACTTGATGGCTTTATCATTAACCTGTGGTGCAGCTTTTATGGGACATGTATTCCAGGAGCTGCACAAATGTTTTCAATAGACTGAAAAGAGGGAAACAAGTTCTTCATTGACATAAAGAGGTACACAGACAATTCTCTATGGACCGGCTTACCCGGCTTGTAATTGGCTGTTGCCATTCTCCCAGCAATACAACTTCCAGAGGTAAGATACTGTTACTTAAGGCTTTGCTATTTACCCTTTACACTTCTGAGGCACGTTCATGGAACTGTTACAAAGTGTCGAAAGCACTCAAAGGACGTATATCCTAAAAGGTAGTTAGAATCTTTGCTCACTACACTTCTTAGGTTTTTGCTGTATATCAAGGGGACATTCTGTAATGCAATCCAATTCATAGCTGTACTGCATGAGAATACTAATAATATTCCTGCTCTTTTAATTTAGAGTGTGTAAAGTATTGATTTAATTCACTGAACTTCTTGCAGTCACTACTAGAAGTCTATTGCATCATTCTGAGTAAAAGTGGCCTTGGTCATTAATTGTTAAATGGAAGTATATAATTATATGAATTTATGCGTTTATGTGGCACTTTGATTACCCGCAGTGAATACTGCAATGATAAGTACTTGTAACAAGATCTGTTAGCATATGTTGTTTTTCAAAATTTCCTGCTGTGTAAATTAATTTTGTGTGAATAGGTTCAGTGTGGAAGTAAACAGTTTTTTCTGGTGCTACTGTAGTATGCTGTCTACTATGATATTCTTTTCAGATTAGAGTATCCAAGAATTCTTGTAGTTTATTACTGGACGATTATCTTCTTAGCTGCTTCTTATCTTCATAGTAATACTATTGGTTTGTTTCACAACAAGCTTAGCACAACAGGGACCACAATTTTTCATTTCTTATGTAGACTACATGCTAGAGGGGCACCAATTTTCTTTTATATTCTTTATTTAAAAAGTAAATTAATTTCCTTTGCCAAACACTACACATAGAAATCATTTTCCGGTAAATAATGATATAATTCATAAGGTTCTTACCTAGAATAATTTCTTTACGTGAGTTTGATATTTTGCATTATTTGGGAGTGAAGAAAATATCTACAATTTTGTGTCGAAGTGATTTATGTCAAATAAAATTTTGTGGCATGCTTTTTCAGGCATTTTTGTGTGAATTTATGCTTCGTTTGTGTAAAAATTGGTTCTTGAATCATAAATTTGAGTTTGCATCATCCACTACATGACCTCAAGTTAGGTTTCATCTTATTTGGAAGAGAATTTCCAAGGGGATTATGAGTTGTCAGAATATTTTTCGTTGTTGAATCTTTGGTAGTCTTCTTTTCCTGATATTGATATCAGTGGATCAATCAAACAAAATTTTAACCCCTTTCCTCTCTATTTATCGCTATTTGACAAAAAAAGTTTCTTAAAAGACTATTAATGTCAATAATAGTGTGTGTGAACTCGAATGTCATTCATTTTGCCACAGAGTATTTCAATTTCCTTAATTGCCTAAGTTCTTTCGATAATCTTGTGGAATAAGTTTAAAGTATCCTAATCTGGACAATAACTCAATGGACCAGATTAAATTGGTGTGGGCATGATTAGCGTGGAGCACCACGTACCGTGGGAAGAGGTGTATTTTCCAGAGACTCGAAATTTATACTAAAGTTGTTCAGAATCTCTGATTAAATTTTATTTCGTCGAATATTAAATATTTTATTGTTATAATATCTTAACTCTTGAAGTTACTCTGATTTCTTATATCACCCAGTACATAAATTATTCTCTGTAAGAAATGAACAAGGACTTTCTTTAAATTGGTTAATGAATAACTGCTTTGAATTGGCTTGGCCCATGCATAATTTTCTTAGAAATCTTAACAGCTTGTATAGTTATTTTTAAGGAACTTGTTTAATGTGACATTTATTATTGTAAAAGGCAGCAGGGAAAATTTATTTGCATGCAATTTTCTTTGCAGTCATATGATCTCCCACTCATAACATTTAAAATAGCATGCTGAAGGTATAGGCTTCCCAATTTATAGTTCGGTAAATGTGGCTTCATAATATAGTCTCCCTTCATTAATGGCGGTACAGAGTTTGCCAAATGGGTGAATTTCCTCAAGGTAGGATTCTATATTGATGAATGGAATATTTTCATAGTTAGAGCATAGAAAACCTGTGTTTATGACCTAAATACATGTTTTGACATTATGAGAGCCCCTAGAAAAAACCGTGATAGAGTGAAGTTGTGAAAATTATAGCACAAAGTGGTAAGGGACTACTGTATTCTTTTAAAACAGTGTACTCTCTAGTAAAGTTGCAAGTTAGATTTTTATGCAATTAGGTACTAAAAATCCAATTTTGGTTTTTCATTTTATCAGGTATGATTGAAATAGCAGCAGTCAATATCATTGCTACTTTTTCTGTAGATCCTTCCCGTTAAATCTTTTATATTCAAGGTATTAGTAAAAAATGTGTAGTGAAATCTTATTTGTGACATATTAAGGTTTGTGCGTATAGATTGCTTCACAGGGTTGCCTGCTTAGGACTTGAGATTTCCCATAGTTAGTGGAGAATTTGCTAGGCGCGTCGAGTTTACAATCATATTATTCTCAAATCACCAAAAAGTAGCAAGTAAGGGCATCCTAGTAATCTTAAACTGGTGTAATCAAATCTTGATAAATACTAAATTGAATTTATCTACATAACATCTAAATCCAAACTTGAGGTTTTAGTTTGTGCCACTTAACTTAAATTTGTTTATTGTGGAGGTATGTTTTAACTTATTAATCTCTGGTCAAGGAAAAGTAAAAGTGGCTTTGCAGAAAAGTTCAGCACGTAGGAAAATTCCAAAGGAAGAAAGGGTATGAAAAAGCTCTAACAATGCCAGAACTGAAACTGGGATCTCCTGATTGTGAGTCAGTTGCTCTCCCAATTGGGCTATTGAGCCAGAGCTAAAATGCTGTTCAAGTCCTGGTCTTGTCAGACTTTTTTATGTCTGTTCTTTCTTGGATATTTTAAAAGTGTTTAGGTTATTTGTACTGTGAAATTTTAGTGTTCATTTTCACTTATAACTGAAGGAAATAACTTTTATCCTAAACAAGGCATTTATAGGAAAAAATACCTCGTTTTCCACTATATGCAGAACTTGTGATATTATTTTCTGTATAGATCTAAACCTAGGTGTATAAATAAATGCATCTGAAGCCATTGATGATGATGCCATTTATATGCTCATCTTCTGGCCACTACCTCTTCTATTGATTGAAAGTTAACTGTAAAGGCGCTTGATGTTTTTTATTAGATTAATAATTTTGTATGAAAAACTTTACATTGCCTTCAATTTACACCTCTTTTATTTTATTAAATTAATTAGTTCTTTGCTTAATAAGCTCTCAATGCGCGTTTTCTTTGTTATAAGTAATATTCAAGATTTTGCAGCGCTCATACATAATCAGGTGTCATGATTATTGTGGTGGCTATCAGGGTGGCTATTTAAAAGTATTTTGAATTAATTATCAAAACATTCTTTTATCGTGATTTTTGCATTACACAGTAATTTTGCAAGCAGAAACACAATGTCTTATTTATTTGTTTCGTTATGCATAACTAGCTGTCCTATATATAGAACCATAGGCATTTGACCCATACAATGCTTCCCACTACACGTAAATAAATATTCAATGAAATAAACCATTATTTTCACAAAAATTGTACAAATTTGTACTTTGGAAGTTGTAAACAATAATATAAACAGAAATATGTGATATAAAGGCAGTATTGTCTTTAATTCCAAGTTTCACAGTTTATATTAACTATATAATTAAGCGGCAATTTCTAAATATTGCTCCCAAGTGTCATAATATTTGATAGATTTTTTAAAAGTTCATTTATATGTATTACAATTGGTAACTACTGCTAACAATTAATATTCAGATTAGGTACAGTTATCGTTCTTCTGAAATCTTTAATGGATATAGACTGTTTACCATGAATGAAAACTAGGATCCCAAGGAAAATCTTTAGTTCTTCTACGGATAGATTAAATGGTGTCCCTTTGTTATATTTTTAGTATGGTTTTCAGGTATATCTGGTGGGGATGATGATGATTTTTCCTCTCCTTGCACAGAAATCTCTGCAGCTCCTGCAGCATCTGACACAAGTGGCAAAGCCAAAGCATCATCATCGACACCATCTTAATCGGTTAATTCAACAACCTCGGGTGGGATAGCGGTTATGTCAGCTTCAATTTCCTCCAAAAATAAATAGTCACAGGCTTCTGCTAACATAAAAAATGCCTTGCAGCTCATTGCTGTTGAAGTAACTGCAAATTAGAAAGCAAATATAGCTGAGTGATTATACGATACACTAAAAATAGATAACAATATTTAAGCCATGTAATATGGGTACAGGGAATCATTCATAACTATCAGTTGAAAATAATGAAAACACTATTCATCCCATTAAACGTAAGTTAAATTCAAAATCATAGGAGTTTATAAATATTTTGAGCTTACCTTTGACAGGTGTTTTCACAGCAAATGCTGCCATTGATGCAGTGTGGTGAGAAATTCAAATTTTGCGGATGATCTATGATCACAAAACTGAGGAATGGATATGACTGTTGGCAGGAAAGCCTTCCCCAGTCCTTATATAGCATGCTTTTTGTATTTCATTACATTTTTAACGGAGTAAGGCTGGAAATCAAAGACGGTCAATGTGCCCTATACATATGTAGAATGCTGACTCTGCAACAATGTAGCGTCCTATACATAGGACAGAGGAATTTAATGCCAATTCCTTAGCAAAGAAAGGATGAAACTTGAGTAATAGCAGCATGAAATTTAAATTTATTTCATTTTAAGAAATTTTTATAATTTATTTTTAATTGTAGCTTCAGCGGATTATAGGAGCCGATTTTCTCAGACTTATAAAAGTAGTTCTGCTGCAGCTCGGAAACAAATTTTAATGATAATATCCTCGTCAGTCCCGGTGTAACAATTTGGTATCATTTTATCACTTTCCCGTGAATATCAAATGAATTATCGTGCAAAGAAGTGAGTTTTCTATAAATAGGACGCTTTGCGCTATGGGGTTATAAAGACAATCAGCTGATTCGGAATTGTTATTTTGCTGTTTTAACTCAAAATGAGTTGTAGACTAACCATTAGGTTAGTGCAGTCAATTTGTGAGCGAATCACTCACTTTTAAATTTGTCAATACTTTTTCCAGGGATATTTAGGTCAATGCAGTACTCTAGTGTAGAGTATGGGCAACCTGCAGACTTTTCAGTTGTTCGTTACTGCCTTATCTAACTTCTCACATTTAAATAATTTCATTTTTTCAGTCTTGCTTGTTACATCAAAAACAAAAATACTTTTAGAAAAATTCTCCTTTGTATTTCAACATTAAACTATTTGGATATGGGCAAAATAGTAAATATGGTTTCTTATATGTCTGGATGGTGCCTTTTGATGAAGATAGGCACTGAGTATGAAATGAATGTTTAGATGAAGATCCGCGTAGCTCTCATTTAGTTGGAAAGTAGGTGATACTTAACCTGAATTGACTGTCGTCATCCCCTTTGACTTTATATTCTCAAAGAGTGGGCTTGTAAGTTCTATAAGGGCCTCATACATCTGAAATGGAATGTGGAAGTTAACTATGTTCTGATTCTTTAACCTGAAACGTATTGGGTTTTGGAACTTGTTTTTATCTCATTTCCTGCTTGCTTTCTTTGTTTCTATTTGGTGAAGTTAGTGTCAGGTCAGTTTTTCCACCATTGTACTCTCATTTTGAATCTGGTATATCTTCTCTTCAATTTAAAAGTTCTAGAATGAGGTGCATTGGCACTTCTTCACTTTCTTGTTAGGAGGGTTGAAAGTCATGAGGAATATGCTGTGCTTCGCCATAATTTCAGCTCCTTATTGTATCCCTGCTTTGCAATTTGTGGCTAAAGTGAACGCTGGTATTATTTTTGGGTGTTGCAGCTTTGTCTGTCTACTCTCCCTGTCCTACGGTCCAATGCATGAAATATTTCCTGTGCCAAGATGCACAATATTTTCTTTTTCCTTTATTTTTAGTTGTACAATTGAAAGAAGATACATTGTCTTATTGAAATATCTATAATTTTTTTGTGAAAGTCTTAGTAAAGTCTATTTCTGCTATGAGTGCATATAGGCAGGGCTACCATGTATTGGGAGTCAAAAATAAGCACACTCGGACCCATTAATAAGATTTCTTACGAGAAAATAAGACACAATTGGTAAAGCAGTTTTATTCACAATATTTTCTGTGCCAATTATTTTCTCCAGTAATTCTTTGTCTTTCAAAAGCGGTTCATGCACCTCACTGCAGGCCATGTTGAGATTTCTAAAGAAGGAACTATCCGTAACACTGCATGCAATAAATTGTCACTACTATCTGTCACGACAATCTTGCGAGCGCTTCTTATTACATACAATGTGAGAGAGACATTCAATTTTCTTCGATCTGGATAAAAGAAGTCTAAATAAGCACATTTCTTAGAAATTATTTCGTAATGGTAGCCCTGCATATAGGTTAAATGCCTCTCCTACCAAAAGTAGAATGGTTGAATTCATTGATGATGTTTTCAAGATGGCTGGCCCTAATTCAGTTCTTTCAAAGATATTTATCATCTCTATTGAAATACTGCATCTATAATGTTCTTTGTTTTGAATCTATCAAGATTTTTTGTTAAAAGATCTTTCAGTAGACAAGGATGAATGTGCTGTTCAAGAAATGTGTTTTTCCTCTGAAGAGTATGAATTAAATGCAACTATATTCAAGAATATTCTGATCTGTGAACATTGTTTGGATCATTTAAAAAAATTAAGTTCATTCTGATAAAGAATTTTGATGACTTCAGAACTGGCATAATGGTATTTGAACAATGAAACCTAACATGACCTCTGTGTTTTATTAAACTTTTAAAACAAAGTCAGAAATTTATAGCTTAAGCAAATTATATTTATCTATTTTTAACAAAATGATATATGTTCAGTAGAGTAACATGTTAATGCTGAAAGTCACTTGTGGGATTTTGAATTACTTCAGCTGGTATAACAGTTATTTTTTTTGTTTATAATTAATCTAATAATTATTTATTTGATTCAATTTCTGGGCTGTGTCATCCTGAATTTCATATCACTGTTATCAGTTGTAACTTTCATGTAGTTTTTTCCCTTATTTTTTATTCATTGCTGATTTTTTTCCTTATTTTTTATTAATTGCTGATTTCATGGTACTTTAATCTCTCATTGAATCAGAATTCTTATAAAATAAAAATTACAAGAACTAGGGCAAAATATACGAAAATGTTGCGAAATTTCTTTGTAGTAAACAAAGTGTCCCCCTGGCAACTAAGGCGAAGCCGTGCTCAAGCGTTTTCTCATTTGAATGCACAGGGATTTTAAGCCTACACCGCGTCAATGGTATGACCTTATGTAAGAATCTATGAAAAGGTCGACATTTTCTGAAATGTCAATATATTTAACCCTTTCACTACGGTGGCCATATTGGCGATTTTTGCACATTCATAATGATATAGCCCGTATACGTGAGAATGAGATTGTATTCCTTCGTGGTTAACGGCAGACTAAAGGAAAACCTTTCAGAGTTTCTGAAGCGTTCCCCCACTCATTTAAAACTGATGGGTATGAGCATCCCGGCACGCTCTCCGAACCTCGGTAAGGAACCAGAGAGCGTGCCGGCACGCTCGCCGTAACGAAAGGGTTAAACTATGGTATATAAGTAGCAGAGACAATATTACTACCAATTTGGCTACATTTGGCAAAATTTCGAAAAATATTTAAGGGACTGCCTGGTAGGATAGGGAATTCAAATCTTAGATGTCTCAGGGGACACTCACTTCTATATTAATAATTGTACTAATCCACCATGCATTGGTGGATACAAATGTCACCAAATGTGCGTGAGTGAGCCAGGGGCTGAAAACTTCCTGTTTAAAATACATTTCAGCTATTGGTAAGAATTTTTTAAAATCACTTCCAGATAACACAGAAACGTAAATACCGGTATATGAATAAAGGTGCTAAATACATTTCACATATGCAGTTTACTGTTTCTATAATGATCCTGGGTTCGATGCCAGATCACCATTCACATTCATTCGTACATTTCGAACGGAAATCTTATTTTCAGACCTTCCTGGTATGATATCGACTTCAAACTTTGAATTAAATTAGTTAAAATGTGAAGAGCGTTAAAATGTGAAGAGCAAACATGGAAATTCAGTAGAGTTTGTGGAAGTTATCCCCCAAGTACAGTTTTCAAAAATGTTTCACAAATATCTAAAAAACTAAATAGTATTTTCGTTAATTTTTATCTTTAAATTTTTTTGAGAAGAAATGGAGAAAAAGTCTGTTATAGCCGGAACTTGAATGGCCTATCAGAATTTTCTGGCTCGATAGTTCAATTGGGAGAGAAACTTGCAGTAGGTCAAGGCCACTATGAAAGTCAGCTATGATGGTGAGGTGGCATCTCATCGCTTTCAATTTTAATAACATTCGGAATGTCTGTCTAAACTGTTACTCAGTTCATTACTTCGCTATATTTACACTTAATTTACATTCCTAGACCAAATTCAAAGAGTAACAAAGTGTTAAGTTGACTAGATCCCCAAAAAAGTGGATGTCAGCCCACTTGTCCAGTGTATGTCAGCCCATAAGCTCACTTAAACACTTTTCTCAAAGAGTTTGAAACATACAGGGTATCACATATCCTTATCTTATAGCTTAAAAGCATATATTTATCTTAGTATACAATTTTATTCCATTCCAATCCATCCTTGTCTAATTTTAAGCAAAATAGGGTTCTGTGCTACTTTCATCCAAGTGATCTAACCTCAGCCTGACGGTCCTCAGTGGGTTTCCATTTCCAGCTATAAACGTTCTTTCAGTATCCCCTTGTTACATTCCTAGTTAGTAATGAAGAGCCAGATTTGATGTGTGTATTACCTATTCCTTAGTCCATGACACCCTTTGTTATACTTGTAGTATCTTCTTATTTCGTACAACATTGATGAAAAGAGAAACTAAAGACATGGCATGATATTTGCGGTGCAGGCAAACACACATGGAATTGCGAATTAGAAAAACGTTAAAAGTTAGCATTTAAAAAAAACCTTTAGTGTGACTTTCCGGAGCTAATTTCTGATCATATTGTTAAGTTTTGGTGATCAAAACATTAGTAATCTCATTCATATGTTGTCTGTGGTTTTCGCTTCATCAATAACTGTATGCTTTCTTTTATCATGCTGCATCATCTTATTGCAGCTTTGTATTTCAGCGAAGTGATCATTTACTTCAATTGTGGTAACTTCTTGCTGATTGAGTCATAAAACATCCTAGTAGCAAGTAAATTACAAAGTTTCATATGTATGTACTAATGGTTAGGTTGACTTCCTGAAAACTTTCATAAGATTTGTATTTTTACATCTTTTCTGTAAGACCACTTCAGTATTTTTAATAGCTAAGAACTACATAGCTTATCCCAGTGGATTTATTTTAATTAAAACTTTTAGTGATACATTTTTCAAGTTATAAAGGTTTGAGGGTAGATATCATTAAGCATTAGATTGAAAATTTGTTAGTCAACAATATTCCATATCAGGGAAAATGTCACTTCATTAGGGTAAACCAAAATATGCTGTATAGTTAGCTAAATTTGATGAATTATTTAGGTAATATATTACACCCTATAATCAATATGTGTTGGCCGGATACCGTGGAAAGCCATGACAGGTTCTAAATAAACAAAACAGTTCTTCGTAACTTCCAAGTATTTTATTTAATGACTGGTTTCGGTCGTTAAATAAAATCGGCCAAAAGTATGGCCATCCTCAGGTCCTGAGGTAAACCTAGGATGGCTGTATATTTTGCCTAAACCAGTCATAAAATAATGTATTCGGTGGAAGTTACAAAGGACTGTTTTGCTTATTTAGAACTAATTACACCCTATTTGTGAAGCATTGCATTTCGTAATATGCTATAAGGAAGTATTGCTTCAATTTCAGTTCTCTCTTACACTTGTTGGGTGAGGATTAATTTTGCTGATTTTGTACTTAACTGTTGACATATATGGGAGTATGTACTGTACTTGCATTTTTTTTACATACAAATAACTTACTCTCTTCTTCTGTTTTATACTTAATTTTTCTGCATGCAGCATTATTTGTATTGCATCTTTGTTGTAATAGTTCCCCTATAGTGTTATGAAATTGGTTGTATACTTAGCATTTGCCTTTCTCTTTCTATTTCACATCTCTTTATTGTATTTTCCACCAAAGTAATTATAATTCTCAGTTACTCATACCCTTATATTTCCAGTTCTTTATTTTTATATTTGATGGACATTCTATGGTCTCCTTTTGCAGTCATGTATAGCTTACATCTGGGATACTCAACCTGGTGCCCAAAGCGTCCTTCACAATGCCCGCCAAGCTTCCGTAAAAAGATATTTTTATTGGCTACAACAGTATTTCTTTGGATTGCACTAGCGGGGATAGAGTGGAGGGGGAAAGGGTGAAGGTCAGAAGTTTGGTTGGCTTGGGCTTCGTAAACATCGAAGGTGATGGCGTGTCTAAACTTTATCCCTGAAAGTTTATTTAATATGATCCCATTTATCCCCCTTATCACCTTTGTCCAGTTTAACAAAATGCGTATCTATGTCGTATTTAGGGTCAAAGGTACTTTGCACGTAAGGGCGTGCACCCAGGAAAAATCCCAAGGAAAAACGACCCTGTCAGACTTTTTTCAAGTCCAATTTTCCTTGGGTTTTTTTGTTCATAATGTGAATGCGAAGATTCCGCTTGGCTCAGCTTATCAGGGTATCAAATTCCCTGTAATCAATGGCTTAATATTGCTTTTCAAAATGCAGCAGTGCGCATGCCACAATAACCTTCATACCATTTTTATTCCGCATAAACAAACATTCTTCGGAGATAAAGACTTTCCCATGTTATGATGTTGTGATGAAATTATATGCGTTGTAATTTTCTCGATCTTATTTTCCAAGGAGTGTTTCTTTAAAGCATCTTATGGTTATACAGTATAGTAATAATATTGCCAAGAGATGGCCTGAATATCACCCAGGACAAAATATTATGTGGTGCCTGCCATTGAAATGCCCTTTGGGTGCCTTGGCACAAAAAATGTCGAGTACCCCGGGTTTACTTAAACATCTATCTATATTTCCTTCCTTGCAAGTTCTTTTTCCCACCCTGTCATGCAGTTTTGTAGCTTTTCTTCGCTATCTTCATTCAAAACTATGTTATCAGCATATAGTAGTTCCTGCAGATCATTATTTTTACATTCAAGTATCTTGTGTTCTTGTTGTTTTTTTCCTCCCATGTCTTTGCTGTTTCAAAAAATTTATTAAGAGCAGAGCTCTGAGATTGCCACCATATTTTATTCCTTTTCCATGCAGAATTCTCTGAATGAGTATCCAACTACCCCCTTGACTCCATTATATAAACTTTTTATGACCTTCATGTTGATGAAGTACTTTTTTCCTTGTCAATGCTTCCCATTGTACAGGTACAGAGTCAGAAGCTGCCCTTGATTCCCAGAAAATATAGGATTTTATTTTTCATGTCAAAGTTCTTGAAGTAAAAAATGTGGTATTGAGTTTGTTTCCCAGTTGAAAAATAAAATAAAAACTTAATTGTTCCTCTTCAAATTTATTCTCAATGAATTTTCTTCTTCTTCTTGCTTCTTCAGTATCTTATATTAAAATTCAAAAATTTCACGAGGCATATAATAGGAAATCGTTTTTACTCTCCTTATTACTTACTTTTATAAAGACCGGCACTATAATATTAATCTTCCGCTCTTCCGGAATAGTCTTTTTTCTGCACTCTGAAACTTTTTGTTGTAATTCATAACATAGAATTATGCTCTTTCATTTTCATAATTTTCCCATGATAATTGTTTTGCTTGTTTAACGGCTTGCACATAGCTTTTCTAATTTTTATGTTATCCAAGCTAACTTCTTCTGCTTTAGTTCTCATTTACTTCCAGGCATCTTAGTTTCTATCATGATGTTCTCAGTTTTTCCACATGTCATCAAGTCCAGTATCTTCAATCGTTTCAAAATCATTTAATATTTGTCAAGTTATTCATATATTTAAAAAATTTAGAATCTAAATATGTCCCCGTTTGGTACACTTGGATTTTTGATTGAATTGGATTTGGTACACTTGGATTGCTACATGGTACACTTGGTTTTTCTCTATTTTCTTATATTGTCTCTATTATCTTTCTTAATCCTTGTCATATCAATTAGGATTCTGTGACTCTTTTGGCACCACATATAACTTTTACATCCATTATGATACTTTGAAGTGTAATATTGTTATTTACATAGCCTCTCTTCCCTCAGATTCAATGTTTATCTTAAATTCTATTATGCTGGAATGAGTTTTCTTGCAGCAGTTGATTTTCTACTCAAAATTTGATTATTCTGTCCATTTTCATTTACTACTTTTGCTCCACCATATGGCCACAGTAAATTCTTTCTGAATTGACCATGAAAATCACCCATCAATATTACTAGTCTACACTCTTCATTTCATTCCATATTTTTTTAATTTCTCTTTCCATTTCTACCCTTAAAATCATCCCAACCTCCTTTCATAGTTGTCGTAACTGGAGCAACTGCTCCACAAAGCATCACATTCCCTTCTGCAATTTCAATATTCTTCTTCCTTTCTTCTTCACTTTTCTTAGTCCCAATATTTCCAATTTGCACTTTTCATCTTTTCAACTACTTTCACCATGCCATTTAATAATTTTTTAAAATCAGATTCTGATTCTTATTGTCCATTTACTTGCCAGTTGTATTCAAAATATCCATCCGGTCCAAGACTTCTTGTATTCCTTTGAATCAATTGCATCTGTCTTTTGGAGATCAGCCCAGTTATGACTTTATCTGTGTCCCTGTTAGTCTCGGTTTCACAGTTCTTACCAGGCTTTCTCAGTTACGGTAGTGATCACAGGACACAAATTTCCTGCTTTGCATTGCTCTCCTCTGTGACTTTCCTATTCCCCACCTCCCCTTATGAGGAGGTAGAAGCTAGTCTTTGAAAGGCCATTCTTTTTATTTTAAGAAGTAAATGCGCAAGCCTTTGAGAATAAGTAAGAAAACCCACATCCATACTGTGTGAACCTACGTACAATAGTCATTCTTAACTATTCTGAACTAGTCAACAGGAATGTATAGTTGCTCATACTATCATCAACATACATTTTAATTGTAACGAAATTTAGATATATTTTTTTCAGATAGGTATTTGCTTACCTAAGACAGTTTGTTTTCAGAAGAAAATTTGAAAAATCCTGTTTCAGTTATATAAAATTAGGACAGTTTCTCAATCTTTGAAGCATGCAAATTTACTTGCATTTTTTCTTTGGGTGAAGTATTAATATTATTTGAAGTATATGTAATCAATATGACATATTTATTGCATTGCCTCCAGTTGAAGAGGGAAATTATCTTGCGAAGCGGTGAATAGTATGTGTGTTTACTGGTTGAATGTCAGTTCTGGTTGCAGTACTGTATTGTTGTTGTGCCTATTATGTCATCTCTGACATGTATCTGATACCTAGATTATATCTGATGCATTACAATTCCCGTATCAAACAGGTCTTTCAGTGAATGTGTCTTTTTGTAATTGAGAATTTAATCCATTGATGTTGATTAACCAGATAGCAGCTTGCCATGATTGTCAAAAAACAGCTTCAAGTTTCTCATAGATGTGGTTGATACAATATGATTATATACTCTCTATGGTTATTTATAAATCTGCAATAAGTAAGATATTGTTTATCAGTTACCGCTCAAATTAGCTAGAAGGTTAATGTTAATCTTTTACATATATATGTTTTCTAATAGTTAATTTCTCAGTCAGTAATTAAAAACTACTATATCTCAGATAGCTCAATTATTGATCACTTACTGAACAGGGCACACACTCTAATAATGCCATCCTTTTTGCACCACTGAAGAATCCTGACTTTACTGCTGGGTTATACTTAAACATGTTCATATAGAATATTTTTATAATTGTTTATTAACTAATTTTCATGCCCTTTGTAACCTGTGTTCGTGTGTTGACTGAGTTAATGAAAATGGTGTTTGGATGATTCTTAAACCACAAAATTGTGCTTTGAAAAAGCTTATAAGAGATACATTATCTGTTTCTTCAGAACTGAGATAGTAATGTATTCACTTATGATTGCTCTTTATCTAATCTCTGCCACTATTTCAATGAATTATATATTACTTACATCTTAAAGGAAAACACTTTGTAATTTCAACAAGATAGTCTGTATAAGCTACAAAGAAGGAAGATGAGTGATTTTTTTTTTTCAATTCAAAGAGCATAGTTGATGTGTAATAGGAAAGGCAAATGGGATGCTAAGGTTAGCCAGCAGAATTCTGAGTGGGTGTTCAACGAGAGTATAAGAAATAGGGTAGTTTTCCTGATTAAACCTCTACTTGAGTATTGCTGTGTGATTTGGGATCCTCACAAAGTAGGATTAATTTCCGATCTTGAGATGGTTCAACGTATAGCAGCAAGGTTTGTCAAGGGAGATTTCAGTTTTGACTGCAGTGCTTCGGCTACGATAGAATCCCTAGGATGGAACTCTCTTAGTGATAGATGAATTGAGTATCAACGGAAGCTTTTTGATAAATTTGTCACTATTGATTTCGGGTATGAGTTAGCTGATATTGTTATCCCAGTTATAAACTTTTGGGATCTTTGGTAGAAAACTTAAAAGCGATACAGGGAAGTAGTTGCCAGGACAGATAGTAACTTTTGGTAATTTTTCCCGTGAAGTATTTGAAAAGCTAATAGCTCTCCAGGTTATATCGTGGTTTCAGTGTTTTACACCTCCTGCGACACACCACTTGCGGATTGCAGAGTTTAAATGTAAATGTAAATTCCAGTTGAGCATTTGATAACTTCCTCTATAAGACTTATTTTCTATTTTTACCATGATAAGAATTTCCACAAAGTAGGGTTATTTATTCATAAATGTAATATTTTTCATGGTTGGAGCAAAGAAAACCTGAACGTAAAATAAATATTATTACCTATTATATATAAAAACTGGGATAGAATGAAGCCACAAAAGTGGAAAGGGACAACTGTATGCCTCTTTCATTATTACATAAAGTAAGAAAAACATTATTAGTGAAAATATCCATCAATCGCTGAAAATTTATAATAGTTGAGTCTCGGAAGCAAATTATAATACACTAAACACTCAGAATCCTTTGGTTTCCAAAGTATTGGGAAATACAATGCCTGCAATGTTTCTGTTAGGATGATTCGTGGAGAGATTTCATTTCAAGAAATTGGGTTGTTGCTAATTTCATTAAAGAATATTAATGCATTCATGTACGGTAAAATGTGTAACATTATTTAAATTTTGGAGGTGGTGATTTAGTCAAGTTATAAAGAATGTAAGCAAATTTCGAATATTTCACCTTTGTTTCAATTGCCAGTTGATCTAGCATTTTTGATTGGCGTATCACAATGCTTTCTTAATTTAAATTATGCCAGGCAGGAAAAAGTCAGATTCTGTTAAATTTTTAATTCTTTTTTCTTGTCAAATGCTTTATTTTTTATAGTTAATGGCTTTATTTTTTGTGTGAATGCCTGTAATATCTGGAAAATTAAGGAACCTTGTTGTAAGTTAAGCTAAGCTTTTTGTGTTGTCTAATGGAGCTACTGTTAATTGATATTTATGTTGCATCTATCTCGGGTTTCCCATTTAGTAGAAAGATCTTAATTTTTATAGATGTACATTTCATTGCTTGGTTTCCTTAAAATTTGTTTTTAATCCATATATTTTTGTATAACTTGAGGCTGGTCAACAAAATCTTGTTGAATGTAGTTGGGCTGATGGTAAAAATAAAAATCTGATAAGTATGCATGTAATTATTAAAATTCATGTGTACTGTGTTTTCCGTGGAAGACTCAGTGCAGGAGGCCTTACAATCCTTGCATTGATCTGAGCCAATTCTTCAGGAATTGAAAGTCTATCATAGTTTCATATATGTTTGAGTAGGGAATTATAGTGCACGGGGGAATGGAGAGGAATTGGTAAATTTGGTGTGTTGGGTCTTTAAGAAACTGGATGTTGCATTATCCTGAATCATTTAAATATCTGCCAGAGAATTGACTATATTTCAATATTTACCGTATTTACTCGAAATTAACGCACACCATTTTGGGTCTTTATTTGGCTAAAAAATCGGGTGTGCATTAGAATTGAGGGCTCATTTTTATACACTGAACTGCATCATGTACAACTAGCTGTCATACCAACAGCTGTTGGTGTTGATGCACCATGAACAGTTTTTCATGGTGCTTGTACACATCTCCTATAGCACAGGGACGTTGGGATCCTCAGTTCACCCTGGTTCCACATAAATCTTCAACCAATGCGCTATCAATGTTTTCACTGTAGGAGCTCTCGAAGACTACAACTAAACTGTCGGCCAAATGGTTTTTATTGAAATGGAATTTGCTAGCCCACCAAACTTTTTAAATGAACAATGTTGAATTGATTAACGTATGCACTTACATAGGACTTTAGAATGGCATAGATGACTACCGGCATTTCGTTTACAGTGTGCATGTATATACAATATGTAAATAGCAGCGTGTATTTGTATAATAAACACGTTTACAGTTCTGTGAATGGTGTGGCTGAATGTCTTTAGGTGCGTTTTAGATTTCTGGGCTAATGATTTTTTAAATTTCCAATGCTCGAATTTTGAGGTGCGCATTACATTCAATGGCACATTATTTTTCGAGTAAATACGGTATATTTTATCAAGAGATGTAAATCACATTTTATGCCTTATTGTTTTCTTAATGTCCCTTGAACTGGACCCTTTCAAATTAACCAAGTGTTATGATGGTTAATGATTGTGTTATCTGGAATTAATTGCAACATTGAGCATGTACTTGATCCTCATATATTTTCTTTTTATTTTCAGAATTCATGGCGACTATAAGAAAGAAACTGGTTATAGTAGGTGATGGAGCCTGTGGTAAAACTTGCTTGTTAATTGTGTTCAGTAAGGACCAGTTTCCTGAGGTTTATGTTCCAACTGTGTTTGAAAATTATGTTGCCGACATAGAAGTAGATGGCAAACAGGTAAGATGCAAAGAAAAACATTTCATCATACCAAGTCATATTCATTTCATAATCTTTAATATTTCCATCCCGCTTTTAAACATTTTCTGAGGAATACTGTTATGAAGTTTTAAACTTAAGCAGTTGGACCATATGGTTGGTTAAGTTTGGGAAATCAAAGAATAATCTTAAAAATTGTTTATTTCTGGAGAATGACATTTTATGGAACTGTTTTCCAGCTCTTTCTCTATTCCATTTTGCTTCTACTTTACCATTTTCTTATGCATTTATAATGGAGGCATGCAGTTAAGCCTGTGTTTATTAAATTCATTCTCCATTATTATAAATGTTTGAATCCAACCTGTGTATCCTTATGCTATGTATAGCTTCGAGCACGAATTAGTGGTAGGAATCCTAACTTAAAGAAATGAAAGGATTAGACTTTAACCCGTATACTGGAATAATTTACTATGACCTGAAAATGAAGTTACGCATCGAAACCTAGGTAGCATAATAAATTATTCCAGTGCTACGGGTTATATCTTATGTTCCCTATATCTAATTACTCTTTCTCCAGTTATTTAAAATTAATTTGCAATTGTTGGTTTGTAGATCAGTGATGAGGTACTATGATATAATTCTTTTACTCATCTTTCATGGAGTAGTTTAGTCGTTAGATATGTGGTTCACTTTCCTTTCATGTCTTTATTTCCTTTGCTTTGTATACCTGTTTCATTTGTAAAACTCTTGTGTACTTATGTATTTTTCTACTTTGTTTAGGTGGAGTTAGCCTTGTGGGATACGGCTGGGCAAGAGGATTATGATAGGCTGCGTCCTCTGTCATATCCAGATACAGATGTCATTCTCATGTGTTTTTCTATTGACTCACCTGACTCACTGGAAAATATACCAGAGAAGTGGACTCCTGAGGTTAAACATTTCTGTCCCAATGTCCCGATCATTCTTGTTGGAAATAAGAAGGTATGACATAATTATAGTATTTGTTTTGATTCCAGGTTTTTTAGTGATGTGAAAAATGTGTTGTTTTGCGCTTTAGTGGTATTTTCAGCCATACCTAAACAGCGATAATTTATTGATTTACAATCAACAATGAATATGGTGAAATATTATTTATGTCAATTTTGGAATCTTTGATTAAAATTTTGTAGACTTAAAAATAGAACAGAATTATGGAGAAAATTCTGAAAAAAATTGATAGAATTTCATATATTAGGTTTGTTATAAGTAGGTAGGTTTTCGTGTTATGAAGTTTTTTTTAGCAAATTGCCTTTCTGTAGAGATTCTTTAAATCTATTTTTAAAGATTTATGGTTATAGCATTGGTAGTTAAACACTCTCTGGAATATTCAGGGTTTTTGAGGGGTTTATTTCTTTTTAGTGGTTTCTCATGCAAGATAAAAATTTTAATTGTAAATTCACTGCTGTGGTACTTGTATTCTTGCTCCCTTTCCTATTTTATTGGTAATCTGCGTTAAGTTTTTGTAATACATTAATGATTTTGCAGTCATTCCTTTCCTTTCCTTATATATTCTTTTGGCTATAAGTTCAGTCACAAACTCCGAACACTACCAAAGCTTAAAAAAAAATTGATAGTGT
This sequence comes from Sympetrum striolatum, assembly GCA_947579665.1. NCBI lineage: Eukaryota > Metazoa > Arthropoda > Insecta > Odonata > Libellulidae > Sympetrum > Sympetrum striolatum. Next base: position 22,006,790 of record OX388352.1, on the reverse strand, counting down.
TTGGAGTTAGTGACTTAACTTATAGTTATAGCCATCAGTGGGAACTTCTGGATAATCCTTTGGCTGTATATTTCTCAAACTCCTTGGACTTCTCTATTTCTTCTGATTGTCCTCCAAGAAGCAGGGATAATTCAGTTTTCATCTGCAAAATTTTAGTTTGGCAGACTCCTCTAACTGAATGTTACAGAAAATGGCATTATCTTATGAAAATAAATGGATATTAAGAATAAACTTTTGAATTTCTTATCATTTATTGAATTATTATGAGTAAGCATCAGAGATACAAGAATTGTGTTTAGGAAGGCTAAGATACTCAAGGAGACTGAAGGATCAGGGAATACAAAGGCTATTGGATGTCAGAGAACATGATTAACACGTTCAGTGCGTGTGTCACTAATGAGTGGGTGCAAGGCCATGGCGATTTCCTTTCTATGAGAGGGACAAGGAAGCCGCTGTGCTTGTTCTAATTTTGTCAGCCTCTCAGTCATTGACCGAATTTCAAGTTTGCGGGTTCAGCTTCTTATATTTATTATTTTTTGTATAAATTAATGAGAATATATCCAATGCATCTGGGTTTGAATCATCAAATACTATGGATAAGAAAACCAAATTGTTTAGCTGGTTGCCTAACACCAGTAATTTCCCAAAGGCCTGTGACTCTCACGAGTGACAGCTGGAAAATATTTTCACAATAACTAACTTAATTAATTTTTTCTCACTATAACTAAGCATAACAGCATTATTAAGGACCAATCATAGGAAATAAAAGAAATCAGGAACTAGGAAAATGTAACTGCTAATGTACAAGCATTGAATGTGTTGAGGTCTTTCCTTCAAAACACAAAATTGGTTGTTGCAGAGAAAACAGCCTATGTTATTTGAACAACATTATACTAAGTATTGCATTTCCAGTACGAATGCTGTGAACAGTGATGAATAAGCATTAGAGATACCAACGAATTGTTAAAGAAGGCTATCTGAGCCATGGATATGGAAGACTAAAGGCATAAACAAAAGCGGCCAATATAACAGCCAGTGGCATTTTTCACACATACCAGGAGGGTGGATAGATTGGCCCTCTGGCACTCGAAGGGATGATTCTCCCTTACAAAATGTATGGTGGAGATTTCAAATATATCTTTGAAGTATTTAGAAGTTAGAAATTGTGTTTTCCATACCAGAACGTTATATGTATATACATCTTGAAATAAGGTTCCGAGTTCAACTCCAGGCAGCTCCACAATTTGAAATGTATGGCTGGAATTTCAAATCATTGTATGGTACTTTTTGAGAAGGTAGAAATGTATCATCAGAATGCAAGCAACCTTAACCCATATTATTTAACAGATGTTTTTAGCTCCCTTTATAGGGAACAAATAAAGTTAATAATGAAATCTGATAATGAAGGCATTCATTATATTAATGTTTTACAAAATGAGCTGTAGCAGTAATATAAATTTTACTTGTAATTATGGATATTATATTTGACTTATTCTGGATACAATATTTAATTTATGAGACCTCTTACCTGGACTATATTTTCTGTAATGTTGTGTACAAACACATTCAAGTGCAATAGTAAAGAAAAGTCTGTCTTGGGCTAGATTTTTGAGTTTGGATATCCCATCTCAGTATATCATATTCCTGCTTACTCTAATGCATTAAGGATGTTTGTGGATAAGCTTACAGCAATTTATATCTGTTGTATAATTGTGTATTATTTAATAAATATTTAATTTAACCTAAAAGTTAAATTTAATGTGTTTGAAATGTCTGCATGTCATTAAATTCATTCAGTGTAGTTAATTTTTATTTACTGCTTAACAAACCTAATTCAATTTTATAAAAAACATTGCATTGACATTGCAGACATATTTAAGAGAAATAATTGAAACTATAATTTGTTCCAGGAATAGTGTAAAATTAATGTAGAGGCAATGAGTGTATTGATAATATGAAACTTCTATGCTTTAGAATTATGGTTCTACTTAAGGTATTGCGTTGCAGGTGAACTTTTTCCTTTAAATTGTACTCTTTCTACCACTTGTAGATTAACATATTAAAATTTTGTAATCTATTACTTCCAACTCAAATATAGAGTAGAAGTCAATTATGAAGAGAGCTGAAAAAAATTGGAAAATTACTCCATACAGCTAATTTCTAATACTAAATGTCTGTCTTCTTGAATCCAAGGGCAGTGAGTGTAGGGCTCTAATCCTTGCACAAGTGTTTCAAAATGCATATAAAAGTATGTTTGCTTCAAAGATATCATTTCAGCGATTCATAAACAATAACCAAAGTGCTGCATGGAAACACAATCGAATAATGAAAGAGCCATGTCTATGATGTGGAAAAGGTACATCTAATTCGTATCAAATTACTTCCTCAAGATATTTTTAATTCACACGCTTCATAAGCAATGACTGTGTAGGGAGGAGGAGAGGTTACCCTGGAAATCTGAATCAGCACTACTTTCATCTCCTATATTCCGACCCAGTAGAAGACAAGTTTCGTACTTCCCATGGGTGGATGCCAAAATGGTGGAAACTCAATTAAAAATTCTGACTGCAGGGTCGTGTAGAAACAAGAGATGAGGGGTTAAGAAGGACAAAGGGGAGAGTGAAACTAGTGAGAATCTGTAATCTCTCAAGTATTTTTGCAAAGGAAGGGTGAAACGAGTTGTGGGAAACAAATGCATGAATTAGATGATGATAATTTATATATTAAATTTTTTTCTGCTCTTTGAAGAGATAAGGTGCCTCAGATTACCAGTTACTTGTCGAACTTTGTCTCTCACTTCAATTGAAGATTCTAAGATATGCCTCCTACATGACAAATATAGAAACGTGACATTCGTTATACTGATACTTCAAAAATAATCACTTGTTAATATGGACTTATCTCCATATCCTTTTTGATATGAGATGGACAACTGCTAATAAATCACTCTCTATAATTCAATTCTTGTTATATGCTGTACTTTTTATAACGGACTTCTACTGTAGGTACTTGAAATCACATGTAATGTACAATTTTTGTTTAAGACCTTACTTGTGTGTATGTTTGTGATTTTGGTTGAAAGAAACTAATACCATTGCTTACGTTTTGTTGCAGGATTTAAGGAATGACCCAAACACACTAACAGAATTAAGAAAGATGAAGCAAGAACCTGTGAAGTCTGAAGAAGGTAGAACTATGGCTGAAAAAATTAATGCCTTTTCTTACTTAGAATGCTCGGCCAAGAGCAAGGAAGGTGTAAGAGAGGTATTTGAAACAGCAACAAGGGCAGCCTTGCAGGTAAAGTTAGGCTATTTTTTCCCTTCCACCTTTTTCTTTATTTAGAGAATATAATGATTTCACCTCTTAAACTTGGGCTGATTTTGAGTGAATAAGAAATTTTCCACAAGGTATTACATGTAGAAATGTATAACACTGAACTAAAACTGGGAGTGTTTCTTCTCATTTATTAAGTTGTATATTATTTAATATAGGTCAAAATGTCAAGAATTGACTGCTAAATGGCCAAATTTTAGGATATATGTAAAGATGTGTAATCTATATCTACGTTGACCGTATCTGACAAAATGCTTATCAGTGTTTGACAAGGGGTATAAAGCTTGTTTATTTTGTTAAGTACTAACATGAATTGTCCATAGAAATGATGAGGTAATTAAAGTTGGATTTCTTTGTATCCATCTCTCTTATTTGTACCTTCTCTTTTCCATTGTGTCTGGATTTCTAATGAAAAGGCTCCCTCTTAGTTTGGGCTAATGCCTTTTAAAGGGCTCAACCAACCAATCTTAGCTGGATCCTTGAGCAGCTCATATATTTTAACTAAATGCTGCATCCAAATTTTCAGCCCCTGAATTCTCTTGAAGATATTTATTTTTGAAGTATGAATTATTGTATTTTCTTGCTTATCAGATGCCCTATTTTCCTTATAATGGGCTCTTATCTTAATTGTTATTAATCTTGCACCTTACATTCTGGAAACAAACATTTTTCCAAAGTCGGGGATATTAATACAACCTTTGAGTGGAAATTAATGCATGGTTACATTGGCCAAGGTTGTTAGATTCTGTGTGTTTAATAATACTCCACATAGGTCTTTATTGTGGAATCATCTGTTTTCAGAAAAACAGTTTACTTAAAATAATGCCCTTTTGGGTCTTTTTTTGACTAAAAAGTTGGTTTGTGTGTTAGAATCAGTGGCAGGCTAAAGCACATTTCTATTCATACAAATCCCGTAGAGCACTGCTGAACCCTGTTCATCCTGGTTTGCACAACCAGCTCAAGTGCTGTCTATGTTTTGATTGCAAGGAGGACAGACTAAACTGTTGGATGATAGTCTTAAATTTAAAGGGAATCAAAAAATTTTAATTGGGCGATTTTAAATTGTTTTGTGTGTGCACTTACATAAAAAGCTTGCATGAATTTTAGGAAGAGCTTTCTAACCATTGTTTTTATTGAATGGTAAATTCACAGCTTTGATATAAATTTTGTGTCAAAAATAGTTTACAAAATCCCACTGAATAGAAGATAATACTGTTTATAAGTTGGCTCAGATTAAATTCTTCTGGATAAATCATTTTTAGTTTGATGTGTAAGTATAATGATATTGCATTGTTATTAAATAGTAAACCCAATCATATTTAACCTTTCAGTGCTCGCATTGATTTTACTAACGTGAGTGTTTGGTGTATGATACACCCTGTTAGTTTTCTTGGAGAATGTGGAGGTTGTAGGTTGTTTCTATGGATTACTTTATGTCAAATGATTACTGAGCCGTTTGTAATGGAATAAAATGTGAAAATTACTATGGCTTTCGAAAGGAAAAATGTGAAGTGATGCCTCCAGAATCTTGGTTGTGTTGTGGGTTGCCCATGCTCAAAATTTGTTGACCATTTCCAGACTTTGTAGAACCATTGATTATGTTCAATAAATATAAAATTTCAGAAATTTAATACAGAGAAATAAATCCATTGTTGATATGTACTAAAATGTCAGTATTTATAGATAAGTCATGCGAGTCAGGTCAGCGATGAATAAGATCAGCAATGCTAATAAACTTGACATTGTCTGATGTATCAATTTAAATTTTGGTGATTATTTGAAAACATATTTAAGCACAGCTACTGAAAAGGAGGGATTTTGCACTGAAGAAAGGGCCAAAGTGTCTCCAATTAAATCATGTAAAATGATTCTAATTTGTTTAAGTAGTCTAAGCTGTAGATACAATTTGTTGTTAATATTGTGCTGTAAAGATAGCTAATGCCTTATTTTCATTAATTTCAGGTAAAGAAGAAAAAGAAGGGAAAGTGTAAGCTGTTGTAATTATTTTGGTTAAAATGAGTAACTGCGATGTTACGCTGGGTGAAGATGTACTAGAATCAAGAGGAAATATAACCAGAAGATGACTCATTCATTAGAAACTCTGATGCCCTTTTTTGCCCTGCTCTGATTCAGGAAAAGTGCATTTGTTTCGTCACCAAACAGTGCTCGTCAAACTACCATTTTCATTAAACTTTTTGGAGAGATAAAGCTATTACTTGCCTTTACACCACTGTTTAGTGGTTTAGTGCACTATTTCCAGTCAAACAAATAGATGTTTGTGACACCATTGTTTTAATTTTTGAACTTTTGTGTAGTGCATAGTTAAAATTCAAGGTGATGGCTTTAGTGGGCTTCCTGTTTCTGAGCAGTAGTTTGAGAAAGGCTTTACATTTTTTTATCTACTTATATAGCATCATTCTATAGAACCTTAAGGTTCTAAGTTAGTGTGTAATTATATTGGTGCCACTGAGCAATTTTATATATATATATCTTTATTTCTCTGATTATGTGGTATGAAATTTAAAAAGCTGAAATTTTGTTGTTTAGTGCCAAGTTGGAGTCAGATTCCTGGTGATTTTCCAGGTATGCATATTAAAAATCATAGGTGCGTGAGTTGCCTTAAATGGATTAAAATTGTGAACTTGGGATGAATTTATACGAGGTCACATTGTTCTGCTTATTGACTTACTGGCCTTAGGAGTAGGAAGGGAGATAGCATCTGAATGAGGTAATTTGGAAAGATGGTCATATTATTTGCCTCAATGCTAACTAAATGCAAGCTGCTGTATAATGCAGCATGCTTACATGTTTTCAAAAGTGCGACTTTCCCATGTAAGATAAGTTATTCTATATCAACAATTGGGCTCTGTAGCCAGAGCATATGAAATTGGAATTTATCTTGTTATTGCCACATTATACCACAAATATTTAACAAATAGCCCAAATTCCACAAATATTTCATGAATAGGGAGTCATTCCTAAGCGTTGTGTATCAGCCACATTATTAACTATGTATTTAAAAAGAAAGTCTGTAGAAATGGCTAAAATGAGGGATACGTAAGCATACAATAAGGATAGAGATCTTAAAAGGTTTGTCTTAACATCATATTATCCTCATTATTATCTTCTTATGCAATTTCTCAATAGCCAAGGTACGACTTTCCATTTTTTCCGCGTGACAATTAACAAGAGTTCAAATACACTCATTAGAATTAACTAAGTCAGGCATTGAAAAATCTTATAGGCATACTCAACATTATATATTATCATTATAAGAATTATTTTTAATTTTTCTGTAATTTTTATCCCACTCATTTAATGTTAAAAGTCATGGTTTCCCACGCATTAATGATATGCTTCCTTGTTTGTATTTTAATTTATATCCCCTGCATTTAAATAACTTTGTATGCAAAATATCTATCTTTTTTGAAATTAAATTTTCTATGTATCTTGAAAATTTATCACAGTAGTGATCATGAATTTGAAGTCTCATTTTCATGGGTCAAATATAAGCTGCCTTTGAGGTAATATAACTGTGGTGATAATCATAGGATGATTATTATAATACTAATAATTGATGCAAAATCATAGCATTTTTAGAAATCATTTTTGTTAATGCGGTCGCTTGTGAATGATGAATGACAGTCGTCCATTATGTTTCTAATAAAGAATGTTTAATCCATCCCTGTGTTATTATACTAGCATATTTCCAACCATTTTGAAATTTAAATCTTATAATCAGTCTCTCTTGTAACAAAACAGCAATTTTGGTGTTGGTACTTACAAGAATTAGGTGATTTCTGAAATTTTTTAGTGATTAAATATGTAAAGTCATGAAAGTGTATGGCAAGTTTTCCAAAAATTTGTTTATCTTTGAAAAACAAATGTTTTTTATTCTTTTATGGAAAAAATATTTCTACCTGTAATTTTTGTTACTAACAAACAATAAAGTAATATCAAGATTACCATACCAAGAGTACTGAAAGTTCTTCCAAACTGTTCTTTTAATCCTTCATTTAAATTGAAGTAGTTCTGTGTTAGGGCTCGAATTTGCTTTTTTTTAGATATGAACTAAGTTCCGTTCAAGAATTACAAAGGCTTAAATTGTTTAGGATGATTGCCCTATTATATTGGATTGTTATAGTCCAGATATTGATTTTTTTATTTCTGCATTTCATATTTAGGTGGAAATTACTTTTAGATTCACTTATGGATGAAAGTAATTTTGAGAAATAATCAGCATTTTTTGTCATTGGAAATTTTTTTAAATGGTAGTTCTGATGTAAGTTGCAGGCTCGTAAAATATGAGATTCTGTCACTGCCACAGAGTACTATGAAAATCAGTTAGCTAGCAAAAAGGTTACTCAGGAGGATATTTTTCTATTCTCAGTGTTACTGAATAAGTTTATTTAAAAGCCTTCAGGATGGATATGCATAAAATCTGTGATACAGCAGACTGCAGTAAAATCTGCTGGATGATCAACTGGATTTCAGTACAGTAAACTTGGAGGCTAACACTTATACTCAGCTTCTTTCTCTCTCATTAAAGTCTTGAATGATGTTATCTCTGAGTGTGCCACTGAAGTTATGATATTGGATTATGTAAATTAAAAAAAGTTACTTCGCCTTATTACTATACACATTATAGTGGATAAGTAGCCTTAAAGTTAGCCTTATGAAATCATGAATTTTAGAGTACTCCTTCCATTTGTTGGGTAAGTATTTTTACATATTTGTGAAGTTGTTCATGTGTGTGTTCCCTTGTTAAGAAATTGATCTTTGTTACATGATTTGGCATGGGTTTTTTTCTGACACAAATAGGCCTTAGAATCATAATCCATATCATGAAGTTAGGAATCCTGAATTGGATTATCTCTAATCTGGCAAGTATGGGAAATAATTAAGAAGTTAGCTAGATTGCAGAAGTTCCATAAATAAGACGGGTATGAAATGAGTGTGTCCTTAAGCAAATACGAGTCAAAATTTTACTTAGCTTAATATATTTCAAAGAGACGAAGTCATACGAAATTTATCTAACTATAAACATTGGTAAAAATTGTTGATGGTGCCAATGAATTCCCTGTCCTGTTAGTTTGACGTTTGTGCTTATAATTTTATGGTGTATGTGTAAATATTGTCATATTTTATCTTGAGCTATAAATGGAATTGTCTATTGTATGGAAAATGTTTTTAAAGTTCCATTTGCTAGCATATGAATAATTATTTTAAAATGTGTGTACCTCTTAATATTTTGCCAAATATTATTGGTCAAGTTCTGTCATTGCATTAATGTTTTGATAATCTGGGTGAAATGCATCTAATGTATAATTTATCCCAATCAGAATCTTAATGTAACTGCTGTTTAGTGTACTTGTGGAGTTGCTAGCATAAGGTAGAAATTTCTTGAATCCTTATCATGTTCTTGCTTTAGTAGGATATATATATATAATTAATTAATCCATTAGGAAAGGTTTTACCAGAAAAATTTCTTGATTTTTTGTAAGCTATATTTACATTGTTACAAAGTATCTGTAAAATGAAGATCCTTATTAATATGAAATTATGTAGGACTCTAGGTAGCATCCTGCACTTCTGGGAACTATAGCGGGCACAATTTGAAAGAGAAACTTGTGTAAATCACATAATGTCTCGCTCTATCAAAGATTTTTATTGTATTTCTAAATATGATGTGTTGTACTGGACATTTTTTATGAATCTCTGAAAGCTGTGGTTCTGAGGTTATTGTTTTGCAAAATATTTTTTATTTTTCTATTGTTGATTAAGGGAGAACATTTCTATGGAGGTTGTAGGAGTTAAATATAAATTATATATTCGTAATTGTGCCATATGCATATGTTAAACTCTTCATGGTATGAATTCTTCTCCGAGCTGCTTGGTTGGTTGAGATTGTGTTGAATTAATTTTGTAGTAATAGAATGGGAGGCAATTAGAGATGAAGCCTTAGTAACTGATATAAACCTATAGATTAAGTGCTTTTCTATGATTAGATTTTTGTTTCATGATTTCTATATTTGACCATACTCTGAGATATAACCGACTGAACAGCACAGAGATCCCATATGATTTGAAACTTAAGTGGATGATTAGAGGTTCTGCAAGCAATTGGAATAATTGAAAAATTGTTGTTTAAGCCAATCAGAAGATATTTTCCTTAGGCAGTTGCCAATATTATCTCTGATAAAGTGATCAAATTAATTTTCTGGATATTTTATGTTAAAGCTGTATGTTATGATTTGTAAAAATAAATTTTATAACATATTATTTATACAAATATAAGTATTAAGCACATTATGTTATTGGTCATTTTTCAATATCCCAAAGTGTACGTTGACTTTTTGACGTGTGACTTGCATTCTTTATAGTCAAGTTTTTTCTGCTTTTCTAAATTTGGATCAGCATTAATTTTGTGGATCACATCCGTCATAATGTGCCCAAAGATGTGTCCTTGATCTTACAAGGAAATTTACCTCTTACTTAACCGATAATAATTTTGATTTGAAGAATTGCATTGCTTTCATAACTCTCTGTGTTCTAGCCTGCTTGAATTGTGGAGCATTTTGATGTTTATCAATGTATGACCTATGCTAGGTAAATTGTAAACAAGTGTGCATCCATCAACTTTGCAGTTATTGTTTTATGTGAAAGAATCATTCATGATGGAACATAAAATGAAAATGATACAACCGAGGAAGATGTTACAAAGCCAACATCTAAAACTTTTAGTTGGTCAGTTACTATCAGAATGGAAACGAAATTGATTAGTGGTTCCTTAGAACGTATAGGAATGCCAGGAAGGAAAGTTGAGATGCCTAGTAGTTGGATGGAAACCTTTTACCTTTCCATTGATGGAAAGGTAAAAGAGGCGAAGAATTGAAACTATTTTCATTCAATTTCTAGTGTTTGATAAAATTAATGAGGTATGCAAAAATTATAAAATTTATAACTGATTTTTTCACAAAGTAAATACCATTAAGTGTATGATATGCGTTAGTGTGTAGTTATTACCCTTCTTTAAAACACCTGGTTCAATCCATCTTCCTCTCAATTGATGTTGGCTCATGTTTATCCATCTCTGAATGTCAGTAAAGAATCAGAATTTCTTCCCTCTTAGGCTATGGTGGTTGATGCATTTTCTTCATATCCTGAGTTCCTGAGGACAAGCATCGTATGTTTTGGATTTTTTTGTTTATTCTTCTATAGGGATGCTTCTTAACCTTTAAACTGTAGATATTATTGTCTTCTCATATTGTCACAGATCTCTTCTTCATGAACCAGGAAAATCTGAAATATTTGGGGAATTTTGTTCTTAGAAATCTCATGAGAAGAATCAGGAAGTTTAGCGGATAACCTGGAAAAATCTACATAATGTAGAATCATTTACATTTAAACCCTGCAATCTGCCAGTGGCGCCTTGCAGGAAGTATAAAACACCGAAACCCCTATCTAACCTGGTAAGCTTATTAGCTTCTCTAATACTCAGCAGGAAAAATTACCGAAAGTCATCTGTCATGGCACCTACTTCCCTGTATCGCTTTTTTCGTTTTCTTCCGAAGTTCGTGAAAGTTTTTAACTGGGATAACAATATCAGCTATCTCCTCCCTGAGATCAGTAGTAATAAATTTATCAAAAAGCTTCCATCAATACTCAAGTCTTCTATCACTAAGAGAGTTCCATCCGAGGGATTCTATCATAGCCAAAACACTGCTATCAAATTTGAAATCTCTCTTGACCAACCTTGCTGCTCGACGTTAAACCATCTCAAGAAATTGGAAATTAATCCTACTTTGTGAGGATCCCAAATCGCACAGCAATACTCAAGTAAAGGTTGAATCAGGAAAACTACCCTATTTCTTATACTCTCGATGAACACCCACTCAGAATTCTGCTGGCTAACCTTTGCATCCCATTCACCTTTCCTATTACACTTCGAATATGCTCTTTGAAGGAAATATTACCAAGTTTAATTCCTAGGTATTTATGATGCATTGCGAGCTCCAAGGAATTTCCTGAAATTCTTTAAGGTACGCAGGTAACGGTGGACTGCTTGAAAGTCAAAGCAATGCACTTCTGTACATTCAGCTAGAGCTGCCAATCACTACACCAACCCAAAATAACATTCTTTTCTCTTCTTTTTCTTGTCTACTTGTCGCAACTACTTCCCTATTCCATCCACCGATAACTCGATTGGTTCCATCTTTGATACAAGACACATAGAAAATTTGTTTGTGCATCCATTGTCTAAAGTAAATTTTTCATGGTAGTGTTGATTAATTGGTTTCTCTTTTCCTGCCGATTCAGTAATTGTTAAACTCTCGTCATTTACAAGGCTGGATACTGAAGACTGACCTCCTCGAGATTCTCGGACATATGACCAAAATTCCTTCCGGTCGCTTCGTTAAGACTAGGAGGGTTCTAGATCTATATTCCTGAAACTCACTTCACAATTCATCTTTAACCAATCTTCGCATATTTTTGCCACTCAAGATCAAATTCTACTCCGATTTTCTCTAGCTTCTTCATTGGTGCGTGTAAAATCCTTTGCTTCCTATGCAAGGCTCGCAACTTATGTTTCATCCAACGCGGATCCTTACTCTCCCTAACGATTATAATCGGGACAAACTTACCTAAGCCTTCTCTTAATATTCGGAGAAATTCTATCCAGCTATCCTCAATAGTATTACCACTCAAGAAAACAACAGATGTCTTCAATCTTCGCATTGATATTATCCCTGAATTTCGAAAATCTCGCTTTGCGAAACATATAAACCTGCCAGGATTAAGGTATTCCTCTTCCTTAGACACTCTTTTTTGACTGAATGCTGACTGAGTTTAGCGAAATATACCATATAAAAGTGGAAGATACTTTTCAATGACATTGTTGTCATAATAAATTTTTTGCTTAAATGATGTGCTCTTTCTTTCTACGTAGAACATAGGGCAAGATGAGCAGCTAGTAATGAATTCTAACTGGATTGGTTTTGTTTACAAATTGACTTCTCTATTTGAAGCTTGATTTTCTTCATGGATGTCAGGCATCGTGCTCATTGAACATGTAAGTGTTAACAAGCTCAACTATGGAAACAAGCCTCGCTATTTGCTTGATGAGTTACAGTTCTTAATGGAAAAAACTCTTAGAAGTGTTTGCTAGAATTAAACTCTTGGTTCAATTGGTAAAATTAAACTAGATTGTAATTATGAGGAGGTTCACTGGTTGAGAGTCTCTGGTGTTCTCTATGGCCGCTCTCTTGTAAAATTATATCCATTTGTTTCTCTGACTCAAGGGGTCCATTTCAAATCTTTTAATAAACAATCAATCGGCAAATATTCACATCCAACTATGTTCATTCCCATACTTTGACTAGTAAATTCAGCTTTCATTGCTAATAATAGTCTTGTGAGTCAAGCCATTCCCATGTTATTTGAATGATTAATGCAGATGTACATTCGTCCTCCTAATCATGAGGACTCCATCAGGTTCTATCTGTGTTACTCTTATAACCAGATGAAATTAATGGTGCTAAAAGAAGCAGCAACTGTTGTAAGATTTTTCTGAATCTGTTAACCTACTATTTGATTCCTAGAAAATCATGTCATTTGATTCCTCTTTTCTCCTGCACCTCTGCTGAAGTGTACTGAGCAATTGAAGCACACAATATTAATTTTAAACTTAGCAAACTGGCCTTAAATACCCTTTTATTTCACCCAAGTTACAGGAGCACTCCTTTGAGAGTGCCCAGCTGAGCCGCCATGCTCTTCGTCACTCTTTTTAACTCTTAGTGGCAGCACCTCCCTGCTGCCCCCTTAACTCTTCTTCTTTCCCACAGTCAGCCCTTCCTGACACCTGGGTTACCCTGGGCTGATCTCGGCATGATCCACCACCTTCCCTCTGCTCGTCTCTCGAAGTCATGCCTTGGCCAACACTGTCCTTGTCCTCTGCCAGGTCGATGTCCTCCAGGTTCACTGCACCTGGTTCCTTGAGGTCATCTACTTCTTCAGCATCTGAATCCTCTTGGTTTGCCGCATCCCCTTCCCCATCTTCTGGAGCCTTACACCATGGTTTCATTTGGTCTGCACTAAACACAAAATAGATTAGTCCGTCTAGCTTCGGGAAGGTCCTTCAGAATGTATCTGTCCCTCACTTTTCCGTTGATATCAATAATATGAAAATTACTACAAAGGAAATTTTGGTTGAACTTAATTCTCTTGATGTTGATAAAAGTCCAGGACCAGACAACTTATCTCCTTTACGTATTTGAAAATGTCGTAATGCTTTTCAGTACCCCTTATTTATTCTATTTAACAAACCCCTTGAACATGGTATATTTCCTGACAGTTTTAAGACTACATTTGTAATTCTTATCCACGAGAGTGGTGATAAATATGATGTTAGTAAATATACACCTATTGTCATCCAACCTATACTGGCTAAAGTTCTTGAAAGTATTTTATTTGATAAATTGTTTCCTTCCGTTTGTAGAATCTTAATTGATGAACAACATGGCTTTTCTTGCGGCAAGTCCACCACTACTAATCTTCTTGTATTTCATAACTTGGTATCACAAGCCTTAAAGCAGCATGGTCAGGTTGTCACTGTTTACACTGACTTTACCAAAGCTTATGATAAAGATAACCATCAAATACTGTTATCTAAATTAGAAGCCTATGGCAGATTTGAAAGTGTTCTTTCCCTGATTAGGATTTACTTGGCAAACAGAAAATTGTTTGTTAAGTTAGCTGATACCACTCTTTATTCTTATATGGCTACTTAAGGCATCCCCCTGGGATCTCTTTTAGGTCCCTTTCTGTTCCTTTTAAAACAATATGGGCTTACATTTAAGACCTATTAAATATCTGTTGTATGCAGACGATCTAAAGTTTTTTCATCAAATAGATAACTTCTATAGTGTTCAATGCGGTTGAGCTACAACAGTGTTAGGATAGGCTTTTTGGCTGGTGTAATATAAATTAAATGCACCTGAACATTAATAAATGTAATATAGTAACTTTTTATAAATAGAAGACCACTATATATTATGATTATATTCTTAGTGACATGGCTCTAAATAGTCCATCATATTACTGATTTAGGGGTTATTTTTGATCAAACTATGAATTAATTTACACATTCAACACATAACAATTAAGGCTTACAAAATGCTGGGTTTCATCTCTAAAGCTATTATTTATTTATTTATTTAAGTGTTCATTGCAAGTTGACCTTCTTGCCAGGTGGCAATGTTAAGGGGAACAAAAGTGTTAAGCCTGGCATTTGCCCAAAGACGGGAGGGAAACCCCTCCAAAAACCTCCCATTCATTCCATGTTTCATTGGTGAGATCTATTTTGGATTATTGCTCAGTACTTTGAAACCCATACTATTTGAAGTATGAGTTTCAATTGCTAATGATTCAAATGAAGTTCCTAAGAATTATTGCCTACAAATTCAACTTGGAAAGGAATAGTGGAGGAAATGAGAGCATAATGAATTGTTTGAGTTTACCTCTTTTGTCCTCCAGGAGAAAAGAAGGCTGTTTTTTTATATAATATTTTAAACGGATGCATTAAATGTTCAGAACTGTTACCCCTAATTAATTTTAATTTTTTCATAGTTAACACTAGCAACCCTGATCTCTTCAGTATCCCATATGTATCTAGAAATTATTCTTTTTACATTCCCTTGCAGAGGATTTTGAGAGATGCCCACAAGTTATGTCTTGGAATAGATTATTTTCATGCATCTATTTATATGTTTAAAAAATATCAGGTCCTATGTTCTATGATGATTTTATTTTTTTACTTAATTCTATTACAAAATTTTATTTAAAATTCATGTTTCTTTTTTACATATTCTTTTTGAAATGTGTTGATATGTTTCTGTGCATTTAAATATATATGTATTTCTGAATTTACTGTACTTTATCATGCAAAAGGACTCTGCCCATGAATAAATATTATAATATTATTATTATTATAGACAAAACCTCTGACACTACATGTAGACCCTTATACTTTGGTGCAAGTTTACGCAACACTCCAGTGCCCTGTGCTTCCCTTTCCACTGACAGTTAATCTCCCCTCTGATATTGTCTAGGTGGTTTATGTCTCACATCATATTTCTTCTTTTGTTCCCTCTGTGCCTTATATATTCTGGATAGAGCTATTTCCCTATCTTTCTTAAGCGTATCTGTGACATTCTCTTTTAAATTGTCCTCTAAGGCCAGAATAATACAGTTTTTCAATGAAGTTCTGAGCTTATAGGCGAATAAGAGTTCATGAGCACTCTTCCTCTCCACTCAATTCATTAAGAACTGAAATTTTTGAGTGATACATCCCAATCACTACCATCTTCTTCTCTGTATATAGTCAAAATCGCAGTTCCAATCACAGCGTTGGAGCTCTCTACTTGCCCATTTGCTCTTGGTGTGGCGGTAGCAATCTTGACATGCTTAATCTGATGATTTTCACAAAGTTCCTGAAACACTTATGAAGTGAAAGCTATACCTCTATCCAAAATTAAACTGCCTAAAATACTGAATATTTCACTTAATGCATCACATACCAGCTTGGTCTTTGTGTTTCTCATGGTCTTCAGTATAATAAATTTCGTAAAGTTGTCTTAGTATGGCAATACATACTCATTTCCCTTCTTACTCTTAGGAAATGGGCCTAAGTGATCAATGTGAACGGTATGAAAACCTTCCTTCCTCATCCTCGGAAACCAAATATATCTCTTCAAATGCTCCAGAGTCTTCTCTTCTCCAAAATGTCTCATGTTGTCGTGACTTCCCTTTACTATTTTTCAAATGACATCACTTGGAACAGACCAAGGATTTGCTCCATTTACTCTTTGGCATATTCAGTTGTCTTTTATAGTGTAATCAATGTGTATCTGATATTCCTCGTTTGTTGTCGCCGGGCTTTGCAGTACCCTTCGCAGATTCTCTAGCACCGGATCTTGCAGTTGCATGGTAAGCAGACAACCTTTCAGATTAATCCTTTGTGATAATACTCTTACATCAGCTGTCTCCGGTTCCTTTGGCTCTTCCACTGGCCGAGGGCATCGTTATGCTTCATCCTTTGTCCTGGTCGATTACTATACTCTTGTTATTTTAGCCACCATCTTGCAATTTGCGGCTACAACTCCTCCTTACTCTGTGAACTGTGAAACCACTGTGAACTTTCGTTTCAGAAGGTACATTTCGAACCTTTCTATTGACTCTACGACTGCTAACACTTGTAGCAGTCGTATCTATCGTACTTATCAGTTTCCGTAGTCTGTTGACTAAAATACACAACTGGTCTCCATGCCTCTCCCTCGCGTTGCTGTTGTAGGATTCCTGCCAACCCCTCTCTACTGGCATCAGTATGAACTTCATGTCCAGCATTGATGTCGAATAACTCTAACACTGGGAGTTTTATCAACTTTTCCTTCAAGTCCTGGAATGCCTTTTCTTGACTTTCTGTCCACTCGAACTCAGTATCCTTCTTAGTCAATGCAGTCAAAGGTTTGCTTATTGTGGCAAATCCTGGTACAATACTTCTAAAGAAACTGGTCAATCCAATGAATTGTCTTACGTCATGTACGTTCTTCGGTCTCTGAAAATCCTTCATTGCCAAAATATTCCTTTTATTTAGTCTGATTTCATTTCTAGTAATCTCAAATCCTTAATGCTGAAATTTCTCCTTAAAGAACTCTAACTTTGGAATTTTCAAGGTTGACCCAACCTTCTTCAGGAATTGGTGCAATCATTCCTATTTCTCAAGTCCTTTGATTGTTTTGCTAGGAATGAGAACGTCATCCATGTGCACTAAAACATCTCCAGGTTTCAGCAGCCTGGTTGCCTTACTCATCATCCTATTAAACTCTACCAGGGTGTTGACCAAACCGAAAGACATTTTAGTAAATTCATACAGGCCCTCTGTTGTGACAAAAGCTGTGAAGCATCTCAACTCAGCTGACATTGGTATTTGGTAATAACCAGATGCCATATCTAACATCGTTAAATATCTATTTCCAGCCAGCCTATCTAACTGTTCTTCAATTGCTGGTCCGGGAAACTTCACCTTTCTAGTCTTCTTGTTCAATGTCCAAATCAAAAAGAAATTTAAATGCATTTGAAAAAATTTTATGTAGAATTTAATAAGGAAAAGGGAGAGAATACAAAGAGAGGAATAAATATATGCACCATAAGAATAAAAACAGTAAATACAACTTTTAAAAGGCGAAAGATAAATTCCAAAATAGTCATCATAATTTCCTTATGATTCATTGTTGGAGGAAGTTTTACAATCCAGTAAATTAGTTTTTCAATCAGATATTTGAATTTGAAGGGCCGGATGGTGAGAATAATTAAATGATGATTCATTCACAAAAGCACTTTAATAGAAGTCACTATAATGTACAATACAAGTGCGTGGATTAGTAGAGGCAGTGTGTGACCATGGCCGATGTCAGAGATGAAGAGAGAGCATTCAAAGGGAAGATTGCACTGGCCCATGGGGGCGTCCCTCTCTCATTTGTTTGAGTTCAGCCCTCCGCACTCTTTTTCCACCCAAGAAAGGAGGCCACTAGCGCCACTGGTACATATGTAAGAAGGGGGGGTGAGGCCTCTCGAAAAACAGCCGATTTTGAATTTCTATTATGCCTGTTGATCTTCTCGTGTGGTCCTGTTGTTGTAAAAGGGCTAAGAACGGCCAGAGGACATTCCTTGCCGAGCAGGCTCAAGACTGGGAGAGTCAGCGTCTACTTTGTTTACCCCCATTTTTCCTCATAGGCCTCGCGCCTCTCGCCTGCCTTTTAATTTCCCATTACTCATAAGGCAGTATCTCCGAGGCACTTCCTGCTTCTCTTTCCCACTGGCTTCATCCATGACCTCATGCCACATGCCTCCCTGAGGCTATGGTCTCATTTGAAGGACCCAAGCCAAACCAGATGGCCCTTCCCAAATCTTTCCCACATTCTCAAATCTTCCCGCCTGCCTTTTAATTGTGTTATTCTGCCCTCAATACACTAATCATTTCTAGCAACGCAGCATCTCTGATGCACTTCCTGCATCTCTTTCCCACAGACTTCGTCTATGACCTCATACCACGTGCCTCACTTGATACAATGGACTTCCTTGAAAGATCAAAACCAGCGTTTGCTCTTGGCCCTTCTTAAATCTTTCCCATACACTTTGCTGTGACCTCTACCCTCCCCCAACCTTGTAGTTCCCTTACTCTGAACCCTTTTCTTCTTATATATAGGACTTGTAGCACAGAGTAGCATTCCATTCCTTCCCTCGCAGTGTCTAAGGTCCACTGACCCGGCACTGCACTCAATGTGCTAGAGTGGTTCCAGCCAGCCAGTGTTTGAGCCTGCTCTGTAACAGCCAATTGTAAAGGTCCGAAAAACTGTAAAGTATTAAATAAATATTACTGTACTCTTAGAACTCTGTTCCTTCAATTCTACTATGTCGTGTTACAGAATAATCTGTGCGAGTGCTGCGCCACAACACTGTGGCAATCTATCTTTCTCTGCGTTTGTATATCTCGAAGATGAAGCTTCGTTGCGGGGTGCACATCTTTGAGCGAGCAGCCAGATGTTAGGTTTTTCTGTTTTCACAGTCCAAAGCAAATGTAAGTCAAATATAATCCCTATGGTGAACCTTACATTAGGCAGGAATACTTGGGTAAGAATTTATGTACCTGATTAAGGAACTGAATCCCGAATACAATCTGCTGTATTTAATTTTGGTATTTTAATATTAAACTAGTTGTATAATTTAATTAACCATCAGTAACATACATCAAGTTAAACAGTGTTTTGTGATATCGCAATAACCCAGTCTTGGATGTGTATTCATTATCCACCCTTAGCGTTCAAAGCATTCATAGTCTTGTGAAAGTAAGGAGTGATCATTGATATGTTTTTAAAAGGCATATATTAGTATTAAATAGTTGGGAAATTTGGTGATAAACAATTTACGTTAATGTTACTTGAGTTTTATGAACTTATGACTGCTAAGAAATTCCACAGAAAGGACATGTTGATGGTCATCATATTTTGGCAAAAAAGAATTAAATAATTTAAGTGTTTCCAGTTTAAAATATTTTGCCATAGATGTGGTCAACAAAATGAAAATAATTACAAATAATTCTAGAATTTGTAATTTTCAGAATAGTTTCAAATCAATCATTTATGTTAAAATTTAAAATTTTCTTTATTGTTTAAAGGAGTGATTAGAGAGAGTTAAGTATATCTGTAATCATGTAGTGGCTGAGAAGATTTACAAATATTTTGAAAAGAGTTTAAGATAGAGGAATTATAGTATCTGCCAGTGAAGTAGGTCATGAGTATAACCTGTAAGATAACTATTCTGTTATTTTTCAGGGGAGGTATATATTCAATCTCTGAGGATAACACACTATTCTCATATTTATTACGTACATGCTTCGTTTTTCTGTATATTTTTTGTTTTATAAGAGATCTCAAAACTTTTAAAGTTTCAGTAAAATATTTTAAGAAAAACTTTTAAATAGATTCTTGGAAAAACTATTATAGAAAAATATCTAATTAACTACCTCTACCTTTATACCTACTTAAATTTTAATGTATGCATCTTATCTTTAAATTGAGGGTACGTGAGAGTAATATTATATTTGGAAATCGATATTATCCATTCTGGAATGGGAAATTTCAGTATCAAAATTGTCTGGTCTCCAAAATAAACTAAAATGTCACCCATCAATCATCTGTAATTATATAAAGGGCTATTTCATAGATTCAATCTTAAATTAAAAGCAACAAAGTAAATGTCAACACATTAGCAGTTGCATTAGCCATTAATGTTTGGAAAGCATAAAATTTTTCTGAATTTCCTAATTTACTGATAGGAGAATAAAAATGTATATATTTCGATGACTTGAGCTACAACTATTTATAAAAGAGTTGGAAGTGGACTTAAGTGGAATATATGTTAGATTCCATGAATGAAGGAGTGCAGCTGGATGTAGGCCATCAATGGAAGGCTCCAGTAACCAGGAGTTCTGGATGAGTTACCGGAAGTTGGTGGATAACAGGGAGTTCCTTGGGGTTTCCAGTTAGGACTAATGGTTAGGTTTAGTTAGGGATAGGTTTTTAGGTTTAGTGAAGGCTCATTTGGTAGGGTTACTTTATGTGTAGTCTGTTATATGTGTGTTTGTGTAAATATTGTATATTGGGGTGTCTAGTTATTGTGCAGTGTTTAGTGACCCCACTGTGGAACACCACCTTTATGTGGTGGAGTGGATTGAGCGCTTCTGTGAAGCTATGAGCTATGCTGGTGGTTGTAAGAGTCGCTTAGGTCTCTCATACCAGATAGGTCATTGCCGAGGAGCCGGACTAAGAGTATTCCTTATTTTAATGTATTCAAATTGTGGATATAACTTTTCATGTGGACAAATAAGTCAGAATAATCAGAAGTTTTCTTTAGAAATAAAGGTAAGTAATCTATCTTGAAATGTGTATTTTGATACTCTTAATTTTCCGCAAAGTGTTATATTGTGGTTAGTAGATAGATTTTTGCATTAAGTATTATAATTATGGCAAAATATTGAATACTGAACTAGTGCGCACTGTTGTCGGCTAGGATGGATAACGGCCGGACTCGACCGCGTCCGGGAACAAAGTGTCCGCAACTCGGTGCAAGTGGTTGTGTTTCACACCGTAAAACAAATGACAGCCGACGGGCGCACGTAACCGAAGAGTGGCGTAATCCACCACACCTCCAAAATTATTAATTTTTTCATAATCAAACTTCCATTCCCAAAGTAATTATTCTCTCGATACTTCGCTCGTGTATGGAAGCTCGAGTCGAATCTTATACGATCCGCGGGATACGTAATAGAACGCTACAAGATGATACGCTACGATATAGCAGACGAGCTACCGCGTAGCTGACGCGAGCATGCTAATACAACGCCACCTATGAACATTCGGCGGAAAGACTCCTTCCCACTCCACTTTATGAAGGGACGCCCCCCTGCATTGGTCCTCTCTAAAGAATTGTGTGGCTCTGGCCGCAGCGACGTCTGCTAGCTAAGGCCGCCACATTACCTCCTTCGGCATCAATCAACTCCGTAAAAAATGAAAGAGAAACGAAAATAAATTAATAATTTAAAAAATGAACAATAATATGCCATGTAAGCGATGAAAATACGCTTGATACGCATGCTTGAATTTTTAGAAGAAAATGAAGGAGAAAAAGTCTACCGCAGCCAGGACACGATCCCGGATCTTCCACTTGCCGGGCGGATGCTTTAGTCAATTAAGCTACCGCGACAGAACATTCTACCCATCACTTTCTGATGCTATGATGAAAAGGTGTGCTGTGGAGGATCCATCGAAGATGGCACCACTCCTGCGCACACGCGGGACATTTAAGATGTCACCACACCATCACAGCGGACTTCCAGAGGCCAGGAATGGCGAAGTATGTAAGCGATGAAAATACACATGATACACATGCTTGAATTTTTAGAAGAAATGAAGGAGAAAAAGTCTACCGCAGCCAGGACCTGGCTGATGTAGGTTTGCGGTTCGTTTAAGGACATCGGGTGTTGACCATCATTTGGGGTGGATGGGGGGGCGGGAGTGATATATGGAGACGGATATGCTCAGAATCTATCCCTTGATTCTCCATAGCTTTCAGAGTGGAGGAGGTACTTACAGAGTTGATGGCCTGTTCGTGGTTTACAAAGCAGAGGACGAATGGCAAATAAAAATGCGTTACGAAATATAAAACATAATGCTATTAAAAAGTTTGGTTAATGGTAGTTATGCAAGGGTTATACCGTTACTTTTTTCAGGCAGAAATTTCGAGGGTCGCCGTCCTAATCCGGATCCTTAGCTCGGCTTCCCAGCTCGGGAGCGCCTGGCCACCACAGCAGGGGGGGCCATAAAAAACTGACCGCGTGGAATACGATTTAAAAAGTTATTAAAAAATCAAATGAGCAACAATTTATTATCTTCGTCGTCTCACTCATCCTAAGATATATACAAGCGTCTTTTGATCGACGTTCTTTGATGAAAATTAAGATTTTCGTGATTTTGCAAGAAATAACCCGTTTACACACGGCAACGTTGCCGTTGGGTTGGGGTAGGGGGAGGGATTTCTATCAAAAATCTAGAAATCCTCCCCCCAAACCAACCCAACCCCCGTTCAGACATTTAAAACACCCGCCTATCTGACTGAGCAACGTTGCCGTGTGTAAACGGGTAATTTCTTGCAAAATACGAAAAATCTTATTGTTCATAGTAGAACGCCGATCAAAAGACGCTTGAATACCTCTTAGGACGAGTGAGACAACGAAGATAATAAATTGTTGCTCATTTGATTTGTTTATAACTTTTTTACCCTTGTGTAGGCACCCGGGTACCCACTAAGGTATATTTTTGCTTGTACGTTGATTATAAAGAAAGATATCGCGTTGATGCCTCAGATCGTCGTTATCTACCTGAATCCCTAGTAAATACTACCATTATAAATAATTTTACTATATTTAATGGTTAAATAAAAGCATTAAAAGTTCACATACGTCTTGGGGGTACCCGGGTACCCACCTGAAATTTCTTTCTCATTTTCTGGCACATATACGTTGGAATTCGTTCCTTGAAAACTTTATTCAATAAATAGACATTTTCTGAAGATATTAAAGCCATTTCTATATCAATTGAACGGTTAGAACTTTTACTATGAATAAAAATAGAAAGGTATGTTTCTTACTTCCGTAAAACGGCCAGCGTCAGTCGCGCGAAATATCGGCTTTTTTGTTAAGGAGGCTCAACTTTGGAGTCGTATAAAAGTTTGAGTAGAAATTGCACAAAAAAACAAGTGACATCAACGTTTAGTACGTTCTATTGCGCGTGTAACCATATAAGCTAATCATTTCTGTTTTCATAACATTTGGTATTTATTATAGATGGAACGGAAAAGTGCCCAATTTTTACGAGCTGTTTCACGGAGTGCTCTTTTTGAACGTTTGTTCCTCAAACGCTATTACTTCAATCACAAAGATATTTTGACAGAATATTAATGCGCTTATTGTTAATTAAAATACGAAGTTTCAAAATATTTGTAATAAACGATAAAAAGAAGTTGTCGATTTTGTGAAACAACTTTTTCTCGGAAATGAATAGCCGTAGAAATACAAAATTGGGTTCGTTAGAAAGATTTTGAAATGAGTTTTCACGGTAAATAATTATCGTTCACTACAAGTTAGCGGATTTTTTTATACGAATTTATATTTAACGCCGAGATTTGCAACTGTTGAGCAGTGTTGCCGAATTACTGGTTGGTACCCGGGTACCCCGGGTGCCCAACAACGGAGGTAAAGTTGGGTGCCTACACAATGGTTAAATCGTATTCCACGTGGTCAGTTTTTTATGCCACCCCTGATGGGAAGGTCGGGCGCTCAGTACCTGCGAAGGCGAGCTAAGGGTCCGGATTAGGAATGAAATTTTTACCTGAAAAATAGTAATGGTGAAACCGCCAGATATCTACCACTAACCAAAGTATTTATTAATACATAGTTATTTGCTACCTAAAATGACGGTGTGATACTCTCGAGACCATGACGGAATTATCCTGGTTGCCGGGATTGTTTCATTAAAAATTTCAATAGGTACGATATCAGTTAAATTCATTCAGATTCCAGACAAGTGAATTGAACTTTCCAGCGTTTCCATTTGCCATAAGACGTATTTGGTAAGCTGTAGAAAATTCAATTCCCTTGGTGGTGGCGCCATTTCCTCGGTCTTGAGCTGAAGGCAGACCGCGATGGAAGTCTCAAAAAATAAACCGCTCATAGCCGCGGTTGACAAGGGACACCTGTAGAGCAAAGAGCTCGGAATTACTATTTTTCCTGAAGTCATCTAGCCACTAAGTCAAGGCCTAATTTCTGAACCATTCTTAATTACTTAAATTAAGAACAATTAATTAATTTGTTGAATTTATATTAAATATTTTCTCTATGTATATATATTTGCTATACTCATTCTATTATTTTTCATTCAATTGAAACTATACATATACTAGCAGAAGCGCCCGTTGATTCTCAACGTGGAATATAGAAGTAAATTAAACTCAAGTTGTCGGTCGTGGAATTACTAAATACCTTTTAATATGCACATCTAAAATCCCAAGCTATTCTCTTTACACAGGAAAATGCATGAGTTTGGTTTCAACAATCGCATTGGTCGTCAGGGATTACAAAAATTTTGGAAACTTTACGTCTATTTTGTCAAAGTTCTTGAAATTTTGATTTGAAAACAATATTCCATGATAATAATACGAATCTTTATTAAATTTCCTTTCTTTTGGTGCTTGTCTCGACTCTGCGCTACTATTTCTACTAATTGAGTTCTTCAAAAGAAATATAGCCTGCTACCGATAAAATTGAAGTTTATAATTATTCTTTGTGGAAACCTATCTGAGCGATCTTGGTTCAAACTCTGCAGAATTATTGAATAAAATTGAGACAGTACTTCCTTCCTGGTCCTAGAGAACACGTAAGCAAAGTTTGACGCGAATCGGGCAAACGGCGTGGACTCAAATTGACGACAAACAAACGTATAAACCCACAGAATTTCTGCTTAATATCGTACAAGACATCTAGCTTCCCTCATCAGTGAGATGGTAATCTACCCTTCCTGACTGTAATTATGTACCTGCAATTGCTGGTTACCTTCTTACAGAAAATTTCTCGTCATCTATGTTATATATTATTCTCTTTAATTATCAGGTTTATGGGCCTAAAGTCTTATTAGTAGAGTAGAGTATTTTAACGGGATAACACATGAGCTCGGATTAAACAATGGTCGTCAGGGGGATGAGTTGTCTACATTGAAACTTTACAACCTAGAATTTTCACAAAATCTTCGTATATTTTACAGAAATTCTCGCAATTTCGAGTTCATGATCGGCTACATGAGATGCTGCCTTGATCTTTTAGCTTACCAAGAAGTGCTCCAGTTCTAGCTCAACCCAACCGCTCCATCATTTAATCCACGGGTTCAATGATCTACATGTTCAATTACTAACATCAATCATGTTCTAAAGTTTTAGTCAATTCGGCTAACTATGGATTCGAATCTGCAAATTATTTTCCTTGTGGTCTATTTGGCTGACATCGCGTTTTACTTTACGATTTACTTAACTTTTTTAAAAATGCTTAACGATTTTCTTCGACCATAAAATAATTGTGGTAGCCATTCGAAATGTGACAAAACATGTAGATTTTGATGGGAAAATTCCCAATTTTAAGTTTATTAAAACTTCAGGGTTATCTGGTGGATAGATTGTTGATGATATGCTTCACGGAACGCTAACCGGTTTACCGTGATAAACCGACGTTTCGTCAGCTATTAAAATATGTACCAAATAGTAAAGAGCCTGCGCGAGAATTTTTGCGCATTCCCTCCAAGGAGGGGTATACCTACACTCTCGCGAACTTCTTACTGCGTGTACTCTACGATTCGACCTTCACTTCCTCATATTTGCCAGCTATCGCTAATTGTTCTATTGTTTTTCTTCAAAATATGCCATGTGTACGCCTAAGGGATTAGTGAATTGAGAATTTTGAATTTATCAACATTGCTGTGCAGTGGCGCAGCCAAGATTTGTCAATGGGGGGGTCCAAGGCTGCCGATAAAACGAAAAATGCCTACCTTACAGGGGTTAGTATATTCATGCCCGCTACTTACTACAATATATGTCAATTCTTTCAAAAACTAAATGCATTGAAAACTAGAAGATTTAACGCTTATGCGGCCAACTTATTAATCTTTCCAAGATAGTAGTTTACATAACCGAACTTTTGGAAACTTATAAGTGTTGTTTGGATTTCTAGTTTGGATTAGAGGTCTGCATGAGCCGAAAATTTCAGCCCGAGCCCGGCCCGGCCCGTTCGTCGTTGAGCCCGAGCCAGACCCGGCCCGAACGATTCGTTCTCAAGCCCGAACCGAGCCCGAACTTTCCATAAATCGCCCCGCAATAAATTGTTATGAATTGTGAACAAATACATTTTTTAACCCATCACGAAGACCGAGAATTTTGTTTAAGCATTGCGTAACAACTTTAAGAGGCTTTTGCCACTATGCAAGAAACTAACCCTCTTTAAGGACAAGTAATTCTCTCCTTCCCGAACTTTCCGTGGGCACAAGCCCGGCCCGAGCCCGATAGACTACCTGCTTACCCGGCCCGAGCCCGGCCCATGCAGACCTCTAGTTTGGATACGTCCAATATCTATTAAAAAGTCATTTTTTTCTATGCTGAAGTTTTTTAGTGTTGTAGATATAAACTTTCCGAGTCTTAGAGAGTTTTTTCTTCCAAGAGGTTGCCAAGCATGAGAAGTGAAAAATTTGTTACGGTTATTTGGCTAGCGATATAAAACGTAACATCCACTCTCCTGCATTGGCGCGCCCATGCTTATTTGAATATCTTTCGTTATTAGACTGTATCATCAGCAGATTTTGGAAATTTATTGAAATGTCGCCTGCCCAGAAAACACCATCAATGTATAAAAATAATGATATGAAGTATATATACAGCTCATTGCGCGAGGTGCGCAATGACCAATGCCAGAATTTCGGTACAGGGATTTGAAGTTAATTTGATTTGATAACTAAGATATTTTATCAAAAAGAGAATCTTTCAATTCAGTAAATACCTAAACTCGAAAATAATGAAACAGATTTATCAAAAACTATGATTTTTATTTCAAAACCAAGAATGAAAAATTTAAAATAAGAATTCATTTTCCATTATTGCAGGAATAATAGAATGTGCTCGTGTCCTTCAATATACTTCTAAGAATAGTTTTAGAATTCGGATTTTTATCTGTTTTCAAATGAATAATCCATATCCAAGCCAGATGACTGACTCAAGTGAGACTTGTTAGCTGCATTGCAGAAATCATCTACTCGAGATTTCTTAGGAGTGACCTCATCCGTTGTTTTTAAAATTACCTCCTTTTCTAAGGAACATAAAATCATTTATATCAGATGCAATTTTCTGGTAGGCTTGCAATTAAGCCTAACTTCGTTATTTATGTATTAGTTAAGTATTCAACTATATATGTCACATACCGTACATAAAAATTCGGCTGCATATTAAAATACAGTAGACTCTTGAATATAGTTGATATTATAATCGAATTTGCAGGATTAAAGTTACATACCAAGGTGAAGAAAATGATGACGTCAACTTACAATTATTTAGACTATGTTAGGTTGCATAACTAGCAGAGAACTGACGCAAACCCAGTCTTACGCACTGTTTTCAAAGAAAACAAACATTTTCCATGAATTGAAATTTTTCTTATCTTATGGTGTGAGTCATCTTACTAAAGGATAGGCTTAGAAGTGCACGCGTTGAACATAAAGTGCATAACACTCGTATCTCATTGATATCGATGTTGGCTCTTGGCCTACTCTGCTAACGAAAACATCACCTTAGCTGAAATGGGAGCCATATTTACGGGTATGCGAAGATTTCGCTGAATTTATCAAACAACACATGACTAGCAGTGTATCTCAAAGGCTTGCGTGGTGATTGGGATTTTGTACTCTTAAGCAGAAAAAAGCACAGAGCTAGTCATTAGACTTGGCTCTGGGGGGATTTGAACCCCTAAATCCTCCCCCTCGCTGCGCCACTGCTACTGTACATAGAAGAGACTCACTGCATGAGAATAATAATATATCACACCATATCTCGAATTCCATCGCAGAGAATGGAATATATTTTTCCTGTCTTACTATCATTGTCTTTCTAAACAACGATACCAAATCAATACGTTATAATATTTTCAATTGTTCGCAATATTTTTTTAATAAACCGATACCGAAAATATTGGGAAATTTAACATGAAAGTATTTATCTGCTACCAACTTTTAAATATTTGTTTTAGATGTGTATATGCTGCTTACTGCTGCTAAAACAGAATTATATGAAAATGGGGGAAGAAATACCGAAGGTGGAGGCATTCGGTGGTAGGGTAGGTTGTCGATGGTCTGCCCACTGGTATCGAAAAGGCTTTTTACTACTCGGTACTATTATATCTCTTTCGCCATCTTCAGGGTGAGCCATGAAGCGACCCGGTTAGCATTCCGTGAAGCACTTCTTTAGTTTATTGTTTTGGTTTTCACGTGATCAACATTTACGTAAATGGAAACATGACGGTATAACTCACACCTCAAATGAAGTCCTAATTTAGTAATCTGGAACATTCGTTCAAAAAAATCGTCTAAAACGTTGACAAAATCAAAAACCTCAAGATAATATTTAGTTTAGAACGACCTCAGGGAGGTGCAATCCCTATCAAGTCCACATTTTTGAGGATTTATTAATTCCATATTCTATTAATGCATCTGAGTTCCCAGTTTCTCGACTAAATTCCGCAGGGTGTAGCTCTCATTTTTTTCATAAAATTTTCATTCTCATAACTTTTCCACTTCTCGCCCCGGCCCTTAATTTCAAGGGAAATTACGTTTGTAATTTATTTTATTCTTTGAAATCTTCTGTTCGAAGATACTTTTTAGACCTAGCGAGAGCGAAAAGTGTATTTCACGTAGATTAAAAGATAGTTTCACACGAAATATTTCCGCAGAAATGTATTCTTCTGATTAAAAAAATGTCAGTAACTCCCGTTCATCATAAACAATTACTAGAATGTTTACCGGAAAGATTCAGTTATTTCCTTGTGGTTATAAACGTAGTGGACTAGATATTTTGACTAAATAAGCATTGCTGATGTTATTTGAAGAATTCCGTTTCCTTAGTTCTCCTTTATACGTGTTCCGGAAACGATAAAGCTCTGATGAGAATGAATATCTCCAAGGCGAGGTACATTTCCTATGCACTAAGTCGGCAAGATACGAACGCTTTCTCGATTTGAGGATATTTCTCATATCGTTCTTGTAATTGGAATCAATCAAGGTAAATGATTTGAAATTTGAAATTAACATGACCGATATACAGTTGTTGAAATGGTTCATTTATATGCATATTGATGTTTCATATATATCCTATTAGTTCGCGGTGATCGTATTTTCAGGAATTCATGGCCTGATTTTGACAGCCAAAATGTATACAGGAAGAGGACTTCATGCGGGCGAGTTGTGAGACAAAGAAATAGAGGTTGTTGAGAAACTGAGTATTGCTAACAGCTATCAACCCCCAAGAGATAATTTATAGATAAAATTTCTTTCGAAAGAGAATGGTGCCCTTATGTTGTTCCTCGAAATTGGTAGCAACATCTCGTTTCGTGGTAAAGAAAGAAAATTTGGAACACGGCTGATAATGAATAATAGGATTTAAATCTCCAGAATTTGGAGTTTTCGTTTCGTATTTGCAGGCCATCGAACTGAAAACCGAAACGGAAATAAACGTTATTTTTTCTGGGGGAAAACTGAATCCGGACCGAAAAATTTAAATTGAACATGAACAGAATCTAGAAACCGTTATTTTCCCGTAATTTAAGCGTTGATTATTATCAGTTCGTATTCTTATAGGAGTATGTGTTCGTTCAATTGTGGCATCATATTTTTTTATAGCTGCATTCAATAAACATATGAGATGAGTTACCTTAAAATTAGTAGTAGACGAGCAAGGGAATTGGGGTACAAAACGATGGTTGGAACCTGTGTTGAAAGTCTTGGATCCATACGACATCGAATTAGAAAATGTTCAGCAAATGCTGCCAAATTCGCCTTAGGACGTTTTGTCAGATATGACAATGTAACTGAGATCTTTACGGAACTGGGATAGGTTGGATTAAAATCTAGTAGGAAAACTAATACAATGGGGGGGATTGTGTAAGACTTACACAGACAAACCTTCATATTGTTAATTTTAATGTTATCTGTTTTATATGGTTGTAAAATGTATTTCATATTAAGACACTCAAAATTTTAAGGTTTTGCAAATTTTTATCTTTAAACGTTGTGATTTTTTCTTTATGTTTGCGAGAGGTTTTCGAGGTGTTTCCCTCCCGATTTTGGGCGAATGCAGGGCAGTTGTTTAGTCACCTCTACATAAAGTTATGCTATACATATTATTCTTTGTACTGTAGAATCCTCCTACATGCATTTTAGTAAGAACTTTCTGCTTACTTACTTAGTAATGACATGATGTTGCCACCGGTCAGTAGTGGTCCACTTTTGACCTGATTATGTCTATGTAATAACCCTGCAAACCGCCTTTCAGCGTGTGGCAGGGGGTGCAAGCACCTTGACTCTATTTTCCTAAACGGTTGCTTTCGCGTATACTTCGCTGAAAAAATGAATTTTTGAAACGATTCGTTCTAGCATCTATTTCCCTAATCTTTCGGGCAGTATCAGAACGGCCCATATAACAGGGAGGTCGCATTATATCGGTTACATCATCTGAAAACGTAATTTCTCTGAACTTATTTAATAAATTTATCCTTTGAATTTTTCTTCTATCTTCTAATAATTCCCATCCCGCGTCCTGTAACATCTGAGTGACACTCGCTGTTTTATCGTAGCAATTCTTTACAAATCGTATCGCCTTTCGTTGTACTTTTTCTAAATCCCGAATATGACATTTCTCGGCGGGGTCCCATACACTACATGCATACTCAAGGTGAGGCCTAACTAACGCTAAGTAACATCGCCCGCGAACTTTTTCTTCGCTCGTACCGACTATTCTTTTAACGAAGCCGAGTTTCTTAAATGCTATTCCACATATATTTCGTATGTGGGCACTCCATGATAGATTATTCGTGAGAGTTACTCCAAGATACTTTACCGATTCTACTGTCATTAGGTTTACCCCTCGGAGACTATAAGAATAATCATTTATTATAGATTTACTTTCGAAGAAGTTAACTACATAATTCTATCTAAGTCGTTCGAAAGGGTTAATCTATCCTCTGAACTAACTATTTCCCTGTAAATGACTGTGTCGTCTGCGAATATCCTAACATTGCTTTCAATGTGATTGCTGAGGTCGTTGATGTATACTAAAAATAACAACGGTCCAATTACACTGCCCTGAGGGACGCCCGAGGTCACCTTAACCAAGTTGGAACTAATACCATCGAGTACTACTCGTTGCTCTCTATCGGTGAGAAAGTCTTTTATCCAGTTAATAACTTCTGCATTGATACCCGCAACTTCTAATTTGTACAGCAATTTATGATGAGGTACCTTATCGAAAGCATTCCGAAAATCTAAAAATATCGCATCGACTTGCTTATGTTTTTCAGCAGAGTTTAGAACATCGTGTACTAATAAAGCCAGCTGAGACTCGCAAGAACGAGTCTTACGAAAACCGTGTTGATTCCTAATTATGATAATAATTATAATATAAATTATAATATAATGATGATGGGTGAATTGTAAAACAAAAACTAAGATTTGAATTTCTAAAACTGAATGTATTCGTAGATTATTTATTTATATCGAAACTTTTATCCAAACATTAAATTAAAATAAATTATATTGAAGGGCATAATAGAACGCAAACCTTTCAGAGAGATTATTTTATAGGTGCGGAAAAACGTTTCGAATCAGTTCGACCGTTGCATCCGGAGGTAAACCGAAGCGAAAAAAGGAATTTTCCTCTAATTTTGTGTGCCAAATTTGAACTCTTTATAGGTAATGAAACTTTTTCTTTCTACGAGTTAGTTTTATTTTCAATTTGTTCTTAATTTTACTGGATCATTTCTACCTTTCTGTTATACTGAAATCGAGCAATACGGATTGCCCCTTGCTCTTTAACTGCTCCCTTAGCACTCCAATGATGGAAATATTTATCAAATAAAGCTTTTTCAAATCTGTAAAATTACGCAGTCAAAGTAATCTCGATGAAATAACGGGAACACTACAATAACCTCGATTCTTGCGGATTAAATAGCATAGACCTTTAAGTTACTCTTATCTCATTACACGGAATAGGCCAAATTTTTATCGAGACAGGAAACCCGGAGGAAATGATACCGTGGTCTTATCTATCCATCAGTTCCCCCATGTCATAAATGACTCATGTTGTAACCAAATTTTCCTTAACGCTGCACGTTTAATGCAGTTTGTGCTTTCTCTTCTTGTTTGAGGGGAGTTGTAATGCACAACGGTACAAAAACGCTGAATGATATCTTATGCCCGGGGTACTCAACCTTTTTCTGTGCCGGGGCACCCAAGAACATATCAGAAAGCGAAGCGGGCAACATTAACATTTCCGTCCAGCGTGATATTCTGGCCATACCTTGGCAATATTATCACTTCACTAGTTAACCGTAGGTCATTTAAAAAAAAGGCTCCTTGGTAAATAAGATCGAGAATATTACAACGTATATAATTTCATCACAGCCTCACAATCTGAGAAAGTCTTTATCTCCGAAGAAGATCTGATTATGGGGAATTAATCTGGTATGAAGGTTTTCGCTGCATGTGCACCCCTGCGTTCCCAAAAGCAGCAAGCAGTCATTGATTACGGGGAATTTGATATCCCGATAAGCTGAACCGTGCTGAATCTTCACATTCGCATAATGAACAAAATATGTCTTAGGTACGCGTCTTGTTAATCTGGACAAAAGCGATAAGAGAGATAAAGTTTAGACACGCCAGCACCCTCGATGTTTTCGAAACCAAAGACCATGCCAACCAAGTTTCTGACCCCCACCCCTTCCTGCCCAACCTCCACTCTATCCCTGCTAGTGCAATCCCAAGAAATACTGCTGTAGCAAATAAAAAAAATCTTTTTACGGAAGCTCGGCGTGCACTATGCAAGGTCACTTCGAGCACCTCGGTGTCCGCGGGCACCAGGTTCAGTATTCCGGTCTTATACAAATTTAATGGTATCAACTTTTCATAAAGATATACTAAATGAAATTTCTCGACTTCAGGAATGTAAAGACTTTTATACTGGGACTATATTTTGTTGATGAGACGAATAATGAATTCTATTCTCCGTAAATATAAGGCAAAGGGTGCATATCTGGAAAGAAAGGAAGAAAGTTCTCATGGAAAAGAGTGAACTTATAAGAGATCTCTTAAGTTGAAGGTTCAAAGGGCTAAAGAAATTCGACCGTGGCCCCTTAAAATCGTGTCCATAATCTGTCACTATGTGAGACCTTAAAATCATAATAGGCTATTCAAACGACTTTTATTGCCGATTGAAACTAATATGTCCGAAAATTTAAGCTAAAATTATATGTGAGGCTTTGATTTTTCTGTTACAGTACTGTTCTCTTGCTTATTTTTTTATACTTTTTGTATAAAGAGCTTTATGAACCAGAAATCACGATAAATTATCGTTGAACTTCGTTATGTCTGGAAGACATTTCTTAATCCTTGTGCATTATAGCTATGACTTATTAACTATCTAGCTGAGTTAATCGTTCAAACGAAAGGCCAAAAAGCGAATTATTTCAATTATGTAAACCAAGGCAGTCCAAATGTAGATCCTTAAGGTACTCAGGGTACTCAGTACGATTTCTGGGACAAGGAGCGTTTTCTACAAACAAACGACAGCAACTTCATTTATAAAGCCATTTTTACTTTCTCCATATACGAAGTATAGAGAAAGTATTGTTTTCATGAAAAAAATCGACTTCGAGATTTCAACGGAAATGCATGTTTTGGGGTCCCTGGAACACGTTTTGACCATTTTCGGAATGATGTCTGTGTGTATGTGTGTGTGAGTGTGTGTGTGCTAGTGGGCGCTCTAACGTGAAAACTAGTGGTCGTATCAATACCAAACTTTATGTATAGTACTGTGGTGTGTGCTGTCAGAGTTGATTAGTTTTTGGAGTAAATCAGTAAACCGGAAGTCGAGCTTCATTCATCAAAGCTCATTTCCGGTTTTCAGAATATCTTCATACATATTATATATAAGTATATTGTATTACTTATAAAAGTTTTAGATATTATAATTTACTATAACTTTTATATTTAACATATTTTTGTATCACTGGTTGATTAGGAGTTAATCGTGAAATACCGATAAACCGGAAGTAGCTGTTATGTACTTTGTGGGCGCTCTAACATGTAAACTTTTAGTCAGATCAACACCACATTTTATATGTAGTTCTTTGGTTGGTGTCGTTAGAGTTGATTATTTTTTGGAGTAAATCGGTTAACCGGAAGTCGAGCTTCATTCTTCAAAGCTCATTTCCGGTTTTCAAAATATCTCCATTAATATGATATTTAGGTATATACTATTATTTGTAAACGTTTTAGAAAATAAAATATACTATAACTTTTGTTTGAAACATATTTTCAAATCACTGATTGTTGAGGAGTTATTCATGAAATACTGATAAACCGGAAGTTCCTGATTATGTACTTTGAGGGTGCTCTGGGCTCTATGGGCGAATGGCCAATTTCATCGATCATGTCCCGAAAAACATTATTTATAATGTTTGTGACGTCAAAGTTAATAATATATAAATTAATCACTCATCTTCCGAGTTTAGATGGAATATAGAGTTCGAAATTACTGTCGTAGATAAATATTTCATCTTATATATATGGAGAAAGTCATGTGCTGGCCACATCAGATTTTTACTTTCTCCATATACGAAGTATAGAGAAAGTATTGTTTTCATGAAAAAATTCCACTTCGAGATTTCAACGGAAATACATGTTTTGGGGTCCCTAGAACACGTTTTGACCATTTTCGGAATGATGTCTGTGTGTATGTGTGTGTGTGTGTGATAGTGGACGCTCTAACGTGAAAACTATTAGTCGTATCAATACCAAATTTCATATATAGTACTGTAGTGTGTGCTGTCAGAGTTGATTAGTTTTTGGAGTAAATCGGTTAACCGGAATTCGAGCTTTATTCATTAAAGCTCATTTCCGGTTTTCAAAATATCTCCATAAATATGATATATACGTATATTGTATTCCTTATAAAAGTTTTAGATAATGTAATTTACTATAACTTTTGTATTTAACATATTTTTGTATCACCGGTTGATTAGGAGTTATTCGTGAAACACTGATAAACCGGAAGAAGATGATTATGTACTTTGTGGGCGCTCTAACATGAAAACTATTTGGCCGAGCAACACTAAATTTCATATGTAGTTTTTCTATTACAGTATTTAGAGTTGATTAGTTTTTGGAGTAAATCGGTAAACCGGAAGTTGAGCTTCGTTCTTCAAAGCTCATTTCCGGTTTTCAAAATATCTCCATAAATATGATATTTAGGTATATACTATTATTTATAAATGTTTTAGAAAATTAAATTTACTATAACTTTTGTATGAAACATATTTTAGTATCACTGATTGTTTAGGAGTTATTCCTGAAATACCGATAAACCGGAAGTTGCTGATTATGTACTTTGTGGGCGCTCTGGGCTCTATGGGCGAAAGGCCAGTTTCATCGTTTTTCATCCAGCATGTGCCGAACAACATTATTTATAATGTTTAGAGTTCGAAATTACTGTCGTAGATAAGTATTTACATCTTATATATGGAGAAAGTCATGTGCTGGCCACATCAGATTTTTTCAATAGAGAATAGGATAGAGGAGTTGCAGCGATGTGGAAGTAGTTTTTGTTGCTTGAGTTTAATTGAGTATTCATTAGTCATAACCTATGGTGGAGCTGCAAATATTTTCAAACAGCTTTGACTTTCAATGAGAATAAAGATATAAATAAAACAACATTTTTGATGAAGCAAGCAATACAGCCCGAAGAGTCTGAATTTATTTTAGCTATCTACTTCATTCATTACTTCCAAATGTGCTTCGTTACGACTAATGATTACGATTTCTACAGGAACTTTTTTTGCTGCGGTGAAACTAAGATTAGTGAAATTATATTTATATCCTATGATAAGTATATGAAAACAAACGAGCTTGCGAATTCATCTCGTAGAGAGTGATGCTAATGGTGACATTGTTGGATTCATTTTATCTATGTTATATCAATCGCTGTGTTTTTTTATTTCAGATTCTCGGTAGTATCTAAATATTTAATTTTATATAAAATATAATTTCTTTAAAACATAACTTCTAAAAATATGTATTTATTACCAAATACTTTTCAAAGTATAAAACGCGAAATAAACATACTGACGCCCCTTAGAAGCTATTCCTGCTACATCTTAAGGAGGTAGGATTTAAAGCATTTCTAGAAATAGCGCGGACTAGAAATCTTTCACGAATCAGAGTACATGAGAGTTTTACGAGAATATTGTTTATGTATACACTGAGATTTTATTTTCCCTACTTGTCTGTCCTCAAGCGAGTACGGAGAGCACTATTTCTTAAATTTTGAACGAAGGTTATACGCTGCCTTGATATCATCACGTTTACTTAGCTTTATCCTATCACTATTAATCTTAATTTATTTTTAATTCTAGGTTTAAAAATTATATGACTAGTAGTTACCATCCGATACGTTATATCCTTCTTAAAACGTCTTCTAACTTCTCTGAAACCCATGAAACTTCGATTTCCGATTTACATCCTCCTGGAAAATATTTTAACATATCATTGACTTTTTATGAAAATGCTGTGTACTGTTCTTTCCTATTTACTTGCTTTTTGAAACTGAGCAAAAGTGATTCTTTCATTTATGTCAACATCGTTACGTTGAAATTGCAAGACAGTAGCAATAAAAGATATGAACATTTTGGCAATTTTTAATTTCGTGACGTAGGAACTTAAATCTTGATAACAATATTTCGTGTAAAGTTAAACGTGTTATTTAGTTATTTTGTTTCATAGCATATTGCTGTTTCTAAAGAGAATAATATCTCTAATGTAATGTTTGTAATTCATATTCATATTTCTCGCGGGTCGACCGGAAGACCGGGGAGAGGGTATAGAACTAAAAATAGTATCGTGTTATACATTACTGAAGAAAGTAAACATAATTCCAAGTTCTAATTGTTCTTAAAATAGTTTTATAAAATATTTATTTTTTATGTATATGTTCGATATGCTATATCTTGCCTGATTAGGACCTTCACGAACGAATTTGGCAAATTGGCAGGCGTGTACGGGACATTCAGAGAAGTTAAGATGGCGGCGGACGGAGATGACCCTATATCGGATCAGGAGAAGGTATTGTTTATTTATTATGTGATTCATGTAAACATTTGGTAAATGGTATTGCAATCTTAAAAGGTTAATCCAAGTCGTTAGGCGTTGCTAATTTCTTTTCGTGTTATTCTGGAATCTTGACTTAAACCATGATAAGTTCTGTAATGTTGAATCATCGGTTGACTCAAGATAATACTATGGGCTAGTTTACTGAATTAGAAAAACCGTAAATTCGTAGGCATTGAAGTCAATAAAAGATTAATACAGTACAACTGCCTTTCTGTTGAATTGTCATTAACCTGACTTAATATAAGTTGATTGGAGGTGTATTTCAGCTCATCTAAGATTACGTTTGACTTGTCTTATTTATTTGTAGAAATTTAATCCAGTTTTATTTATCATTTGTCCATCAAATCTTTTGGATAAGCTTTAAATTTAGATTGAGGTGAATGGTTTTTCTTTATGATTTATCGTGAGGTTTATTATAATGTATGAGATAAGTTTCTCGTGTCAACGTAAATATACCGTGAGTATTCAGAAATTACTTCCGTGATTATTATTTTGCTGAAATTTCATTTAGAACTGTGGTTACAACTGAGGTTTTATTTATTCACGTGATGTATTATTATGTAAAGATACAATCAGATGTGAACATTTTCGTGTAATACAACGTTTCAGAAACTAGAAAGATGAGAATTGTACGCAAATCTATCCTTTCTTTAGAACGGGAAGAGAGATAAACATATACATGATATATAATTTTAATTGAATTAACAGTTATAATCAATGCTCGTAAATTATTATTTTTTCCTTTTTCAGATCCGAATCGTGTCTGACTTCATACTGCACTCACCTCCAGGAGAATTCAATGAAGTGTTTAATGGTATGGAACATTATGGATTTATATTAATCGCAATATCATTTTGAGATCATAAGTACGTATTGAATTAAACCGTAAACTACCTATTGTACTGAGCTCATAGTTGAAGTTAAAAGACCAGTGATATGAGATATTCGGAAACGTTACTGCCTATTTATTTTATGGTAAATGAGTAGACTAATGAAACTTAAGTCGAACGTCAATTTTTTGGTCGTTAGATGTTAAAATTCAGAATTACTAAACACATATTCTTGCACTCTCCCGACTAGCATGGATGTATATTTTTGTTGATGTTGTATGGTTTGAATTTTTCTTTACTGATTACAGATAGTTACTATCGACTTTAATTCTCCAATATTGTTCAGTTTTATACAAACATTTTAGCTTCCAGATATTTTTTCCGTAGTTTTGATCACTTACTGTATATTATTGATAAAGTGTATAGATTTAGTCAGTGTCGATTATTTTCGTTTGTGAATTGTAGTTTTATATGTGTAACAACAATGTTTTCGTCCTGTTTTCCTATTAGGAGTGTTACTCTACATTCCATCATAAATATTTTTACTAAAAATTGTTGC
Source organism: Sympetrum striolatum (assembly GCA_947579665.1). Taxonomy (NCBI): domain Eukaryota; kingdom Metazoa; phylum Arthropoda; class Insecta; order Odonata; family Libellulidae; genus Sympetrum; species Sympetrum striolatum. Next base: position 21,967,938 of record OX388352.1, on the reverse strand, counting down.
TTATGTGGTTGCTTAATGAATTTGTGCCTATATTTTCATGTAATTGAACTGAACGCTTGGCATATTTTGGATAATGAAATGAATATATCATGTAATGTGGTATGGGAATCTGTATATTGTTTGCTTGATAACTCTTGGGAGTCCCTAAGTTTCTTAAACAATTTCATAATTAACTGCAGGGTTTACAAGAAATAAGTGTATCACTTGACACATTTCTCTCAGAGTATCCATTTATCTACTCTTGCGATTAAATATGGAAAACCGATTCTTTGTGAATCTTGTCTAACTCCTATTTTTTGCTGGTGTTTCCTGATTTGTGGAGCCAGCTTAGCTTAGATTCAAACCATAATTAAGAGCTTCTTTACCTGGTGCATTTGTGGATTGCTTTTTGTAGATAAAAATTTGGTACCCTTCTTATAATATATTGTAAGAATTGCTCAACTGTACGCATATTTGATTCAAAGTTTCAATTGTTATTTAATTTGATGGACATTTGGTTGCTAGGGATGGAAGTTCTTGTTCTCCTCTGCATCAACAAACTTAATTTAATTTGAAAGCTAATGCCTATGCTTTATTTAATGTCGTGAAATGATGAATTTGTATTGAAAATATGATTGTAATTGTTTACTTAACTTTTCACTTTTATCATCATAGCTTAAATTCATACGTGTAAAATAATATCCTTCAGAATATATATATAATAAAACTTCCTCGACTACTTTTTCTGATTTCAATTTAGAATTGTTCATTGTTAAATGTAATATTTAATCGACTAGATTTTTTTTTTAAGTTATGATAATTATTTAATTCAGTATCTTTAAGTGAAAACTTTCTGTAACTAGCCAGTACAATATCTTGTTTACTTTTCTTATCTTATTTGTTATGTAGTATTCTCCTTATCATTTCATCATCAGAACTATCTTTAATTTTACCATCATTGTGTCATGTTACTAGATTTGCGAAGTCACAATAATAATTTGAATATTGGTTTTGGGTTTTGACTGGAATATTAATTCACTTTCAGATGTGCGTGCACTCCTGGATAATGATCCTCTCTTAAAAGAAAATGCTTCAGGGTAAGTTTTTAATAAATAATTGCCATCACTGAAATCAAACGATTATTTAATCACAAATATTTTAGTTGAACTTGCGTAAATTGTTGCACCATCAATATAGCTTTTTAGTGCTGTAATTTTAAGTTGGGTTTCTTGAGTATCAGTCTTGAAGTTAATGTTATTGAACTTTGATCGTGTGTAATGTGTTATACTTTTTTTTCCAGTGCATTCTCCCAGTACAATAAGGACCAATTTACTCCCGTGAAATTAGAGGGGGTTGAACAACAAGTGTTAATAACCGAACATAATGACATAGGTAGTAGCAGATTTTTTGATCCCCGGTCTAAACAAAGTTTCAAGTACGACCATTTGAGAAAAGTAGCAACTGACTTTGAGGTAATGGCAATTTTTTGCATAATGTTTATGTTATTATGGTATTATCTTTTGAAAAAGTATTCCACTCAGAAGTTTTCTAAATTTATAATTTCAAGATTCTTTTGAATATTTTAAAGGTTTTGCCAGTTAAGAAAATTAAGTCCAATGATATTCTCTGTTTGCTTTGTATATTTTGGCTGCAATCTTTCTAATTGCTCCAAATTACTATTCTGTGGATAAATTAAATCAATTGAAAAAGTCCCAATCCAAATCCTCAATTAAAATTTGATTTTATTAGAGAGAACATCTATTCTCAGAATTTATTAAAGCTGTTGCTTGCAAAGTTATGTCTATATTTTTATTTAGCACATGAAAATCTCTATTTATTTTTTGAGGATTTACCCCTCTGCCATAAAGAAGCTTTTTTCTGTAATTAATAAATTCATTTTCGTCCATTTTGTGGTTCACATCTATTCTTTGACCAATCTCTTGGTCGTAGAATTGTTAATTATGTTACTTAACAATAACGTTCAATTAGCAATTGTTTTGTTAGTTTACAAGTTGTCATTCTGTAACCCTTCGAATCCTTGAACACTATCAATATTTTTCCAGGGATATGTGTCACAATAAATATAAATCAGTTGGTGAGGTTAATCTCAGAATATTTTTTGATGTTATTCATTTGTCGGTTTTTGCTCATTGGATAAAAAGATTCTCTACTAATGTTATTTTAACTGCTCATCCATGTGGGTAATTTGGTTAAATTGGTTGGAACCGCCATTCCCTAAGTCTGAGGAAAGAATTCACTTACTAAATAGTTTGTTTCCATCCACAATCCATACATTGTTTCTTTCGGATTGAGTATCTTGATTTTTCTCTTTGTGCAAAAGTTATTACTGGTATTGTATAGCAAGTGTTATGCTGGCATTTTAACTATATTTAATTTCATAATTTACTTGCTATTAAGTTTTTCTACCCCTGGTTTTTGAGAGAAATTTTTCATTCCTACATTTGTTATTTAATTTACTGCTTGCAGTGTATTCAATTAACTCACCCGATTTATGACTTCTGAAATTGTTCAGTTCACAGTCACTCATTTGATTGGCTCAATCATTATTTCAGTAAATTTATACGTTTTTGATATTTTAATTAATTGATGGAATTCATTTTTCATTATTTACTGTCATCAGGTGACAGCCTCAACCATTGTTATACAGAACTCACTACCCAAACACTCCCCAAATCCTCGCACTTGGTCTTTACCAATTAATATTCTGAAATGTAACATCACTCTATGTATAAACAATATTTAGAATACATGCAGATAAACAACAAAGTCAAATTTATGTAACATCCCCCTATTCCCAACTCTAAAACACTACAGATATTCCATAACTATAGTTACTATATAAGTTTACATTGCTTCTTTCGTAAGCCACATATAATGTTGTTAAATTGTCAGTCACTCCATCTTAGTAATGGTACAATTCTATTAATTCTTTGTATTTGTCAAAGTGTAGATTGTACTCCATACTTTCCTATTAATTTTTGTGTTTTTATTTTTCCTCTTTATTTCTTCCTTGTATCTCTTTGTCTTCTTTCTTCGTGTTTAATTTTATTTATTCTCTTTAATATATAACACGTAATTGGTTAATTTCGTACCTGTTTGTGATAAATAAATATTATTATCATTTCTATCAATATCTGAGCAAAAACAACTTGGGTGGATTAAATTTGTTTTCGGTTCTCTTGGCTCGATATTTAGTTTAAGAGTTCTTCAAAGGTCACGAGTTTAAGCTTTAAATGTTATCCTATTGAGAAAAAATTCTGAAGGAGATGAGGCTTGTAAAATGTTTCTCTCCTCAAAATGTCGGTTCCATTCCTTTAAGGGTATATTTATAGGTGCCTGAAATGGTGTGTAACAATTGATTAAATAATTTATAGTTTAAAGTCCATGATATTTTCTTCTATGTGAAATACGCTCTACATTTAATACATTGTATTTTCTCTTTCCTAATTCTATATTCTCTTGCAGGATTGGGAAGCTGATCAGGTAGCAGAACCATGGAGAGCTGCATTGGAGGCAGAGTTTACCAGTTACACCAGTAGTCACTACAAGCATGGTGTTTGCAGCGTATTTGGTAGAAGTCAAGGAACCACCATAACATTGATAGCATGTATAGAGGACCACCAATTTCAACCTAAAAATTATTGGTAAGAAAGTACTTGATTTTCTCAGGGCTTATCTATTATGATTCTTAGTAAAAGGAAGGTACAATTATAATATTTTTCAGTAGACTTATGCTTTGGCATTTTACATTATTTAGGATTCAAATGAGTTTACCTTGTTTCTTTTATATCACAATTTGATTTTCCTCTAACAAGGAAAAAATATCGAGGTAACTTTAATAATAAAGGACTCCCCATGATATCATTAAAGTATTAAAAGCATATTTTTTCATTTAATTATTGTCAAATTATGCAAAAGCTTAGCTAATTTGTTCTGTACCTAAAAGGGGATAGCCATTTCCAATGACAACAGTGGGTAACTTTTTAAGAGTCCTAAGATCAATGTTTAAATTTTTAATGTATTTGTTTATGCTTGTATTTTGGTTGTACTTAAAATTTTGTTAGGGCTTATATACTTGAAAAGAATTTAGGGCCTTTAATTAAAAAAAAATTAGTTTGAGTTTTTTTCTGATCTAAATCGGTGGAATATTTTAACACTGGAGTGTTTACTCAATATTTTGCAATACTTTTTGTGTCTTAGGTTACCGTTGTTCCTGATGCTATCATTTTGCTTTGTGTCCTCCATTTGTACAATAAATGCAACATTTTTCAATTTGGTTAAATTAGGATCATTTATACTGACATTTATATTTATGTCCAACCCAAGACACAATGAGATATAAAAAAGAGTGATATTTGTAACATGAAATTGCGATGGGAACAATTATCATCTTTGATGATCTTATTTTCATAATATTATTGTGTTTTGTTGTTAAGAGATAATCATATGAACTTTTTTTATTCTGATATTCTCACATCTTTCTACTTTTTCCTCCAATCTATTAATTTTCTCCTGAAATCATTTTTCATTTGATTTTCATTGCTTGCGTTTAGAATTCTACATCACTATTTTTGGTAGTTTTATCCCAAAGACATTTGAAGATATTTTTTTCTTTCAGTTAATGTAAGTAATCTAAAAATTTTGTGGGTTTGTCTTTGATTGGAGTCCACACCGTTTGCTGGATTGGCTTCTAACTTTATATCTGTCCTTTGCAACTTGGAAGGAATCACTGTCGCCTTTTCATTCGACAGTTCTACTTGGTTCAAACCCAGAAAAGAAAGAGTATTGAATTAAGATTCTTCTTTTATTTGTGGAATTTTACTTTTGGTTTAAATTTGCAAGAATGCTGGTAAATATAAGAAAATTTTGTAAGAATTTGAGGTTGTAAACAACTCATCCCCGTGACGACCAATCCCATTGTTGAATCTGAGCTCATGTGTTATCCTGTAAAAATACTCGAGGACTTGAGGCCCATAAAGCTGATGATTAAAGAGGACGATATATTACGTGGATAACGAGAAATTTTCTGTAAGAAGGTTACCAGCAATTGCAGGTACATAATTACAATCAGGAAGAGTAGATTACCAGCTCACTGATGAGGGAAGTTAGATGTCTTGTACGATATAAAGCAGAAATTCTGTGGGTTTGTATGTGTGTTTGTCTTGGATCGGAGTCCACACCCTTTGCCTGATTTGAGTCAAACTTTGCATAAGTGTTGTTTGGGATGAGGGAGAAAGTACTGTTGCGTTTTTATTCGATAATTTAGCTGGGTTCGATTCAAGATCGCTCAGATAAGTTTCCAAAAGGAATACATGTAAACCTCACCTGTTGCAGGCTTTATTTCTTTTGAATAATTAAATTAGAAGAACAAGTTTTGCAGAGTCAAGACCAGCACTAAAAGAGCGATAACTAAATGAAAATTTTAATTATGGTCATGGAATATTGTTTTCCAATTGAAATTTTAAGAATTTTGACTAAATGCGCAAACATTTTCCATAAATTCTGAGGTTGTAAACAACATGTCCCCCTGACGACCAATGCGATTATTAATTCTGAGCTCATGCATTTTCCTGTACAGTAAATGCATTGATTTAAATAAGTCTGGGATTATAGTTGTGTATACTAAAGGCTATTAACTCATTACACCACTGACAACTTGAATTTAATCTACTTCTACATTCTCCATAGAGAATCAATGGGCACTTCAGCTAGTATAAACATATTATGATTTACTACTTTAATCCCTTCCCAAATTGTTTTTTTTTCATATTTATGACCAAAAAAGGATTAAGGATTATTAAAATACAATTAAATTGATGCCTTTCATTATTTTTTGGGCAAATATATTTCATGTTAATTCACTTGAAAAATTAATTAACGTTATCACCAAAAACCAGAATCTTTGTTACGATTTTTATTATTTTGAATTTTAAAATGAAAATTAAATCAACACTGTAAAAATCAATGAAAAGACATGTTTTATGGAGTTTAATAATTATCAGAGTTCACTAACAATCAATATTTATTTAAATATTATCAGTGTTATGGTATGTTTGAAAACAAGGAACAACGCATGTCAGTATGTTACAAGTTCTGATAAAGTATCTAGTCTCCCTCCTCTTACATCTCGCTTTCAGCAGCACAAAGCACACTCTTTGCTGTGTGCTTTCCTCTTTTCTGTGGATGGCAATAGGTCCGGAAAGTGCCTTCTGAAGGGGGTTAGGTGTTGAGGAAGGGCATCCTACTCTGGGGGAGGTCACATTTGGTTGATACACTTCAATTATTTTCTCAGTCTAATTCTGTACTCCCATTCAAAGTTTGGGCTGGGAAAGGATTAATTTTATTGGCAATTAGAATAACGAGATCATCATCGAAAAATTGGTTTATGCCTCCATCCGGGTCAATCTCAAAATTCACTTTCGAATCTTCCTGAAATGGAAGCCTTTCAGGTTGATAAGCAAGAGGACATGTGGTGTTCATTTTTCGCCGCTGTATCTCTTCTGTTGGCTTGGTTCAGCTTCAGAACAAAGATTTATACTTGTTTCAGAGCCAGATACTTCGACATACCTCGCTGTTACCACTTTAATCTGTGTGATTCATTGGTGTGATAAGTTGCCTATAAAGAAGCACTAGTCCTAGGGTACTCAACCTTCTTCGGTGTCAGGGCACCCAAGGGCATTACAGAGAGCAAAGCAAGCACCACATAACAATTCCATCCTGGGTGATATTCAGGCCATCCCTTGGCAATATTATTGCTGTACTAGTCAACCATAAGCCGTTTTAAAGAGATGCTCCTTGGTAAATAAGATCAAGAAAATTACAACCTACAGTGGAACCTTGGTTCACGACCGCCTCTGTTCATGACCAACTCAGTTTACAACCAGCTTTGGCAACCAAGTTTTGACTCGGTTGGCTTATAACTCAGCTCACAACCAAGGCTGCCGACCAGTTTAGTAGGCAACCCCGACATAACGCAGCATTGTTACTGAGAAACAGTTATAGATAAGTTGATCAGTGAACAGTTCGTGAGCAATTAGCAGATTACTTTATCAGTGAAATAGGACAAATTCCATAGCAATATAATAATATTGGAAAGTATTATGTAAATAAATGAATAAAAGTGATAAAATTAATCCTACAGGCAATCCTAGCCTCCTCCTCCTCGACCGCCACCCCCACAAGGAAGATAACTTACGTGAAGTATTTAATTTTAAATAATATTCACGTAATGTGTCAAAATTTAATTTTTTTATTTATTGTTTATAACTAATTTTACATTTAATTTACGTGCATTCTAAACAAAAATACACTAAAAAATACAAAGTTTCAGAGTCTGGAACGGATTAATTTTATTTACATTAATTTCAATGAGAGAAATTGTCTCAGTTCACGACCAGGGTCCAGGAACGGATTAAGTTTGTGAACCGAGGTTCCACTGTATATAATTTCATCACAACCTCATAACATGGGAAAGTCTTTATCTCTGAAGAAGATTTGATTGCGGGGAATAAATCTGGTATGAAGCTTATCGCAGCATGTTCACCGCTGTGTTCTGAAATGCAGCATTTAGTCATTTTTTACGGGGAATTTGATACCCTGATAAGATGAGCCAAGCAGCATCTTCACATTCGCATAATGAATAAAATATCACATAGATAGATAGATGGGTGAATGACCAAGGAATAGCAGATTCATTTGCAAGAATTCGTAGGAAGGAAATTCATACCATTTGAGTTACAGTGAGAAAACGTAGGCTTGTGCATAAAAGATGACCGTACAAATTCCCAATCTTAAAATTTTGAAAACTCGCGCTCAAATCTTCTCTACCTATGTCCTCCAATGGCAGGAAAACAAACTACTAAGGGAAATTGGAATAACCTGGATATTTATGGGTGAGTCAGATTCGATCGAACTTTCATGCATCTCTGGATATATACAGGGTTAAACTACCAATATCCTTTTGCTTCTTCTGGTGCCAGTTTTCATCATTATTTTATTTTCAAACTTGTGATTTGCAGCAAGTAATGGACTTAATATTTTCTGAATTATGGTCTCCTCAGATTTCCTATGTACACGATTTATTAAAATCCTCAATTTACGTTAATGAAATTTTACACTTTCGACCATGCTGCGATGTTTAAGTGCAAAAAGGTGTATTTCCTAAGGACTGATCTCATCCGCCGCAGAGAATGGGTTATAGTCAGGGTTGTCTGGCTTCACTCTTGCATCCTTAACTTTTGTTTGAATTGAGTATTTTGCCAAGATTTCTATGTTGCCTTTTCTGTAAAGTAGAGTTTTTTGAGCCTCAGATTGGATTTTGCTATTCAGGGGATCAATTCTGTTATTCTTTTGGCACCTACAGAATGAGTACTGCCAAAATTCCTCAGAAAGGCAATATTCCGAATGAGATGGAATTTGAGAAATTTATGCATTTCTATAAGTTTTCCCCTGTACAAGTGGTATAATCAAGGGAAGATAATGACAGTTTATATATTCATGCAAGTTTATTGATAAATATATATAGAAGCAACTTAGCATATAGAATAGAGTTTATTAACGGGGCTAGCCGTTTACATAGGTTTAGATACAGTATTAAATTAATAAAAAAAGTATAAGAAGAAACATTTAAATACAACATTATACAGTTTTTTATAGTTAACTATATTTAATTTAGTAAAAGGAAGAATAAAAAGTAAATAACAAATAATGATAATAATATTTTAACTCTAGAAATGGGCAGTTAAGAAAAACATAGGTAAAATATTATCACGAACAAATAATATAGCGCTAAGTCGAGATAAATGCCCTACGTTATAGAGCATACACAAATTACTAAGTTTAATGACTAATGGCATATAATTAGCGAATTGGTCATATTACAATAATTTAATGTAATGATCAAATCTCTTTTGTACAATTGAATACTTTGATATTTTCCACGCTCGATGCATCAGAAAAGGCATTATCTTTGAACTTGAGTAATTGTGTAATCAATGTTATTAATGTGAAATGAGAAGGGTGTACTTTGTTTGAAAGTGAAAGTTTTTGAGGTTACTTTGTAATCCCAAAAACCCAAAATTTTGGTAACAGCATAGCAAGAAACTCATAGAAAGATGTACATGTTATATCCAGTTAATGAGACCTCTTATCTCACACGGTGCAAATTAGGGAACCTGGGACTTATAGACTAAATTTTGCATTTGCCTGGGCTTTCTCATCTTTTTTAGTCATGAGCAAACTGTAGTATTGTTTTATTTACTTACGTTTTTCATAAATATTGTAGAGTATTTGTGCAAGTGTGGGCATATATACGTTTTTACTTTATTATTAACAATTATCAAGGATATTTATTATTAGATAGTTGGTATATGCATCATAGCAACCAATTGTTATGTTGCTGTTAACATTGCAGAATCTACTTCAGTAAATTTTGGTGCACATTAAAATTATCAATTCATTATATAAATAATAAATACCCACTTAATTCATTTCCCTGTTAAACCTATGCAACAAAGAGAAGACAGAGTCAAGATTTCATAAACCCTAAACTGATTACACAATTTGGAAGTTGTTACAGGAATTACCCTCCCTTCTTTGAATAAAAATGCTCCTTTCTAATACATGGTTAAACAAGGAAATTTTTCTTTTCAGTGAACTTTACATTTGTTGTAAAATATATGACTTTCACATCATTGACACTATTCTAATACACATCCTTGGCACTCTCCTTTAGTGAATTATTGCAAAGTTCAAACTTGAAAGGAAAAGATGACTCATTGTATTGTTCGCTATTCTCTTTATTGCTTCCCAGTACAACAATGAAAGGGCACAAAGAATCAGCAAGAGCAGGAATCACCCGGCATAACATAAATACTTATATATATTAATACTAATCTAATAAACATTGTAATTGTAAATAATTTTCACTTCAAAAATATTAATATTTTATGCAATAGAACCAATCATTGCGCATTTATTACTGGATGCCCCAGCTGAGGTATTAAGACTTCCGTTAGATATGTTTAAATATATCAAGATAATCTAAATATAGTAGAAGTCCGTTATAACGAGAGCTGACAAAAATCGGTAAAGTACTTGTTATAATGCATACTCTTTATGGCCGATTTCTAATACTAAGTGTCCGTGCTCTTTAATCCAAGAGCAGTGAGTGCGGCAGAATAGGACTGCAGGGTTTTTAATCCTTATGCTAATGCTACATAATGACTTAAAAAGTACGTACACATCAAAAATACCGTATTTACTTGAAAATAACAGGCACCGTTTTGGGTATTTTTTTCGGCTAAAAAATCTGAGTGCACTTAAGAAACTATGGCAACCTAAATTGGGGTGCAATACTACTTGTTAGGATGTCCCATAGCACGGGGCCGGCCGCATCCTCGGCTAACCCTGGTTCCAAATAACTCGTCAAACGTTCTATCAATCCGCTATCATTGTTTGGACTGTATACCTGTGTTTATACTGTATTGATATTTGAACTATATACAAAACTGTAGGCCGATAGCTTTTAATCGAAAGGGAATTGGCTAGCCCATCAAACTTTTTATATAAACGATTGTGATTTGAAAATAATATTAATAAACAATATTCATTAAATATACGTATATGTTAGCGTGTATGCATGTATAGTACAGACGTTTAGTGTGCAGCGAATGGCATGATCGCATATCTTAAGGTGCGCATCACATTTGCGGGCAAATGATTTTTCAATGTCCGATGCTTGAATTTCACGGTGCCTATTACTTATGATGCAGTATTATTTTCGAGTTAACACATTATTGATTCATGTATTATAAACAAACTGTGCCCTCTAATATTGGGAAAGGTTTCCCTGGGAATCCGAACCAGCACTGCTTTTATCGCCTATTGTCCCACCCATCCTGGATCAGACAATTTGGTGCCAAGCTTCGTATGAAAACAAATCCCACGGGTGGAGGCCAATATGATGGGAACTCCATTAAAAATTTCGGCTCTGACTAGAGGGGAAATTTTTCCCTCTGAAAAGAAACGAGACGAGGTGATATGATGCATGGAGGGATAAAGGCTAGAGTGAAACTCCTGAGATGTTTCTAATCAAAGCTCATTCGCAAAATTTCCTAATAGTGCCTTTGCCTTATTGCCTTTATTTTTTGCCATTTCTCATTAAAAGTTTGTTGTGATCAAAATAGTTGTGTAGAATGTCATTATAGTATGCTGGGAGATTGTAACAAACAAGATTGTTTGATTTCAGAATATCAGACGTTAAAATATACATTTTGAGGAATTATCTTGCAAATTAAACCTCTTAATACTAGAATTTACCATTAAAAAAACAAATACTGAAACCACAAGGATGTTTCCTATTTTTATCTTTGTATTTTCTCTTGAGCAGTATAGTTTTCCACGTCATAAGGTATTACTAATATCCCTTTGATAAAATCCAATCTAGTCCGTGTGTTGAGGAAGTTTAACTATTTTGAGTGTTTTTTAGCAATTAACATTTTGTCAGGAATTGGCATCACTATTATTAGCTTTTAACTGGTGGAAATGGTAATCAACAATTTTCAGCTCCATCAGGCTATATGTAATAAGGAGTAAAATTTGTGTAATAACAAATGGTGTTTCACATGAGACATCAATTCACTTTAACCACACTGATTAAAAAAATAATAATAAACTGCAGCGATATCACAGGTGATTCATTCATACATCACACTACTCATCCTGGTCATAGAGTTTATTATCCTAAAACAGTTAATTACAATGTAACATACTGAGAGTTATAATTTATTTGATTAATGAGTTTGAATGCAATCAGAATTGAGTTCCATTACGTAATAAACAGGTGGAATTCTTTAACATTACGATGAGCACTTGCGTGGATGTCATAATGGGAAGAGAGTTAAGTGAAGATATTGCTATAAGTGAGATACTTCCTCCCAATTATGTGATATACCAAAAATATGACTATGTAGATTGAGCGGTGGAGTTTTTACAGCAGTACAGGATCATTTGAGTCATCAGCTTGATGAGTTTGTAGAAAACAGCAGAAGCTAAGTGATTTGGTGCTCATTTCAAAGACTAAGCGGAAGTAAGATATTAATGTTCATTCTTTGTAAAGATATTGTTTTTCGTTGTATCGGCGGAATAAATTGTATTGTTGGCTTATCTGAGGCCTTTCAGATAATTATTGAGAAAATAAAAGAAACAATCATCGCCGTAGGAGGAGATTCCGCAAAAATTGGGTTAATTTAAAATGCTCCAGCACTAGCAGTGATAGAGAGGCTAATTTTGCTAAAAGTAGTACAAATTTTTTCGTTGCATGCTTTAGATCAGGTAAATATGATGGAAAGGACACAATTAGAGAATCCAGAGGGACCAAACTTTTCACTTCACACTTCAACCAGAAACTAAAATCCTTTCTCATAAAATTCTCTGACTCTATGATGATTTTCCCACCAAAGAGGCCCAAAAGGGTATGGAAAAGTGCATGGAATTTCCTTGTTTCCGATTTTACTTCAGCGAGACAATGAATTAACACAACCCAAGGGGCAAGCCTTCCTTCACTCCCCTATTGCTCCGATGGATTAGTCCTAGTTCCACAAATTCTTCATCTCCATTTTCCCTGGCTTGGGGAAAACCCAGGGATGGCCCAGCTCACAATCAGTTCAGCTGTTGAGGGCGCTTGCCATTCAGTATTACTTTTGCTAATTCATTTTTAAAACTATGGTCACTTAATCCTCATGAAAAGAATGTTCTTTCAAACAAATCATCTTTGGAACAGAAGTGGTGAACCAATGGTATGCATATCGTGACTCAAACCATAAAACCCAACATCATTTCTTTATGTTTGAACTTTTCTTTCCATCTTTCATAGATTCAAACTCTACCTATTGCAGCACAAAATACAAGGCATTAAGCATTCCGTCCGTGTCTCGCAGGCTCCGCCTTATTGAGGGACTTTCTTGAGAAAAATATGATCATTTCCGATATTTTCGGCTTTGACAAGTTTCCGCCTCTCACAGTTTTTACTGTATATCAGGAATTTATTTATTTATTTATTGTGTTTTAAGTTCGCCCAACAAAAAAATTACAGGGCAAACACAGAATATAGATCTCGAACCCTGTTAGAATCACTACATGGGAATCAGGAAGATTTTTGGTCATACATGGGTGAGATTCATGGAGGTCAGTTTTCTGTGCCAAGCCTTATGAGCGAAGAGGGAATTACTATAAATAAATTAGAGGAAAAAGCCAGCACATATATAGTAGGATATAATCATGTAGGCATATAAGAATATGCATACAATGTTCATACATTCATGAATACAATTACAGCTTCCGCCAGTTAATCCCACATAATTGTCAAGCAATTCACACAATTGAATTTCTGCACCTTCAAGATAGCGTAAATGTCTTCCTTATCTTTAAAAGAACTTTTAAGGAAGAATAGGTGAGGCTTGGAAACCAGCATTAAGATTCAGCAGTAATAGATTCTCTTGACAATAGGAAATATTTCCCAATAAGGGAAGCTTTACCCATCTTATTTAATAGTAATTATGGGTAATAAGTATGAGATGTCAGTATTTCTAGTGCTGTATCTGATAATGGCTGATGGACTAAACTGGCCTCTCATTAAAAAAAGGTAGGGGAAAATACAAAGCCTAAATTTTAATTATTAAATGGCTTTTCCCAGTGTTAGGGCAGCTCAGATTGATTACCCCTGATTTAGCAGTTTTACTAAATGTAATTTCTGTAAAAATATAGCCATATCTCAACGACTATAAGAAATGGCGGAAATAACTAAGGAAAAAGATTCACAATTTCTTATATAATGCAGTTCCACCAAGTAACGGCTTCTCCAATCAATTTGACTATAAGGAAGTTACTCAGAGAACTAGGACCAAAGAAAGCTGCATCCATTGGGAAGGAAATTGATTCCAGTCATTGGGAAGGGGTACTCTGAAGATTATTGACATTCTGGGGAGGCAGACGTTTTGAACTAGCTCCCCTTGATGGATAAAGGAAAGCTTAACTAAATATTGTGACCGGGTATAATTGTTAAAATTACCTAAGCTACGCGTATAATTTTATCATTGAGAATCTTCAAGGGATTTGAGAAGAGTGAACGGTCTCCCAGACTGCTCATGTCTCGGACCGTCTCTGCTTTCAGGAGTAGAATTAAACATATATTAACCATAGAAAGATCACTCCCGTAGAAAATTAAGCTTCGAAAAATTCTAATTCCAATGTTACGTTCTCAATATTTACATTCATCTTTTCAGGCTTTTTTTGCTATTTCTTCTAACCAATAATTTTCACAAACCCTCGGGATATCCTTAGAAATCAATCAACAACAAAATGGGAAAATTTAAGAAATAGCTATTTGGGTTACCTAGCATTCCTTTGGTTCTTTTTCATTATGTATAGTGTTTTCAATTTGTTTATTCCATTAAATGATAGACACAGTTATTAGTTTCGAAGGGTTTTAAGAACCTTTAAAATTAATATAAAAAACCACCAAAAGCAAGTACTGTAGTACCTTGATCTATCGTTTTTGAAGGGACTGAGGGAAAAAGACGATGAATGCGGGAAAATGATCAAAACGGGAAATGTAGACTCAGCTCACACTATTAAAACGAATACATAACGAAAGTTTATGCAAAGAAAACCCCTAAAGATTTCAAAAAAGAACATAGTAAAATGAAATATTTACCTTAAAGATGATTTATTCATTCTTGAAGAAACTGGTGATAGCTGCTTTCTTGTGGATTTTTGTTTCATCCGAAATAGGGATTCTTCTATTATCACCAATTTGTGCTTGTCACCTTCTTCGATGTCATGGGTGTAGAAAAAGGATTTCAATTTTTCTAAAGTATCTTTTGCTTCGGAAAATTTCGGAACAGGATCTGGATCTTGATTGACTCCATCACCTTCCTCCCCTATTTCTTCCTCCTTATCCTCACATGAAGCGTCGATACTGTCAACACCACACGTAGGGAGTTCACTGTCACAAATTACGTAATCTTCAAAGGTCCCCTCAAGCCCCTGTGTAAGCCTCTTCCAGTCATTTTCCAAAGTTTTATTTTCTTCTGATGTCATGGATTCAGAATCTTTTTGATTGCTTTCATCTCCATAACCGCATTTTCTAAAGCAATTTGTTATCGAAGTTTGAGAGACCTGATGCCACGCCAAAAGAACGAAATGCATTGCTTGTAGAACATTTATCTTAAACATTGATGTTTGTGCCCGAATCCATTAGCGAGACAACTCTGTGCACTAGTTGCTTTCGATAAAGATGATTAAAGCACCGAATAACACCCATATCAAGAGCTTGTAGAACACTGGTACAGTTTGGAGGATAAAATAAAACTTTAACGTAGAGTCCTGACTTGCTTCTTAATGGTAGACATTGCAGTTTTCTGCAGCACAAAGTAGAGAAAGATGTTAACTATTCACCACCACTGACGTACTTAACTCCTAGAGATGGTCCAAACAGGGTGAAATATGCCAGTAAACTGAGAAGGCCAAACAGGACTCGTACACGCACCAATGTGAAAGCTCTCCAGTAGGATACAATGTAAGAAAACAGCTCCGGACGTGTTTAAAAAAAATCGGCTGTTTTGAGCAATTGCTATGACAGCCTTAAAAGAAAGTTCGTGCCAAGCTTAGAAAGAAAATTTTTGTGGCAATTACTAACGCATTGCCTTACTTCCTGGGATCTTTCTTTCCAACTCATTGGTGTCAGCCGGACGGAAGAAAAAACATACCCTAAAGAAAGAAGGAGCGGAAGTAACATAGTCTCACCCGTAAAAAATGACTCCTGGACAAAAGAGATAAATAACTCAACCCGAGGGTGCGGTAATAAACCATTGTGTACTCCAAAAAGTATGGTTACTTTGACCCTTACTGGATTTCAAGACTTTCTCTTTAAGAAAAAGAAATTTGAAAAAGGTTGCCAGAAAAATTTCTCGTTGGTGCCCTAAAGTCTGAACGATGGATGCGGTAAAATATTATTTCGACGAACGATGAATGCAGTATTATTTAACATGTCTCCTTATGGGCCTAAGTTGGGACTATAGAAAATAAATGATAAATCCAAGAAAACAACAAATGCGGGAACGATGGTTCAGGGTTCTACTGTAAATACATTTTTCTCTAAGTGTTGATAATAGCCAAAATGTTAAACTCATCTTGATTTCCGTAAGAAATGCACGTAAAGTTCATTTTTATCGCCGTAGGCTTCATTTCTTTTGCAAAACTAAATTAGAAAGAATGGTCACATAAGATTGATACAAGAACCAATAGCAGTGAAAATTAATAAAAAACCTTATTTTGGTTGTGTATTATTGTTTTCGAATTGAATTTTCAAGATGTTACATGAAATACACGAACATTTTTGTCAATTTTGTGGGTATAAACAACTGGTCTCCCTAATGCCATTGTTGAATCTGAGATCCTGCATTTTGTCCTATTTGAAGTTATGACGAAGAGAAAAGTTGCTGGTTTCGTTCACATTGATTCGCATAATCAATCGTGATTTAAATGATCAATTTTCGAAAAACAAAATGTGAGTTAGTTTGATGCTGAATGTTGTAATCAGTTCAATTCATTTGAATTATTTTGGAAATGATTATCTGTTGGCGAAAATCAAAGTGAGAGTTACTTTGATTACTGCATTCAATTTGATTCATTTCTTTAGTTATTTTCCAGTTGATCACCGTCAAATACAACAGTATGGGTTTTTGGAGTTGAAGAAAAAGATTGATTTAGTTCAGATTGCTTTGCAATAAAAAATTATTTTCTATGAGAAACATTTTAAAAATCCTTTCCTTTCATTCCACAGCAATGCAAGGCAGCATATTGAATTGAATGATGTTTTTTCTCGGTGAATCTATGTTCGATAGAATTCCTTTATTTACTTTCTCATTCATTTTATACCACTGAGCCACAGCCAAAGTAATTGCATCATAATTTACCCCTTCGTTTCTCCCATCCTTCAAAATTAATGATTAATTTTACAATTATCCAACGAGGAAATACTTTAATTTATTATTTCGTGAAAATTTCAACCGCATGGAATAAAATTTGCAAAAAGCTATTGATTTTAGATTAACACATCAAATGTTGTGGCAGATAATAGATAGTAGTAAAACGATTTTTATATAAATAATGAAAATTCTCCATCCAAATGGGAGAACGTTGAGCTAGCTTAACGGACCATGTCCTCCATCTTTCTTTTCTCTCCCTCTCTTCTCGAGAGAAAGGCTTGCCGACCCAAAATTTGGACAAAGTTTTTCTTGTTGGGTCAGGGGTGGTAACTCTTTTTTGCCCCTTGGTGTACATTACTACAACTTTTGTTTGAAACATTTTTCTGTAACACTCATTGTTTTGGAGTTATTTATATATTACCGACATAGGCTTCTGTTTTCAATAAATATGAAGAAAGTCATGTGCTGGCCACATCAGATTTTTTTGTTTAAATGTGGTACTCCACAAATTACTCAGATTTACAAAATTAAAAATTGGAAGTATTACAAACAAATCTCTTCATTAGTAAACAATTTATTTCAAATATGAATCAAAGACATGCACGTCTAAGTTTGTGCGGCACTTAATGATTACTGTTTTTATTTAGTGTGTTAGATGAATTGTGAAAAGTTTTGTTTATTATAATGATGAAGTTAGATTTTTGTGCTTTAGTAAAACTAACAAGCATAAAAAATTAAAAATGCACAAATTGTGAGAGATTGTTTCTACCTGGCAAACTGATTGTTGATCAGTTTGTAACATTGCTGAAACAAAATGAAAATGTAACTTTGACTATGCTGTCACTTACGAGTGATGCATATGAAAGGTATCTCAAATAGGTGACAGCGATTCAGTTTCTTTTGGACAGCGCTGGAAGAGATAAAGAAGCTGCTGTGGTTGTTTTTATTGCCTCAGCATCTCACGTACTTTCTGAATTTTACTTAAGTTAGCGTTGTTTCTAATTTTTTTAACTTTTTACATTTATAAGTGATTTTGAAACAGGGAACAGTTGATATTTCTTTAAACATTGCATGTTATGTTTTCATGTTTTGACCTTTATTTTACAAGAAATATTTAAACAGATACTATAATTTTGGTTCTTGAAATTACCATTGAGAAGTATATAAAATGTAGCATATATATTAATATTTTACCCTGACCATGTAAAGGTATCATACATCTGGATTCTTCATTTGTATGAATTAATTTCCTCCTTATGCAGAAATATAACGTTCTATAGAATTTAAAATTCCTTTTAACTAAGAATGGATTGATTCCAGTTTTTTTCGATTCCAAACCCGATACCGATTCCACTGTTATCATTTCCGGATTCTCGATTCTGTTAATACAAATTTTGGAGAATTTTTGATTTGCATTAAACTACAAAAAATAATCATGAGTAATGTAATTTATAACAAGATTTTCATCTTTCTTAAAAAAATAATGTCTTTGTAAGAACCCTGCAAGCCGCCTTTTGGCGTGTGGCAGGGGGTGCTGGCACCTTGACTCTATTTTCCTAAACGGTTGCTATACTTCGCAGAAAAAATGAATTTTTGAAACGATTCGTTCTAGCATCTATTTCCCTAATCTTTCGGGCAGTATCAGCACGGCCCATATAACAGGGAGGTTGCATTATATCTGTTACATCATCTGAAAACGTAATTTCTCTGAACCTATTTAATAAATTTATCTTTTGAATTTTTCTTCTATCCTCTAATGATTCCCATCCCGCGTCCTGTAACATCTGGGTGACACTCGCTGTTTTATCGTAGCAATTCTTTACAAATCGTATCGCCACTATTTATCATTTATCTTATGATCATTGGTTTGACGCCAGGCACCATTTGAATTCTAGAATTCAATTAAACACAAATGCAGAATTAAAAAAAAATATTCCTGATAAATGACTTGGAATCCAGAAATGGTCAGATTATCCCAAAGCAAATAGTTTATTGCAATCTCATCCTATAGAAGTTCTGGTTTAGTCACCAACTCACTCGGATACAGAATAAAATTTTGCATAGATAAATTTGGGTTCCTATATCCTTAATTCTCAAACCAAAAAGAACTTTACAATGTAAATTACTTCAAACATATGATTGCAGTATGAAAGCTACTTTTACTCATACAATTTACAATTGCTGATGCAAACTGGGATAGAAAACTTTGCCATTGCAAATAGTACAGTTGAAGAAACTGTTTGCGAAAAGATAGAAGCTACACAAATGAAAAACTGGGAAATGGAACCTATTCTAAATAGAGAATCAGAATTAAAATAAGGACTGAATTATGTTTAGAAGCCATAGAGTGTAGTATATAATTAATCCCTATTACAATGCGCAATTATCAACCTTTATAGTATGCTGAGTGCAGCTCATCTTTCCTCTTCAACACGCTCTACACTTGTGTTCCTCAGCAGTTGTATTTTATTTGCACCTATTTAATATGAATTTTTCTTCATTAAATGAAGTCTATGTCAGTTTTGTTTTCCTAACTCAGTGCCTTTCCTTTAGACAGTTTGTGGTTAAAATTGTTTTTACCTATTTTAACTGCATACAGTGAAATTGAAAGCTTGCGACCCTGCACAGAAACTACTTCCAGTCAAGTGTACCTATAGAAATGCTAGCAGTAAGGAGCCGCTGTATGTACCTAGCAATGAGAATTTATCACAGTTTATGTTTGAGAGTGAGATATCCTGTGTTTCTAACAGCTTATCTTCTGCACAGGCTGGGACCATAAGCTTTTGATTTCATTGTACAAGTAATGCATAGCTTTTGACTAAAATAAGAAACTTGAGTCATTTATAAGAGATTCAATGAAGGGATTATTGGTTTGGTAGGGAATAAAGTTGATCAATGAGAAAATAAGGGATTGGGAAAATCACCGAAATAATGATAATGGTGATTAGTGAGCTCAAATCCCCTCACTTGTGAGGGGATTTGAGCAATATGCTGACAAAGACTCGTCTATCTCTAAGCCCTAATAGAAAAAATACTGTAAGAAATGAAGTGAGATAAACGAAATAGCCCCCTCACTCCATTCATTAATGACCATATCATGCCTTTCAACTCTTTCTCTCCTACTGCCTACAAACTTGTACCTGAACTGAGGATTTTCGGAATATTACAATGCATGCCAATGTTCTCTTGCCAGTCAGTTTCAGTGGAATTAAATTCTATGGTAGAGAGGTAAAAACCTCCTTTTTTAATGAAAAATCATCCTAGCTATCATGGCCAGTAAACCCCCAAACATCCATTTTTTCCCATAAGGATACATTGGGCAAGTTTTTTGGAAAAATAATTTTGGCACTTCCCGGTAAGATAATTTAAAATCACAGATGCCTCTGAAGATGCACTCTTTTATATTAATCAACCTATAAATGTTAGAGGTCTCCCTATCAAATACTAAAGCAACATCCCTGTCGGATAGAGAATTAAATCCATGGAGGTCCCAGAAGACTTGTTCTTTTATATTGATGATTATAGAAACGTTTCCAAATGTGTGTGAATTTGACACCAGGTGAGTACAATATTCTTCCATTTGAAATGAACTGCGGTATTTTTTGGGAATGTATCTAAATCCCTTCCTGATAACATGGAAATGTAAACAGCGGTCGTATGTACCTTTCATGTACAAAGTTCACCATTTCCCTAATGAAGCGTGGTTTGATGCCTGGGTGCCATTTACATTCCTCAATATATCTCAAATGGGGGAACAAATCTTATTTATAAGACCTTCCCGGTATGAAATTGTCTTCAAAAATTGAATTAAGTTAGTGTTATCCTGGCCTGATCGTTATATGTATTCACATCTCGCAATAAGGTTCTGGGTTCAACACCAGGGGGTCTTAATTCTTCCATATGAGTTGTATATTGGCAATTTCAAATAATTTTATGAAGAATTTCCTGAGAAGATAGAAATCCATAAACTGGCATGTGAACAGAAGTAATGAATATGTTTTGTAAATGCAGTTTACTATTTACCTTCTGATTCTTGATTTGACAATGAGGCACCATTTTTATTCTATCATATATTTCAAAAGGGGGAATAAAAAATTATGTTTGAGGACCTTACTGATACATCCATTTGAAATTTTAGAAATGGTCAAATTTGTCTCTAATAAATTGCAATATGGAATCTCATCTTACAAAAAGGTCCTGGATTCGGCATCAGGCAACTCTACCACTTGAATGTGTGGTGGGAGTAATATATTCTAGAATCTCAAACCAAATAGACCTTTGCTTAGTTGCTTTTTTAGTTTAGTTGCTTTGCGTTGCTTTAAATAGTTTGTTGGGACAGGTAGAAATGTATCATCAAATCTTCTATATGTATATGTAAAAGTAGAAATATGTGCCCCTCTATACCATCGGTCCTTAGGTCCTCTTCTTGGTCTTTTCACATCTCTTGGTATCTAGTTCAGAACTGCAGATATACAGCGGTCGTAGTTTCTTCTTGCCGCATGGCCAGCTTATCTCCATTTTAATGATCTTACCTCCTCTATGATGTCTGTAACTCCAGTCATTCTCACCCAAGTGTTGCGTTTCCTGTCTCTTCTTGTGATTCCCAGCATACAGCTTTCCTTTGTATTGTTGGAAGTCACTGGGTCATTGCTTCATTAAACACCCATGTTTCACATCCATAGGTCAAGGCAGGTAGATTGCATTGGGTGAAGACTCTTCAAATCATTAGCATTTTGACTTAAGAATGTGAGTTTTTCCTAAAGGTGCTCCAGTCAAGTTTAATTCTTCTGTTAACTTCATTAATCCTGTTTTTCTCTCCTGTTGTTACCATTTCTCCTAATTATGTGTATTCCATATTCACACATACATACATAATAAGAGATGTATGTAAATATTTTAGGTAGTGATTGAAAGTTGAAGTTGAAAATTTTTGTCTATGAAAGAACATATTAAGTTGTACATGATGTGTAAGTATGTAAAATATATCATAATTTGAAGTATCCCAACAAAGATGTCTCAGAAAAATCTCGTATTTTGTTCAGAAATCATTACAGATTTTATTGTAATTATGAAAGAGTAGATAAAATGCTTGTTTTATTGCATATCTTTATAGCAGTGAGATTTTCTTCAAAATGTTATCACCAAAATTTATTTGTGCCAAGCAGCATAGGTCAAGTTATGAAGGTCAATTTTGTGGATTGTTTTTGGCCTTGTTCGTCTCTCTTATGAAGCATTTTTGTTTTATTTATTTGAAGGAATGGTCGTTGGCGCTCTCAGTGGTCAGTTGCATTCACCTCTGGTGCAGCAGAGTTGAGAGGCATTCTTAAGGTTCAGGTTCACTACTACGAAGATGGGAATGTCCAGTTGGTTAGTTCAAAAGATGTCAAGGGATCGCTTCTTGTTACTGTAAGTTCTTAATTAATTTCTCTCAAATTTTTTTGTTGAATTAAAGAATTCTCTCAAGAAAATACCTTCCTTTTATTTTTTCATTGAGAAATACCATTGCTTGTAGCTATTGTAATAATATATAAAATTGTAAATTGTGGGCTTTCTTGAATCCTCATGTTGTGTTTATATTTTAATTTTAGAATGAGCAGCAGGCTGCAAAGGAGTTTGTTAAAAGGGTAGAGGATGCTGAGAACGAATATCAAACAGCGATTTCTGACAACTATCAAACTATGTCCGACACAACATTTAAGGCATTGCGCAGGCAATTACCATTAACACGAACAAAGATTGACTGGAACAAAATTGTGTCTTATAGTATTGGGAAAGAATTAAAGAGTCAATGATGCTCTGGTTAACGTAATTATAATAAACGGTGAAGGATTATAATTCCATGACTTAGCTGTTTTATCAGGTTTGGAAAGTTTTGTAAATAAATGGTATGAAGAATGGTTTTGTTAAATTGATGAAGTTTTGGAATCTATGGAAAAAAATATTTAGTATTAATAATGGCGGGAGTTGTTAGAGTGAGGGAGGGTGGGGCTCAATTAAGTGCAGTGCTCTCAATTAAGAACTCCTAAAGGAGCAGCTGCATAATGTGCTGGTGTTATATTTCTCATTTAAGAATTATATATTATAATCTTTACTTGCATAGAAAACGCATAAAAAGTCCGTTATTATGATATGTTATACTTAGGTGACTGTGCTCACTGTGATGGGAAGATTTTCAAATGTGCCTCCTTCATTTCTTTGCATTTAAAAGAAATAGTTATTCCTTTAGACATATGAACATAATACATTTTTGAATCTAGTTCACATCTGTGGAAGAAGTTTCTTTTGCTAAATTGGCCCAAAAGGCTTAAACTCCAGAATTCCAACAAATCAAGTTTGTTATGTTCTTAAATTTCATAACGTTAACATTGAAACCTGTGTTGAGTTCTTTAGTGTTTATTATTATTAAGTTTCTTGGGTTATTTTATTATGAGTGTGTGCTGTATATTTCCCAAGAAAGCAGTGCCACATATCTGAGAAAAATAGAGGAAGTGCCTTGCGTATTAAGCAGTTTTCTCATTTGCTGTGCTAGTGAATTTCAAGTTATTATTTGGGCTTAGCTACATCCAACATTAATATCATTAACGTCATGTTTTATGTTGCATACTGTTGAATAATATGATTTATTTTATGCATTTAATTCGAATGAAAATTTGCTTTGCCAAATGAGATTCCTCAAAGAATGCAAGTATAGCAAGATGTGGATGTTGTCAGGATTCTTCTTTGGTGAGTTAAGTGCTGCAGAACTATGTATATATGCCATTATCTTAAAGAGAATTGTGGTAGTGTCAAGCACAAGGTATAAGGCCATGGAATCACCTTGCCACAATTCTTATTTCCAAAGTTACAAGCATATTGAGATACCATTGAAAGACAGAAAAGCTTTGGCTCCTACTTGTTGTACTCTCTTGTTGTTACTTACAATAAACGCTGTGGTCCATCTTGGTCCTCATTTACACTAACTACTTTTTTATCTCATCTAATTTCTTAAATGTCAAGAGTCACCTTTTAGGTGTGTCCTTATGTGCTTCAATGCGTTGATAGCCAAACTTAATCTTGAGCAGGCCCAGGGGGCAGTGCAAGTAATCTGTTGCAATCCTTTTGTAGGGCTTTTAGTGTAAATTCAACCAATTTAATTATACAAATTATCTGTGGACAATTTTATTTCTGATTTGTAAACTGAGTGCCTCTGGAACACTATTGCTGTGCATAAGATTGTCATTAAACAAAACTTTGTTTGCCTATTTGGGGATGTTGAATTCCTGAGTTGTTTGCAGTCAAATTTGAGTCATGTGTGGTTTTCTTTTGTTCTGGAAAAATCCCATTGGGGCCAACATGAATGATATGCTCCATGAAGTTATTACTTTAAAGAGTAAATTGATCAGTTATAAGTTGTAATGTCTTTGTATTATTGTGTTTAGTTACCTCATGTTCTTACAGCATTAACATATGCCAGGAAACTACATTTGTGAATTTTCATTTATAACATAATTTTAAAACTTCATACTTTACTACTTGATTTATATTTAACACGGAAGTAAATACAATTTTTAAATTGATTTACGTATGTATCACAAGCATATTGTAATAAAAAAGTCCTGGCCCAATGATGTGGATTTTATTTTTTAAAGTTTAAAGCAGAGATACCTTTTTTCTAAATGTTCAGTAATTCAGACAGCAAAGCTTTAATAGATTATACTTACATCTTTCAGGAATTTTGTGCATCAATTTAAGTACTAAGAATTAAAGTAGTATTTGAACACTTTCTGTTGATTAATCCCTGGTATTGTGTTGAGGAATGGTTGTTCTTTCAGATTTATTGTCAGAACTAGTTGGCCCATGCAAAACTTTTGCACCAATGGTCCCTGGAGTGCATTCAATTTGATTAAAATAAAGGGCTACAAATATGTTTTTAATGAGGTAAAGAACGCTGGTATATTCATTTATATACAATGGTAAAACAAAAATTTGGTATCAAAAGGTAAGAGTAAAAAGTACGTGTATAGAAATATCAATCTTATAAAACCTCCTTAAGCACAACATTTGGGATGATGATGTGCGTACTGTAATGTTTCCTTTTCTTGTTCTTACGCCAGAGGAAACGCTAACACATAAATCATAAATATTCAGTTTAATCAAAACCATTTACATGAACTGAAATAACACTTGAGAAAAGACCAAGGACCACATGGACACAATCCAAAGGTATATTCTTCTCCTTCACGGCTTCAAATTATAACCGTCTGCCTCAGCTCAGGAATGCCCCCCACCAACGTGGCTTCCGAGTGAGGTTGCAAGAGTCCTTCCTCTCAAAATAAACTTCCCCTCAAAAAAAGAACAAACTGAAGCACAATGGCAATTAAAATAAAAAAATTAAAATACATTACAGTAATCTTTGATTGTAATTATGATTAACCCAAACAACTCTGAAGGTTCACACTCTTGAAAATGCCATGTAAAACTTAGTGTGAGAAACTAGTTCTTGTAAATACAGTCCAGCCCTTAGAAGTGTTTGCATCTGTGCTTTATTGATGGTCATAGCAAATGCAACTTAGACGGAATTGTTTTCCTACTAAACGAGATTTCCTCTAGGGCGCACTGAAAAGCAATAGATATCCATGTTATCATGGGGGCAGAAGAAAGTTACCAGAAAGACGGTGGCATGGTGCTGCTGTCAATGTGGAGTCAGAAAATTCAAATTTTTACTTAATTTTTGTCCAAATGGTGCATTATTCATTTCTTGGTCTATTTTAGCTGGAAGTGGGAAACTTCCTCTTTAAAATGGCATCTCATTTTTAATGTTTTGATGAATGTGACGTGCTGGTCACCAAAAACAGATGTTTAAAAATAATAAATAATTTGTAATTTTAGTTTCAGTAAGTTGAGGATCGTGGTTAACAATTTTTCTTTCAAAGCTTTGGCTCTTAATCAACTCTATTTAATGGCAGAAGATGAAGTTATGTAGAGTCAACTCATTTTGTGAAATTTATTGCTGCCAATAATCCAAACGAATTGATCCTATCATTTGCATTTGGTTTCTCTTAGGCCAGTTTCACACACGATGGTTTCGCCTGTCTGGCAAACCATAGCCTGGTTTTAAAACAGGTCACATGGGTAGTAAGCCATGGAAGTAAATGGAGCCTTTCACACCAGCCGTGAAGGGATTATAGACCAGGTCATCGCTGGGTTACAGCCGGCCCAACGACTGAAGAGGACGGCACCGGCCTGGGACCTTTACAACCAGGAGTGGGTAGTAATGCACGTCGGCTAAATGAGCGCTTTCACATCGAACGGTTTTTCTCTCTTTCGGCCACAATGTATTTCATGATGAAATGTTTTATATGATTTCTACATTAATTAGACTTGCCAAAAATTAGTTTAAATGACAAAATGGAAGCTAGGTGAAATACTGTGGTGATCTATGTCACCTACCCTTGACACCTGGATGTCACTTGTACTCCTAAAAACATCTTCCTGGCTGAATTGCTTAAGATCAGCAGCACTTTTTAGCAAGTGCCATCCTCTTTGGCAGGAGGAAGGTGCTCCTCAGTCCTTTTCACAGGGGGAGGGTACACTGCATCCTCAACCCTATTGTATGTGTGAGGGAAGGTACACCCTTTAGAGCAGAGATATTAATAAAAACTGATTTTGAGCATGGAGCAAAAGCTGGAAGTTTGAGATTGGAGTTGAAGCATTTGCTCAAATTGGTATAAATAAATACAATCTTGAGTTTTTGCTGCGATAGCAAGTTAGGAATGAACTATTTTGAGCATATGCTTGAGACGCGTAACAAATGGTTTTCAAAGTCGATTGTTCCATAAATAGTTTGTTTATAAGACCAAAAAATTCAAACTTTCATAATTTAATTTAATATATTCATTATGTAATACATCTCACAATCAGAATCATTCAAATTTGAGCATCATGAATTAAACCCGGTCGTGATATGTCAACGCTTGTTAACATTTAGGAGCTGATACAAGCTACAAGTACATTGATACTTGGGACACCTTTTCTATTAATATACTGGAATCCAGGATTGGCCATGTATATTTAAAAAAAATAGGAATTGCCCTGACCCCTGCATTGGTGTCAGGGGTCAGGGCTGAATACCCCATTCAACAGTTTTTATTTCAAAACGATATAACGCTTTCCAGTCTTGTTCATCTACATCCCTACCAACTGAATAAATTTTTCGGCAACGAAATGTTTTTTATAAATTCAACCATATTACCATCACTCAACAATCTCAAATCCAAATACTTCAACGCTGAGTTTACAAAAGACCAGGGTCAGTGGAGTATTTGATACCAAATTCTACGATTTATTAACACAGATTGGAGCAAATGCTCATGATGTATTCAAGTACGGACTCAGTTGAGTTTCTACTTGTCCAGGTTAAATGCTCAACAATTTTTATAAATATAAAATGGAGCATTTGCTCCAAATTCTTCGGGTCTGAGCTTATGCTCCACTTTATTAATATGACCCATTGTCCCACCAACATATATAAGGGGTATATTTTTGAGGAGAAAACATCCCTAGTCCCATTTCTACCCTGACTTTAGCTCACTATTAGTCAGGCACCCCTCTCATGGAACGTGTACCTCCATGGTCTCAGGCCAACTTGAGTCCACTCGGGCATTCCTTTGCCTGACTTGAACTTCCGAAGAGTTGACATCTCCAGCTAGAGATAGGACAATCGATTGAAAAAAACAATCGAATAGTTATTTGATTGTTTTGGCATTTATTCGATTGTTTTCATTCGAATGAATTCACTCGCTTTCATAGGCTGGACAGGATGCAATAGCTGGTCAGGGGCAGAAACAACTGGATGCTGGAATATTGGATCAGATATATATACACACATATATATGATATCTATATTAATATTTCATCAGTATCACATATCTCTACCATACTTCCACTAATTGGGATCACGTTACAAGCCACTTCTATTCTCTTCAACGCGGATCAAGTAAACGAGAGAAAAATCGAATAAATCTATTCGATTTTTCACTCACTTCCTCTGAACGAGTGAATCACTCACTTGGAACAATCGAATACATTTATTTGATTTTTTACCACTCCCTAAAAACAATCGAATACATTTATTCGATTTTTTTTCACTCATTAAAACAATCGAATAGATTTATTCGATTTTTTTCACTCACTAAAGACAATCGAATAGAATTAATCGATTTTTTTTCACTTGCTAAAAACAATTGAATACATTTATTCGATTTTTTACTCGCTAAAAACAATCGAATAGATTTTTTCGATTTTTTTTCACTCACTAAAACAATCAAATAGATTTATTCGATTTTTTTCACTCACTAAAAACAATCGAATAGAATTATTCTATTTTTTTTCACTCGCTAAAAACAATTGAATACATTTATTCGATTTTTTACTCGCTAAAAACAATCGAATAGATTTATTCGATTTTTTTCACTCACTAAAAACAATCGAATAGAATTATTCGATTTTTTTTCACTCGCTAAAAACAATTGAATACATTTATTCGATTTTTTACTCGCTAAAAACAATCGAATAAATTCACTCGGTTAAGATTGAGTGAAAAATTGAAATGCTTTATTCGAAAATGAGACACTGGAGCTCTTATTTGGTCTTTAGCAAGTAAATATATGCACTAAAATAAACTTTTAGTTCTTATTCCTTAGACTCATGCTGAGGATGATGGAATATTTATTTTTCCTCAGATTGCGTTCAGGTAATTACTTGCAAGCCATTCCCAAGTCATAATAACTTCCAGCATGAGTCAGTAAAATCAAAAGGAATAAGCATCAGGATCTCTGGTCCATTGTGTGCCCTTATTTCCCTTTTTCTGGGAGTATTAGGTCTCAAATTTCTGAGGAAGCATGATATTTACCTTTGAAAGCCTTACTTCTTGTTGTGAAGAAATTTTGTCATTGAGGGGCCAAGGTATACAGGAAATGCAGGAATTTTTTATGATTTAAATGGAAGAGGATTCGTTACTTCCTGAAGAAGTTCAAATGAATCGAGGCAGTAGGATTTAAGTTATTTATGTATGTGCCTAAGAATATGTTTCATTCTGTATGATTTGTGTCACTGAATGTGGTGTTACACAAACTGTCCTGCTTCCTGGTAAATCTCCGTTGTGCCTTTCTCTTCATCATAATCATTGCTGGGGCGTGATCATGGTTCTCCATAACTTGTACGCTCACTTTATTGTTATTTATCAATTGCACTCATGAGAGGGAAAATGTGCTCATTTTTCTTCTAATTTTGTCAGGTGCTTTAGATCACTAGTTTTAATTTGGAAGAATGTATTCTAAGGAAAGTGCTAATAAGTAGTGCCCTTACCCTAGAGCAGTTTGCATTTTGGATAGCGATAATGACTATGTGAAAGAAGGAACTGTGTTGACACTCTTGGTTATCAACCCTATGGTTGGTTTGACACGGCATTCCACTCTATATCTGCAAGCCTATACACTTCTGCATATTTTTTGTCTCCTAATCGTTCATTATTGGCCATAACATGTAACCTCCAGAAAAAAGCCGACTTTGAACCTCGGTGTCATGGGTTCAATTCCAGAAGGCCCCAAAGTCACGATTTTCTCCATAAGAATACATGGTGGGGATTTTTGAAAAAATTTTTTAGGCACCTCCCGGAAAAGCAGAGTGTTGAATTTCGAGGGATAGCTAGAAGCCGTGCAACTCCAATGTAAATCAGAAAGACATCGCCGAATATGGTCCATGGTTCGATGCTAGCTCGGGGCAAAAATCGGCCGTTTAAAATGTATTGCGGCGATTTTGATTTTTTTTGGATCCTTTCCCGATAACATGGATACTTGAAACTCGGCATGCGGATAGATGTCATGAATATATTTCATAATCAAATTTTACATGTTCGCTGATGGTCCTTGGTTCGATCCCAGAGGGCCATTTGCACTTCTCAATACATTTCTTACGGAGATAACGGAAACAAAAATTAGGTACTACCCGGCATGCTATCGACTTCAAACTTTGCATGATACAAGAGCAAGTCCTTGCAAATCAAACTGTGCATTCACAGTTTACAATATGTCCTGTGTTCGACACCAGGTGTCTCTGCAATTAGAAGTAGATCCAATTTTTAGGAATTATTTTGAAATATTTTCCAATAATATAGAAACTTGAAATTCGGCATATAGATAGAGATCATAAACAACTTTCAGAAATATGTTTTAGATTTCCAAGATCGTCCTTGGTTCGAATCCAGAGAGCCATTCACATTCGTGAAAAGTAGAACGTCGTTTGAGGTAGTTGCAGCAAATATTTTTGGTTGAATTTTCACACATATTTAGAGATGGTGATCTTCTATTGTGGTGCATAGTTCACCAGGAAGGAAGTTCACCAGGAAGACCCAGGTTCGATGCCAGACGATTGAATTGAAGAGTATTTTCAATCCATTTTTCTTTTGAGGACCGTCCCGATATAATGCCGATTTTAAATTATTGTTGTCGATCTGCTTGCAGTATGCAAGCTACATTTTACTCGTACCTATATACACACTGACTCATTCATTCATTCATTCATAGGGCATCAAAATTCTAACCATGTTCCACAAGTGCCACTGACTTGAAATTTTTACGACGTATTGGCCATAACGTGTAACCGCCAGAAAAATTGCGATTTGATCCTCAGTGTCATTGGTTCCATTCCAGAGGGCTCCAAAGTCTGGATTTTTCCCATCTAAATGCATTGTGTTGATTATCGGGAATTTAAAAAAAAATACTTTCCGGATAGGCAGAGAATCAAAACTCTAGGAGCCTATATATATGATCATAATCCATAAAAAACATAAATGACGTTTACGAAAAATATCCTGGGTTCGATGCTAGAACGATGCAAAAATCCTGTATTTAAAATATATGGGGATAGTTTTTCATTAATTTTTTTGACGCACTTATCAAAATGTAAGGAACTTCTCACTCAGCTAGAAGATATATATTAAGAAATTGTTTAAGAAAAAAAATTTCATAACACCGTACTATTCCTGGGTTCGATTCCAAAGCACATTATCATTTCTCTCATAAAGAATATAAGGGAAAAGTAGGACGTCGTTTTAGGCAGTTGCAGCCAATATTTGTGCTTGAATTTTCACACACAGTTAGAGATGGTGATCTTCTATTATGTTGCATAGGGAGTATCACCAGAAAGATCCAGGTTCGATGCCGGGCGGTAAATATGTCTCCCGTTTAAAATATATTGGGTTAGTATTTCATTATTTTTTTGATGCACTTATCTAAATGATAGTAAGTTCGTGCTTGGCTGGAAGATGTATGAAAAGAATTGGTTTAAGAAAAAATGTTTCCTAAGACTGTACTATTCCTGGGGCCTTTGGACTTTGGGGCCTTCTGGAATCGAACCCATGACACCGAATAAAATGTAGCTTGCACACAACAAGCAGATCGACAACACTAATTTCATATCGACATCATATCGGGACGGACCTAAAAAAAAAGGATTGAAAATATTCTTAAAATTCGCTGCAATTTAATCGTCTGGCATCGAACCCGGGTCTGCCTGGTGAACCTACTATGCAGCACAACAGAAGATCACCATCTCTAACTATGAGTGAAAATTCAAGGAGAAATATTGACTGCTACTGCCTCAAACGACGTTCTACTTTTCACGAATGTAAATTGCTCTCTGGATTCGAACCAAGGACAATCTTGGAAATCTAGAACCTGTTTTAGAAATATATCTATAATCTCTATCTATATGCCATATATCAAGTTTCTACATTATTGGAAAAGGGTTCAAAATAATTCTTAAAAATCGGATCAGTTACTGATTTTAGAGATGCTTGGTGTCGAGCCCAGGACATATTGGCAGCTGTAAATGTACAGTATGATTTTTAAGTACATGATCTTATTTTTTGCAAAGTTTGAAGTCGATATTATTCCGGGAAGTACCTAAAATTTGTGTCCGTTATCTCCATAAGAAATGCATTGAGGAATGTAAATGGCCCTCTGGGATCGAACCAAGGACTATCAGCGACTACGGAAAATTTGATCATGAAATATATTTATGATATCTAACCCCAAGCCGAATTTCAAGTTTCCATGCATTTGGGAAGGGGTCCAAAATAAATCTTAAATATCAACACAATGCATTTCAAACGGTCAATTTTTGCCCAGACTAAGCGTCGAACCATGGACAATATTTGAAGATGTCTTTCTGATTTTCGTTGGATATGCACGTCTCCTAGCGATCCCTTGAATTTCAACTCTCTACTTTTCCGGGAAGTGCCACAAAAAAAATTTCGAAAATCCTTACCATGTATTCTTATGAAGAAAATCGCGATTTTGGGGCCTTCTGGAATCGAACCCATGACACTGAGGTTCAAAGTTGGCTTTTTTCTGGAGGTTACACGTTATGGCCAATATGCCGTAAAAATTTCAAGGCAGGCACTTGTGGAACATGGTTAGAATTTTGATCCCCTGGGGATTTGGTCGGACTCTTCTTTATAATGTCCCAACTGCTACCCTCGAGCTTAATAGGCGTTGGAGCTCAGTAAGGTAGATAGTACCCAAATTAGAACAATACACACTAGAGGCTTTATTTAAAAATACGAATAATTCCATGATGGTATGGGATGAAAAATTGGGTTGAGGATTGGCTTTGGTAGTTATTTAGGTATTAGTTAGACGATGTCCCGTGTCTCTTTGGGCAGGATCAGGGTGGTTCGGCGTCTTGGGGCGGGGGCCTTCTTCTCTTCCTTCTTGTCGTCTTCATTATCTTGGTGAGAGCAAGCACTTTCTTCGGCTTTTTGATCCGTTTCAAGTTCTTCCTCTTAGTAGTGGGGTATGTCCAAATTTCTTGCAGTAGTGGATTTTGTAGGTGCCCTAGTCTTCTGGCAAATTAAGGGCCATTTTTCTGATTTGCTCGTTGAGAGTCGGCATTTTGTGATAGGTAAAAATTTCCCTCATTGGGACAAGTCGGCTCGATACGGAGGCAAATCTGATGCATTTATTATAATAAACTCGCAGCCGGTTAATGTTCTTTTTCATTGTATTACAAGCAATAATGGCTCCGTATGTTAGGATAGGCAGAATGTATGCTCGTACTAATTTGATCTTTGTATTGATAGTGAGTTCGCTGTTTTTGTGGAGTAGGGGCAGAAGCTTGTACCTAGCTTCTGTTGCTTTCTGCAGGCAGTAATTAATATGTGGAGTCCAGTTTAATTTGTCAGAAAGTATTATTCCTAAGAACCCCTGTTCATGTACTTTGTTTATCGTTTGTCCATATATAACTGTAATTGTTGTTGCTGGTTTCCTAGGGTGGAGGCAGAATTCCATATGTGTGCTCTTGTTGGGATTTATGCGGAGATGCCATTCTGCTAGCCAATTTTCTAGATCAACCAGGTAGTTGTTTAAGATCTTCATGGCATTGTTAGCCTTGTATCGGGAACAAGATATTGTGATATCATCAGCATATAATTAAGGGAGACCTCATCATGTTTTGGAAGGTCATTTATGAAGATATTAAATAGCAGAGGGCTCAGGGTGCTGCCTTGAGGTACTCTAGCTGTGATTGGATGAAGACTGGATAGTTGGTTGTGGATTTTTACCCGGATGGAACGGTTTGATAGGAAATTTTGAATAATCTTGATTAGGTTAACTGGAAAATAGTTTTCTCAGAGTTTGTGAATAATTCCTTTGTGCCGTACATTGTCAAATGCTTTTTCAACGTCGAAAAATAGAACTTCTGTGATATTTTTCTGCTTGAGGAAGCCTTGGGTTATTGTTTCTACCAAACGTAGAGACTGGTGGGTGGTGGACAGGTGGTTTCTAAACCCCATCTGTTCATTAATGAGCAGGTTGGTGGTTTGAGCGTGGAGCAGAAGGCGTCGGAGTATCACTTTCTCCAGGACTTTAGAAAGGGAGGAGAGGAGCATGATGGGGCGTTGGTTTGCTGGCAGGGTAGGATCTTTGCCTGGTTTGGGGATAACGGTGACGTGGCCAATTCTCCAGGCATCGGGGAAGTAAGACAGAGTTAAACAGGCATTGAACAGGTCACTGATGAGAAACAGGAAGTAAGGGAACATGCTGATCGTCTTCGGAATTTTATTGGTGAAGTTGTCTGGGCCTGGTGCTTTGTTAAGTGCCAGGGTTCCGATTTCTGCTGCTATATCAGAAGGGCGGGTAAGTTGAGGGTCCTTGGTTGGGTTGAGTAAGAGTAAATTGTGGGTTACCTCAACAGGAATGCTTACTGGGTAGGCGTCAGCATTGTCTGTCATGACTGAAGATAGGTAGGTGGCCAGTTTTTCTGCTTTCTCCTTGGGGTCGAATATGACGGTATCCCCATGCTTAATAGGATGAGATGCGGCATAAGTCCTAGGAAGCTTCTAGCATGTTTTCCACAGAGTGTGGTCTTCAAGTGAAAGCGTGGCCAGGTACTTATTTCAGTTATTATTTTTAAACGTGGCAATCTTTTGGTGGATGATATGGTTAAGGCGTTGTAGGCAGGCAAGGTCTTGTTGATGATGGAAGGTTTGGTAGAGTCTCTTGATCCTATTCTGGGTTTTAAATAAATCATGGATTTCCTGTGGAAGTGGTGGATAGTCAGGCTGATGGATGATTTTCCTTGATGAGAACTCCTTAGCAGCTACAATCAGGTCGTTTAGGAGGTCAACTAGACCGTCTACTTGATCTTTGGTGGCTGGCATCTCTAGAGGGTGGTAAAATGGCAGCTTGTTGACAATGAATTGACAAAATTTGGTCCAGTTGATGATATCTGTGGAGTAAGGTTGAAGTGGGTCTGCTAATCTGCCAGAAATATTGAACAAAAGTGGGAAATGATCGGAACTGAGGTCGTAGGAAACAATTGGGTCGGTGATATTAAACAGGTTCCTTGCAAGAATGAAGTCTAGGAGGCTAGGGTGCGGCGGTTCTGTAGGGTAGGTTGGTTGGGGGAAAGGATCCGGAGGTTTGTGTGCTGGATGAAGTTGTATAGCTTATTTCCATTGGGATTAGTAGTTGTAGCACCCCAGGAGGGATGCTTAGAATTCCAATCTCCAACAAAAATTGCTGGGGAGGCTGAAGAGGTAAAAAACTGTAGCTCTTGGACTATCAGCGCTGCTTTGACATACACATTCTATATATGTACTGTCTTACAATCAATAATAACTTCAAGACCTAGCAGGTTGAAAGATTTAAAACAATTTACAGGTAGAATCCGTATATTACTGCGACTGGGGAATAAAAAAGCCAATCCTCTGCTGTTTTTGGTGAAATCCAGTCGGATTATTCTAAATTGGAGTGCATTGATCTTGGTGCTTGGGTCTAGATGGGTTTCTTGTAATAAACAAAGATGAATATTGTGTTCGTCCATAAAATTGAACAGCTCGGTAAGATAAGGTTTGAGACTGTTGCAGTTCTAGGACATTATATTGAATGAAGCCATTATCTAATTAATTTGGCCATCTCTGCCATAAATATGGCTTGCTTTTCGGTCTTGGATTTCCCTTGTATGACTTTAGACCAAATATGTAAAAAGGAGATGGGTGAGATGGTTCGGGCCTGCTGGCAGCTGCTACAAATGAGTTACTAGGTGGAGCTAGGGCAGGATAATTAGAGCTGTTGGTGGCAGGTGCGGCAGCAGCACGTTTATTTATGATCCTAGTCCTCATTGCCTCTTTGATTTTTATGAACACTGGGCATCCACGGTAGGTTGCAGTATGCTCATTGCCACAGTGAAAGCATTTCGCTGGAGCATTAATGTCGGAGTGGCACTCGGTGATGGGGTGGGCACCACCGCATTTGGAACAGTTTGCAGGTAAGTTATAAAAATTGTTAGTGTGCCCAAACTGCATGCATCTCATACACTGAGTTGGTTGTATTGGCTTAGAGAATGGCTTAATAATTACTAGGAGGTCAAAAAGTGTATGAATTGCTTGGAATTTGTTCAGATCATTTTCCGGGCTGATGGTTATTTTATAGATTGGAATGGCTCTCTTCTCTGTCGTAGTTGATCCCTCCAGTAGCTGTTGGCGAGTGGGTCTGGTTGTAAACATGGGTATAACGCTAACAACGTTGAAGTTAAGGGCTTGTACCTCTTTTTTAATTTCGTCAGTATCAAGCCCAGCAGGGAGATTACGAATCACTAAGTCCGGATTCTTTCTAGATGGGATTTGATGCGTAAAATAGTGAACCTTCAATTCCTTCAGAAGCTTGACACAGGCAAGATAGTCAGCAATAGAGTGGCACTTGACAAGTATTAAATCTGAGCCTGCCATCTGGCAGACAGGGGGGAACGAGCAAGCATTTTTAATTCTGCGCAGAGTTGAAGCCCACTGTTGATCATACTTGATCTTGATAGATGGGATGATTGGCTTGTTGGCTGGCTTGGGTGGTTTAACTATAGGGCGGGTAAGAACAATTTTGGATGGTGGTTCACTGGTAGATTGAGCAGGGTCAGAGGTGTCCATTGGGTCCGCAAGAAAATTGAAGGCATTGCTAGTTGGTATTCCAGTGGTTGAGTTGGATCGGGAAGAGCTAGGTTGGGTTGGGTCAGGTTGGTTCTGGTTAGGTAGGTTTGGATTAGATTGCACTGAGTTGGGAGAAGCTTTTTTCTTGTTGGCAATTGTTATGAATCCATCCCTAACCGCGAGCCTCTTAGCATTTTTAGTACTGATCTTACTACTATTTGGAGGGCACTCATCTACCTTACCTGGTGAGGTTGTACAGTGTAGCTTCTGTCCTAGTGTTGCGGCAAAGTTCGGGGCAGGTAGATAACACTGGTAGGCGTTGAGTAAGGCAGTCAATTGCTGGATGAGTTTCTCCTTCGGAAGGTTTTCCAAGGGGTTGTTAGGATCTGATTCCATTATGTCTGAGGACGCCTCTGGGATGTGGGCTGGGCTGGAACCACTAGGGTGTTTGATATTGCTCACTTGCTCAAAATAAACTGATCGATGGCAGTCTTGAGCACTTGCCAAAAATAAGGTCCTTTACAAGGCCAAAAAAGGCCCTTTTGGAGGCCAAGAAAATGTTTACACGATACCAAGTTTTTGCAGAAATTACTGTGATTGAAGATAACTCTTCCACACTAACTCCCACTAAATCTTCTGGCTGAATAACTCGCATCTTTCCAGAAGCATTTTGATCCTCTATGAATGTATCTATTATATATAGACGCTCCGGATATACCTATATATATATATATATATATATATATATATATATATATATAGGGGATCAAAATTCTAACCATGTTCCAGATAAAAGATAGTTCTGGCCAAGAGATTTATCTGATTTTCTACATCTCTTTCTCTTTCACCTTCTTTAAGATAGTTCTGCCTATCTACTCCTTCTTTCTTGTCTAAACGGTCGCACTCGCGGTACCGCGGAAGCTCTGTAGGAGGGATCTCCTGCCGGTTGGTCGGCAGGTCTCCAACTGCACTCAGAGAAACCTGGCTGGGTCCCCACGCTAGGATGATAGGTTCTTATCCTCCCGCCCTCCCATATCTCTTTTCTTTCTTGAATTGCCTTAAAAAATCTTGGCCTTGAAAAGGGCCTTTTTTCTTGGCCCAGAAAAGGGCCTTGTCAGAAAGTATTCTTTGCAAACGTGAAATAACCACCACAAATACTGGTGGTTAAACACAGTGCAGCTGCCTCCCAGAGGAGCCGGCGGCGCCATAGCAACTCCAGGTACTACCTACCAATTTGCAAACCTGACCAAGGATCAACTTTTGCAGCAATTTACCGCTCTTGTCCAGGCCTTCGCCGCCCACGTATCAACTCAGGACCTGCTTAACGCATTTGGCAATACCACCGTCTCTACCGCTACAACCACTGCACCACCAGCAAGAATTAAAAATGTGGCCAATATCAACATTGAAAAAGGACCAAAACGACTAGCAAACAGCGAAGGATTTGTCCAGGTTTCATCAAAGAAGAAGATAGTGCCTACTCAAAATGCAACAAATGTAACACCTACAAGCAACTCCTTCTCGGCACTAGCTGAAACAATGGATACCAACGAAACTTCTGAAACCTCTTCCATGCAAAACCAGCAAACCTCATCAACTCATATTTCTCAACCCTTACCTATCCAAAATCCCCAAGCCACAACCATTCAAAATTCTACAACCCTTCTAAACCCAAAACCCCCTAAATCTCAAAACAAACCAATTATTCCTTCAATTAAAATACAATACAATAACCAGTGGGCAGCAACCCTGCGTAAAATGAAAGCTACAGGTACCTTCCCTCTGGTCAGCCAAATGGCAGGCCCTAACTTAATATTGGTTAAATGTCACAGCATCCCTGACTACCTGGCCTGCATCAAACTTCTAAAAGAATAGGAAGTCCAATACTTCACTTACCAAATTCCATCTAAGAGAAACGTGCACTTTGTCTTGCGAAACCTTCCCCCTGGACTTGAGACTGAAGATATCAAGAAAGAAATTGAAGCACAAAACTTCTCCGTCGTTAATGTGACTCCAATGTACACTACGTGACCTACATGACAACAGATGGCTGATGGAAAAAACATGGGGGATAAGAGAGCCATCCCAATGTACAAGATCAGCATAAACCCAGAAAATGATTTGGAAAAATTTTAAGAGATCCGCTCAATCTTCGATGTTCGAGTAGAAATTCGTCCCTTCACCAAACCAATCCAACCAACTCAATGTATGAGATGTATGGAATTCGGACATACCAAGAATTTCTACAATTTGCCAGTTAATTGTTCGAAGTCTGGAGGCAACCACTCCATTTCCAACTGTGATTCCAACATAAATACCCCTGCCAAATGCTACCACTGTGGCCAAAAACATACTGCTACATTCAAAGGTTGTCCCGTATTTATAAAATTAAAAGAGGCACTGCGAACTAGAATTGCAAACAAAAGAGCTGCAGCTGCAGCACCATTGATAAATAGTAACATTGCTTTTCCAGTGCTTGCACAACTAAAGAAGACATTCCCAGATTGACGACCAGTACACCAATGATGACGACAATGACGAACTTATGGACTCCTTCATCAACATCTGGACAAAGGTCCTCAGAAGAAAAAATAAAGCTGAGAAACAGACAATATTTTTTACTGAAGTAACGAAACTTATTAAGTAATGGCGTGCATCAATGTAATGTCTTGGAATTGCAATGGTCTGAAGAATAACATCACCGAATTGCTGCAGTTTATACAAGACCACGACATACAAATATGTATCCTACAAGAAACTCACCTTGAACCCAAGTACCAGGATTAGTGCACACAACTTTAGGTTAATTAGGTTAGACAACACTGATAAGAGCAGAGGATTAGCATTCCTCATCCCGAAGTCCTACTCAGCAACGACCTTACCTGTATATAAATTTAAATCTATAGACATATTAGGATTAGAAATCACCATCAATAACCAGGATATTCGCCTATACAATGTATATGTTAAAGCACCCCTTCGACCAGAAGACCTGCTCTTCCTAAAGAACATCAAAGGACCTGGAGTACTCGCTGGAGACTGGAATGCCAAGCATCCCTTTTGGGGTGCCTCTCCAGCAAATACAAATGGCAACAAACTATTCCGAACTCTCCAAAGCAGCGACCTCCAAGTGCTATCTCCTTATCAACCGACATATATTAATAAGAAAAGCTCCAGTCTCCTAGAATTCATCATCATAAAAGGAGAAGTAAATATCACCAGCCCACTAGTGTTCCGGGAACTATACTCAGACCACTTCCCAATTTTATTCAGCCTGCCAGGGAGCACCGCTACATCGACACCTAATTCTAGCCATCAGAGAATTATATGGCAAAAATTCAAAGAGTTCGTTATCAAAAATATTTCCTACTATCATCCTCTAGAAATGCCGCCCACCACAGAACTTATCGAGGGCCAAATTGACTTATGCTAACTAAATTGACCTGATGCTAGCAGCAAAGACCTACTCCACCAAGGAAGTAGTTCACCACCCAAACTACCCCCCAGTGCCCAAAGAAGTAAGTCAATTATTTACAACCAGGAACAGAATTAAAAGACTTGTAAAAACATTTTACTCGCCTGCAGACCAAGAATTACTCAGAGATTTGAACCATTAAATAAAAAGAAGAGTTGCAGAATTCAAGAACCAAAACTGGAACAATTATCTCAACACCCTCTCGTTTGAAGATCACACACTATGGCAGTGCTGCAAGCGATTAACCAGACCAAACTCCAACTCTCACCCCCTCAATAACAATGGAACTCTCATTTATGAAGCTAACGATAAAGCGGAAATTATGGCTGACTATGTCTCCTCAGTCATGAAGGATTCATCCCAAAACTTCCCAATAAACAAGGAAGTTGAAATTACGAACATAATACTTAGGAACATACCAACAACAGATCCTGAATTGACTACTGAAGGAGAAATAAGAAAACTCATTAAAGACCTGGCAGCCAATAAAGCTCCAGGAAACGACAACCTCACCAACAGAATGATCAAGACTCTAGAGGGAATCCCACACTTCATCATGTTGATTGCAAACCTATTCAACGCCTGTCTTACCCTTAGTTACTTCCCCGACTCCTGGAAAATAGGACAAGTTGTAACCATCCCCAAACCAGGCAAGGACCCAACTCTACCGACAAATCACCTTCCCATCACGCTACTTTCATCTCTCTCTAAATTATATGAAAGTGCAATACTTCACCGGCTAAATAAACATGCTGACTCAAGCAATCAAAGAACAGATGGGATTCCAGAAACATCATGCGACCTCACATCAAATACTGAGACTTGTGGAGAATATCACCAAAGGCTTCCACAACATGAGGAAAATCACCGAAGTTCTCTTCTTTGAAATGGAGAAATCTTTTGATCAGGTGTGGCACCATGGAATAATCTACAAACTTAAGGCTAACAACTTCCCCACATACCTGATAAAAATAATTCAAAACTTCCTTCAGAACTGCTGGCTCCAGGTAAAATCATCAAATGCAATCTCAACCAAGAAACAAATATCTGCAGGAGTACCGCAAGGCAGCAAATTAAGCCCTTTCCTTTTCAACCTCTTTATCAATGACATCCCGAAACAAGAGGATATAGAGCTCTACATATATGCGGACGATATCACCCTGTCCTGCTCCAAATACAGAGGGAACAATGCAATCCGCTCAATCAACAACTACCTAAATTCTCTCCAAAACTGGCTTGAAA
This sequence comes from Sympetrum striolatum, assembly GCA_947579665.1. NCBI lineage: Eukaryota > Metazoa > Arthropoda > Insecta > Odonata > Libellulidae > Sympetrum > Sympetrum striolatum. Next base: position 21,926,774 of record OX388352.1, on the reverse strand, counting down.
AATGGCACCTAAAAATAAACCCTGCTAAAAGCTCCCACATGGAGTTTTTACTTCATCCACGCAAGATGGCATCACTTAAGCCTATGATCTACAACCAAGTCATCCCAAAGGTCCGGGAACAAAAGTTCTTAGGTGTTATAATTGCCGACAACTTATTATGGAGAAAACACATCCAATACAGCATTTGCAAAGCAGCAGCCGCGAAAGCCAGACTGTATCCACTCCTACACCGAGACAGTCAACTATCCAATAGCACAAAGATAAGACTAATTGGGGCTTATGTGACTCCCACCCTGACCTATAGATCAATCATCACCTGCACAACAGTCTCCAACATCAAGAGGCTTACAACGTTTTATAACAAATGCATCCGTGTTGCTACATCCACCTCTAAACTGTTCCTGCTAAGGGAAATCTTAATCAATCACAACGTGCCACACTTCACGGAGAACCTGTACAACATTGCACATAAGTTTTCAGCAACTCTACCAACGATCAACAACTCGCTAATCAAGCACATCTGGAGTTGCACACCGGCCAATAGAAAGAAACTGAAGAGAATTAAAGAACCTAAAATTGTCCTCTCCATCTTAAAGAAGGAGAAAGACAAGCACTTGCCAAGTACAAAAATGAGGAAGAAAAGAAAACAAAGGAGACCCCTGGGGCCTCTAAATCTGAAACCACCAATTGTATATAACCCCCCATTACCTCAACCAATAGCTAATACCTCAATAGTTGGCGAGATCGACGACGGAGAAGAAGCAGAAGCAGCTGATCACCCTGTACATAGGAACCCTTAGTTTATTAGTTAGTTAGCTTTAGTTTTTTTATATATACCCATACCATGCCATTGGGCATTTTTCTTATAATACCATTCTAAACTAGTGTGCATTATCCTTACTTGGGTCCAAACGATTTACAAGAGCCTTTACCGCCTATATAAACAGAGAATGTTTAGGCAAAAATACCAGGGTCAGACCAAACCCCTAACCATGTTCCACAAGTGCCACCGACTTGAAATTTTTACGACGTAATGGCCATAACGTGTAACCTCCAGAAAAAAGCCGACTTTGAACCTCGGTGTCATGGGTTCGATTCCAGAAGGCCCCAAAGTCGCGATTTTCTCCATAAGAATACATGGTGGGAATTTTCGAAAATTTTTTTGAGGCACTTCCCGGAAAAGTAGAGAGTTGAAATTCAAGTGATTGCTAGGAACCGTGGATATCCAACGAAAATCAGAAAGACATCTTCAAATATTGTCCATGGTTCGATGCTAGGTCGGGGCAAAAATCGGCAGTTTAAAATGCATTGCGGCGATTCTTAGGATTATTTTTGGACCCCTTCCCGATGGCATGGAAACTTGAAACTTGGCACGTGGATAGAAATCATAAATGTATTTGTATAATATCATAATCTATAGTCATTGGTTCGATCCCTTTTTTCTGGAGGTTACACGTTATGGCCATAATGTTGTAAAAATTTGAAGTCGGTGGCTCTTGTGGATCATGGTTAGAATTTTGATCCCCGATATTCAGTTGCTATTTTTTTATAAACAAAAGCCCATTGAGTTAAACGGCCAGATATGTGTCCACTAGTTTTAAGCAAAGAACATGCCCTGAAAGATTCGTGAGAATCCGTTAATTAATTACCTATTAACCTGGTGTCCCCCTTGTTGGTACAAATGTTTATTTCTAGATATTGTTTGGCATCAAGTCGGCACGGGTTACCATTATCCAATCGAAATAATATTTATTATCTAAGTTTAGAAGGCCAAATAGAAAAAACTAGAGGGTATGGGTAATTGAATTAAAATTGAATCAAAAAAAACATTTCCATTATGTCTTGGGACACCCTACCCTTCATACATAATAATAATACATTTATGATCCTAGGACATGAAATACATGTATAGGATTCGTCAAAATATTAAATGAGTACAGAATTAAAAATTTCTACAAGGTGAGTACATGACAACATCAATAAATTTAAAAAATCAAATTCATATTGATCCAGTTTGCAGGATCATGTTGCTTTCTCTCCAAAGTCTTCCTCTTCAGGCAACTTAATCCCACTGATCTCCAAATGTCAAGGCCCATCCTCCACTTTCCTGTTTGCAGAATTTTCAGTCTTCTAGAGGATAACATTCATGTTCTAATACGAAATTCACCATCAGATTTGGTTCATGTGCTTTCTTGAAGAACGTCTGGTTATCTGACTGAGGAAAAATTTTTTTCTGAAAAATATTTTATTCTTGGAGGTTCCATGAGCTTTTGCTTGATAAGAGATTTTAAAGAAAAGTTGTTCGTTATTGGCAGCTTCTTGGGATTGTTATGTGGTGGTTTCTCCTTGACTTTCACATGGCAAAGCAACAAAGTTTCAGGCAAGGTTAAAGTAAATTGTTTCCACACCTCTAGTGGGGTGAGTGTTGCTCTACTGTGGTGTCCACATTCACTCATGTGAGAAAAGGCCGCAACCCTTTTTCCTGCTTATTACCTATGACTCCTTGTGTGATGACTATAGATTATTATTTTGCAACTCATCTGGAGGCTGACCTACCATACGCCACTCAGTGAACACTCTTGATAGCAAAGGCGTAGACCAGAGTGTGCCTTCATCATGATGTGAATGCTGTGTATAACATTGAATTTGGCATTATACAGTCATATTGCAATGGTAATACATGAACACTTAAATGATATTGAAATAATCCTTTGAGCATGAGTTTAATTGCAAGTATGTTATCTATTAATTGTACATTGTTTCCTTATGTTGAAGAGTTTTTGCATATGTTAACTGGAATATTTTTAATATCCTAGTGGCTGCTTGAAAATTTTACCAGTAACATTGCTGTTATTATTTTCTATTCAGCAAACTACCCACTAGAAAGCTACCATCCTTGAAGTGGAGAATATGCGTATTAAAAACAGCTGACTTTATGAAATAATCACTTCTTTTTACCACATGGTTCTGAAACTTTGTTTTCTGTACCTTAGCAGAGAAAGATTTTTTAGGTATTCCTGAAATATGAACACGACCAAAAACATTGTTTTTAGGATGTTAAATTTGCAGCCACTATAATTTACGAAAAGTTTGAGTGCTATGTGGAAGTAAACAGTACGATTAATGGCCCTCAAAAAGAGAACTAGACAAAATTAAACGCGTAAATCAAAGTTAAGAAAAATTCCTATGCATTCTAAGTCCAAGCATGCACCACTAGTACGGCGGCCAATACAATTAGATGTTATCCACCAGCCAGACTCTGAAATATAATTGAGTACATATCCCAATAGACATCATTTCTGCATCTGCATTATCTTCACATCTCTAGAATTCATTGTGTGCATGAAAATCATGTGGAACTCCTGTAGGTCACTCGTGGGATTAGAATGAGCTCTCATGTACATCATCAGGTATGCTATCCCTTAGATGGTGTAATAACATTCGATGTACTAATCTATCATCCACAACAACTTACATGTTCTAATCAGATTGTGTAATCTCGATTGTGTCATCTTGTATAATCTAAATATAGTCAATGTAATCTAGATCTAGTCAATTTGATTTAGATCTAAACAATCTAAACTAAATATTATATTTCTAATTATAGAATGAGCAAAGAGAGCTCTCAAATTTACTCGCTGAAGTTTGTGCACTCCTGTGTGTGATCATTTAATTAGTCTTCTAAACAAAGTTTATATTTTTCCCCTTATTAATTCTGTTATACTCTTTCAAATGAAAACCTTTGTTTTAATACAATTTATATTTTAATAAAAGAATCAAAACCAACTGGTTTTTCATGTATTTTACTCTAAGAGTGAACAAGGAAGAATTTATACTGACTTTGATCCTGCATTTTATAAAGTTATGCCTAACACATTTATAAAATTATTAATTTATATTATCAGTAGTTTTTTTGCATTAATATTTTAAAATGTACACTTATAAAATTATGAATTTGTATTGTTGTTCTGCTTCGCTGTTTTAATATGTAAGAATTTAATTTATTTATACCCATGTTAATTGTACCTAACACATTTATAATATTATGAATTTTTATCTTCTGTAGTCATTTTGTTCCTGCTACCATACTATGACGAATAAACTAATTTCATTTGTCATGTGGTTCAGGATAGAGAAAATGTATCTTTCATTTTCTTTTGTCCCAGTCTTGATCATGGCTGTGATGAAATAAAGCTACCGAAGTATGAGTTAATAATTTCACTAATCAAGATCTCTCCTTACAAAATGCCAAGTAAAGTGTTACTCAAAGAGTCATTGTGCTTCACTTGTGTGGAAATGTTCTGCTTCTAGCATTCTGACTCAGTGAGGAAAGCAAAGGCAAACTACTTCACTCCTCATCCTGCCTAGTGAACCTCATTCCTCTCTGCAAGCTCTTAGTAGCTTGTGCTAGAGGGGATGAAGTACCAATCGGGCTTTGGGCTGCATACCTTACAGACAGTAGTCATTTTGCATTAATATTTTAAAATGTCCATCTATAAACTTATGAATATGTGTTGTATGTAGTCGTTTTGCATTGCTATTTAAAATGTAAGAATTTGTACAGTGCATTTATATAATTATAGTATAATAGCCTCTATAGTTGTTTTGCCTTTAAATTGTAAAAATTCAAAATAATCTCTCCCAAATATATTTGAAGAGGGATGTCCTAAAAGAAGGTGAAAAATATTTAATTATGCTGCCAAGGCACAGGTAGCAAATACTTAGTTAAAATTGCACTGAATGCTGTAGAAAACGATTTCAGAATATTTACACCATAGAGAAACTTTATTGGCATCAAAATAATTAACACATCTAAAATTCAACACAAAATTTCTAAGTATAAATTAGTCACATTTTTAGAATATCTCAATATATAATAAGTAATAAATATAGCAATAAAATAAGAATATCATTGAATTTTACACAATGATGAATGAATGAATAGTAGGTAGTAATATTCCTTTTAGTGCAGCTGTTTTCAACTCTAGAATTAAAGCCTCAATCAACCTTTGATAAAAAATCATGTTTATTAGAAAGCATAGAAAGTTTTACCCTGGATTTTACTGTTCTGCCATGACCTTTTTATGTAAAAATATTTCCAGTTAGGAAATGAGTAGAGATACGTAGGAAAAGTTGATTAACCTTATCATTTATTGTTACATTAACAAATAAATCAAAGTTCTGCCATTTTTATGGAGGTTTTTTAAAGAATACTTCATGTAATTTAAATCTCACTTCAAAATACCTAAATCATTTGTAGAAACAATGTTTAGCCAAAGCTGAAATCTCATAACTCGTAATTGAGCTCAAGTTTCTTCGACTTAACAAAAACTACAATCAACAACCAACATCAACCACCACTGTTTATAATATAACTAAAGAAAAGTGATTTCTCAAATCATTAGATGTATCCATACATTAAATATATTATAGAGCAAACCAATTTCTGCTCTATTCAGTACAGAGAATATTTTTATCTCCAGCTGCAACTATGTATCACATTTCACACAGAACTTACTCCTCCCTTACCTTTATTTCAAAGAGAAGACTAGAGTACAGCATTAATACTTTTGACAGGTACAGTATATCATTCTCTTTATGCAAGAGTAATTACTCTATTCACATTTAAACATAGTCAAAATAGTTCTAATTACATTTCACAAATTACAAAAAGTGAAAAGCCAATCATGAACTTTATAAATTTTAACATAATAGAAATATCAAAAGATGATAGCAGGAAAATCTACATGATTCTAATATTATTCATAACATAACTGAAAATATTAGAACGAGCAAACAAAAGTTCTAAGGATGAATCTGACTCGTAATAACATCATAAACATTCAGTTAATAAGTATAGATATATATATTCACTGAATACAGGTTTCTGTTAAACAGTAATCATCTGTTAAACCAAAACTTGTACAATTATTACTTCCATGCATTGAAGCTCAGTTATGAGCTTTCTACCAACAAGTTACGCAAGGACATACCGTATTTGATGGCATATAAGACGCACCTTTTTACCTAAATTATGTCTCGAAAAATTTCCCTGCATCTTATATGTGAAGGTTCAACTTCCACAGGTTAACTATCAATACTGAATACTAATTTTGCCCAGATGGTCTATACTACCTATTTCATAATTGCATTCAATGATTGTGATAATATTTGGCTTTTATGAAATGTGACAACTAAAATAAACTACATTTTAAGTTATTGTGGTACCGTGCTTTCGCACGGACTATTAAAACTGTTTTTCCCTGTAAGTGGCCAACTTAATGAGGGTGCGTCTTATATACCATCAAATACGGTAATTCAAAGGAACAAGAGGATGGAGTCATTCAATACACAAGGATCATTGAGCTACTGAAATTAGCCTGTCTTGTAATGCTATTAAAGACAATTTAAAAGGATGACCTTAGTTGTGTTCAGGCTAAACCCTTCATAATTAAAAATTAAATTTACCTTTTTAAGCCAATTACAACTTTCTAAACATTTTGAAACAAAATCCGCATTTCTTTGGAGCACTCATGTTCTGATTTTGCAAAATTTTCAACTTAAGAACTTGCAAGATGTACCTACTTCCTCAAATAACTGATTTACAGCTAAACCGCATATTTCCCTTGGAAAATCACAAATGTCACAGTCTTCATCAAAACTCAAAGAGGAAATGATTCTATGAGTGTATAAGTAATTCTAATACTGTATAAAATAATAACAAATGAAGCTATAAAATCAGAACAATATATTGATATTAATAAGAATCAATACATGTATTTGAAGCTGAAATATATTGCTATATATTTCCGCATATAAGACAATTTATATATATTTTCCTTGAGTTTTATAGTTTTATTATATATCTGTCTTATAAGATGACCCCAAAATCTATCCACAGCCTATGAATTTAATTTAGGTCTGCGGGCATCATCTGAATAATAATACTAAACAGTGTATTTAGAATTTCATCCTATTTGTAATTTTTGAATGAACAACTTTTATTTTCTTGCATCAGGCAGAACTGCCTTGCTATTGCTGCAAACAATTGCCTTGTTTTGAGCATTGAACTTTAATATCAATAGCTTAATAAACATTACTTTTAGTATTTATTTTGTATTACTACTGTTACATAACTAAATAGTTTTAATTACATTGATGATTAATTTGTTTGTATATCAAATTCTTCCGTAACTGCTAAATAAAATGGCCCTGGATTTTGGAAGACTTTCTTATGATTCAGCTACAGTCTTATCTGCGGAAATATACAGAAGTTGTAATGTGGCTTCATGCTAAAAGGATCATAGCAACATGTACAAAAATCTCAACTCACACAAATCCACCTCCTGACAGTTTATTATTGGATACAATCAGTGAAAGACACGAAAACATTATAATATTAGCTTTGTACAGGGCAAATGTTTTCACAACTAATTCTTAAGTCACTCCCTTTACACTTCAAATACCCAAAACTTTTAAGCTGATAATCAACACACACAGGTCAAATTAAAATTTGGCTTAAAAAAGTTATCTTTAATACATCACCATTGTTTCATTGTTAGTCAATGTCAAGAAATTGTATTCTTTCAACGATATATTCTCTCATACCCCATGTTTATGTTAATTTGTTATTCTATCTTAAATAAATCACAGACAATTCCTTCCTATAATAGGATTTTCTTAATTTACAAAAATGATTTGAAATGAAGAAGGCCTTTACTCCCCTTACGGAGGTAGTATATTCCATTCTAGGGGAAAATGAAAGTTATTCCCTTTAATTTGCATTTTAAACCAGTCTTTTGCTATCATTTTTTTATTGGAAAGGATTATTTCACATTTTTCCAGAATCACTCCTCAGTATTGCCTAAATGGCTGTCACTAGTAACAGATATCTCATAATACTACATCTTGAGGGGACATTGATCTGTAGTCTATATGAAAGAGAGAGAGAGAGAGTTGAAATTTATAAACATGCAACACACAATAGTTTTATCCCTAAGGAATCAATGAATAATCACAGGTCAGGAAATTATATACATTCCTCATATAATTAGTAAATTAAATTTAAACCAATGGCGATAATTATTGATCATAGGTTTTTGGAAATTCATTATTTTTACATGTGATCACACGCTAAGTGAGATATATAGGAAAATTAACCAATTATCTATGACTTATATTCCATAAGAAAATTATGACCTTTAATGAACCCATAATGCTTGTAATATAAGTGTTCTGCTCATAAATCAACAAAGGAATCTGATTTCACAAGAAGCTTAGTTTTTATTTAAGATAATCAGTAATGTAATCATTGTGAGTTGAACAAAACAGGCATAATCATTTGGTTTTTACTCAAATTGTTTCCTTAATTTTTATAAACCAACCGGTGATACTATTTCCTCACTGTAAATAATAGTAAGACCCCAATAAAAGTACTTTAAATTCTCTTTAGTCCATTTTTCCAATGGAGTTTTGTCATACTCACAAGACATTCCCAAAGACTTAAAACATATTAAACAAAGATCATGCAGGACCTTAATGAATCTAGTGTGGCCCACTAATGAACCTATCAACGTTGTAGAGAAAATAAAATTCAAATAAAAAATGAAGCTCCCATTCATGACAGATCATCTTTTGGAAAACTGTGACTGCATGAAGCAGGTAATTCTTAAATTCCACAGAAATGGAATTGACATTCACAGATCAGATTATGGAAAAGAAAGTTTGAACAGTGTTTGCATGATACCCTTACACTTTAAAGTTCAATTATAATGCAATGTCTGCCTCTAGTAAAAGCCAGTAATATGATTTAGAACCAGGAAGTTGTCATCTTCCAGTACATGAAAAATAAAAATCAATTTTAAATTGGCAAACTTTGATGGATTAACTTAACTTTTGGCAGGATCACCAAAGAAATAAGTCGGTTTAAAACCAGTAATGAAAATTTTCACATCTATGGCCGTTATAAGCCAATCATGAATTCTTTTCTGAAAAAGTGTGTGGAGGTGTTTTTTGATCCAGAATACATTATTCTTCTATGTTCTTCCAAAACTGGGAAAACCTCAGAGATAAATTCTCAATACAAAATCTGATAACATATAATCTACTGTTTCAACAGTTGAAACAACAAAATATTCTACAAAAATTCCACGGAGCGTAACTCATTTTAAGCTCAACTGTTATTACATTTCTTTGAACAGAGATTTAAATAACATCACCTTAAAAAAATCTACTATATTAGGGAATGAGAATTCCCGATAAAGTAAAGAATAAAAACAATATTTCTACAAAAAATAATATTTTATTTAGGGAAAAAAATATGCTCTTCCTTCAGCAGGATCAGAGCTAAAAAGGATTTACAAAATTTTAGATGATCCAAAATTTAAAAATAGAAAATGGCATTGAAGTTAAAATTAATAAAATGACCAAAGAAATATAAAACTTTTGCAATAAATAACAACAAATTAACAAAATATAATATCAACTGGAGTACATAAAAAAGTCACTTGCAAACCTGAGAATGATAAATTTCATGGAATGCATCACATCACATAAATAATTTACATTATTTTTCAAGTCTTTTATAAGAAAAATAAACACTGATATAACAAAGTTCTAAAGGGAAAGTTCCAATAAAAAGGAAGTTAAATATAGTGGTTGTCTACATTATTTTTTGATAGCATTTTCTAAAATCATGCTACTCAGCCTTAGCTATATAATCATTTTATCACATTCTTTGGATAACTTTTTCACTTTTTATTAAAAGCTAACACCAATTCATAAGCACACCTTTAGTCTAGTCATACATATCAATAATTCAGCACTCTACTTTCAAATTTTATGCCATGATCTTGATCTCTGGAGAACAGAATGATCCAAAGATAAAGGGATGACAAGGAAAGGGTTAAAGGATACTTTGCACATAAAGGCATGCACCTTTTTACAATTTTTTCTAATCATAATAAAGCAAACATTGTGATACCTAAAAGGATTTATGTGCTTGCAGAATAAAACACTAAGATTCTTCCCTCTGCATCAAAGCTCAAGACTTTTATATTTGACCATTAATTTAGATTTCGTAGTTGCGAAATTTGCTCACCACCTCATTTGGAGGTTTGGATTCCCACTTAACTCCACCAGCATTTCTAATCCCATGTTGGATATTAGCACCACCCTCTGAAGCACGCCGATGGGTGGATGGCCCTTGACTTGCACTATCTACTGGGACAGCTGGCTCCAACATGCGATCCTTGGTCTTGGGAATTGACCAATGCATGGCCTAAAACAAAAATTAAATTATTAGTGAATTTTACCAAATTTTGTTCTATTAAACCGTTTAAAACGTATGGTTAACATCGAACAACATCAGCACTACCACTACCAAATCACAAAACTCATTAAAAACAGAGTTCATTGATACAGATGAACAACAGTCGTTTCAGTTTACGGTTCCTTTTTGAAGAACAGAATGATAATAGACGTTGGTGCAGCTTCACTAAAATACACATTACTCTTTCCCTTAATCTTATTACCTACCTTTCATAAATATTTTCACAGTTGGCAGAATATTTTGAGCCTAAAATCGTCACATTCGAAAAATAGAAGCATCTATATATAATGCAAATGTAATGTATAACCTGCACAGTCATTTCACGACAGTTGGGTTGGTGGCATATGACGGACCAATATTAACAATAATAAACATCGATTGATGAGTGCACTCATACGAATGCATTCAGAAGAGTTAGTTGCAACCCTCATAAAAATATTAATAAAATAATACTACATAAGAATAATATTGAATTAATATACTGCCTCAGAAAGTATTTGCTGATAGCTGGTAATCATAAAAGAAACGCTGAAAAAGCAATGTTTACTACGGGTGTTCACAGAAGAATACAGTGTATTTTGTATGATCATCCTATGTAAACATTGCCTTTCCAATAATATTTGGTTCGTTGGAAATATATATTTTTTCTGATTCTGATTATTAAAAGGAGGACGATATCATTTAATCTAGGAAAACGAAATTCTAATTGAATGTTTCCGGTTCTTTCAAGCGATATGCGTCTTATGACGTTATGAATGTGATAGGGTTTTAACATTCATAGCAGAACATACAGCGTTGGAAATGACCGGTAACATTCTAAATATGAATGATAACTCATTTGAAACACAAGTATACAATTAGGTTAATTAATTTACGATGAGAATTAGGCGGTAGAGCTAAGTTTGATAATAGTTTCTATAATTTGACATATGTATACAACATAACAGCAGCTAGTAGAAATTTTATAAGCTTTCTATATTCAATAATTGAGAATCAATTGCAATAATAAGGCAGCTTACGGATTCTGAAAACGTAATCATAACGTAGATGCAACAGTTTTCCGCTTCGTACCTGTTGAACGTGTTCTTTCATACCGCACCATTGCTTATAACTGATGGCAATACCACTTCGTCTCCATTTATCATAATGAGCTCTCTTTTCAGGATCACATAGTATTTCTTTGGCTTCCTGCAAGAAATAATACACGATTACGAATCTCAGCACAGTATACTACGGTAAACTATAAGAAAAACGTGACAATAAGGAATGACATCACGAGAGTCAAGCATGTTGACAATTTAATTCTTATAACACTTTTATAGCATGACGATCAAATCTTCTTCAACAATCAACCTAAGCGAATAGAAGGGATACATTTACACTGTAACATTACCTTTAATTGCTGAAACTTAGCCTCTGCCTCCTTGTTGCCATCGTTTTTATCTGGATGATACTGAAGGGCCCTCACTTTATATTCGGTATTGATTTGCTCAGGCTGGATTTTCAGAGGATACAACAATAATTAACTGTGAACATATGCTAAAGTTCACTTATCAAACATCACTAAATCAAAAACTCACAGATGAATCTTCATCGCATCCCAATATCTGATAATAGTCTTCATCTACATTACGCTTGTACGAAAAAATACCATCAAGACCGCTCATGATACTTCGGAAATCACCTGTTGGACAAAAGATTCTACCTTCCACCAAAACAGCTGTCTTCCGTGTTATGAGAAATCACAGAGAAACGGGTCTTATAAGCATTACCGGGAGTTGCGCAAAACGTTGCTCAATATTTCCAGTTTCTATGGCAACACTGTAGCTGCAATACGGGATCTGCTTCAATGTAGTCGTTTTGATGACCAATCAGAATTCAGCAATGACTATAGCATTCAAAGCGTTTTAATAGGATTTTAAAAGTTATACCGCTGCTGTCCAGATGAAATGAAAGTGCTTATATTGACATTTATAGTTGAATTAATAACATGAATATATGAAATTAATAGGAAAACGGGAAATACATCTAACATGAGGATAGAAGTAGTGGTGTTGTTGAAAGTGTTTCGACTGCTTAGTGGCCCTATTCTGTAACTCATTTCCCATCGGTACGGTAGCCTCTCAGTCGGTTGTGACCCCAAACCGACTACGCGAGAGCTCGATGGTATTCTATAAGCTACTCGATACGACGGCGAGCTACCGTAGGAGGAGTACACCGACAGCAAAAAGGTGTCGGTGGCGATGGGAGTGAGTCGGTTTACAGACGAACTGTGGCAGTTGTATCTATATTCAACAATATCTTAAAGGAAAATACACTAATTTAATGCTCGTAATTAGCAGAATGTAAATTAAAGCCGCAATAATACATGCGATCGCATAAAATGAATGTGATTCTCGCTTTTAGATGCATACTGATGTATGCCATTGCACATACGGATGTTACATATGTTCTGCGTTTCTTGGAGCGTGCATCTGTCTAAGTAATAAAATACACATTTGAATCTTTTAATAATAAATGTAAATAACTATCAATAATTCATTCGGTAAAATGTTGGGGAACGCTTGACATTCGTTTCATATTTTACTATGTCCCAGTGTCAACCGAATCGACCATGGAAAATAATGATTCCGCTTGAAGAAAACTATAAATAAAAGAGAAATAGATAAAACTAAGCCACAATAATTCATGGGATCGTATTTTCTAATTTTTAAATGTATAATAATTTACTTTTAACTGACATATGTATGGTATCATTTTTGTTAATTTAAAAACACACAATTTTACCATTGGATTCCATAAAAATCATACATTTCAACATTGAATGATAGGCCAAGACAATTGAATAATATATAGAGTGTATTTAATCCAGGCGAAACTATATATGTATTAATTACATATAATGAAGTGCTACAGCCGAAAGTTACTGTACTTCGGTTCACAAGGAGACGAAAGGATTTTGGTTTTATGACAAATATTAAAAAAGGAAAATACCTATACGTTTATGCGAATTGAGGTCTTACTAGTTGACCAATACTAAACTGATTTGAATACAGCAACAGTTCCAAGACTAACTTTATGAAGCATGTATAAGATATTAGTGCAAATCTAACCTCCAAGAAATCAGTCAGTTTGTGTATCAAGGATACTACTTACTAATTTTCTACAACTTCCACTGATACTAAATTCTGAAAATCACACTTGATTCCCGCGGAAGAAGAACTGACTTTGTTTGCTATAGCATGTATTATATTTTAAGTTTATGTTGTAACACCTCATAGTGGTATTCGTTTATAATTTTATCAATACATCTGAACATCTTTCTTAAAAAAAATGTACAACTGAGCCCAATCATTTAAAATGTTACGAATTGAATTTTAATAATAAAAAGAGTAATAGATCTAATTTTTAATTTATACAAATCCACAAGATACATATATAGCATCATCATCAGGCAAAATCGAGATTGTTAGCCTGATGATGCAACCGTAGAAAAACTTCGTTAATTGTTTACAGTTTGAACTTTCTGCGTTATTATAAGCAAATCACATGTGAAGTCATCAAAAGGCATATGGCTATCGCTTAATCTCTTAGCTTTTCTCTAGAGGCCATAGGATAGTACTATATATTTATGCCTATACTATTTTTAACGGTTAAGTTAAAACAAAATTTAAGTCATTCATAATCAAGAAAATTTCATTATGCATTTATTACTTGGACAGAAAAACTCGTTGTAGAATTGTAAAGAGGATCTCGTACAAGCTCCTAATAACCTTCTGTAACCTATCCTTCAACGAGATTCTTTCAAATGTTTCATCGGAAGATAATGTAACTTATTCCCTCATGGCAATAAAAATATCTAACATTATGAAAAAAAACAAATTTTAGTTTCTTTGAATCGTAAGTCCACATCCAAAAAGATAGCAAGAAGAGGCATTCGATGAAAAAAGATCGACTCGGGTTATTTTATGTGCGTGACTCAGTTTGATGAAAACTCGGGCAATATACCTTAAGATATTTGAATACGTACGAACATCACGCAAATATAGATAATCTAAGATTGAAATTACTTTTGATTAGCCTTAAATCTATTTTCAAGCCGTCGAACAATTACCTCGAACCCAATCGTAGGTGTATAGTATAGTAAATAGTAAACACTGCACTTGAGGTCTGATTTAAAGAACAAATCCGATTTGTAACCATACGAATCAAGTCCGTCTTTTTTAGCATATATAATAATAATTCGTTTTTATTGTTGGGCGTATTTTAGTCAATGATGATTTTCATTACAATATACCCCATCTTTTTAACATACACTTACAAAGATGCCCTAACCAGGATTCGAACCCTGGACCTCAGCGTTGCAGTGCACTAAACAACACCGCCACCGAGGCCTGCAAAGATGCAGAGCGATTTAATTAATTAATTATTTATTATAGGCAGTGCATATTCACCAATACCAAAAAGTACGAAAAAGATTTAATGCAAAACTGCATACAATAATGAAGAACAAAACAAAGAACAAATTAATTTACAATTCACAGAAATTAGAATTTATGGAGGTGGCGGTGAAAAACAAAGGCCACTGAATGTATGGAAAAAGTAACTACTTCTTTTGGTTTCGAGAGTGATTAGAGAGCTTATTGCATAGAATTGCGGAGGTCATAATATTTTCCTTTCGTTTCATTCACCATTTTTGGATCCCAGGCGAACATCTTAGGCCCGTCCCGAAGGGTTGTTTCTTCGAAAACAAAACAGCGCTTCCGACCGATTTCCTTTTCCCAAAATTTCGAGGGTCCTGCTTGGGGACCCACCGTAAACATCTTCCAAAAGCGGGGGCGCAAAAGATTTCCCTCCCTCGACGAGAAAACAGGGAGAAGAAAGTGGGCCAAGGGAGAGGGGAAGCCCGGCATCAGTCGCCCGGAGGTAGGCCGACGAGGAAGAGCATCAGATGTGATCCCGCTGCCATATTAGACGAGGGTACTCGGCGCTGCTAAAAAAGGCCTTCTACTAAAAACGCCCCCAACGCAGACGGACCATGCGAAAGCGGTAGCACACGGGGAAGAGAGAGCACGTGCGCGGACGTGACGGAGGATCGGAAAGGAAGGAATCGAGGAGGAGACAATGGAAACTATGGGTAAGATGCCTAATATGTATTCGCGTCTCGAAGCCATCGCTAAAGCTGTGGAATCCTTAAATCTTGGGGAAGGATGCGGTGATGGGAAACTTCGCCTCTCGCTTAGATAAGATAATTCGGAACCACCTTTTTCCATCCCCTCACGACTGTGGCTGGTTCACCACACCCACGCCTCCCCACTTCCGAAGAAGAACGCTTCTACTAGTGTCGGACTTCAATCGGTGTAAATCGTAGGCTCGCTCGGAAGTATTATTGTGCTCCGTTGTCTTGCTTCGTGTCAATTGTGAGAGCGCAGTGCGTGGTAAAGCCTCTACTTCTCCTCGGTGGTGCATTTTATGCTGCAGGGGTGGCTGGTAAGTGTTGAATCTATTTGAAACGTGCGCTGAGAAGTTATGGAACGTCTCTAATCGTTCGGCTCCTCGGTATTGCTCGACGATTTTTTTATTCGAACGAAACATCTTCCTTAGTTTTTTAACGTTACTGAAATATCATAATTCGTTCAAACGTATGTGTAGATGTTAAGTAATTTAGTAACTTAATTAATAATAATAGTGGTATTGATATTTTTCGGGCTTTATTAGCAATCTTGCTTACTGTGAGTTTTTCATTTACGTAAATTTGTTATGTTTTATTTTCGTATTCAATTGCCCCGCTGAGATTCATTCCTGCTAGGAAAATCACCAAAAAACCTTTTGTGCTTCAACGGCTTTAAATTATAATCAAATTACATTTGATGTTGAATCGTTTCCGTCAATGTCATAGACATATGGTTTTATTTTTAATAATGTGAAGCGAAATTCGGCAGAATGGGAAATCTAAGGGAACGGAGCAATTACTTTGGTAAAATATATAAAGTTCTTTGATATCTCACTGATATTTCCTTCAAAAATCTTTCTTATTTCTTGATGTAAATTTTCAGTTTTAACACTTCACAGTATTGGACCACTTTCTCCACTTAATCGAAGAATTTAATTCGACTTCGATGCAAGCGCTTTCTGCCAAATTACATCATAATCGAACCATCCTTAGTGAGATTCTTTATTGTTTGGGAGAGTTTATTGAAAAATCTCACGGCATAATTTTTTCAGGAAAGTCCATTTTCTTCATTTAAATATAAATATAAGTTACGTAGACTTTTGCGGGTATTTTTCTTATGACATTCCGCAAAATAGAATTATTAGAACCGGAACAGTTAGCATCTCATACTTTTGAAGATGATACCAATTTTAAATTATAGACGAGTTCGGTGAACCCATTCATTAATGGATAATTTCACAAATCCTTGAATTCATCACCTTCTGTTCTCTTTGATATGTATTTTCTTGGACGTCTTCCTGACGAACCGTCGCCGTCGGTTACTTACATAAATACTGAATTAAATTATCTCATAGATAAAATTTCATATCACGGAGTGTTTAGGTGCCCCTCTGCTTTCCTTCTCCAGGAAGTTAGAAAAGGGAGCGCTGTCTTGCTTTTCAATCAAGGAAACGACAGTTTCATGCGGAACACCTTATATTTCAGTCTCGATCGTAAACTTGACACGTTCTCTCTCTTTCTTCTCGTTGAATAATAACGAATTTCGAAGAAATACCGTTAATCTGGAAGGGAATGTAATGTATCGCATCATTCTTTTCCCTGGCACTGATGGCGTCCATCTTTTCAGACAACCCCTCGTACTTCAGCTTACCGGGTGCAAGAGCTGCATCGCTCAGAGCAGCCGGGGGCCGACTCCTCCGAATCATGGGGGCTTCATCATCCTCTGGCAGAGGCCATTCAGCACCCACCACACCAATCGCGGAAACCTCCACACCTCTCACCGCTACGAGAAGATCCTTCCGTTCTCTTTTGCCATCCATCAGCGGAGGTTCCGACGTACGGCAGTTAGTGTTGGGTCATCCTAGAGTACCAGCCGACACTGCTCCATCAATTAGTGGCACAACTTCGCCCACCAGAAAGGATACACCCCAGCATGGAGAATCGGAATTGGCAGATGATATGGTATATTACAACCTTCCAGCGCCACCTCTCTCCCGTCCAGCAGAGTCCGTAGCTAGCAGCTCTAGGGATGCAGAATCTCCTGTTTCGCGCTATTACAACGTATGTGCCGGAGGAAGAAGGCATTCCATCGGAACGTTCGTTGGTAAGGAGAAGGCGGCTGCAGCGGTGGCGAGTGGCGGGAACGTCACGTGGGGTTCGAGGAGAAGGAGCGGAAGGGAAGCGGAGCCGTGGATGAGAGAGTGGACCTACAACGGGAGAAGCCTTTTCAGCGGAGATGCGGCTGCTACCTCGAGGGCGACATCGACACCAGAGCACATGTCAGGTGCTACAGAGTGGAGACATCATGCCCGAAAAAGATGTCATCGATGCAACAATAAATGTAAGTGCGCTTCGAGTGCTTGATCGATGGAGGATTATTTATTGTGGACCAACATCGATTTTAGTCGTTATATTTGCTCGCCTCTCATCACGCATACCCTTAGTTTTCCGCGGATGCCTCTGGTTATTCATTTGCCAGCAAATGCTTACGATTTGGCCCAGACACATCCGTTAATTGCGCAATACATTTTGAGTAATGAATCGTCCATTTAAGAGTCGATGCGCTAATTATAAGTCTCGGGGAATTTGGAGATGTTGAGAGCAATTCTTCTGGAATGATTCAAAATAATAGAAAAGATATTCTTACGCTCTAATTTTATTATTACGCTTCAGTAAATGCGCGTTTCTAAAACAGTATTTAAGCTGAAAAACTAAAAGTCAGTGTGTATTAGTATGTACTTAAATATCAGTACAGAGCCTAAAGTTTTTTCCTCTTCAAATCTTTTGTCTCATTTGCGCGTAGTCGACGTGTTTCTTCGCGTTTCAGATATTTTTGATTTCGTCCAACCCACTATCAAAACGCAATCACTTCGAGGTAGTTTTTTTACGTTTTCCTACAAATCATAGGACTGTGCGGTAGGTAATGCAGATACAGATTTAATAATGTCATGTAGATCCTTTACCTATTTGAAAATAAATACGATAATTATTTATATTAAACCAGCGTTAAATTTATATTCACGATAGAAAATGTTTAGTGTCAATTAGAAGAGGATTTGTATGCAAAATAGGCTCTTGCTAAGGCCACTATGATTGTTGCGATGGCGGAGCTCTTGATAATACTATTTTCAAAGACTATTAGAGGAGAGGTGCGTTGACTGCACAGAAGCGGTGGCGCTCATGGTGGAGATGTTGATTGATGGGCAGCACACACTCCATCTGCCTTTAGCTCCATTGACGAATCCCTGGGTTACAAAGATGCTCCCCCCATTGTTCCATTTTCGACAAAGGCCATTTGTGCTCGAGTTTAGCTCCCATGCAATCTATCGTGAAGCATATTCACGATTTACTTTATGCTCGGTTTTCCATTAGGGCAATCATCCCAGCACAGGAAATTCTAATTTTCTAATCTGAGTAACGAAGTGAGAATTTTTCCACTGTCTTTTCTTAACGTTGAATGTGGCACACCAATCTCTTGCCAGGAATGAATATTGCCACAACAAAATAAGTCTGGAAAATCATGTTTGTAACCTAAGGAGATCATTTTACTCGAAATCGTAATGGTTAAGATAGTAATAATAATAATAATAAAGATAATATCAGAGCGAGATTTTAGACTATTAAATCTCCTTATACTTTCAACCCTTCGTTATGTAAATTGAAAAAAGGGATAGCATTAAAAAGGTACACAGAAAAAAACTAGCTTGTCGGTTAATAAAACTAAAATTTCGCTTAGTAAAAAGGGCAGCATGAAAACAGCCGCAAGAAGAAGAGACCCTGCGAAACCTGCGGTTTGAAAGGTTCTTATTATCGAAAGTTCTTTCGAGAAGCCCCTAAAGTTGTTCCATTTAGTTAGAAAATAAATTGCGATAAATTTTATTTAATTCGGATAACGGAAATACATGCTGCATCGCACTTAAAGTTTATATTTGTCAACATTTTTGGACTTTTTTTCGGTCGCTACTGGTGATTACGGAGTCTTCCCATTTTTAACAATATATTATATTAAATGTGATTTTCGTAAAATATTCGCCGTGAAAGTTGCGCTGTGCCTTCGGCACCTCCGCACTAATCTATGAAGTTCGTCTTGTATCTCGTCTCGCATTTCTAATAGCTCTAAATCAATTTCTAGTGAAGTTTTTTAGATAGCAGAGCATACAAACTTAATTATGCGTTGAAAATTTTAAAATTAAGTACGAAGAACAGGAATATTATGTTTCCTCAAACATACAGAATGATTTTGTTCTCTGAAAATTTGCGTCGGTATTCCCCTACGACTTTTACACATTGTTTTTGGGATTGATTTTTTGTTAATTTTAGTCGAATTCCTCCATCAACTTTACTCCTCTTTCTGCTCAGTCGTTGACGACTTTAAATTGTTTCACAACAGCTTGTTTGGATCTATGGTCACCTTTCCAAATTAGTGGATACATGAATAGAAATTATTGAAACATTTGAATAACTTTTAAATTCACTGAAAATGAAACTTTAAAGTCCCTTTTCTAAAATTGCTTAATATCTTTTGGTTTTACTGAAGCTTCCTTGGTTTAATTATCTACTTGGTCTAATAATCAGTTTCTGGTACAAGGTACCATAAATGGTTGCATAATTTGTTTATTGTAACCAGACACGCAACACTGCCTGTATTACTGCAGTTACATTTATTTAAAAAAATGTCAAGTCTCTTTTATGAGACTCACTGGGATTCGGCGGGGTAATCCAACCCTCCACGTACAGGCTCACTACAAATTGGTACAAATCGCATATTACATCTTTTTCGGTAGATAAAGGGAACTGATTGCGAAAAAGAAAGATTTTCAGAGAGTATAATGCTTTTCACATTCACCTTGAATGGTCCAACACGACTGGAACGTTAAAATCTACCCTTCGAGGTGGAACTTTTCTCATAAAAACTAGTAGTTAGCAGTAAGTTCAAGTAGCTCTCGATAGTCTTCTGAGGGGTGTTTATCGTGTAGATGGTACGGTATAAAATCTAAACTTTCACCCGCTGTGTTCTTGAGCGCTTTTCGAGCACGCCAGTTAGTTCTGGATCTGACTATATTCCTGTAGGAAAATTTGAGCAGGGAGATTTTTTTGAGGAATCTTTATTAGATGTCCTAGTAAATATTTTGGGCTTGGGTTGACACTCACACCGGGTGCATTTTCCAGCTATGACGTCATCAAAGATGGACGCTGCTAAACATTCAGGCGTAAATGGGAAATAAATGACAATAGAGACTGACGTATTGCAAATACCGACATTTTAGTACGTATCAACGATGAATTTATTTGTTGGTATTAAATTTATGAATTTTTAAATTAACTGAACGCAATCCATGGTTCAAAGACGCCTGGAAATGGCCAATAAATGTTTGTGAATAGGCAACTCGCAAAACAACCAACTAATCTGCAGACGTAGGACATTACTTCACATTCTGCATTTTGGAAGTCGTATTTGCGTAATTTTCATACTTTATTCCATTAAAAACTAGCCTCACTAATCATTCGGCAGAAAGTAATCCGTGGAAAAAACTTACAAAATTTGAAATTTAGAATTTAGAAATTTTGAAAGATTCCTGAAAGAAAATCTCCCTACTCAAATTTTCTTACAGGACTGTAGTCAGATCCAAATTTATTATGGAAAAGCAGGTTAAGAAATGTCTGAAAGGCAAACAAAACAATATAGATACCTGTTCTAATAGATAAATCAAAATAATGTTTTCATAACAGGAAAAAGAACATTGTGGAAAGCATGTTATTAGGTTACGGGAAAAAATAGGTAAATGACTACAAAAATAAAATGAAGATAGGATAGAATAGTAAAAGAGTTCACTTATTTAACCAGATTTGTCAATGCACTGAAAACTCTGACCAACTCTCACTCTGCTGCATATAATGGTGGAATGTTGGCGGCCGCGCATTTAGTTCTCGTAGTTGATATGAAGAGTAGATCAACCAACACAAACAAACCCTACTGTAAATACACTACCTACCGGGGCTACCTCATTCTCCCCTAATTCCATGGCAAGACACTTAGTTTCTATATAGCTGGATTCCCGCTTAAACCGTTTGCCTCAAATGGCTCCTTTCCCATACGTACATCCAGGCCATCGCGTTTGAATTTCTTTGCAGGGGTTCTAACAACACGAACGTAGTGGATGAAGGAAAATTAATTATTAATATGTTTTTATGGTTGTAAACCTACAATCAACATCGAATGACTTAATATCGCGGAAATCTTTTTTAAAGGATAGAATGATTATCGTGGAACTGTCTCTTTTGGCTCGTAATTGCCACCAATTTAACAAAGCAGAATGGTTTCGTAGGCCGAGTGATTCGAGAATAGAAAATGGTAACTAAGAGGAAAGAATGGAAGAAGGTGGAATATGGCGAAGGATATGAAAAGAGCACTGTAAATCTGAATTAGTGTTGTTTCTAGGAAATCTGGAGGACAAAACAAAATATAATGGTGGCTTGTGTTTATGAGGGAAATGGCTGTTTTTAAAAAAGGGGATTCTGGAAAGAGAAATGGACCAGGCCAGAGGAAGTTAACAAGATAGGAGGGATTGAAAAGGGTAAACAGGATGAAAGGAAGGGAAGAAAAGATTTAGAGAAGCTTTTCTTAGGAGTAGAACGTGAGCGAGGAGGAGAGATGTGGATAAACCAAGTGGAAATTCTTCATGGAAACGAAGGACGGAAATGAAAGGAAACGAGTACCTTTCAAAATATTCACTTTTTATTTACTGCGCTCACCGAGATTTTGAAACGCTGTCTTTTCCATCGTCAGTCTATTTCAAAGCACTTCGCTTTTATATAAAAGTACATTCTTCAGATGCAGTTTAAACATCGATCGAATTAATTATTTCACTGTAGAAATATTGTATTCATTCGAGCAAATGAGGGTGCTTGACGATTGAATACTTGAAATATAATTCTATCTCTTCCTTATGAAGGAAGGAATAGAATTCCATGAATGGAAGGAAAGGAATGAAGGAAGGAAATTTTAAGGAAGTATGAGAGGAATTGTCGGTGAAGATTCGCCCTTCAAATTGATATAATTTATCACGCTTGTTTCAGTATGTAATGAAGACTTATTATAATTATGACAACAATCGTGGGATTATTCTGCGTGAGTTCTAGCAAAAGAAGAAGGTAAGTTCTTCAGGCATAATCCCGCAGTTTGAGCAAATACACGTAAATCACTTTCATTGATCAATAGCCTGTAAACTTACTTGGCGGAAATGAAATTATTCGGCAATTTTAAATAATCGTGTCAGTGGCTTTTCAACGCCCGATGGCATGCTTTGATTTTTTACGAATTTCGGTAGCAATTGGATTGGCAGAGAATCGCTCTCGAAAACCATATTTTTTCGATGTTTTTCCGATACTATAATAATATGTACAAGTATGTATGTATTACAATTATAATTAGTATTACGCGCAAAAAAATAATTATTCTAGAAAGACTTTGCTATCCCCTTTGAGTTCAAGCACTTTCTGGTAAAACAAAGAATTAATCAATGAGGATCAACCAATAAGTGAATCTGGTATAAATATATCTATTTATTATTCTATAATTACCTTGATTTTGCAGTTGAAGAACTTCTCGATGGGATAAAATCTTTATTGCCAGAAAACGTAAGTCAGAGGATTTAAATCGTATTCTTTCCGCAGGCATTTGAAATGAGAAAATAGGGAAGAAAATGAAAATGTTTTAGTGATAGGAAGTGAGAAAATTTGGCCATTTAAAGAGCATCGTCTTCTGCCTCCCGATTAAGCGAAATTTGAAAGATATTCTGAAATTTATTTCCTTGGCACAAATAGAATGCCGAACAATAAGATGCCTCGAAATATTACCATATGATAGCATATTTTATAAAATAACTAATCTCTCATGAAAGATATTCCAAGGAGTTAAAGTGTCTGTAGATAAGGGAAATATATTCAGAACCCCCTTCACTATCTTCCGAGGGGAACTATAAAAAAGTGATGTCAGTTCTCTTGCGGGCCTTTTTGAGGTCAACCCGGAGAGAATACTATGTCTAACTACTGCCGCTTTGCCACCAATTCATAATGGATGTAATTTTCTCTAAAAATTAGGAGATAACGTTTTCTTGCTTGTGTTTCGTAGTACAATTTGTTTATTAATTATTCTTCTCTTTGTTACGAAATATTGCTTGTATTAATAATATCGAGTAAAACGTTTTTATTGTTTTCTGTGGAAAAGTACGAAGTGTTTTCATTCTTCAAATGGCTTTCCACGAAGTCACGCCTTCTCATATCGATTATATAATAATGTTTTTATTGTTCATCTTTCACATACTTCAGCTTCTACAATATCGTTAATTTCCGTCAATTCTCTCTTGGACACTTAAAAACTAGGTAGGAGTGAACTATTTACTCGCGTGTCACACAAATTGGCGATTTAGATACTCCACACTCGGGTTCATTTTTCGAATCGAATTTATAGAATCACTGTTCAGTTGGTATCTTCACATATTCAGGTTTGATATTTCATCTTGAGTTCTTGTAAGCATTTGCTCAAAACATATGCTGTTGTGATGGTAGTTATCTTTGATGGGACTCATTCCGGTATATTGACTTATTATATAATATTTAAAATATTTCTAAAATATTAAATTACTGAATTAAGGAAGTGTTTCGAAATACGTCGTCAACGTCATTTTCATATTATTTTGATGATAAAAGATGAAATAGTTCTGACTAGAATATAAAAAACAGCGATTTATCATTCCACCAATAATATCTAGTCGAAAGAAGCAAATTGACAAGGAATATACTACTATATACTACTACCACAGAAGAAATTGTCACAGACGACCCAGGGTTTCGATGAATAGACATCAACTTCAAAAAAAAAGCTGAAGATGATGCTACGCATCGAAACCCTGGGTCGTCTGTAACTATTTCTTCTGTGGTAGTAATATAAATGAATCTATTCCTTGTCAATTTGCTTCTTTTGTCATGGAATACCACCAAGTAAAGCCTCATTTAGTCGAATTTAATATCTAGTCGGTTAAAAGTTCAAGATTAAGAAAGTTTATCAACCAAATATATGCCGGCGGGAAAATTTTCCAGCGAATCTTTTACCCTGCTAGGATATTAAGGTAGTTTTCGATTTTCTATTGCACATCAACGCTGCATCCATATGTAATTCACGATAGCATCAGCTTTCATGCATCTTAAGTTTGTTCGTGACCAAATATTTCTGTAGGCGAAACGTAATTCACACCTCCGTTAGGGAGGAAAAATCAAGTTTGATAGAAAAGCGATTGCTTTCTATTAACAAGACAATAGAAACTTCGAAGTTTTCTCGAGCAATGATTCATTGTGATAAGAATAAGTTCGTCATGACGCTTCTCTGCTTCCCCTTTTCACGCGCCTATTTCATTTTATTTTCATTCCTACCAAAAATCAGGTAAAATAATATTTTTGTTCCCTTTTGGCACTTTTCATCGGTCATCAAGTATACTAGAATCAATTTAAATAAAAAATTGTGAGAAGTCTTTATTTAACGAATTCAAGATTCTATGGTAATTATCTTACTTTTACTAACGATCGCAATCATTGCCAAAACTAAACGAAGTATCATTTTTTTTGTTACGAAAGATAACGTTACAGAGTTTTTTGTTTTTATGGAAGTAGAAACTTTACATGATAATTATTACGGAGTACGCTGGCTTCAAATAATCCATAATTAAAAAGTTAGGGTGGATTTTCATCCTCTTGGCCCCATTTTCATTCGTGAGAGTTGACCTCTCTCTTCTCCTCAATCTAATCTTTGAGTACTTCCGTTGATAGGAAGGGCTGATAAATGACAGCCAGTCACTTTGTAGTCTAAATCACCTCCTTTGATGCAGCTGCTCGGATGCTGATATCGAATCGGGTAGGAGGTCTCCTGACAAGTCAACAGACCTGGAATATAACAAATGTAACTGCTACGTCCCATTGGGACCTGAAACTGTGCATTCAGTCACATAGACACTGTCGCTTGGTCGCCTCTCACCATAAGCCGGCGATTTTAAATCCTCCATACGAATATTTCCGACCATTTGTGAAGATTATTATTCATTTTTAGGACTATTTATGATTATTGTAGGACATTGTTAAATTGGTCGGAGAACTGAACCGATCTATCTCTAATTAATTTTTGCGCTTTGGCAACCCTTATCGCATTTGAGCTCTTTTGTAAGTTACATCCTATAAACCTTGAAAAGCCATAGTTTAAATATGATACTCTAAAAACAAAACTGTAATGTTAACCGATATCTAAAACTACATAATCCCTGCAAGACGTCTTTCAGGTGTCAGGGAGAATCTGATACCTCACCATTGCACCATATTCATTAGGATCCCAACCTTGGATCGTTAAAGTCGATGGGCTGGAAAGAATAAACTAAAAAACAAACTCGAATAATGAAGATTTAAAATCGTTTGCAAGCCTTTCTTCTCAATGAGCTCAGAAATAAGGCGTGAAGCGACCGCATCAAAAGTAAACCGAGTCGAGCATATCGGGTTTTAATCCTAATCTAGCGTGGTCGAAATGACGTACCAGAACCAAGCTCTGTCAGTAGGCACAAAAGTTGTCACGTGGTAATAATAAATACGTAGGATTTGTAGAAGATCTATAGTCCCCTCCAGTTATTTACTCTCAGAGCAGTCTTTTCATTGTTGGTTCATCTCGAGCAATGGAGATTACATTAACAGGCCATCGTATGGAAGGGTATAGAGCCCTAAAAATCTCTTAGGAGATCTTCTTTCCTTCCCTCTTTTCCCCCCTTTCCCTCTCTTCTCCAACAGCCATCTTGTTTTATTTTTGGTCCATCCACGACATCTAGACTTGTGTTGCGTGGAGGGTTTCCCCGGAATTCTTGCCCTCGATTCGACCGTTCGCTACCGGAAATGGACTCCCCCAAGACACCTCATCCGCATCACTTATTGAATTACACCGCAACTCATGGACACATTTTCAAATCGCTATTTCGCTCGGAAGTATGTGATTTTCCCCGTTATCTCCACTCTGAATCATTTATTAGCTACGTGAATTAACGTGAAATTGTTTCACTCTGGTTTTCGCTTGGTTAATATTGCCGAATCAGCGGCGGGGTCGAAGCAAAGATCTTCGCTTAGCCCACGTAGAAACTCTTCTAGAATTTATCATGCGGGCTTTGCTGTTTTCTATTCAGGGCCGAATGCCGACTTAGTATTCCTCAGATGTTAAGATGCCATTGAAATGTTTTGCTCCTAGATGCAGCCTTGAGGCGCTACGAGGATCTCTTCGGCGGAAGGATTCCTCGTTCGATTTCCAGTGAAAGGATTTCCAGATTCCTTCATAAAAAGCTCTATCACTAATTAATGAAATTGGCGCTCAACAAGTAACGAATTTTATCAAAGAGGGAAAGAATAGTTGCTGCGAATTAAAGTATAGGTTACATACTTTCCTTACGTTCTTTGACGTACTTCGGCATCTCAGGTAAATGATTCCGTATTTGACGAAAACTTTTAATTTGATTCACTTATTCATTTAAAATCGTTTTTCGCCTCGTGTTACAAAATATACGGTAGCGTAACTGAAAACTCAGATACAGATAATAATATGTGACTACCTATCAGACGCTTCATCAAGAAGTCTTCTCGACTCGACAAATTGTGAATATTCAAGCGTTAGAGAAGAATAAAAATTCTCTCGCAATGGCTGCTCTTGACGATTTGATTGGTCGATAAGAGCATCTTCTAGGTAAATAGTAAGTCGAGACAACCTTGGCACACTGTTATACAATGGACCTGAATATCATTAATCCCTTCTAATCTGAAATTCATGTTGCTATCTGAGAAATGCATGGAGGATGCATTCAACGAGGACAGCGTGATCAAGCGACCGTTTGCCCGATTTGTGCCAAAATTTGCAGAAGTGTTCTTTAGGATCAAGAAGAAAGTGCTTTTGCATTTTATTCGATATCTTTACTGGAAAAGAGATTGCTCAGATATGTTTCAGTATGGAATATATGTAAACCTCACTTTTACCGATTGTAGTTATTATTTCTTTTGAAGAATTAAATTAGTAGGAATAGTCGTGCAGAGTCGAAACAAGCACCAAAAGAACGAAAATTGAATTAAAATTCATATTTGGTCGTGGAATATTGTTTTTAGTAAATCAAAATTTCAAGTTTTCACGAAATACGCGAAAAATTTCCAAACATTTTGAGATTGTACACAATCAGTCTCCATGAATTTTTCTGTATAGCAAGGGGTTTTAGTTGTGTATACTAAAGGGTATTTAGTCATTGCAGGACCGATAAGTTGAATTTAATCTACTGCTATATTCCCCGTTGAGAAGCAACAGGCGGTTTAGCTAGTTGTGACATAAATTTGGAAAATATATACCAGGGCAAGTGATTCAAAAAAGGGATTTTCATCGAACTTACCCAAATTATTATTGCTCTACGTTTCAATTAATGTTGGCCAAACTTTAGGAATAATTCTCCGAAATCTAGTCTCCATTTCCCGAAGAGTGAAAGAAACAGGATCAATGAGTTTGAGTGGGAATTCGTTGCAATTAAGTCGGAAGTGCTGAAGTTTTGAATAACTTCAGTTTTGAATAACTTCAGCACTGAGAGTGATCACAAAATAGTAAGATGCAGAATAAAGTTTAACCGCCGAATGGAACAGAAGAAGTTGATTTCTTGCACGAAATGAGCATCGATAAGCTTGCAAATGACAAGAAGGAGTTTGAGCTAGAACTAAGAAATAGATTCTCAGCATTTCAAGAGGAAGAACTCGAAACTCAAGTCATTGAAGCCGTGAAAAAAGCGGCAGAAGAAGTAGCAAGTATGCCAAGAAAACCTAAGGATAAGAAGCTCAGTGATAGAACCCGGAAAATGATGAAACGACGGATGGAACTAAAGAATTCAGACACCTCGAGAGATTAAATCGAATATGCCGAGCTTTACAAGACTATCAGAATGGCAATCAAGGAAGACGTGAGGAATTTTAATAATAAAGTTGTGCAAGACTCCATGGAAAACAACAAAAACATAAAGAAGACCAGACGACGCCTAGCATTAAGGAAGAAATAACTTTCAGCCTAACAGAAAGGAGATGGCACATATAACAGAACGGAAATCTATGCAAAAGGCAACCTATGCAAGAAGATGGAAAAAGCCGAAGAGGAAAACGAAGAGAAAAGCCAAAACTCGCAAGATTCCCTCTCAATTCTTATAGAAGAGGTAATAAAGGCGATTAAGCTGATGAAGAATGGGAAAGCAGGAGGAGCAGATGGGGTGTTGGCGGAGTAACTGAATGCTGGTTAAACAGAGATTACTTAAGTTTTAGCACAATTATTCAGTAATTGTCTGAAACAAGGTAGAATCGCCAATGAATGGAAGCACGCAAGAGTTACCCTTCTGCACAAGAAAGGAAGCGAAGAAGATTTGAAGAACTACCACCCCCTCAGCCTCCTTCCAGTTGTCTGCAAAACTTTCTTGAGGATAATAGCTGTACGTCTGTAGACCACTCTGTCTTCAACCCAGCTTAGAGAAAAAGCGGAATTCCGGAAGGACTTCAGCAATATGGACCGCATCCACACGCTACAGAAAATTATCAACAGATCAAATGAGCACGAAATGCCACTCGTCCTTCGTTATGGACTAAGGAAAGACCTTCAACTCAGTAGTACCTCCTCCACTCTGAAAGCTCTGCAGAATCAAGGGATGGATTCTGAGTACATGCGTCTCTTACGTAGGATCCATGACAATTCCACAGCTTCTATAATGCTGCATGAGGAGATGAATTCAAGATTGAGAAAGGAGTTCGACAAAGTGGCGGTCTATCTCCCATCTTGTTCACAGCCGTTTTAGAAGAAGTTTATAAAACACTTGATTGGGAAGAGATGGGTTTAAGAGTAAATGGGGAATTCATCAGTTGCCTCCGTTTTGCAGATGACATAGTTCTCTTTGCAAATGATATAGTTCTCTTTGCAGATGATATAGTTCTCTTTGCAGTCAACGCAGAAGATCTAACTTCAAGACTTGAAAAACTAAACACAGTGGGACAGAAGATAGGACTCAGGATGAACCTAACAAAAACAAAGGTAATGTATAATTGTTTTGCCGCGCAAGAACCATTCATACTTAGAGAAAGACTTCTAGATGTTATCTTGGAATACAATTCCTGGGACAACTTGTATCAACAGGAGAGAAAAAACAGAATTAATGATGTAAACAGAAGAATAAAACTTGGATGGAGCGCCTTAGGAAGGAGCTTGCACATTTTGAAGTAAAAAATACCAATGGTTTTGAAGAGTCTTCAAGCAATGCATTCTTCCTGCCTTGACATATGGTAGTGAAAATTGGCAAAAATGGTGCGATTCACATATATCGTTTGGTACACAATGGAGATAAACGAAAATAGTGGCACAGAGATGTAAACATCTTGCTGAGAGCAAAGAAAAGTATAATGTTGGACGAATCGATGCATCGTCACACATATACCCTCTAAACCACCTCTCCTCGAAGAATCTTGAGTGCTTACAAATTTCTAGAATGGGAGAATACCTTTGATGGCTGCCGATCGAGTAAAACACTTTTGGACACAGGTTTGCATAGTGGTCTATATAGACCTCCATATAGGCCCTTAAAGATTGACAGGGGGTCCATGTCAGGAAGATAAAATAAGAATTCAATATTTTCTTAAATTTCTGAGATACAATCAAATGAGAAGGCCCGGAAGTCTCGATTTTTTCCATAAAAATGCATTGCGAGGATTTTCGGAAATTGTTTTGAGGCACTTCTCGGCTAATAAGAGAGTTGAAATTCGAGGGATCGCTGTAAGCCGTGCATATCCAACGAAAACAGCTAAGACATCCTCGAAGATTATCCTTGGTTCGATGCTAGGTTAGGGCATATATTCTCCTATTTAAAATGCATGGCGGCGAGTTTTAAGACTTATTTAAATCCATTCCGACCATTTGAAATGTATGGCGGGAATTTCAAATTTTGTAGGATTGATTTACCGAGAAGGTGGGAACTCTATTCCCATGCATACGAACAGAAGTAATGAATGTTTCATAACAACAGTTTATCTTTTACCTGACGATCATTAATGAACCTTAGTGTCATGTATTCGATGCTAGAAGGACTCGTAGTCCCAATTTTCTCTTAAAAATGGATGGCGAGGATTTTCGGAAATTTATCTTAGGCACTTTCCGGCAAATTAAACAGTTGAAAACGTGCTTAACCTTCAAAGACATCCTCGAAGATAATCCTTGGTTCGACGCTAAGTCAGCGCATATATTCTCCTATTTAAAATGCATTGCGGCGATTATTAAGAATTTATTTAAGTCCCTCCCCGATAAGACGGAAAGGTAAGACCCAGCAGGTGAACAGAAGTCATAAATACATTACATATACGAGGTTTACTGTTTTCCTAATGATCCTCTGTTCGATGCCATTTACATTCCTCTATGCATTGCAAAAGGGGATAATGGAATCCAATTTTAGGTTCTTTCCGGTATGATATCGACTTCAAACTCTGGATTAAATAAGTTTTATTCCTAGTACGTCGTTATATGTGTACACATCCTCCAATAGGTTCTTGGTTCGACGTCAGGCGACTCTGCTATTTGAAATGTATGGCGGGAATTTCAAATTATTTATGATTCACTTTCCGAGAATGTGGAAATTCTAAGGACAGGCATGTGAACAGAAGAAATGAATGTTTCAAAAACATAGTTTATTGTTTGCCTTATGATCATTGGTACGAGGATTGCCGGGATAGTCGCCAGGATACCATTTGCATTCTACCGTTCAACTAAACGGGAAAAAGGAATTTCGGTTAAAGACATTCCCGATTTATCGTCTTGGAATTATAGAAACGGTTAGAGTTGCCCAAAGAAAGTGGTTAAATGCTATCTCATCTTCCAAAAACGTCCTGAGTTCGACACCAAAGCACTTGGATACAGAATCCATTTTTACATAGAGAAATTTGGATTTCTATATCTTAAATTTTCAAACCAAATAGAACCTTGGAAAGTACCGTAATTTAAACATATGCAGTATCCAAGTAAATTTTACTCGTGTATGTATATAGTTAGTAAGTAGTGTATAGCGGCAGTAATTTCTTCTAATTGTATAACTCGTTATATATCGAATATTTTTTAAACGTTAAGAAAATCAGCGGTAAATTACATTTGAGATGAAGCATGTTATTGGAGAACACTTAAAATATAGTGGACATTCCTTTCTTGAGTTGTTGCCTTTCTCCCTAGACGTGGGAAGCGGCCCAAGATTTAGTGAATGGCAGTCACTTCCGCCCCGAGACACAGGAAGACGCGGTTCACGTCCGTTTGCTCAAAAATAGGTTTTCTCGAGAAGCCTATGAGAGTCGATGCGGCTGAAAATTGTATTCCCTCTTAAAACGGATTAATACATCTCTGTTGCTACGATATTGATCGAAACGCAGAAATGCTTTCAAATTGCCCCGTGCGAATATTGGACTTTGATTTCTGTAACGGCTGTATTTGGTTAAAAATGGTAACCAACCACGCTGATTCCCATTCCATACCTTAAAATTTGCGCGAGTGGAATCGTAACATCAAAATGTTATAGAAATTATAATTACACACACACTGAAGTTAGATTATCTTATGTTGATGATTGAATTAAAGAAGAATTAGAATACGACGGATAGTAGACTGCACCTGTTTCACAAAATGTCGTATAAATCTTTGTTCGAAAAAGTACTTGAAATCGTAGTTTATATTAGGAAACTGGAGTCATCAGGACGTTTGTGGAGAAGTTTCACTCGGTGGTGAATCGGCATTGAAAGCATACCACTCGGAAGATTTTGAGGGAATTCAATTTTCACCGTTGAATCGGCGCTAAATATTCCTATTCAGAACATCGGATGAAAATTGTTTGAATGTTTATCCAAAGTGTCCCTCCGTTAATTCCATGTTAAATATTTTATCCTGAATTAACGGAATCATTCTAAGCTATGGAAATTAGTTTTCCCATCGCCAAAATGAAAGAAGGTATTAATATTTGAGCACATAGCTTCTCGAAAAGCCCTAAACATTGATAATTAACAATATTTCGCTGGGAAATGGCTCGAAAATATTCTGAAGTTTAATATTTTTCCCGCTGAAATCTGTATTGCCTATGTTTTTCCAATGCGTAAGATTCTGCACATTTTATGGCTTAAGGCTCTATATCAGTAATTATAAACACTTTAATCTATCTAGTAAAAATGCTAAGTGAAGGAAATCCTTTTAATAATTTATCCCTTGTAATTCTCGATGTAACATGGAGTATAAAATTAAATTAATAAAAAGATATTCACATTTTTTTACGATTAATCTCATAGAATCGTACAATTTATCGATTTTTTTTACGAAGAAATGATTTCTTATGGAAGATTAAGATATTTTTATTATTTTTGTTAGCATATAATACGGTTACCACGAACCCTTCTTCCTAAATCTACTCCCAGTCGTTATTACTTTCTACTACATTAATTCGTTTCTTCTCGAGGGTAATGAAGTAGATTTTTGTAATAACGGATATTTTGAATCATCAGGTGTGATTTTCATCAAATAATAGGGATTGTTGCGTATAATTGTCTATTGTTATCGTTTAAAAATGCCTTGAAATTGTTCTATGAGTAAACGTTTGGGGGTAATGTTCAATGTATAAAATATATAAAAATTACCATTTTAGGGAATTTTCTATTAATTTAATATTTAATTTCTCTTAACTATTAATTTTCTTCTTTACCTTCCTACGTTTTCTCATGAGTTAGCTACCATAAAAAATCTACTACAAGTTTGATACGTTAGTATTACCTAATCACTATCTGAGGTAACTAAAATATTGCAGAATTCGTAAGACATACTTCGGACGATCGATTTTCTCGCTATTCTCTACTTCGCCGTCGATGAGCGCTGCCGGATGTATAATTTTAGCATTAACTACACTTTTCAGCATTATTTGGAGTTTTATATTCGGCTCGAGAATTTCCGCTTCGGCGATTCCCACGTCCAAACTCATTCTCAATCCAAAATATCGTTTAGTCGTCAGTCATTTTATCATCGTCATAGGGCACCCAAGAGCCCTTCAAAATACCCCGAATTTCATTCACTAGGGGCCACCTACGCCACGCCAAATATGGCAGGCGCTCGCTTCCGCTCATCTTCCGAAAGAGTCCCCCCCTCGGAAAGAACGAATGTTTGGAGAAACGCACGTGTGGGCGTATGTTCGAAGGAAATGCGGCGGACCGGAAAGTATCGCCCACGATCGGTGCAGTTCGCACCGCCACCCTCTTGATGACTTAGTAGTAAGAACAATCTGATTGTGACCTGAAAAGGGCGGTCGAATTCAATTTCCCACGATGACTTAATAGCAACTGCATTTATTAAGTAGAAATGGCAATTTCAAAGTTCTTAGGGTATAGGCTCATTTGAGAATTGTCTTATGTTGCCCTTCTTGTATGCATTCGCCCCTGTTACGAAGAACTCATTCTTTGGATTCTTTCTTATTGTTAAGCGCCGTCTTCATGCTATTGTTATTCTCTATGTCCTCTTGCACAACTCTTTCATTGAAATTCCTCATGTCTGCCATATTCTCTTGGAGTGTATGTGTTCTTCAGCTCCTTTCGCCGTCTCATTATTTGCCGAGTTTTATCAGTGAATTTCTTATCCTTCGTTTTCTTGGTGAGCTTGCTCCTTCTTACGCCGCTTCCTTCACAACTCCCATTACTTTGGTTTCCTGTTCATCCTCGTGAAGTACTGAGAATGCATTCCTTAACTCCAGCTGAAACTCCTACTTGTTATCTGCTAGTTTACCAGTACCTGTTCATTTTATTTATTCTTAAAGACTACAAATAGACACCAGGCCTGGTGGTAGTCCACAGGAGTCCATTCCTGTGGGGGGAGGGCAAAATAAAATACTCTGCCTGGTATTCACCCTATGCGGAAGGAAACGTGCTTCCTGCAAGAAACTTCTTCCGCTCCATTTAGGGGTTAATATTCATTTTTCATCTTACAATTCTATGGTCAATTCCAGTGTTATTCAAATAGTTTAGAGTGGCGCTTGTTTACCAATATATAATCAATTTCCATTTTTGTTCCATTGCTCTCCAAGTCCACATCTTTGTAGGAATCTTGTTAAAGTACATTTTTATTATAGAGGAAGGTGGGGCAGAACGGAATACTTAATTTTTTGAGCTGTTTTGGGGGCATATTAGGAAAGTAAAAAGTTACAATATTAATGAATGGAGCCTATAATACAGTGTTAACTTTCTGAAAAATCATATATTTCGTATTGCACGTTTAGCATTTTTATATTATTAATGGTTTATGAAAAAAGGGTAACCTCCGTTTTGCCCCACCCCTGGGTGGGGCAAACCTCAGTGTCATGGGTTCCACAGTTGAACCTCAGTGTCATGGGTTCGATTCCAGAAGGTCCCAAAGTCACGATTTTCTCCATAAAGATACAATGCGGGGATTTTCGAAATTTTTTTTGAGGCACTTTCCGGCAAAGTAGAGAGTTGAAATTCGAGATATCGCTGGAGGCTGTGCGTGTCCGACGGAAACCATTAAGACATCATCGAAGATTATCCGTGGTTCACGCTAGGTCATGGCAAATATTCTCCCGTTTAATTTACATTGCGATTTTTAAGATTTATTTTGAATCATTTCCCGATAAGATGGAAACTTGAAACTCGGCAATTGGATAGAGACTGTAAATATCTTTTATATACGTTGTCGAACGTTCCGCTGATTGTCCTTGGTTCGCTTCCAGAGAGCCATTTACATTCCTCAATGCATTTCTAATGGAGATAACGGAAACAAATTTTAAGTACTTCCCGGCATGATATCGACTTCAAACTTTGCATCCAATAAAATCAAGTCTTAACAAGTCTTACGGTCCATTCACAGCTACCAATAAGTCCTGGGTTCGACACCAGGGGTCTCTAAAATAAATAATTGTTACGATGTTTAAGAATTCTTTTGAACCTCTTCCCGATAATATAGAAACTTAAAACTTGGCATGTAAATAAATATCATAGATACATTTTAAATACGTGTTTTAGGATTCCTTGATCGTCCTTGGTTCGATCCTAGAAAGCCATTTACATTGCCCTATACATTTCAGATGGGAATAATGGAGTCTTATTTCAGGACCTTCCCGGTATGATATGGACTTCAAACTTCGCGTTAATTTAGCTCCCGCTCCGCATCCGCTAATAAGTCCTGGGTTCGACACCAGGCGTCTACAAAAAGGAATTTATGTGAATAGCAGGACGTCGTTATAGGCAGTTGCAGCCAATATTTCTGCTTGAATTTTCACACATAGTTAGAGATGGCGATCTTCTATTGTGTTGCATAGGAAGTATCACCAGAAAGACCCGGGTTCGATGCCGGGCGTTAAATATATCTTCCATATAAAACACATTGGGGTAGTTTTTCATAATTTTTTTCATGCACTTATCGAAATGTTAGGAAATTCTTGCTTAGATAGAAGTTGTATATTAAGACTCGGTTTAAGAAAAAATTAGATAAGACCATGCTGTGCCTGGGTTCAATGCCAGAGCACATTAATATTTCTCACAATATTTCTCAAGAATATTAGGGAAAAGTAGGACGTTGTTTGAGGACGTTGCAGCAAATATTTTTGCTTGAGTTTTCATACATAGTTAGAGATTCTGTTGTTTAGTATTGGGGTACAAGTCAGCTCCATAATACACTTACTTTCTGCAAATAATGTTCTTCTTTGGTTTTGAGTTTTCTGTTATTTGTGTTTAATCATCGTTTCCGAGAACCATTTTTCCCTTTCAGAATATATCTCCTAAAAGGTGGTGCTGCTTATCCTAATGTGATCATCGAATATATTTTATGATCTTTAAATCATTTTTGTCATCATCGAAGAAAGTGTTTATTCAAAGGATATGAGATTAAATCTTTAGGTGACTTTGTAGACTTAATTAAGATTTCATTTACTTTGTTCACTGGTTTGGAAATAAATATAGGCTGGAAGCAGCAATCTACCAAAAATTATGAGGCAATTGTTACGATCAAGACTGTACTAAGAGTAATTATCAATTTGGATTTCCCCGTTGAGAATAAACGGGTACTTCTGCTAGTATTGAATAATAAATAAAACTACTTTAAAAGACACTGAAACTGTCATGAAGGAGCAAATTATATAAAAAGAGAATATTAATTAAAATATTTTAAATCAAGATCAAAGTATAACAGTATCGCCATAGAGACAATTGACTAGCGGAAAATAAAAGACATAATGAAGGCCCTTTTGTCGCTCCCCGCAGCCGGCCAATGAGAAAGCTCGGCGTTTCCGCCGTCTCACAGAAGCCCAACTGGGCCGTCTTCACTTTACCTAACTTCGATTTCGACATAAGACAAAAACCGAATTTAATTTATCAAAGCTGAATGTTTTCAAGGACGTCGAGTGTTTGGTGAAGGCCGGGTAAAAATATTTATGGGAGGGCATATTTTATTGCTGTTTTTATTTTAACCAGAATTTTCTTACTCTAATCATCACACAATTCGAGTTAAACATCAATATTATCTTCCCATAAATGGTGCAAGACTGAAAGATTGAAATAATGGGCAAATCGCAAGATTCGAATATAGGGGAAATCAGAACCCTCTTCTCGTAAGTCCTAGTGTATTATTTGAAAGTAGAAAAGTCAAGTAATTACGAGGAACGTTGCATATCAGTAGCTTCACATGAGCGATGCAGATCGGACCATTATCACATCACTTCGTAACAGCTGCATCAATAACCAAAATCCTGTATATCTGTTTCTAAATATATCTCAAGTGCCCTTGAATTAGAATAAGGATCTCAATCCTAACCTACAAGTTGAACCGTTTTTGCTCTTCCGGTGATTCGAAGTCTGAAAAACATCGCGTTAGTCATGTCAAGAAACGGCTTTTTTATGCCGGATGAAGGCAGTTTTAGAAACATCAGCCAACACATTTCAGCGACGCATGCGAAGCCTTCCGTTAAATTCTCTCGAACCAAGAATAATTCAGTTTCTAATTCTACGCTATTTGATCTAAACTATCAACATATTGCGCAATTTAACATAAGCAGCGTTATCTGTTAAACATGCGAATCGAAAAAAAAACATCTAAAAAATGTATTAATGATATGGTAAAATCCCTAATGCGTGGTATAGTATGGTATGCGTGGGATAAAATTCTTATGTAACGATTTGGTCAAGAATTGTTTCGTTACAATCATTTAAATGTAACGGAGTGGTACTCACAATTTTGAGACAAGTTCAGCGTGATTTAAGCGACACTGGTTTACGAGATATTAATGTTTTAAGTTAAATATAGAAGCTAAGATACAATTTGCGAAGCTACTTACCCGCTAATTATCAGGTAAGGCTCCTATCAGCAGTAGTGTTAACGTGGTCTCTTTGGGTAGGAGAGATTGGGGCAGGTTTGGTGCAGTGGTTTTTTTACACAATGCTAATTATTCGTATACCGTTACTCGATACGTCATATTAGTAGACATACCGTGATCTCTATCTGCACTCACGCCAATTTGGAGACAGTTGCACTTGTTACCGGTGAGGTAGAAAACTTTCTCGAATTTTCCAAGTTCACCGGTTTCTACGAGTAAACGTATACACCCATGTATTGGTGTTAATAAAACTTGTACTATTAGAAGATTATAAATCATTATATGTACCTAATTCGACTAGATTGCTCTTTTGCGAGTATTTTAAGCTATTCAGCCGATTGCTTACCTCATGAATAAAGCTTATAGGTTGAGTTTTTAACTAAAACATGGCGATGGGGAAATTTTACACAAGGCACATGGGGCATCTGTACACGC
Source organism: Sympetrum striolatum (assembly GCA_947579665.1). Taxonomy (NCBI): domain Eukaryota; kingdom Metazoa; phylum Arthropoda; class Insecta; order Odonata; family Libellulidae; genus Sympetrum; species Sympetrum striolatum. Next base: position 21,888,382 of record OX388352.1, on the reverse strand, counting down.
TTTGTAAATCTACCTGAGCGTGTGTTTACATCTGCCTGAGCTGAAAATATGGTTCGAGCATACATAATAAAAACCAATGGAAGTAAAAATATTGCTCTAAACGTGATGGAGATGGCGGTTAAGGCAAATTTTTCGAAAAATAAATTGCAGCTGCATGCAGTACCCACATCCAACCCAACCTTCAAGAAGGTTCGTAGTTTAAATGAACAGAATGCAACTCCAAATCGGTACATTTATTGTAAATTTTTGGGTTACCGTAGATTCATAAGAATGACCTTTCGAAGAATTTATCATTTGAGCAATCGATTGTTAGAAGAATTCGATCTCGAAGAATTTGTATGCTCCCGAAGATGACTTGAGAAGAGGCAAGAAAGGAAAATCTTTAAGAAAGGTTTCTGTAGACTTTGATTTTATTTTAATACACTTGCTAATTACAATAAGAATTTTAAATAAACTTTTTAAAATAAACTTAGATTTCATATTTTTTTAAGGGAATACAAACTATTTCCTGTACCCTGTGTAAACTAATTAAGGTAGGTTAACACAGATTTCATCCCTATTAAAAAAATCGATTAAATTAGAAACTATGATAATTGAAGGCTTATAAATGACACCGCAATAAAACTGTAAGTTCAATTAATGAATGATTATGTAAAATAACTGCAACGATTAAAAAACGAAAATAGTTTTTAAAAACTGTGGCGATGAGCCCCGGTCTCCTTTACTCCCCAATCATTTTGCCTGCTTCGATTTCGTCTTGATCGCGGATTTTCAACTTATCGTTTCTCCTTATTTGTGATGATTTTAATAAATATTGATCGTCTTTTGTACCGGATACCTAATTCAGTGGAGTTTTATTAGCTATGTGAGAATGTAGTCACACCTATTTATTGGTCCCTTTTTCCGGATAGGTGCGCTAATTTGAAAATTATTTAGGTATTTTGGTGTTTCACACCTCCTGCCATGCGCCTTAGTGCGGCTCGCGGGGTACTTATGTAAATGTAAACAGAATGGTAAATATTTAGATGAGACGAAAGTGAAGCGAAGAGAGGAAACGGTGGAGAGAATTCGCGGTTTAAAAGTAGATGTAGCGCATTGGCAGCGGGAACAGGAAAGGAGTGAATGGGAACAGCTGGGAATCGCAAATTGCTGAAAATCCTCTCAGTATTTGTTCTTCGATATCTTTACATTGTTGAAGGACGCACTGCTCGGCAGTTATCGTTAAGCGTGTGGAGCAATTGCACCGCAAAAACCTTTGCAGAACGATGACTTATGATTCAGTTGTATTTAGATAAAGCACGGAGCAAGAACAAACGGAAATGAGCGACGTATCTATCAATAGACTCCAAGATCCCAAAGAAATCTCCGAAACCGAGAACACATTTATGTAGCTCATTTATTCTATAAAAAAATTGGTTCCCCATTTTATTGCGATGGCAACGCTTTCGGCTATTTTCACGGTTCGATTTCCGGTAGGAGACAGTGAGCTAAATCACCTGTCGAAGCACTTTTAATAAACAGCTACAACAAAATACGACCTCCGCCATTCGACATCAGCTCGAAATGAAGATTAAACTATTAAACATTATGAAATCGATGGTAGAAGGCGTGACTTGGTGGAAAGACATTATCAAACAATGATACCTAGTATTTTTCCACTGTAGAATTATTGTTCGACCGGTTTCGCAAGCGAGCTTGCATCTTCAGCTACAAGTAAATTGAAGTATATGGTTTTTACACCTCTATGGGTAGATGGGGTGACAGGGAGGGGAAAGGGTGGGAGGATCAGGGGAATAAAATGCTTGGTAGAGAAAGGAGAGGTTCGGGAACGTATGTTCTTTAGCGAGGAGGCCATCCTTCGGGAAACTCATTATCTCCACTTCCTCCAGGCGACTGGAGCTCTCCTCCTGGTGCAGTCTCCTTGGTTTAAAGTCGTTGGTGTGGTCGTTATCCAGCAGGTGATTGGCGAAGCTTGAGTACGGTTGTCCTCTTTATAGACGGTTGACTCTTTGATACTCTGCTGCTCTGACTTGTGGGGAACTTGTCGTTCTTCCGATATATTTGGATGGGCAATCCGCGCAAGAGAGTTCATAGTCTCCACTAGTGTTTCTAAAGCTCTCTCATCCTTGGAGTTTACCAGCATTCTTAAGATGTTCTTTTGTGACCGGAATGCGGGTTTTATGGGTTCGAAATTGATATACGTATAGTAGGGTGTCCCAAGATATAAGGGAGAATATTTTTTCGCAAAATCAAATACACGTACCCTCTTATTTGCTTTGTATTTGGTCTTATTAACTTACTTAATAAATATTATTGTGATTGGATTATGGTAACCCCTTCCGACTCGATGCCAAACAATTTCGAGAAATGGAAATTTGTACCGACAAGGGGAACATCAGGTTAGTGGGAAATTAACGAACGGATTCGTGAGAATATTTCGGGGCACGTTCTTTGCTGAAAAATAGTGCACACCTGTCCAACCGTTTAACTAGAGGGCCTTTTGTTTAAAAAACTGAGTATCGGAGTTAGGCAACCACACATAAATGTGCATTACTACATATATAGATCTCGAGTTAATAGGAAATTATTTCTTCCATTTCTTTTACTGATAACTTATCTTTTTGCGATTAAATTTCATATTTTACCTTCCAAGCATTCTTAAATTTTAGTTAGATTTTATCCTAATGTATGTATGTACATAACTTCGTACAGTGGGCTAGAATAAAAAAAAGCTGGCCAAAAATATAAATATAGATTTTATTTGTGCGAACATTGGCACTTCGCATAGTTACTGTTTAAATTCCGTATACAGCCATTAATATTATTATTAAGTGTTATTAAGAACCAGGAACCTTGGGGTTCATGGTTCGAATCCCGGCGACAGCGCAGCTATTTATGTATTTATAGAACGCTAACCACTCGGCCACCAATACCGGTATATTATGATATATTATATATTTAAGGAACTTAATTATTTCTAATGTATAATTATAGTATTCGAGCTTAGCTTATATTAGCCCAATTAATAATTGATATGGTGACTTTAATACATATATGGTTAACATATGCGGTTAATTATTTTCTAGCAGTTAAATCTTAAAAATTTAGCCAAATCTTGCCCTTATTTTTATAGAATTTGTGTGATGTACAATATGTTTTTTCAAACCGATTCATCGACATCCAACTAATAGAACTCGTATGAGCAAAAGTGGCGCTTTTGCCATAGTTCTAATACTCCCGCGAGTCGTATCTAAGAGAACTTTTCACCTACTTCGGTGAATTGGTGAAAATTCATCAAGTACAATTCTCGGAAGTTTCAAAAATGAACTTACATCAACTTACAGAAATGTTAGTATATTTTAAGCTTTATAAAATGACGTCTCTTCCATCGAATTAGTCTTTTCAAAAAAGATTCTTTCCGATTTACTGCCAAGAGAGCGCTCCATCACAATTTTCTAAAAACATTTTCGTTCGTGGAATTAAGGGCGAACATTCCTGAATTTTTCCTTTGCTAAGGGATTCTTACTTTCATTTTTCCCAGAATTGGCCATTGTTTCAGCGGAGAAATTTTACTGGTATGGTTGCTCCTTCGCTTAATCCAAAAGTAATCCATGCCGTAGGTACACTCTCAAGGGTATTTGTTACCAGATGTTACTCGTATGAGTCTCGAGGGTACGTGATTTGGCTCTTAGAAATTAAGTAAACTCATGGATGTTGATGATATAGAATAAATTGTTGTTGGCAACGAAGTTGTTGTATTCTACTAATTAAACTAAAAGTAGGCAATTATTTTCCTTAATACTAGATATATTTAAAAATGATGATTACAGTTTTTACAATGACGACTTGAGTCATCAACAGCAGTACAGGTAATATTGAAAGTAATCCATTGTATGACGAAAGCCATTATATAATAATATTGCATATTCTCCGACAATTAATATAGTTTGTTGCCTTATATCTGTTATATTATCGGAAAATACCTCTAGGTATGCAATTTAAACTTCTTTGTATAGCTGGAATTTCCTTTGCCATCGAAAAGCCTTAATAATTACAGAGAAGATAGGAGTCTCAAACTTATTAAAGTTCTGGGATTGATTAGGTATATGAAAATTCCTACGTGATTTCCCAAGTATCTGTCATAGCTTTGTAAAGTCGTTTCCTTGGCGATATCGGATTTTTCCCTCACTGGAAGCGTTAACAATTTCTCCGACTTCATTTTATTTTGCCAACAGTGACTATAATTTCTTTGTAACAACGTTCCTCCGTTTTATCAAGTGTGACTCATTTTCGTTTCAGAAGTTTTTGCCTAATTTATCGAATTTATGTCCACGTTATTTGAATGGTTATTTCTAGACTTTCAATTTATGAGTACATTTTCAACAACTTAAAGTTCTCTCTTGGCCTGTGTGAAATGATAGTTTCGGGACAACGCACAGCGGGCTGGAATCGAAAACATGTGTCCAAAAATACAAAAGTGTTTTTTTCATTGATCTGATTACTGCTGAATGAATTTCGCCGGCTACCATGCCGACCGGTCATTTACGTTGATTCCTACGCGTTAAAATTATACAGGGGGCCAAAGTTGATCAAATTTTGCGAAAAATGCCGGTCTTAGATTTTTCCCAAAATTCTTCTAATTCAAACCGATGCAGAAGCCATTAGAGGAAATTCAACGGATTTAATACTCCTCCTCCTCCTCCCCCTCCTCCCCCTCCTCCTTATCCCCTCCTCCCCATACTCCCCTCCTCCTCCTCCCCATCCTCCTCCTCCCCTCCTCCCCATCCTCCCCTCCTCCTCCTCCCCATCCTCCCCATCCTCCTCCTCCCCTCCTCCTCCTCCTCCTCCCCCTCCCCCCATAACAATACCGAATTTTCGACAACGCTGCAAATCCGAGCAGCGGTCCCCTCCAAGTCGATTTCGATTTGAGAGGACCAATACAAATACGCTTCTCGATGGTATATTTTGCTGTTTACAGGCAAATGTTTACTCCATATTTATGATGAGAATTCATAATGGAAAACCTCAGTTTCATTCCGTGTGATTGGTGAACCATTTGAGTTCTGTGTTACTGAGAAATTTTTCTGTGGCTGGCTGTGAAAACAGCGATCACTAAGAGTTGGTATCATGTGTCGTGTATTGCGACAAAATCGCAAAAGTGAAAGCGGCTTTTTGTTTAACCCTATGAATTTCCTCTAATGGCTTCAAAATCGGTTTGAATTTGAAGAAATTTGGGACTAATTAGCGACACTTCCAACAAAGTTCTCAAATAATTTTTGTCAATAGGCAATTATATTCTTCCCAGTCATCTTGGACTCACTGCATTCGAACCTGTAATCTCTTAACGAGCCGCTTTATATTGTACGCGCAAAATTTCTTATGAAAAATCAAATCAGAATGAAAAGTCCTGCAGAGCCAAGACAAGTACAAAATATTGAATAATATACTTATAAATATTGAATTCCTTTTTTTCACTTTTTCCGTCATTTATTTTTAAATCTAAAACAATTAAGACTTTCTACATTGGAAAAAGGTATGAGCCAACAATTTTAGGCATTACATATCCATTCTTAATATTTGCAAGTAATGCGCTTATGCATGAGTAATACATTTAAATCTGCTACTAAGGGTTTCTGTAGAGTTCCCTTTGAGTGATACGTCTGCTCTCAATTTTTGTCTACATAACGGTACATCGGTACCATTCATACCGTCCTTCTCAAGGGAACAAAGGGAGCTTCTCCGGGGGGTGAGAGAGAAAAGAGAGGAAGCGGTCACTTGTTACTTGTCTTCAGTCCTTCTAAAATTCGAGGTATCTTTAGGGATAGATACATGAGACGGAGATACAAAGAAAAGTCGATGAAGGAATATGAAAGAGGTACTTTATGGAGACAATAATAGCGCAGATCAAAATGGATGGCAATTTTTGTACAGAAAATTTTACGTTAGTAATGGAAAAATGGTGATTCTCTTCAACTCCAAGGCATACGTTCACAAAAAATAAAGATAACGTCGTGAGCAGCCTCAGAGATAGCACAGATCCTGGAATGTAAGCTATTTATAAGATTGAGGAAACGATTTAAGCTATTTTAAGATAAAATAATGCAGGTATCCGGAAACATATTTTTCAATGGTTAAGCATGTAAAATTTTAAGGCACTTCTCTGCAGGATAAAGAATTAAAAGGCACTAGAAGACGCGCTATTCTGTACTAATATTCATTGAAATGGGTTTTAGTTCGACGCCAGGTGGCTACAAAATTCTCTGATATGATTTTTCGTATAACCCAGAAATTTAAATCTATTCTCCCCGAAGTCATTATTTTTACATTTTCATCACTACTGAGGAAATCAATTTTAGACTAGTCTCAGTCTACAGTTATACCTCCTTTGTGCTTGAATATTTAGAGTTCACTTTTAATTTCATTTATTCAAGGATTAGGATATATTTGACCCCTTTAGTTGCTTTTAAATAATGCGAAAAATAGGTGAATTTAAACCAATAAATTATAATAATTATCCATGACATTCCCATTTTCTTGCATAGCATTTGTACCTCACAGATAAAGGGTATCTGTTGTATTTCAAATAAGGAAAAAAGGAAGGAAAAAAAATCGGTGAGCTCATAAAGATTTGCGTCAAAGGTAACAACGAAAATCAGTCGAAAGATGCATTGCTATCAATTTTTTTCAAAGCTCCTCTGATCATGCAAAATCAGTATTAGGGTTTGGAATATTATACAGTTTATATTACCTCCTGTTGGTTATCGCTCGGCGACCCACTTTGGAGGAAATTCATACCGCTCGCAAACATTCTAGGCAATGGAAAGTTGTTCCAATCCGCAGTAGAACGAGAATTCTAAGGGCTAAAGTCGGTTTATATTTATTTGAAGGAAAATCGGGGCCATGGCAACTCATTCCACCTCGATAGCCACTCACTCGGTACGGGTAATTAGTCGGAATTATTCCTTCCTTTCGAGTCAGGAAAACCATTTGTCTCAGCGTCGTTCCCTTTTCATTCGAGTGATGGGACTTCCGGTCGCCACCCGATGCTCGTCTTTTTCCGCTGAAATATTTGCTCGATTAGGATCACCGATAAGTGCGAAGATGCGACTCGGCTTGACCCAGTATCTATATAATCAATAGCAATTAAACTGCAGTTGGATTTCATTTTAAACCACATCTGTTCCTAAATTTTCAATGAAGTATTCTGAAGTACGACTATAAAAATTACGCAATCTAAAATAAAACCTGGAGTTTCTGTTTAGCTGTAAGAACAGCTTAAGAACCCTGCCTACCTAAGGGTTAGATGTAAGAAGAGACTTCTTAGTCTCAATCTCGCCCTAATACAGTCCTTTTATTATTTTTACCTATTTCATACTTAACGAAGGTATTTATTTAGTTTTTTATCGCTAAGTACCTTTTTCATGGAAGCTTGCATATTAGTTCTATTTCTCAGTTCCCACAGTCATTGCATCATATCGTGGAAAATGGGATTTTAGGAAAAGAGTCACAAACAAATAAAAGTACGAATAATTTGATACCTACCTTTGATATACATCGGTGACGGAATCAACTGGAAACAAATATATGAGTCCTTAGTTCAAACTGTTCAGTTCAAAACTGAACTGAATTCAAAAAAGTTCAAATAGCACTCTTCGTTGAAACTCATCTTAAACCTGAAGAAAAACTGAAAGAAAAGACTAAGTGATTTCCACAATAAATTTTTAATTTAAACGACCGATTTCGGCGTTGACAGCCATCCTCAGGTTGGCTGTCAATGCCGAAACCGGTCGTTTAAATTAAAAATTTATTGTGGAAATTACTTAGTCTTTTCTTTCAATTTAAGATGTCGTTCCACGAAGTACAGCTAGGACATATTGATTATACTGAAGAAAAACTATATGCCAACCCACTTTATCACTAATCATGCTGAGAAAGCGGATATTTTAGATTTACCTCTGTCCCCATCCATATCCCCCCCATTGAAGTATTACCTAACTCATCCTTAGCGTGATATCATTCGTTTCCAGGATTTATGATTTTAGGTTGCCTTATTCGTGTTTAAAAGTAAATCTTATTGAGAAGTGCCTTGACGACATTCACTCGTAAATTTAGAAATAAATTAGATTGTTTTCAAATGAGAGATGCGAATAATACCAAGGACTTAGTTTTCTTAATTAATTCTTAATTCTACATGAATGGAAAACTAACTATTTTTTTCAAAACTTTTTTCAACATTCGCTGGAAAAAAATCCTTAAGGACCTTGCTATCAAATCTTGAATCGAATCGAACAGTTTTTTTCTCAATATTTAAGGTGACAGTCTATTCTCGAATTGGTTAACATAATGTAGTTTCGTATTATTTGAATGAGTTATCGCGGGTAAGAGCAAGAATAAGGAAAGTTTATCATTTACTCGTTCGATTTTATTTGGCATTAATCTCTGTTAATCATCCTTTGCTAGCTGGTTTCTGATTTCGTATTTTCATTGTAGATGAATTTCCTCTTCTTCCCATACCTTTTTTCCTTCTCCGATAGCTTTCTCGCCGTCCAATTATCCTTTCAATCGATATTGGCTTTGGTATCGCATCGGTTGTCCCCTGCGTGAGATGTGTTTGTGGTAGCCTCTTTGGTCTAGTGAAGCCTTTAATAATAGATAACATTTTGGAAGGCCCATGAATAGCTTAACGAATTTATCTCCTATTTGTCCGAGTTCGACAACCATAAGTTGTGAATCTTTACTGAGTAATTAAACGTTGCAAACATTCTCCGTTTTGTAGTAAGTGTGTCCACATTTGAATACTGTCGCCATGTCGCAGGCCTCCTCAAGGTCTCCAAGCATGGGTATGTGGTGAAGCCTTAATAGCCACTTGACTCGTGGTATTTATATGAGTGTTTTTTATAGATGCATTCGAAAAGTAGTAGTTAGGTCGTAAAAATTATAACTTCAATTCCGAGTATTTTTCTTTTCATTTTGTTTCCCAAGTTTGCTCTTCGGATCATTACCACGCAGTGAAGTTCTTTTCAATTTAAAAGAATCATATTCGCTGATAACTAGTAGATATAAAGTGAGCATGATTTTTGAAATTTCTAACTTAATTTAATCAGAAATGATAGCTACTTGATATAGTCGGTTGCAAAAAACTGATCGTGTTCAGCGCGATTGCCTCGAATCCATCGGATTCAACAATCGCTTTGGTCGTCTTTGTTTACTACGAGGAAATTTCACAAACTTTTCGTACATTTTGCCATATTTCTCGTAATTTTGATTCGAGAACAATATTACACGACCAAATAAGAATCTTCATTTAATCTTCTTTCCTTTGATACTTGTCTCGACTTTGCGGAAAATGTATTTCCTATTTCATTCTGCAAACGGTATAAAAGAACTTTACGTGCATTTCTTACGTAGAATATTTTCCCCGACCTAGGGTCGAACCAAGGATAATCTTCGAAAATTGTCTTTAATTTTTTTCGTTGGATATGCACCACTTCCAGCGATTCCTCAAATTCCAACTCTCTAATTTGCCGGGAAGTGCCTCAGAAAGTTTTCGAAAATCCTCTCAATGCATCCTTATGGAAAAAATCGTGATTTCGGGGCCTTCTGGCATCGAATCCATGACACTGAGGTTCAAAGTCACTATTTTTCTGGCGGATACACGTTATGGCCAACATTCTCCTATTTAAAATGCATTGCGGCGATTTTTAAGATTTCTTTGGAATCCCTTCTCGATAACATGCATCTTCAAACCCGACATGTAAACAGACATCATAAATAAATTTTATGTACACGGTTTAACGTTTCCCTGATGGTCCTTGGTTCGATCTAGGAGAGCTATACTCTATGTATTACAAATAGGGAAAACAAAGTCTTATTTTAGAACCTTCCCGGTAAGACATTGACTACAAAATATGAATTATATAAGTTTTATTTCTACCAGGTATGACGGAAATTTCAATTTCTTTATGACTCAGTTTCGAAAATATTTTAAACTACATCCCGGTAGGATAGGAAATTCAAAATCATAGAGGTCCCAGAAAAAGCGCTTTACTATATTAATATCTATAAAACTGTCACCAAATGTGTTTGATGTTGACGCTAGGTGGGTGTATAATTCTCCTATTTAAATAAATTGCTGAGATATTGAAGAATTTTAAAAAATCCCTTTCCCGATAACTTGCAATCGTAAGATCCGGCATCGGAAAAGAGATCATAAATACATTTGATATAAGATTTTTTTGGTTTCCCTAAGGCGACGTCATGCGGCTGCATTTTTGCAGGGGAATGAGGAGCCAAGCAAACAATGGAGATACCCACTTTTCGTCCTCTTTCAATAACATGAATTCTCAATAAAACCAGTCCAAACATGTAGAGTAGTAACCTGAATACTAAATAGGGTTCCCAATAAGTTAGACTCCTATTATCGTCCCCGGGACGATATTGGGAACCAAGGGCGTCGCCAGCCACTGGGCTAGGGTGGGACAAGCTGCCTGATAGAGAGTACTTAATGAAGGTAAAATAACTGCAGGTTATGACAATAAAAAAAATACTTTACTGCAAGAAAGAAAAGCGATGAGGATGCTGTACTTTTAAATATTGTGAAAAGAGGGGAAGTTTCCCCAGCTTCTGATGAATTTCTGAAATCTGATTAGTAATTGTAACTGATTACAAATTTGACAGAGTAATAGTAATTGAGCCCAATTAAATTTTTTCAGTACTTTTCCCATCACCGGTGTTTACATGTACCTACACTTGACTTTGTTTTGGGTCGAAATTCTTTTCAAATACGCTCGTGCCTAAAAATTGTTTCTCCAACACCTCCGGAACCAAAATATGAATGGGTCTCCAGGGGGTGGCAGCTGCCCTCCCATGCCCCCCCCCCCCTGGCGACGCCCTTGTTGGGAACCACGTTAGGGGACGGTATGAGGAATTAAATGCGTTTTACCAATGGCCACAATCATCGGCAAGGAACCAGCAAAAATTAAATTTCACTTACATAACGTGAAAATAGACACTGTAGGTGTAATGCAACTGTGAAGAGATCAGAAAAATACTTACTTTTTTGCTCCAAACACAGGTCGAAAGATATCTTCAACTTTCAAATTAACAATTTTCTTTATAACTGGCGTGCGCCTTCCCGTATCACCACACCAACAACACTAGCCTAGTATGGTGTCGCAAGTGACAGTTTCTGATGGGTGCCCGACAAATGACACCACGTACTTACGAAATACTCCGGGGGACGATATTAGGGGCAGGACGATAATTGGGCCCCTTACTTAAAGGTTTCCCAAATTCCTAAAAGCGTAAATTTGTATCAACATTTTAGTACTTTTTTTATTACTTTTTGTGGGTATATTTTATTAATCAGTAGCAGAAGCAAGCTCAATGCAATTTATTGATACAATACCATATTAACAAAGACGTGCGGCCCGGGTTTCGATGCAAAGCATCATATTTACATTTATACAGAGTTAGATGCTAACATATAGTAAGGAAAATGAGAGTGGTTACGTAAACGAAAGAGCAACACTGAGATGTCGAGTATTGGAGAACTAGCGGGTAATTGATGGGTATTTGACAATATAGAGTGGAGGGTGGGGGAGTTGATAAGGGCGAAGCTAGCATGTAACATGTAAGATGGGGGAACGGCAATAGTGTCGAGGATGGGAGAATGGTACTTGACATATTCATTTACAATGTTGCAATTATCATCCTTTGTACATTATTAAATGTCTAACTTTCCTAATGCGTTCAACCATTTCTCTTCGTATAGAAATGACGGGGCTGCATCACAAAGTCACTTGTATGTCCAAAATGTTTTGCGAAATTTGATTGGACCGGTTGATTATTATACGAAAGCCCTAATATGTTCCAACTTTCTTTCTTTGAACCTGCTCCCTGTTTTTCCTACATAAACTCTATCACAATCACTGCAAAATAATTTGTATACTTGTATAATTTGTATCCAAAATATTTAACTCGTTTTTGCACTTAGCATATAAATTCTCAAGGGTATGGGCACATTTGAAATTAAATCTGGCACCCTCGGGAAAGAGACTGCAGGCAGTGTTCGAGAGAGTTCCTAGAAACCGAAGACGACCTCTGTGGTCCTCCGCCGGTTTGACCAATGCTGTTGATGGCTGCTTTCCTCCTTTTGCGATGTATAAGCTGGTCAACCATGCTTATGGGGAAGCCAGGTCATGCGTTGGATAATTTGGGCTTCACACTTGCAGCCCTCGTCAGAATGGTCCTATAGCAGTCATAGTATGGAAAGTTGCTACTTTTTGCGAGAAAGTACGGGTAGAGTCGTTGTGGATGATGCAATCACGGAAGAAGAAGATAGAATGCTTCGGGTGATGATTCTGGAGAGGTAAAAAAACTTAAAGCAACCGTCTATGTCTATGTAAGAACACTGCAAGCCGCCTTTCAGCTTGTGGCAGGGGGTGCAAGCACCTTGACTCTATTTTCCTAAACGGTTGCATTCGCGTATACTTCGCTGAAAAAATGAATTTTTGAAACGATTCGTTCTAGCATCTATTTCCCTAATCTTTCGGGCAGTATCAGAACGGCTCATATAACAGGGAGGTCGCATTATATCGGTTACATCATCTGAAAACGTAATTTCTCTGAACTTATTTAATAAATTTATCCTTTGAATTTCTCTTCTATCTTCTAATGATTCCCATCCCGCGTCCTGTAACATCTGAGTGACAATCGCTGTTTTATCGTAGCAATTCTTTACAAATCGTATCGCCTTTCGTTGTACTTTTTCTAAATCCTGAATGTGACATTTCTCGGCGGGGTCCCATACACTACATGCATACTCAAGGTGAGGCCTAACTAACGCTAAATAACATCGCTCGCGAACCTTTTCTTCGCTCCTACCGACTATTCTTACGAAGACGAGTTTTTTAAGCGCTTTTCCACATATATTTCGGATGTGGGCACTCCATGATAGATTATTCGTGAGAGTTACTCCAAGATACTTAACCGATTCTACTGTTATTAGGTTTACCCCTCGGAGACTATAAGAATAATCATTTGACTATAAGAATAATCATCATCATCAATTGCCAATCATCGTACCAGTTCATAATTCTATCTAAGTCGTTCGAAAGGGTTAATCTATCCTCTGAACAAACTATTTCCCTGTAAATGACTGTGTCGTCTGCGAATATCCTAACATTGCTTTCAATATGATTGCTGAGGTCGTTGATATATACTAAAAATAACAACGGTCCAATTACACTGCCCTGAGGGACGCCCGAAGTCACCTTAACCAAGTTGGAACTAATACCATCGAGTACTACTCGTTGCTCTCTATCGGTGAGAAAATCTTTTATCCAGTTAATAACTTCTGCATTGATACCCGCAACTTCTAATTTGTACAGCAATTTATGATGAGGTACCTTATCGAAAGCCTTCCGAAAATCTAAAAATATCGCATCGACTTGCTTATGTTTTTCAGCAGAGTTTAGAACATCGTGTACTAATAAAGTACCGTTTGCTTCTATTACTGTTCTGAAATTAATATTGATATGTAGCGAATTAATGAATGAAGAGAAATGTTAAGTTAGCGCAAGGCTCCTGTCCAAAGGCAATGGAATGGAATGGCAATCCAATCCAATGACAATGGAACATCATACATGATCATGGATGATGTTCGAACCTATACCAATAAAGGATTTTGGAAATTCCAGGATTGTCGGATTTGAACAGTTTTTTTTCGAAGTGATTTCTTCGAGGAATATTGCCGCGAGGAGTGGCGATAAAGGGGAGACCAAGTCTTCTTTCTGTCAGTAAAAATGCCGTTGAACAAGAAATAATTTTTTTAAGGACATAATTGCAAAAGTTTCGAAATTTGCTTGACGGTGTAGCCGATTCCTTGAAGAGTTTAATGGCGATTTCCAAAGCTTCTTCTGGAGGAATGCTGGTAAACAGGTCTGTAACATCGAAAGACACTAATTTAGCTGAATGGCACTTTTAAATTTTGAATTTTTTGCTACACTTCTATTGAGCTCTTAATTGGGTGCACCGGTTTCGCTTTAAACTGACTGCTAAGTGGTATGTTTAGCCGCTAATTTGTGTGTCGGGGCACCAATGGCAGAGATAACAGGTCTAATTTGGTGGTCTTTCTTGTGGATCTTCGGTAAACCATATCGGTGCGGCGGAGTGGGATTCATGTAGGTGGGTTTGGGGATCTCGGCATGGGAATACACGTTGCACTCACTGACAGTTTTAATGCGTTCTGAAACCACCGGGTTGGGTCTTTTGGGAGCACTTCCAGGTTCGCTTTCTCAATAAAATCTAAACATTTGAAGAGGATGTGAATATTATTGAGTATTACGACACAGTTACCTTTGTCAGCTTTTTGTATCACTAGGTTATTCTTTTTAATGTCGTCACTAATATTCCGTAACGCTTTAGCTTGCTGACGGTTGTGGGAAAGAAATTCACCATATATGAATGTCGAGAAGAAAGTTACGCCTCTTGGCGGCTCATTGTAATATCACAATCAACTACCAGCAGGTAGATATCGTGTTTAGTAGATGCGGTGCAAAATTTAGTCCTTCGGACAGCATTAATTTCACTTACTCCATATTCAAATGCAGTCAAAGAGATTCAATACCTTCTAATTGAAATTGTCAGGCGCCCTATTAACGCACGGATTTTTCTTAATAAGAGATCTTTTTCGAGTAGGAGTTTGGAAAGTTTAGCTTCAATAACCGCTCTTTTACTGAAGGCAACGTCCACTCACCCTTATGCGAACCACTTCCTGAATCGCTAACCACTCCTCCCACGAATGGTTTTGGGCCAGCTTGAATTGTATCAATAGAATGTAATAGAAGTGGTTGTTCCTGACTGCATACCACTTCTGTAGCTCTTTCCTAATCCATGTCTTGGCTGCCACTCGAACAGAAAACATGGCAGTAGACGTCGTAGCAATGGTCTTCAATTGAACATACTTTGGAGTCGATCCGAGTTTCAGGCATTTACTGTTGAAGTAATAGTTTAGAGACGCAATGCAAAACTTTATGGAGAGTTTCCGGAGAAACCCTGGTCTGTTACAGTGGTATTGTATAAATAAGTTATATTTAGCTTGCTTCTACTACTGACTCATGGAATATCACCAAGCCAAGGCCGACACCGTCGATTTTATATTTTATTAAATTTATATTCTACCTCAGCTCGATAAATTCTTAGTAAAAGGTCGTCAGAGAGAAACTAACAAGAAGCACCAATAAAGATTCATTTAATTAAATTATTTTTCACATCAAAATCTTTCATCCAAGACAAAAATTATTCTTTTTCGTGCCTCTCAATTCTAAAAGAACGATTTTTGCATCTTTCTTTTGTCTTTGTCCTCACATATTTCATTTTAACTTCCTGTTGAGTTTCGCTGACTCTCTTCATGCGTAATTAGCCGTCCTATCGACTATAATGATCTGTTAATCACTCCAACGCCAAATATACCTTCAAGACTTTTTCCTCTCCGTTCGTTTTCTTTTCGAATAGCGACACTTCAGCATGCCTTACATCATGGCAAGGGTCGTCTACTCCAACGCTTCAAAACTATCACTGTTAAGGACAACGAAGGTCTTAAGAGCTCGGAGAAACAAAATCCATTGACGTTCTCGGATGCGAGCGCATAGTGCCCCCTTGTACTCCCCGCTCTTATCATGGGTCGTCGGTCAGACTTCCTGTGGAGAAGCAACGCCACGCGCCGCTCCGAGGCCAAGTGTCCTCCGAGTGGAATCGCTTTCGAATGCTGCCACGAAGGCGGTAATAAGACCAGTGCACCTCTCTGTTAATTGAAGCTTTTTCTCTGGGAGTTCTGCTGATTTTCTTCCCCTTGCCAGTTTTTTTCGCCGTAGCTTCAGAAGGTGAGGTGTTCGGAATTTATTGAAGCTTCTATTTCTGGGAGGAACGCGCTGAATGATGCATCCACCTCCGAAAATAGGTGAGTGACATAGTGGGAGGAAATATCTCTAGGGTAAGGAGCGGCCTAACTTTTATCTGTACGTAATTTGTGTAATAGCCCACAAAGGCACATACGTACGCTCTTGTTATCTCTGTGTTTCACTCGCTCTTATTTATTTGCTGGGTCAACCTTGTGTAGTCATTGAGTCTCTGATTGGGATACTATTTTTGCTCGATTCCTTTAGTGCACGCGGACTATAATTTTCCTCTTAAAACAGTAACTTTTGTCTTGATTGGAATATGTTAAGATATGAGAGCGGCGTTTGCACCATGGTCATTGTTCAACTTGAAACATTGCTTCAATGGAATGGAAATCCTTCGATCTACTTAATAATCTAGAGGGATTTCTCAAAACTTAATCAAGAAGATAGTAAATATATGAAAGATACACGCTCATGTAAATGTTGTTGCAATAGCATAGCTGTGCATCTTTCACTCACGTTCTGATTACAATCGTACATCCTATAGATCGCTGATATCACGGTTTTTGGGAACCTCGTAAAAATGATACGCTTAAGTTTGTAAAGAATGAAAAACTGCGACTTTATATCTTCGATTTGTCTCCATAATTTCCCTATAGTTTGTCATAATGTTGGCTATATTATGACTGTAATGGATTCTTCGGTAGGAAACATCTAAAACGGAAATTCAAAGTTATTCAACTACTGGAATAAACTTAATTATAAATATTTGGCTCATTTATTTCTTTCGCAACACTCACTTCAGTTCAGTGGTACTAATCGATACCTAAATACTTCAACAATGAAGTAGAATGGAATGTATTACATCCTCACATAGTTGGTAATAAAATAAAATACAAACTTAATAAACGCATTGAAGACGAATTTTATTACTAATTAATATTTGAAAGCTGACGAGACCTGTAAATAGACCCGTTGAATGGTATGCTAAATCTCCTATATAACGGATGTTATACTTCATGTTTGTTATAGTTGATGCATGAAACGTATTCTGGATGTCTTGGCTTAGCGATATTTTCATTATGTAAATTTAGAGGAATATTTAAGGGATCAAACCGATATTTAGCGTTGTTTATTTCCGTAACATTAAAGAACCGTTCGTTTTAATCCAATTAGCTTTCGACATCATTAATTCAGAATCTTTAATAATAATTCAGTATTTTATGCTAGTAGTTTATCTCTTATTGCCGATTGTTATTATTTGTTAAATGTGTTTTGGCGTTTTAGGTCATACCATACATAGGCTCGCACCAGCAGTCGAACCGCCGAACACGCTGCCCACTTGGCTATCCGGGAACCCCTTAACATGAGCAATGGATCAGTATCAGTTTAAATGATATCAATTTAAATTTTCAGCACAATGTGCGTTGTTCATATCTATTTTCGGTCACAGAATTAATTGTTTAGAGTTTGGTTTGTTCTTTCATTGCCGAATGCCTCTCCTGATCAATTTTCATCATTTAATTCAAACATAATATCTTTCTTTTTATTTTCTTCGCTTCAAAATTAAAATCCAATATAGGCTAATCTCTCTTCCCGTTTTTATTTTATTCAGATTTTTTAGTCTGATCTTCCGAAATATTGTATTAATATAAATTTACGAAAATAATTTTCCTCTCTTTCCAGTCAGAATTTCGATTTTTCTCATTCTTCTTTCGGTGGGGCGTAAAAAAATGAGTTATTCATTTGAGTTCGCTATTCACCTCCGCAATGAATGACGTAACAGTGATTTGTCGGTAAAACTGCTCCACAATGAAACAAAAGGAAGGATACTAGACAATATAGAACAAGTGGAAATAAAAGCTTCCCAAAACCTCACCAATGAATATCTATTCCCCAACCCTTCACCCCTCATCTCCCTACCTTCGATTCTTTTTCATTGACGACTTTCCCATTATCCTCCCGCAAGCAACAATCCTTTTTCCTCTCCTTTCTTCATATGTATTCTTGTACTTCTGTTTCCATTGTGCTTGATGATGTATCGACGAAACAAGTCTCCATGAAAAATATTACGGTGGAAGATACTAAGGGGATTTTCGTTTATATAGTGCGGCTCCTTTCCACAAAGTTAGCTTAATAATATCAGATTTAAGAGGAGTTTGTTTCGATGGATAACAACGTCCAATGATTCTGTTCTCCTTACAACACGTTATTCCATATATAAACTGATAATTTCCAATTTGTTGCATGTTTTGTATTTTACTAGTAACGGAAGGATAATTTCCGGAAGGACGAAACAATTTCCTTACTTTCCACAAAACAAGTCTAGGCTTCAAATGGGTTTCCAAAATCCTCGAACTGTGCTCAAGTGAACGTCAAGCATCCATTAGTAAATGGATGCTTGCTTCCTGGTCATGATGGCGTGTTTCCAATTGTTTTCCTCTGAGTTTGAATGTTTTCTCAATATTACTCTGGCAACCTTGGGACCTGCTACCATTTATCGACGAAGAGCATTAAGATTATCTAGGATTCCTACAGCCCCTCCTTCCCCTTTTGTACAAGCGTTGTTCATCTCGTGAGCAAGATCAATTGTAATTTCAAAAAAACAAACTTATAAAAGTGGTAAAGTTGTTTGTGCACCATTTATATTATCAAGTAATTTTTGTCTCAATGTTTTTGTCTACATAACGGTGTATCGGTACCATTCATACCATCCTTCTCAAGGAAACAAAGGGAGCTTCTCAGGGGGGATGAGAGAGGAAAGATTAAAGGTCTTCGATGGAGCGGTCACTGGTTACTTACTTCTGTCTTCAGTCCGTCTAAAATTCGAGGCAACTTTTAGGGTTTTTGAATGAGACGGAAAATTGCTTGAAAATGCAATACTTAGATGTGGACGGAGATATAATGAAAAGTTCGTCGGTGAAGGAATATAAAATGGGGTACTTTATGGAGACGATGATAGCGCGGATCGGAATGGATGACAATTTTTGTACAGAAAATTTTATGGTTACTAAAGAAAGAATTTTATTCTCTTCAACTCCAAGGCATACATTTGCAAATTATGGATTTAATGTCATAAGCAGGTTCTGAGTTGATGTGCTCAGATCCTCGGATGTAGGCTATTTATAACACTGAGAAAATGATTCAATTATAAGATTAAGAAAATGATTTAAGCCATTTTAAGATAAAATAATGCAAGTTAGGTGGTGTCTGAAAAATATTTTCAATAAATTAGCCAGAGAGAAGGTAAATCAAGTCAACTATTCGAAAGTTTCGATTTTTATGGCAGTTTGCTAGTTTCGTTTTCCTTACTTACTGAGTTTGGTGTTATGTGAGCTTACTTCTAAAACGTTCATTTGCATCCAAAATTCATAAACCATTAACAATAGATCTATCATTGCTGAAGTTGCTCCATTTCATTTATTATCACTGCAAATTTATTTGGCTTCACAAATTATTGGTATCAAATACATAGGGTGGGATATAATCATGTTTATAAGAATATGCATACGATGTTCATACATTGATGCATACAATTAGAGCCTGTTAATCCCACTCAAATGTCGAGTAATTCACAAATTAAAATTTTTGTGCCTCCAAGTTATCATAAAAGCTTTCAAACACGCTGTTTCCCATTTGTTATGATGGCCTTAACACACTAGCTACACTATCGAGTTTTAGGGTCGAAAGTTGTGTTTTAGATTTATTGTTATAAAAGCAGAAAAAAATAAAAGGCAAAAAAAGTCAAAATCCAATTTTCGAAAAAAGTGTTTCTAATATCGACACCCAGGAAAAACTCCTTTTTCCCCAAGAAGTCAGGTGCAGCTGATCTTATGATTATCAGAACCAATTTTTTCTCTTAACTGACACTTCGGGCCACCCGATAATTTTTATTTTACATTGTATATCTCTCATTTTAAGAATTTTGTCAAACGATTTTGATTCATTTTAAGACATGGCAGAAGTTTTTGCGCAGCTCAGTGGTGGAAGAGAATAGACAAATTCGATTCTGATTATTAGAAGAAAAGAATTACCAATTTTTTCTATTAAAATGAACTAAGATAGTAGGTTTTGAAAGGAGCCATGAAGGCGACGTCAAGCGGCTGCATTTTTGCAGTGGAATGAGGATGCATGTAAACAATGGAGATACCCACTTTTCGTCCTCTTTCAATTGCATGAATACTCAATAAAACCAGTCCAGCAAAAACTTCTGCCATGTCTTAAAATGAATCAAAATCGTTTGACAAAATTCTTAAAATGAGAGATATACAATGTAAAATAAAAATTATCGGGTGGCCCAAAGTGTCAGTTAAGAGAAAAAATTGGTTCTGATAATCATAAGATCAGCTGCACCTGAATTCTTGCGGAAAAAGGAGTTTTTCCTGGGTGTCGATATTAGGAACACTTTTTTCGAAAATTGGATTTTGACTTTTTTTGCCTTTTATTTTTTTCTGCTTTTATAACAATAAATCTAAAACACAACTTTCGACCCTAAAACTCGATAGTTTTGTCTAGTCATCGGTATTTTTCTTCTTGGAAAATATTTGTTTGGGTCTGAGTAATAGGCAAATTCCCTCAGGGGGAAGATATTTGGGCCCCTTAACTCATGATATCGACTTCAAAATTTGTAGGAAATAAGATGAAGTCCTTATAAGTCATACTGTGGATTCACAGCTACCAATATTTCCTGGGTTCGACACCAGGCGTCTCTACAATCAGTAAATTATCCGATTTTTAAGAATTGATTTAAACCTCTTCCCAATAATATTCAAACATGAAATTAGGCATGTAGATAGAGAACGTAGATACATTTCAAAAACATGTTTTAGATTTCGAAGATCGTCCTTGGTTCGAATCCAGAGAGCCATTTACATTCGTGAAAAGTAGGACGTCGTTTAATGCAGTTGCAACCAATATTTCTGCTTGAATTTTCACACATAGTTAGAGATGGTGATCTTCTGTTGTGCTGCATAGAAAGTATTTCCAGTAAGACCCAGGTTCGATGCCAGACGATTAAATGGAAGTGAGTTTTAAGAATACTTTCAATCCTTTTTCTGTTTCTTTTGAGCATCTTCCCGATATGAAATTAGTGTTGTCGATCTGCTTGCAGTATGCAAGCTATATATATCTATTATATATAGATGCTTCTCCGGATTCATTCATGATATACCCAGATACCCAGATACCCAGATACCCAGATAGGATACTAATTCACAGGCTAAACTACTGGCGTCATTGACTCGAAATTTTTACCACGTATTGGCCATAACGTGAAACCCCCAGGAAAAAAGCGACTTTGATCCTCAGTGTCATAGGTTCGATTCCAGAGGTGCCCGAAGTCCCGATTTTCCCCGTTTAAATGCATTACCGTGATTTTCGGGAATAAAAAAAAAATACTTTCCGGATAGGTAGAGAAATAAAACTCAAGGAGCCTATATATATGGTAATAATCTATCGAAATCATAAATGAGTTTTACGGAAAATATCCTAAGTTCGATGCTAGGTCGAGGCAGAAATCGGCCGTTTAAAAAGCATTGTGGCGATTTTTATGATTTTTTTTGGACCCTTTCCCGATGGCATGGATACTTGAAATTCGGCATGAGGTTGGAGATCATAAATTTATTTCATAATCAAATTTTTTGTATTCGCTGATGGTCCTTGGTTCGATCCCAGAGGGCCATTTACATTCCTCAATGCATTTCTTATGGAGATAACGGAGACAAATTTTATGTACTTCCCGGCATGATATCGATTTCAAACTTTGCAAAAAATAAGATCAAGTCCTTTAAAATCATACTGTGTATTCACAGCTTAAATATATTTCCTGGGTTCGACACCAGGCGTCTCTTATATCAGTAGTTGATCCGATTTTTAATTATTATTTTGAGCCCTATCCTAATAATATAGAAACTTGAAATTCGGCAAATAGATAGAGATCATAAATAACTTTCATGAACATATTATAGATTTCCAAGATCGTCCTTGGTTCGAATCCAGAGCGCCATTTACATTCCTGAAAAGTAGAACGTCGTTTGAGGCAGTTGTAGCCAATATTTCTGCTTGAATTTTCACACATAATAAGAGATGGTGATTTTCTTTTGTGCTTCATAGTAAGCTTACGAGGAAGACCCGGGTTCGATGCCAGACAGTTAAATTGCAGTGAATTTTAAGAATATATTCAATACCTTTTTTTTTCTTTGAGGGCCGTCCCGATATGATGCCGACATGAAATTATTGTTGTCGATCTGCTTGCAGTATGCAAGCTACATTTTACTCGTATATATCTATTATATATAGATGCTTCTCCGGATTCATTCATGTATCTATTATATATAGATGCTTCTCCGGATTCATTCATGTATCCATCTATTATATATAGATGCTTCTCCGGATTCATTCATGTATCCATATATATATATATATATATAGAGAGGATACAAACTCACAGCCTAAACCACAAGAGTGATTGGGCTGAAATTTTTACGGCGTATTGGCCATAACGTGTAACCACCAGAAAAATTGCGATTTCGATCCTCAGTGTCATGGGTTCGATTCCAGGGGGCTCCAAAGTCCCGATTTTTCCCGTTTAAATGCATTGCTTTGATTTTCGGTAATTAAAAAAAAATACTTGCCGGATAGGTAGGAACTTAAAACTCCAGGAGCCTTTATATATGGTCATGATCTATCGAAAACATAAATTAGTTTTATAAAAAATAACCTGGGTTCGATGCTAGGTCAGTGCAAAAATCGGCCGTTTAAAATGCATTGTGGCGATTTTTAAAATTTTTTTCGGACCCTTTCCCGAATTCATGGAAACTCAAAATTCGGCATGGGTTTAGATATCATAAATATATTTAATAATCAAATTTTACACATTCGCTGATGGTCCTTGGTTCGATCCCAGAGAGCCATTTACATTCCTCCATACATTTCTTATGGAGATAAACGAAAAACGTTTTAGGTACTTCCCGGTATGATATCGACTTCAAACTTTGTATGAAATAAGATGAAGTCCTAATAAGTCATACTGTCTATTCACAGCTACCAATATTTCCTGGGTTCGACACCAGGTGTCTCTGCAATCAGTAAATTAACCGATTTTTAAGAATGAATTTAAACCCCTTCCCAATAATATTAAAACATGAAATTAGGCATATAGATAGAAAACATAAATACCTTTTAAAAACATGTTTTAGATTTCCTAGATCGTCCTTGGTTCGAAACCAGAGAGCCATTTACATTCATGAAAATTAGAACGTCTTTTGAGGCAGTTGTAGCCTATATTTCTGCATGAATTTTCACACATAGAGATGGTGATTTTCTAATGTGCTGCTTAGTAAGTTCACCAGTAAGACCCGGGTTCAATGCCAGACGCTTAAATTGCAGCAAATTTTAAGAATATTTTCAATCCCTTTTTTTTCTTTTGAGGGCCGTCCCGATATGATGCCGACATGAAATGAGTGTTGTCCATCTGCTTGCAGTATGCAAGCTACATTTTACTCGTATATATATATATATATATACGAGTAAAATGTTGCTTGCATACTGCAAGCAGATCGGCAATACTAATTTTATATCGGCATCACATCGGGACGGTCCTCATAAGAAAAAAAGAAGGATTTAATTTTTTCTTAAATTTGCTGAAATTTCATCGTCTGGCATCGAACCTGGGTCTTACTGGTTAAACTACAATGAAACACAATAAAAGATCACCATCTCTAACTATGTGTGAAAATTCAAGCAGAAATATTGGCTACAACTGCCTCAAAAGACGCTCTAATGTTCACGAAGATAAATGGCTCTCGGGACTCGAACCAAGGACGATCTTGGAAATCTAAAAAATGTTTCTGAAAGGTATTAATCATCTCAATCTATATGTCAAATTTCAAGTTTCTATATGATTGGGAAAGGTTTCAAAATAATTCCTAAAAATCGGATCAACTTCTGATTGCAGAGACACCTGGTGTCGATCCCAGGACACATTGATAGCTGTGAATGTATAGTTTTATTTGTTATGTCTTGCCCCTCTACCATGCAAAGTTTGAAGTCGATAGCATGCCGGGAAGTACCTAAAATTTGTATCCGTTATCTCCGTAAGAAATGCATTGAGGAATTTAAATGTCCCTCTGGGATCGAACCAAGGACCAGCAGCGAATATGAAAAAATCGATTATGATATATTTTTATGGTATCTAATCTCATACCGAATTTCAAGTTTCTATGCCATCGGAAAAGGGTCCAAACAAAATCTTAAAAATTGCCACAATGCATTTTAAACGGCCGATTTTTGCCCCGACCTAGCATCGAACCAAGGATAATATTCGTAGATGTCTTTATGGTTTCCTTTAGATATGCACGGCATCTAACGATCCCTTGAATTTCAACTCTCTCCTTTTCCGGGAAGTGCCTCAAAAAAATTTTTGAAAATCCCCGCCATGTAATCTTATGGGGAAAATCGCGACTTTGGGGGCTTCTGGAATCGAACTAATGACACCGAGGTTCAAAGTCGGCTTTTTCCTGGAGGTTACACGTTATGGCCAATACGTGGTAAAAATTTCGAGTCAATGACGCCAGTAGTTTAGCCTGTGAATTAGTATCCTATCTGGGTATCTGGGTATCTGGGTATCTGGGTATCTGGGTATATCATGAATGAATCCGGAGAAGCATCTTTATCTATTACGAGTAAAATGTTGCTTGCATACTGCAAGCAGATCGGCAACACTATTTTCATGTCGGCATCATATCCGGACGGCCATCAAAAGAAAAAAAAAGATTGAAATTTTTCTTAAAATTTGCCTAAATTCCATCGTCTGGCATCGAACCCGGGTCTTTACTGTGAACTTACTATGCAGCACAATAGAACATCACCATCTCTAACGATGTGTGAAAATTCAAGCAGAAATATGGGCTACAACTGCCTCAAAAGACGTTCTAATTTTCACGAATTTAAATGGCTCTCTGAATTCGAACCAAGGACGATCATGGAAATCTAAAAAATGTTTCTGAAAGTAATTTATGATCTCTATCTATATGCCGAATTTCAAGTTTCTATATAATTGGGAAATGGTTCCAAAAAATTCTTAAAAATCGGATCATTACTGATTGTAGAGACGCCTGGTGGTAAAACCAGGAAACATTGGTAGCTGTGAATTCACAGTTTGATTAGTAATGACTTGATCTTATCTTATGCAAAGTTTCAAGTAGATATAATATCGGGAAGCACCTAAAATGTGTTTCCGTAATCTCCATAAGAAATGCATTGAGGAATGTAAATGTCCCTCTGGGATCGAACCAAGGACCATAAGGGAATATGTAAAATTTGATTATGAAATATAATTATGATATCTAACGCCATGCCGAATTTCAAGTTTCTATGCCATCGGAAAAGGGTTAAAAAAAAACTTAAAAATCGCCGCAATGCATTTTAAACGGCCGACTTTTGCCCCGTCCTAGCATCGAACCTAGGATAATATTCGTAGATATCTTTATGGTTTTCTTTTGATATGGGGTGCATCTAGCGATCCCTCGAGTTTCAACTCTCTCCTTAACCGGGAAGTGCCTCAAATAAATTTTCGAAAATCCCCGCCATGTAATCTTATGGGGAAAATCGCGACTTTGGGGCCTTCTGGAATCGAACCCATGATACCGAGGATCAAAGTTGCTTTTTTCCTGGGGGTTTCACGTTATGGCCAATACGTGGTAAAAATTTCGAGTCAATGACGCCAGTAGTTTAGCCTGTGAATTAGTATCCTATCTGGGTATCTGGGTATCTGGGTATCTGGGTATATCATGAGTGAATCCGGAGAAGCATCTATATATAATAGATATAGAGAGGATACAAACTCACAGCCTAAACCACAAGAGTGATTGAGCTGAAATTTTTACGACATATTGGCCATAACGTATAACCTCCAGAAAAATTGCGATTTTGATCCTCAGTGTCATGGGTTCGATTCCAGGGGGCTCCAAAGTCCCGATTTTTCCCGTTTAAATGCATTACTTTGATTTTCGGGAATTAAAAAAAAATACTTCCCGGATAGGTAGAGAATCAAAACTCAGGGAGCCTTTATATATGGTCATGATCTATCGAAAACATAAATGAGTTTTACGGAAAATAACCTTGGTTCGATGCTAGGTCGATGCAAAAATCTGCCGTTTAAAATGTATTGTGGCGATTTTTAAGATTTTTTTTGGACCCTTTCCCGATGGCATGGAAACTTGAAATTCGGTATGGGGTTGGATATCATAAATATATTTCATAATCGATTTTTATGTTTTCCCTGATGTTCCTTGGTTCGATCCCAGAGGGCCATTTACATTCCTCAATGCATTTCTTATGGAGATAACGGAAACAAGTTTTAGGTACTTCCCTGCATGCTATCGACTTAAAACTTAGCATGATGGAAGAACCAGTCTAAACAAATCAAACTATGCATTCATAGCTATCAATGTGTCCTGGGTTCGACACCAGGTGTCTCTGCAATCAGAAGTTGATCCGAATTTTATGAATTATTTTGAAACCTTTCCCAATAATATAGAAACTTGAGATTTGGCATATAGATTGAGATCAATAATAACTTTCAGAAAATTTTTTAAATTTCCAAGATCGTCCTTGGTTCGAGTCCCGAGAGCCATTTACAATCGTGAACATCAGAGCGTCTTTTGAGGCAGTTGTAGCCAATATTTCTGCTTGAATTTTCACACATAGTTAGAGATGGTGATCTTCTATTGTTTTTCATAGTAGGTTTTCAGTAAGACCCGGGTTTGATGCCAGACTATGACATTTCAGCGAATTTTAAGAAAAAATTAAATCCTTTTTTTTTCTTTTGAGGACCGTCCCGATATAATGCCGATATGAAATTAGTGTTGTCGATCTGCTTGCAGTATGCAAGCTACATTTTACTCGTTATATATAGATGCTTCTCCGGATTCATTCATGTATATACCTATATAGATAGATAGATAGGATACTAATTCACAGCCTAAACCACCAGCGTGATTGACTTGAAATTTTTACGACGTATTGGCCATAACGTGTAACCGCCAGAAAAATTGCGATTTTGATCCTCAGGGTCATGGGTTCGATTCCAGAGGGCCCCAAAGTCGCGATTTTCTCCATAAGAATACATGGCGGGGATTTTCGAAAATTTTTTTGAGGTACTTCCCGGGGAGAGAAAGAGTTGAAACTCGAGGGATCGCTAGAAGCCGTGCGTATCCAACGAAAATCAGAAAAACATCTTAGAATATAGTCCATGGTTCGATGCTTGGTCGGGGCAAAAATCGGCCGTTTAAAATGCATTACGGCGATTTTGAAAATTTTTTTTGGATCCTTTCCCGATAACATGGATATTCGAAACTCGGCACGTGGATAGATATCATGAATATACTTCATAATCAAATTTTTTATGTTCGCTGATGGTCCTTGGTTCGATCCCAGAGGGCCATTTGCACTTCTCAATGCATTTCTTACGGAGACATCGGAAACAAAATTTAGGTACTTTCCGACATGCTATCAACTTCAAACTTTGCTTGATACAAGAGTAAGTCTTTACAAATCAACCTCTGCATTCACAGCTTGCAATACGTCCTGGGTTCGACACCAGGTGTCTCTGAAATCAGAATTTGATCCGATTTTTAGAAATTATTTTGAAACCTTTCCCACTAAAATAGAAACTTGAAATTTGGCAAATAGATTGAGATCAATAATAACTTTCAGAAACATTTTTTAAATTTCCAAGATCGTCCTTGGTTCGAGTCCCGAGAGCCATTTACATTCGTGAACATTAGCGCGTCTTTTGAGGCAGTTGTAGCAAATATTTCTGCTTGAATTTTCACACATAGTTAGAGATGGTGATCTTCTATTGTGTTTCATAGTAGGTTTTCCAGTAAGACCCGGGTTCGATTCCAGACGATGAAATTTCAGCGAATTTTAAGAAAAAATTAAATCCATTTTTTTCTTATGAGGACCGTCCCGATGTGATGCCGATATGAAATTAGTATTGCCGATCTGCTTGTATACCTATATAGATAGATAGATAGATAGGATACTAATTCACAGCCTAAACCACCAGCGTGATTGACTTGAAATTTTTACGACGTATTGGCCATAACGTGTAACCGCCAGAAAAATTGCGATTTTGATCCTCAGGGTCATGGGTTCGATTCCAGAGGGCCCCAAAGTCGCGATTTTCTCCATAAGAATACATGGCGGGGATTTTCGAAAATTTTTTTGAGGTACTTCCCGGGGAGAGAAAGAGTTGAAACTCGAGGGATCGCTAGAAGCCGTGCGTATCCAACGAAAATCAGAAAAACATCTTAGAATATAGTCCATGGTTCGATGCTTGGTCGGGGCAAAAATCGGCCGTTTAAAATGCATTACGGCGATTTTGAAGATTTTTTTTGGATCCTTTCCCGATAACATGGATATTCGAAACTCGGCACGTGGATAGATATCATGAATATACCTCATAATCAAATTTTACATGTTTGCTGATGGTCCTTGGTTCGATCCCAGAGGGCCATTTGCACTTCTCAATGCATTTCTTACGGAGACAACGGAAACAACATTTAGGTACTTTCCGACATGCTATCAACTTCAAACTTTGCTTGATACAAGAGTAAGTCTTTACAAATCAAACTCTGCATTCACAGCTTGCAATACGTCCTGGGTTCGACACCAGGTGTCTCTGAAATCAGAATTTGATCCGATTTTTAGGAATTATTTTGAAGCCTTTCCCACTAAAATAGTAACTTGAAATTCGGCATATAGATAGAGATCATAAATATCTATCAGAAACATATTTTAGAATTCCACGATCGTCCTTGGTTCGAGTCCCGAGAGGCATTAACATTCGTGAAAATTAGAACGTTTTTTGAGGCAGTTATAGCCAATATTTCTGCTTGAATTTTCACACATAGTTAGAGATGGTAATCTTCTATTGTGTTTCATACTAGGTTTACCAGTAAGACCCGGGTTCGATGCCAGACGATGAAATTTCAGCGAATTTTAAGAAAAAATTAAATCCTTTTTTTTTCTTTTAAAGACCGTCCCGATATGATGCCGATATGAAATTAGTATTGCCGATCTGCTTGCAGTATGCAAGCTAGATTTTACTCGTATCTATTATATATAGATGCTTCTCCGGATTCATTCATATATATAGCTATATAGCTATATAGATAGGATACAAATTCACAGGCTAAACCACAAGCGTCATTGACTTGAAATTTTTATGACATATTGGCCATAACGTGAAACCCCCAGGAAAAAAGCGACTTTGATCCTCAGTGTCATAGGTTCGATTCCAGAGGGCCCCAAAGTCCCGATTTTTCCCGTTTAAATGCATTGCCGTGATTTTCGGGAATTTTTAAAAAATACTTTCCGGATAGGTAGAGAAGTAAAACTCAAGGAGCCTATATTTATGGTCTTGGACTTTTAAAAACATCAATGACTTTCACAAAAAATATCCTGGGTTCGATGCTAGGACGATGCAAAGAACTGCCCTTTCAAATACATGGGAGCTGTTTTTCATTATTTTTTTTGATGCACTTCTCGAAATAATAGGAAGTTCGTGCTTAGCCGGAAAGTGTATGGTAACAATTGGTTTAAGAAAAAAATTTTCATAAGACCGTACTATTCCTGGGTTCGGTGCCAGAGCACATTAACATTTCTCTCATAAGGAATATAAGGGAAAAGTAAGACTTCGATTGAGGCAGTTGCAGCCTATATTTCTGCTTGAATTTTCGCACATAGTTAAAGAATAATATCTTCTATTATGTTGCATAGGAAGTTTCACCAGAAAGTCCCGGGTTCGATGCCGGGCGGTAAATATGTCTCCCGTTTAAAATACATAGGGTTAGTATTTCATTATTTTTTTGATGCACTTATCGAAATGATAGGAAGTTCGTGCTTGGCCGGAAGATGTATGGTTAAAACTGGTTTAAGAAAACAGTTTTCAGAAGACCGTAATATTCCTGGGTTCGATGCCAGACCACATTAACATTTCTCTCATAAGAAATATAAGGGAAAAGTAGGACGTCGTTTGATGCAGTTGCAGTTGATATTTCTGCTTGAATTTTCACAGATAGTTAGAGATGGTGATTTTCTATTGTGCTCTATAGTAAGTATCACCAAGAAGACCCGGGTTCGATGCCGGACGAATAAATTGCAGCGAATAATCAGAATATTTTCAATCCAATTTTTTTCTTTTGACGGCCTTCCCGATATGATGACGACATGAAATTAGTGTTGTCCATCTGCTTGCAGTATGCAAGCTACATTTTACTCGTATATATATATATATATGATATATGAATGAATCCGGAGAAGCATCTATATATAATAGATACCTATATAGATAGATAGGATACAAATTCACAGCCTAAACTACAAGCGTCATTGATCTGAAATTTTTATGACATATTGGCCATAACGTGAAACCCCCAGGAAAAAAGAGACTTTGATCCTCAGTGTCATAGGTTCGATTCCAGAGGGCCCCAAAGTCCCGATTTTTCCCGTTTGAATGCATTGCCGTGATTTTCGGGAATTAAAAAAAAATACTTTGCGGATAGGTAGAGAAGTAAAACTCAAGGTGCCTATATTTATGGTCTTGGACTTTCGAAAACATCAATGACTTTTACAAAAGTTATCCTGGGTTCGATGCTAGGACGATGCAAAGATCTGCCCTTTAAAATACATGGGAGCCGTTTTTCATTATTTTTTTAGATGCACTTATCGAAATGATAGGATGTTCGTGCTTGGCTGGAAGATGTATGGTACAAATAAGTTTTAGAAAAAAATTTTCATAAGACCGTACTGTTCCTGGGTTCGAAGCCAGAGCACAATAACGTTTCTCTCATAAGGAATATAAAGGAAAAGTAGGACGTCATTTGAGGCAGTTGTAACCAATATTTCTGCTTGAATTTGCATACGCGGTTAGAGATGGTGTTTTTCTTTTGTGCTGCATAGAAAGTATTGCCTGAAAGACCCGGGTTCGATGCCGGGCGGTAAAAATATCACCCATATATAATACTATGGGGTATCTTTTCATAATTTTTTTATGCATTTATCGATATGTAAGGGAGCTCTTGCTTAGATGGAAGATGTATATTAACACTTTGTTTAAGAAAAAAAAATAGATAAGACCATGCTGTTCCTGGGTTCGATGCCAGAGCACATTATAATTTCTCAAATAAGGAGTGTATGTGAATAGTAGGACGTCGTTTGAGGTAGTTGCACCTAATAGTTTTGCTTGAATTTTCACACATAGTTTGATATAGTAATTTTCTATTTTGCTGCATAGTAAGTACACCAGGAAGACCGGGGTTCGCTGCCAGGTGATTAAATTGCAGCGAATTCTACGAATATTTTGAATTTTTTATTTCTTTTGATGTCCGTCCCGGTATATGATGCCGATATGAAATTAGTGTTGTCGATCTGCTTGCAGTATGCAAGCTACATTTTACTCGTATATATATATAGATGCTTCTCCGGATTCATTCATATATATACCTATATAGATAGATAGGATACAAATTCACAGCCTAAACTACAAGTGTCATTGATCTGAAATTTTTATGACATATTGGCCATAACGTGAAACCCCCAGGAAAAAAGAGACTTTGATCCTCAGTGTCATAGGTTCGATTCCAGAGGGCCCCAAAGTCCCGATTTTTCCCGTTTGAATGCATTGCCGTGATTTTCGGGAATTAAAAAAAAATACTTTCCGGATAGGTAGAGAAGTAAAACTCAAGGTGCCTATATTTATGGTCTTGGACTTTCGAAAACATCAATGACTTTTACAAAAGTTATCCTGGGTTCGATGCTAGGACGATGCAAAGATCTGCCCTTTAAAATACATGGGAGCCGTTTTTCATTATTTTTTTAGATGCACTTATCGAAATGATAGGATGTTCGTGCTTGGCTGGAAGATGTATGGTATGAATAAGTTTTAGAAAAAAATTTTTATAAGACCGTACTGTTCCTGGGTTCGAAGCCAGAGCACAATAACGTTTCTCTCATAAGGAATATAAAGGAAAAGTAGGACGTCATTTGAGGCAGTAGTAACCAATATTTCTGCTTGAATTTGCATACGCGGTTAGAGATGGTGTTTTTCTGTTGTGCTGCATAGAAAGTATTGCCTGAAAGACCCGGGTTCGATGCCGGGCGGTAAAAATATCCCCCATATATAATACTATGGGGTATCTTTTCATAATTTTTTTATGCATTTATCGATATGTAAGGGAGCTCTTGCTTAGATGGAAGATGTATATTAACACTTTGTTTAAGAAAAAAAATAGATAAGACCATGCTGTTCCTGGGTTCGATGCCAGAGCACATTATAATTTCTCAAATAAGGAGTGTATGTGAATAGTAGGACGTCGTTTGAGGTAGTTGCACCTAATAGTTTTGCTTGAATTTTCACACATAGTTTGATATGGTAATCTTCTATTTTGCTGCATAGTAAGTACACCAGGAAGACCGGGGTTCGCTGCCAGGCGATTAAATTGCAGCGAATTCTACGAATATTTTGAATTTTTTTTTCTTTTGATGTCCGTCCCGATATGATGCCGATATGAAATTAGTGTTGTCGATCTGCTTGCAGTATGCAAGCAACATTTTACTCGTATATATATATAGATGCTTCTCCGGATTCATTCATGATATACCCAGATACCCAGATACCCAGATAGGATACTAATTCACAGGCTAAACTACTGGCGTCATTGACTCGAAATTTTTACCACGTATTGGCCATAACGTGAAACCCCCAGGAAAAAAGGGACTTTGATCCTCAGTGTCATAGGTTCGATTCCAGAGGGCCCCAAAGTCCCGATTTTTCCCGTTTAAATGCATTGCCGTGATTTTCGGGAATTAAAAAAAAATACTTTCCGGATAGGTAGAGAAATAAAACTCAAGGAGCCTATATATATGGTAATGATCTATCGAAATCATAAATGAGTTGTACGAAAAATATCCTAAGTTCGATGCTAGGTCGAGGCAAAAATCGGCCGTTTAAAATGCATTGTGGCGATTTTTATGATTTTTTTTGGACCCTTTCCCGATGGCATGGATACTTGAAATTCGGCATGAGGTTGGAGATCATAAATTTATTTCATAATCAAATTTTTTATATTCGCTGATAGTCCTTGGTTCGATCCCAGAGGGCCATTTACATTCCTCAATGCATTTCTTATGGAGATAACGGAGACAAATTTTAGGTACTTCCCGGCATGATATCGATTTCAAACTTTGCACAAAATAAGATCAAGTCCTTTAAAATCATACTGTGCATTCACAGCGTAAATATATTTCCTGGGTTCGACACCAGGCGTCTCTTATATCAGTAGTTGATCCGATTTTCAATAATTATTTTGAGCCCTATCCCAATAATATAGAAACTTGAAATTCGGCAAATAGATAGAGATCATAAATAACTTTCATGAACATGTTTTAGATTTCCAAGATCGTCCTTGGTTCGAATCCAGAGCGCCATTTACATTCCTGAAAAGTAGAACGTCGTTTGAGGCAGTTGTAGCCAATATTTCTGCTTGAATTTTCACACATAGTAAGAGATGGTGATTTTCTGTTGTGCTACATAGTAAGCTTACCAGGAAGACCCGGGTTCGATGCCAGACAATTAAATTGCAGCGAATTATAAGAATATTTTCAAAACCTTTTTTTTTTCTTTTGAGGGCCGTCCCGATATGACGCCGACATGAAATTATTGTTGTCGATCTGCTTGCAGTATGCAAGCTACATTTTACTCGTATATATATATGCTTCTATATGCAAGCTATCTATTATATATAGATGCTTCTCCGGATTCACTCATGATATACCCAGATACCCAGATACCCAGATAGGATACTAATTCACAGGCTAAACTACTGGCGTCATTGACTCGATTTTTTTACGACGTATTGGCCAAACCGTGTAACCACCAGAAAAATTGTGATTTTGAACCTCAGTGTCATGGGTTCGATTCCAGAGGGCCCCAAAGTCCCGATTTTTCCCATTTAAATGCATTGCGTTGATTTTCGGGAATTTTAAAAAAATACTTGCCGGATAGGTAGAGAAATAAAACTCAAGGAGCCGATATATATGGTCATGATCTATCGAAAACATAAATGAGTTTTACGGAAAATATCCTGGGTTCGATGCTAGGTCAAGGCAAAAATCGGCCGTTTAAAATACATTGTGGCGATTTTTAAGATTTTTTTTGGACCACTTCCCGATGACCTGGAAACTTGAAATTCGGCATGAAGTTGGAGATCATAAAAATTTTTCATAATCAAATTTTACATATTCGCTGAAGGTCCTTGGTTCGATCCCAGGGAGCCATTTACATTCCACAATGCATTTCTTATGGAGATAACGGAAAAAGGTTTTAGGTACTTCCCGGCATGATATCGACTTCAAACTTTGCATAATATAAGATGAAGTACTTATAAGTCATAATGTGCATTCCGGGCTAACAATATTTCCTGGGTTCGACACCAGGCGTCTCTACAATCAGTAAATTATCCGATTTTTAGGAATTTTTTTGAACCCCTTCCCAATAATATTTAAACATGAAATTAGGTATATAGATAGAGAACATAGATACATTTCAAAAACATATTTTAGAATTCCTAGATCGTCCTTGGTTCGAGTCCAGAGAGCCATTAACATTATTGAAAAGTAGGACGTCGTTTGAGGCAGTTGAAGCCAATATTTCTGCTTGAATTTTCACACATAGTAAGAGATGGTGATTTTCTGTTATACTGCATAGTAGATTCACCAGGAAGGCCTAGGTTCGATGCCAGACGATTAAATTGCAGCGAATTTTAAGAATATTTTCAATCCCTTTTTATTCTTTTGAGGGCCTTCCCGATATGATGCCGACATGAAATTAGTGTTGTCGATCTGCTTGCAGTATGCAAGCTACATTTTACTCGTATATATATATATCTATTATATATAGATGCTTCTCCGGATTCATTCATGATATACCCAGATACCCAGATACCCAGATAGGATACTAATTCACAGGCTAAACTACTGGCGTCATTGACTCGAAATTTTTACCACGTATTGGCCATAACGTGAAACCCCCAGGAAAAAAGCGACTTTGATCCTCAGTGTCATAGGTTCGATTCCAGAGGGGCCCAAAGTCCCGATTTTTCCCGTTTAAATGCATTACCGTGATTTTCGGGAATAAAAAAAAAATACTTTCAGGATAGGTAGAGAAATAAATCTCAAGGAGCCTATATATATGGTAATGATCTATCGAAATCATAAATGAGTTTTACGGAAAATATCCTAAGTTCGATGCTAGGTCGAGGCAAAAATCGGCCGTTTAAAAAGCATTGTGGCGATTTTTATGATTTTTTTTGGACCCTTTCCCGATGGCATGGATACTTGAAATTCGGCATGAGGTTGGAGATCATAAATTTATTTCATAATCAAATTTTTTGTATTCGCTGATGGTCCTTGGTTCGATCCCAGAGGGCCATTTACATTCCTCAATGCATTTCTTATGGAGATAACGGAGACAAATTTTAGGTACTTCCCGGCATGATATCGATTTCAAACTTAGCACAAAATAAGATCAAGTCCTTTAAAATCATACTGTGCATTCACAGCGTAAATATATTTCCTGGGTTCGACACCAGGCGTATCTTATATCAGTAGTTGATCCGATTTTTAATAATTATTTTGAGCCCTATCCCAATAATATAGAAACTTGAAATTCGGCAAATAGATAGAGATCATAAATAACTTTCATGAACATGTTTTAGATTTCCAAGATCGTCCTTGGTTCGAATCCAGAGCGCCATTTACATTCCTGAAAAGTAGAACGTCGTTTGAGGCAGTTGTAGCCAATATTTCTGCTTGAATTTTCACACATAGTAAGAGATGGTGATTTTCTGTTGTGCTACATAGTAAGCATACCGGGAAGACCCGGGTTCGATGCCAGACAATTAAATTGCAGCGAATTTTAAGAATATTTTCAATACCTTTTTTTTTCTTTTGAGGGCCGTCCCGATATGATGCCGACATGAAATTATTGTTGTCGATCTGCTTGCAGTATGCTAGCTACATTTTACTCGTATATATATATGCTTCTCCGGATTCATTCATATATATAGCTATATAGCTATATAGATAGGATACAAATTCACAGGCTAAACTACAAGGGTCATTGCCTTGAAATTTTTATGACGTATTGGCCATAACGTGAAACCCCCA
This sequence comes from Sympetrum striolatum, assembly GCA_947579665.1. Classification (NCBI taxonomy): domain Eukaryota; kingdom Metazoa; phylum Arthropoda; class Insecta; order Odonata; family Libellulidae; genus Sympetrum; species Sympetrum striolatum. Next base: position 21,852,248 of record OX388352.1, on the reverse strand, counting down.
GGAAAAAAGCAACTTTGATCCTCAGTGTCATAGGTTCGATTCCAGAGGGCTCCAAAGTCCCGATTTTTCCCGTTTAAATGCATTGCCGTGTATTTCGGGAATTTTAAAAAAATACTTTCCGGATAGGTAGAGAAATAAAACTAAAGGTGCCTATACTTATGGTCTTGGACTTTCGAAAACATCAATGACCTTTACAAAAAATATCCTGGGTTCGATGCTAGGACGATGCAAAGATCTGCCCTTTAAAATATGTGGGAGCTGTTTTTCATTATTTTTTTTGATGCACTTCTCGAAATAATAGGAAGTTCGTGCTTAGCCGGAAAGTGTAAGGTAAGAATTGGTTTAAGAAAAATATTTCATAAGACCGTACTATTCCTGGGTTCGATGCCAGAGCACATTAACATTTCTCTCATAAGGAATATAAGGGAAAAGTAAGGTTACGATTGAGGCAGTTGCAGCCAATATATCTGCTTGAATTTTCGCACATAGTTAAAGATTAATATCTTCTATTATGTTGCATAGGAAGTTTCACCAGAAAGACCCGGGTTCGATGCCGGGCGGTAAATATGTCTCCCGTTTAAAATACATAGGGTTAGTATTTCATTATTTTTTTGATGCACTTATCGAAATGATCGGAAGTTCGTGCTTGGCTGGAAGATGTATGGTTATAACTGGTTTAAGAAAACAGTTGTATGTATTCGTACCTATATCTATTATATATAGACGCTTCTCCGGATATACCTATATATATATAGGGGATCAAAATTCTAACCATGTTCCACAAGTGCCACTGTTTTGAAATTTTTACCACGTTATGGCCATAACGTGTAACCTCCAGGAAAAAGCCGACTTTGAACCTCGGTGTCATGGGTTCGATTCCAGAAGGCCCCAAAGTCGCGATTTTCCCCATAAGATTACATGGCGGGGATTTTCGAAAATTTATTTGAGGCACTTCCCGGAAAAGGAGAGATTTGAAATTCAAGAGATCGCTAGATGCCGCGCATATCAAAAGGAAACCATAAAGACATCTACGAATATTATCCTCGGTTCGATGCTAGGTCGGGGCAAAAATCGGCCGTTTAAAATGCATTGCGGCGATTTTTAAGATTTTTTTTAACCCTTTTCCGATGGCATAGATACTTGAAATTCGGTATGAGGTTCGATACCATAGAAATATATCATAATCGAATTTTATATATTCGCTGTTGGTCCTTGGTTCGATCCCAGAGGGACATTTAAATTCCTCAATGCATTTCTTACGGAGATAACGGAAACAAATTTTAGGTACTTCCCGGCATGATATCGATTTCAAACTTTGCATATAGAAAGATCAAGTCCATACAAATCAAACAGTGCATTCACAGCTATCAATGTGTCCTGGGTTCGACACCAGGTGTCTCTGTAATCAGAAATTGATCCGATTTTTAGGAATTATTTTGAAACCTTTGCCAATAATATAGAAACTTCAAATTCGGCATATAGATAGAGATCATAAATAACTTTCAGAAACATGTTTTAGATTTCCAAGATCGTCCTTGGTTCTAATCCAGAGAGCCATTTACATATGTGAAAATTAGAACGTCTTTTGAGGCAGTTGTAGCCAAATATTTCTGCTTGAATTTTCACACATAGTAAGAGATAGTATTTTTCTGTTGTGCTGCATAGTAAGTTCACCAGTAAGACCCGGGTTCGATGCCAGACGTTGAAATTTCAGCGAATTTTAAGAATTTTTTCATTTCTTTTTTTTTTCTTTTGTGGACCGTCCCGTAATAATGCCGATTTTAAATTATTGTTGTCAATCTGCTTGCAGTATGCAAGCTACATTTTACTCGTATATATATATATATATATATATATATATATATATATATATATATATATATATATATATATATATATATATATATATATATATATATATATATATGATACATGAATGAATCCGAAGAAGCATCTACAGTAAAACCTCGATAACACGTACTCGTTTAACACGAACCTCTCGATAACGCGAACAGTATCACGGTCCCGGCAGGAATGTATAGTGTCTTACGGGGTTTTGTTCGTTTAACGCGAATTTCGGTTATGACGAATTTCGAACAGTTTCCTCCACCTCTTGAATCATATAGCTCGCTTAAGGCGAACTGCCTGGCAGAAATAGAACCATGGCTGGGAGGAAAATATGTTGCCTTGGTCCATCGTTTTGAAACGATAACCTAAGGCTATGTAAGGCATCCAATACAATGTAAGACACCCAAGAAAATGCAAGGGATAGTAAAAATGGTAGGCAAGGAGTGAGTCAGGGAGGTACATACGTTTGGATGAATTTTCTTAGTCTTCTCGTGTCGACGACTGTAAGTGATACTGAACAACTGTAGCTACAGGAACAAAATATCCTTTTGCAATGAGCAAACGAAAGCAAATGATATAGATCTTCAAACGAAGCTTGAAATATTAAGTGAGGTGGAACGCGGAGCACGGACGAAAACTCAGATTGCCCACGATTTTGGTATTCCAAATTCTACATTGTCAACGATAATCAAAAAATCGCGAAAAAATTGACGAAGCGGCTGCATCAGGAGGTGTTGAGCTGAAAGGAAAGTGCACGCGTGGATCACATTTTAAGGACCTCGAATAGGAATTAATGGAATGGTTTAATCACGTCCGAGCAGCAGACGTGCCAATAAGTGGACCCGTTATACAGCAAAAGGCATTGTCAATTGCATCCAGCTTGGGAATGAACGAATTTAAGTGCTCCAGTGGCTGGCTGTGGCGATTCCAAAAACGCCATGGAATCTCTTTACAAGTGATATGTGGGGAAGCAAATAAAGTGAACGAAGGAAGTGTCAATGAGCGGCTGGCTGATTTTAAACTTCTTCGAGAAAAGTACTCTAATCGAGACGATTTTAACATGGACGAAACGGGTGTATTTTATAACCTCTTGCCAAGCCGCACTCTGAGCATAAGGGAGAGAAATGCCATGGAGGCAGCCACAGTAAGCAGCGATTGACCGTTGTTCTCACTTGCAACTCGGACGGAAGCGAGAAGTTACGAGGGTGGTTGATTGGAAAATCAAAGAGCCCCTGATGCTTCAAGCACATCGATCTTTCAAAGCTGCCCTGCGATAACACCCACCACAAGAAGGCATGGATTGACGGAACTGCATTTCGTGAATGGCTTGTGCGATTTAATAGACGTATGGCTGCTCAGAATCGTCATGTGCTGCTCACGATGGACAACTGCGCTGCCCACAACCTAGGAAAAATGGAGTTGACTAACGTCAAGGTTTGGTTTTTTTCCGCCACACAACCAGTCGTTTGCAACCAATGGATCAGGGAATTATCGCTCTACTGAAGCGGTATTATCGGACTCATCTGGTACGAGCAGCGATTCTCGCAATGGAAGGAAGTGATAAATTAAGTCGGACTGTTTTGGATGCTGTAAGAGCGATTGGAGCAGTTTGGGAATCTGTTTCTGCAAAGCACATAAAAAGTAGCTTCGATAAGGCTTGAACCCATAGTGATGTCGATTCTGCTGTTGGGCAAGGAGCGGCTACTGAAAAGGACTCATCTGAGGAATGAGAGTTTTTACAAACACTTTTGTCAACAAAGGTTAAGGTGAGGTATCTCCGCAATTTGAACGTTGATTGTATCGACTTTAAAACAGTTTTAAATTGAGTTTCCGCTTAAAATTTACAGGTTGAGTTAACGTTTTAAGAATATTTGGAGTATGACAATGATCTGGCCGTATGTTCCTGACGAGGAAGTAAACGCGAATAGCAAAGAATCATCCTCGAATTGAAAGTTAGGAGTCGCTTGAGCCACCCACCCGTGGAGAAGTCACAGCGGCTCTAAATGTGCTCCAACGATATGCAGCAACGGCAAATGATTCCAGGACCTTTTCCGATAACTTGGATCGGATTAGATTTGACTGCATGAACCATTTGCACCCTACTCTTAAGCAAAAGAATTTACATGATTTCTTTAAACCTAATAAAAGTTAAAATTTTGACTTTGAAGACTGGTTATTTTTTGTTTATGTAATGCCTGACTATGATGTAAAATACAATTTTTTTACGAATTTATTAAAAGTTTATCGCAAAAATTAAACGACGGAATATATTTACCTTCCAATTGGTAAAGAAAGACTTAATAGAGATTTTTGTGATCGTTACTTATACGTCAACATAATAATAAACGTCAGTATATCAGCAAGTATATTCGCACTTTTTTGCCGCGATACGGTTAACACGATTTTTTTCTTAACGCGAACACTTTGCTCGGTCCCTTGAGATTCGTGTTAGCGAGCGTTTACTGTATATATAATACATATTGATTATATATATATACGAGTAAAATGTTACAAGCATACTGCAAGCAGATCGACAACACTAATTTCATATAGGCATTATATCGGGACGGTCCTCAAAAGAAAAATAAAGGATTGAAAATATTCTTAGAATTCGCTTCAATTTAATCGTCTGGCATCGAACCCGGGTCTTCCTGGTAAACTTACTATGTAGCACAACAGAAGATCACCATCTCTAACTATGTGTGAAAATTCAAGGAGAAATATTGACGGCAACTGCCTCAAACGACGTTCTACTTTTCACGAATGTAAATGGCTCTCTAGATTCGAACCAAGGACGATCTTGGAAATCTAAAACCTGTTTTTGAAATATATTTATAATCTCTATCTATATACCGAATTTGAAGTTTCTATATTATTGGAAAAGGGTTCAAAATAATTCTTAAAAATCGGATCAGTTACTGATTTTAGAGACGCCTGGTGTCAAACCCAGGACATATTGGCAGCTGTAAATGCACAGTATGATTTTAAAGGACTTGATCTAATTTTGTGCAAAGTTTAAAGTCGATATCATGCCGGGAAGTACCTAAAATTTGTTTCCGTTATCTCCATAAGAAATGCATTGAGGAATGTAAATGGCCCTCTGGGATTGAACCAAGGACCATCAGCGAATACGAAAAATTTGATTATGAAATATATTTATGATATCTAACCATATGCCGAATTTCAATTTTCCATGCATTCGGGAAGGGATAAAAAAAATCTTCAAAATCATCACAATGCATTTTAAACGGCCGATTTTTGCCCCGACCTAGCATCGAACCATGGACAATATGCGAAGATGTCTTTCTGATTTTAGTTGGAAATGAATGGCTTCTAGCGACCACTCGAGTTTTAACTCTCTCCTTTTCCGGGAAGTGCCTCAAAAAAATATTCGAAAATCCCCGCCATGTATTCTTATGGAGAAAATCGGTAACACGTTATGGTCAATACGTAGTAAAAATTTCAATTCAGTGGCAGTTGTGGAACATGGTTAGAATTTTGATCCCTAATGAATGAATGAATGAATGAGTGTTTATATATATAGGTACGAGTAAAATGTAGCTTGCATACTGCAGATAGACAACACCAATTTCTTTTCAACACCTCCTTCGTATCGGCATTATATCGGGACGGTCCTCAAAAGAAAAAAAAGTATTGAAAACATTCTTAAAATTCGCTGCAATTCAATCGTCAGGCATCGAACCTGGGTCTTTCTGGTAATACTGTCTATGCAAAACAACAGAAGATCGCCATCTCTAACTATGTGCGAAAATTCAAGCAGAAATATCGGCTGCAACTGCATCAAACGACATCCTACTTTTCCCTTATATTCCTTATGAGAGAAAAGTTATTGTGCTCTGGCATCGAACCCAGGAATAATAGGGTCTTAGAAAATTTTTTTTCTGAAACCAATTCTTACCATACATCTTCTAGCTAAGAATGAACTTCCTATCATTACGATAAGTGCATAAAAAAATAATGAAAACAAGGAGGTCGACTACTACAAAATCATTATGAGAGATTTTAATGCTCGTGTAGGTCAGCGGGAATCTGATGACACTGTCACAGTACAATACGGACTGGGCCAGAGAAATGAGCGAGGTCACCGCTTAGTAGAGTTTGCAGAATGCACCAATATATATATATATACGAGTAAAATGTAGCTTGCATACTGCAAGCAGATCGACAACACTAATTTTATATCGGCATCATATCGGGTCGGTCCTTAATAGAAAAAAAAAGGATTGAAATATTTCTTCAAATTCGCTGAAATTTCATCGTCTGGCAATGAACCCGGGTCTCTCTGGTGAACTTACTATGCAGCACAATAGAAGATCACCGATTCTAACTATGTGTAAAAATTTAAGCAGAAATATTTGGCTACAACTGCCTCAAAAGACGTTTTAATTTTCACGAATGTAAATGGCTCTCTGGATTCGAACCAAGGACGATCTTGGAAATCTAAAACATGTTTCTAAAAGTTATTTATGATCTCTATCTATATGCTAAATTTCAAGTTTCTATATTGTTGGGAAAGGTTTGAAAATAATTCCTGAAAATCGGATCAATTTCTGAATGCAGAGACACCTGGTGTCGAAGCCAGGAAATACTGTAAGCTGTGAATGCAAAGTTTGATTTGTAAGGACTGGCTTTTCTATCATGCAAAGTTTGATGTAGATAGCATGCCGGGAAGTACCTTAATCATGTTTCCGTTATCTCCGTAAGAAATGCATTGAGAAGTGCAAATGGCCCTCTGGGATCGAACCAAGGACCATCAGCGAACATCTAAAATTTGATTATGATATATATTCATGATATCTATCGACGTGCCGAGTTTCAAGTATCCATGTTATTGGGAAAGGATCCAAAAAAAATCTTAAAAATCGCCGCAATGCATTTTAAACGGCCGATTTTTGCACCGACCTAGCATCGAACCATGGACAAAATTCGAAGATGTCTTTTTGATTTTCGTTGGATATGCACGGCTTCTAGCGGTCCCTCGAATTTCAATTCTTTCCTTCTCCGGAAAGGGCCTCAAAAAAATTTTGGAAAATCCCCGCCATGTATTCTTATGGGGAAAATCGCGACTTTGGGTCCTTCTGGAATCGAACCCATGGCACCGAGGTTCAAAATCACATTTTTTCTGGCGGTTACACGTTATGGCCAAAACGTCGTAAAAATTTCAAGTCAATCACGCTTGTGGTTTAGGCTGTGAATTAGTATCCTATCTATCTATCTATATAGGTATATACATGAATGAATCCGGAGAAGCATCTATATATAATAGATAACAAATACATAATTTAAGAAAGATGCTACAAGGAAATGGACGTGGAGGGGTCCCTATGGATCAAAAAATGAAATAGACTACATATTGGTAAACAGACTCTACACTGTAACTAACTGTGAAGTTTTGAATAACTTCAACACTGGAAGTGACCACAGAATTGTTAGATGCAGAATTAATATTAACCCCCGAATGGAACGAAAGAAGTTGGTTTCTTGCAAGAGGGAGGAGATAAATATTGGTAAACTATCAGATAACAAGAAGCAATTTCAGCTGGAACTTAGAAATAGATTCTCAGCACTTCAGGAGGAAGAACTCGAAACCAAAGTTATGGAAGTCGTGAAGAAAGCGGCAGAGGAAGTAGCAAGCATGCCAAGAAAACCTAAGGATAAGAAATTTAGTGATAGAACCAGGCAAATGATGAAATGACGGAAGGAACTGAAGAATTCAGACAAACTAAGAGATAACATCAAATATGCCAAGCTTTGCAAAGCCATCAGAGGAGCAATCAAGGAAGATGTGAGGAATTTTAATGAAAAGATTGTGCAAGAGGCCATAGAAAATAATAAGAGCATAAAGAGGGCTAGAAGACGCCTAGCAATTGGTAAGAAACAGATTTTAGCCTTACAGAAAGGAGATGACACCACAACATATAACAGACCAGCAATATTGAGGACTGTAGCAGAATACTTTGGCAACCTATACAAGAAGATGGGAAATGCCGAAGAGGAAAACCAAGATGAAAGCCAAAGCTCACAAAATCTCCTCTCAATTCTCCCAGAAGAGGTAATGACAGCGATTAAGCAGATGGAGAATGGGAAAGCAGGAGGAGCAGATGGGGTGTTGGCGGAGTATCTGAAAGCTGGTGGAACAGAGATTGCTAATGTTTTAGCACAATTATTCAGTAATTGTCTAAAACAAGGAATGATTCCCAAGCAATGGACCCACGCAAGGATTACCCTTCTGCACAAGAAAGGAAGCAAAGAAGATATGAAGAACTATCGCCCCATTAGCCTCCTACCAGTTGTCTATAAAACATTCATGAGGATAATAGCTGAACGTCTTAAGATGACCCTTTCTTCAGCCCAGCCTAGAGAACAAGCGGGATTCCGGAAAGGCTTCAGCACTCTGGATCACATCCACACACTACAGGAAATTATTAATAGAACTAATGAGTACAAGATGCCACTCGTCCTTTGCTTTGTGGATTACAAACAGGCCTTTGACTCGGTAAGTACCTCCTCCACTCTGAAAGCTCTGAAGAATCAAGGGATAGATTATGAGTATATACGTCTCTTGCACAGTGTCTATGAGAATGCCACTGCTTCTGTAATGTTGCATGAGGAGACCGATGAATTCAGGATTGAGAAGGGAGTTTGACAAGGTGATGGTCTATCTCCCATCTTGTTCACAGCCATTTTAGAAGAATTTTTTAAAACCCTTGATTGGGAAGAGCAGGGCTTAAAAGTAAATGGGGAGTACATCGGTCACCTCCGTTTTGCAGATGATATAGTTCTCTTTGCAGCTAACGCAGAAGATCTAACTTCAAGACTTGAAGAGCTAAACACAGCAGGACAGAAGATAGTACTCAGGATAAACCTAACAAAAACAAAGGTAATGTATAATTCTTTTGCAGTGCAAGAACCAGTTAAACTTCAAGGAAAACCTCTGGATGTTTGCTTGGAATACACTTACCTTGGACAGCTTCTAACAACAGGAGAGAAAAACAGGATTAATGAAGTAAACAGAAGAATGAAACTTGGCTGGAGCGCATTTGGAAGGAACTCACACATTCTGAAGTCAAGAATTCCAATGGTTTTGAAGAGGAAGGTCTTCAACCAATGCATTTTACCTGTCTTGACCTATGGAAGTGAAACTTGGGTGTTAAATGCTGCAATAACCCATAGACTTCAGACGACGCAAAGGAGCATGGAGTGCTGCATGCTGGGAATCACAAGAAGAGACAGGAAATGCAACACTTGGGTGAGAATGATGACTGGAGTTACAGACATCATAGATAAGGTAAGATCCCTAAAATGGAGGTGGGCCGGCCATATTGCGAGAAGAAATCGTTGAACATCTGCAGTTCTCAACTGGATACCAAGAGATGTGAAGAGACAAAGAAGACGACCTATGGACAGATGGAATAGAGACATCATCAAGTACTTAGGTGTAACGTGGCAACGAGAAGCTCAGGACAGAGAAAATCGGAAAGTACTTGGGGAGGCCTACATCCGACGTCGGATTGAAAACGGCTGATGATGATGATATATATACATATATATATCTTAATGTAATCAAGATCTGGTAGGCATGTTTGTTTACATTTGCTATGTCGCACAATGGACTGAAATCGAAAAAAACCGGATATTAGGTGAAAAATGGTTTTTTAAGTGCGGAACTTGAAACTTTGCATAATTATTGCAAATAGATTGAATTGAATGTTTTCATTTGTTGTTTTTAAATATTGCCAGGCGTCAAAAAGATACAGGGGGTCAAACCTGAAAAATATTC